>CM019063.1:345122148-346322148 GCA_009667805.1 Leptobrachium leishanense
CACCGACTCTGTAGACTGGCTGACATTTACAAAAATGAATCAGTCCTGGATCAGCAGCTATCAATCCCCTGATGCTGACATAACTGAATAGATCGGGGATCTCTTCTGCATTCACAAAACCTCCACCACTGAACTCTTCCAAAATACCACAAAGGGGTTATGGTGTGAAGGCACTTGCTGCCTTGAAAGGCACAATATTTTTCTGCACTGATGCCTGTGCCAGATTTATATCTTTTTAATTTTTTGAACCGCAGGGTCCAACCCTGCACTCTTCCACAATACCACAAAAGGGTTACGGTGTGAAGGCACTTGCTGCCATGAAAGGCACAATATTTGGCTGCACTGATGCCTGTGCCAGATTTATATCATTTTCATTTTATGAACCGCAGGATCCAACCCTGCACTCTTCCACAATACCACAAAAGGGTTACGGTGTGAAGGCACTTGCTGCCATGAAAGGCACATTATTTGGGTGGTATAGAAGATAGGTTGGTGAGAATGGCGCTTAGAACTATTGGATAGATCGCTACGCGTTCTCCCAAATGTGGTGTTCCCTTCACACAAATAAAGAAAATTGGAAAGTGAAGCAGGTGGAAGAACAGCGCTCCTCTTCAAGGCAAAAAAACCTTTCCCTAGTTGTCAGCACCTAGGTATATAGAATAAAACATCAAATATCTTATGTTTATACAGTACAGATGGACTTATTCTTTTCCAGTAGTTCAATCTCCACAATTTGAAAAATCACAAATTGACCTCACAAGAGCGAAGCACAGCAGAGGTATAAACCAGTGTGGCAGTATGTAGATATATTCAAAATACAGCACACTCACAGTTTATAAGAGCTTTATAGCTCTATATTAGACGTGTCACAGGTTGTTGTGGACCAGCCCATCAGGCAGACTTTTGTTGGTGAAAATTTCTTTCCTTCTTATACAGCTCATAGAAAAAGAAAGATTTTCATGGCACAGTATCGTCTTAATTTTGTCAATACAAAATAAGGGGGAGAAAAACACACTCACCCTTTCTAGAGCTTAACCTTGCTCTAGGTGTTCAGTGTATCCAAATTGTTTGGCAGAATTAGAGAAAGCCTCTTTCTAACCAGGTATTTAGGCAGGACAGCAGAAATATTGAAAAAATAGGAATTTTATTTCCAAAAAGTACCAGAAGTACACATAAAAAGACCTGCCAGACGCGTTTCGCGCTACAAGCGCTTCATCAGTGGCAAAATACAGAAGATTTGCAACCTAATGTGTGTCTATTATATATATACCCCCTGCAGAGCTCCACTTCCGGTTTCCATCCAAGCATTACGTCTGCAGAGCTCCACTTCCGGTTTCTGTCCAAGCGTTACGTCTGCAGAGCTCCACTTCCGTTTTCCGGTTCCGGATAAACACAGCTTTTCCCTGATCTCTGTGCATGTGTATCAACATGTTGTCATTTCCAGTTTCGTTTTCTTGGTGTACCAAGTCTCAACAAAGTCCGGGGTACATCCCTCTTTTTACTTTCAAGTTTCATTGGAGGTGGCAGCGCATCAAAACCCCAGCAGAATAGGAACAAAGAGGTATTTTATAGTAAAAGTTTTGTGATAAACTAGGCCTTTAGTGTCAGCAACAGTAACCCCTCTGTGGTATTGTGGAAGAGTGTAGGGTTGGACCCTGCGGTCAAATATTAAAATGATATAAATCTGGTAATATAGGCATCAGTGGCAGTGCACCCAAATAATGTCCACAATTTGAAAAATCACAAATTGATTTGATAGTGGACTGCAGAAAGCTGAGTACCAGGAGTCAGCTAAGAGTGATGGGAGGCACAGTGCGGCTGGCGATCAAGGTAAGGTATAGGACATAGGAATACTGGAGAGTTTACCAGGAGGCTTGGAGTGTACAAGGGTATTCAGGTGGTGCCAGGGTCTTAGGTACAGTGGGGGTCTTTGACAGGATACTACGAACTTGGAAGGACACAAGGGTCTAAGAGAGGATACTACGAACTTGGGAGGACACAAGGATCTAGGAGAGGATACTACAAACTTGGAAGGACACGATGGTCTTGGAGAGGATACTAAGGGAGGTAGAGGCAGACGAGCAGGCTGAGGGCACAGGTAGGTTTGCAAGATAAACCAAGGTCTTAAAGAGCAGGTAAACACAATGTCTTGCCGATAGAGCAAGAAAGCAACAATAATGGAGGGAGCCCTGATTAGAAGGAGGTGTGGTCCTTTACTCAGGCATGTCATGTGTAGGGATGAGCCGAATGCGCCCGTGTTCGGTTCAACTTCGAACTCGAACAATTTCAAAAGTTCGAGTTCGAACTCGAACACGATCCGAACTCAATGTAAGTCAATGGGACTCGAACGTTCGATTTTTAGAGTGCCCTCCAAGAGGGCATATATGCTAGATATTTGCCATAAAAGGTGTATGGGGGTCCGGGTAGTGCCCTGGGGGACAGGAAACAAGGACAAAAAGTTTTTAAAAAAGTTTTTAAAGGAACAGTGAGTTTTCTATGAAGTAAAGGTTAAGAATAAACATGAAAAATTACTTCAAATATTGTGCCTAGGAGGTCCCCATAACCTGTCCGTGAAGTGGCGGATTTGTAGGATGTATAGAAACATTTAAAAACAAAAAATGACATTTCAAATGACGGTAATTGTTTTTCCTTTAATCTATTCATAAACAACTGCTTGGAGTGGCAGCCTGTATGAAAAGAGGCGACATTTTAGAACACGCAGAACAAGTTTAGTGATTTTTTGGGCTAAATTATGGTGAAACTTATGCAGGCTTTGGATGAAAGTAACAATAGGTGCTTTAAAATTGGGCCTTTAGTGTCGGCAACAGTGCCGTCACACCGTAACCCCTCTGTGGTATTGTGGAAGAGTGCAGGGTTGGACCCTGCGGTCCAATATTAAAATGATATGAATCTGGTATAGGCGTCAGTGCTCCCAAACATTTTACCTTTGGTGGCAGCAAGTGCCTTCACACCGTAACCCCTCTATGGTATTGCAGAAGAGTGCAGCGGTGGACCCTGTGGTCCAATATTAAAATGATATGAATTTGGTATAGGCGTCAGTGCTCCCAAATATTTTGCCTTTGGTGGCAGCAAGTGCCTTCACACCATAACCCCTCTGAGGAATTGTGTAAGACAGTGGTGGAGGTTCTGGTAATGCAGAAGAGATCCCCGATCTATTAAGTTACATCAGCAGCTATGACAAAACCGGGTCAGCAATGTTTAGGCACTTGTACTGCGCTACTGTATATGGTGAGAATCGTCACACACCAGTAGAAACAGGAAGCAAACAGAACAGGCAGGTAATACACAGAGAGAATAGTCAAATGGCAGGCAAAGTCGGCAACAGATCGGGTCCTCAGAACAAGCAGGGTCAGTAACAAGTATACAAACTGATTCGGTATTCTAGCGATGCGGGAATAAAGGCTGAGACACACTGAGCGTGTAGCGATGCACAGCGCAGCGAAGTGAAGAGAAGCAAACATTTTGCAGGCTTGACTTCACTCCACTCCGCTTCGCAGCGTGTCTACACTGCATTACGTTTGCTTCTCACCGCATTGGACAGGAATCCACTAACTAAATTAAAATGTACACACAAAACCGTGTATTTTCACAAAGCACATGTGATATAGGCAAAAAAAAGTTTCTACTGAATAAAATACAAAAAAAATTACTGTTAATTTAATAGGAATAGTATAAAAATATTAAAAAAAGGTAACCCCTGATCATATACTGTATATTATAGGGACTCGGAGCGCTGTGTATAGAGTAGGGATGCATTGATACCACACACAGACATATACATATATATCAGCACGCAGACCTATATATACGTATATATCAACACGCAGATATATATATACACCCACCCACAGACCTCAGACCATATATACACATACGCACATGGGGGTGGCATGTGGACAATCTCAACTAAATGTGCCCCCCCCCAATTTGGCTGATCCCTCCAGAAGAAATGTTGAACCCGACAGAGCTGAGAATATATATATTATTATTATTATTATGTATGTATATACAGTTGTGTTCAAAATTATTCAACCCCCACTGAAATTGAGTGTTTTGGCCAGTTTGACATTGATTTTGATCATTCAGTCATCTTGCTTACAATTAATCAAAGAGGCACGTGTAGGTCAGACAAATATAACATAACATTTATAATGAAATAACCACAAATGTCTTTTCTGTGCTCACATCATTATCAGTTTTATTCAACCCCCAAGTGACATTCAATCTTAGTACTTAGTACAACATCCTTTTACAGTTATAACAGCTTTTAAACGTGAAGCATAGCTTGACACAAGTGTCTTGCAGCGATCTACGGGTATCTTCGCCCATTCATCATGGGCAAAAGCCTCCAGTTCAGTCACATTCTTAGGCTTGCGCACTGCAACTGCTTTCTTTGAGTCCCACCAGAGGTTCTCAATCGGATTTAAGTCAGGTGACTGCGATGGCCACTCCAAAATGTTCCAGCCTTTAATCTGAAACCATGCTCTAGTGGACTTGGAGGTATGCTTGGGATCATTGTCCTGTTGAAAGGTCCAATGTCTCCCAAGCCTCAGGTTTGTGACGGACTGCATCACATTGTCATCCAATATCTCCTGGTACTGAAGAGAATTCATGGTACCTTGCACACGCTGAAGCGTCCCTGTACCTGCAGAAGCAAAACAGTCCCAAAGCATGATTGACCCCCCGCCATGCTTCACAGTAGGCAAGGTGTTCTTTTCTTCATAGGCCTTGTTCTTCCTCCTCCAAACATAGCGTTGATCCATGGGCCCAAACAGTTCTAATTTTGTTTCATCAGTCCACAGAACACTATCCCAAAACTTCTATGGTTTGACCACATGACTTTTGGCATACTGCAGTCGACTCTTCTTATTCTTTGGAGACAGCAAGGGGGTGCGTCTGGGAGTTCTGGCATGGAGGCCTTCATTACGCAGTGTGCGCTGTATTGTCTGAGCTGAAACTTCAGTACCCACATCTGACAAATCTTTTCTCAGTTCCTCAGCAGTCACACGGGGACTTTTCTCCACTCTACGCTTCAGGTAGCGCACAGCAGTCGAAGTCAGCATCTTGTTTCTGCCATGACCAGGTAGCGTTTCAACAGTGCCCTTTGCCTTGAATTTGCGATTGATGCTTCCTATGGTCTCTCTTGGTATGTTTAACATCTTTGCAATCTTCTTATAGCCATTGCCCTTCCTGTGAAGAGTAATCACCTCTTCTCTTGTCTTCCTGGACCATTCTATTGACTTCACCATGTTTGTAACCACACCAGTAAATGTCTAGAAGGAGCTGAGTATCACAGTCTTTTTAAAGCTGCCTAATTGGTGCTTATTATGCTTTATTGCTGCTCCGTGACATCCACAGGTGTTTTCAATACCTGATTGAAAACACTTGAATGAACCTCTGTTCTTCAGAGTGGTAGTCTTTAAGGAGTTGAATAATTGTGTCAATGAAGAATTCACAAAAGAAACATTTACTACTGTATTACAAAACCAATTGATGTCATTTTAGTTGCATATGGTTCTTTAAAAAGTCCTTGTAGGATTTCATTCTGAATACAATTACAAATGTACACTAAATTCCCTAAAACCTTTTACAGCATTGGGGGTTGAATAAATTTGAACACAACTGTATATATATATATATATGAATTGCTATGCACTCATGTTCATCCAGTTTCAAATCGCCTGGTGCCTGCCACTTGGTTAGCAGTTATACATACTCGTAAAAAGCAAGATGCGGCAGCACTCCAGGTCTGTTCAGTAAAGTTTCTTTATTGTGACATGAGGGTCAACGTTTCAGCTCCCATTCAGAGCTTTCCTCAGGACAATACAGATGTATATATATACACATACTTTTTTTCTCTTCAGGTAATGAGGGTTGTGGAATTCTTGGGTGAGACTGAGTTCCCTCACTTTTTTTCCCAGGACGTGGCCCCTGCCTGTAAACAGAGGGTCCTTGAAAGCAGAAGTGTTTCTTATTAGGAAAGGGTCCTTGTAAGCATGGAGTCCTTGTAAGCAGAGGGTCTTAGAGGCAGGATTCGTAGAAGGATATCTGTAAGCAGGAACTGTAGATGGAGTAACTGTAGACAGGGGCTGTAGATGGAGTAACTGTAGATGGGGTATTTGTAAAAAGGAACAGAGGATAGGTTATCTGTAAACAGGTTTTGTAGATAGGATACACTGGTATCAGAAATTAGGCTTCTTGCTTCTCTCAAGCTAAGCGGCTGACTGAGGAACAATGAAGAAGCAAGGAGTTATGGTTACTCCACCCTTTTATGGTAGAGCACAGTGCTGATAATGAGAGCACCTGGGGATGTTACAAAGTTGTGCTGAAACCCAGGACCATGTAGAAATGGAATACCATGATGAGACAGCGCTGGGTTAGGTCTTTCTTCAGCGGCGTGAGACCATACAGCTTGTGAATTGGGCATCATTATCTGTGACAATCTCCCTCGGATACCCAAACGAGGCAAAAAGGTGCAATAATACGACAACTGTAACCTTTGTAGTCAGCTGGGTAACTGGAATGAACTCTGGCCATTTTAAATGGGCATCAATTATAATCAAGAAGGTTTGTCCCCTTATGGGACCCGCAAAATCCAAGTGTAGGTGAAACCAGGGAACTGTGGGCCAAGTCTAGGGCTAAATGCATCCTCAAGGGGGTTCTGTGGCAGTTTGTGCACATCCTGCACAAGCATTGACATATGCAGTGTTATCTTCATCTATGTTCGGCCACCACACATAGACACGTGCTGCCTGTTTCATCCACGTGGTTCCAGGGTGATCAGTATGTAGCAACTCCAAGATGTTTCTTTAGATGGTTTTTGGAATGACCACTTGGTCTCCCCTTAAGACACAATTATCCTTCACAGACAATACCATGTTGTCTGAGAGATGCCTTTGTCAGGGTTAAAAATCTGAAGACGCGATTTATGATCCGTTAAGATTGTAAACTCTCTACCATAGAGGTAAAGGTGAAACTTACAAATTGCCCATATCAATGCAAGTGCTTCTTTATCAATTTGGGAGTAGTTGCTCTTTGACTTTGTCAAGGATCTGTCGGCGAAGACCACCGGTTTCTCAGATTCACCCGGGTGCTGTGGGAAAGAACAGTGCCCAGACCATAAGGATAGGCATCACAACAAGCCAGGGTGAGAGGCTTCTGGCGATCGTAGTGCACAAGCATATGTGACGCTAACAGTTTATGTTTAGAGGACTCAAAGACATGTTGACATTTAGCTGACCAGTCCCATCTGGAGTGCTTCTCCAGGAGCTTATGCAGTGGAAACAAAGTATGAGCAAGGTCTGGAAGAAATTTATTATAGTAGTTAAGCAGTCCGAGGTACAATAGGAGTTGTTGGACATTTTTTGGGGCTGGAGCTTTGCTAAAGCATCGACCTTGTCTTCAGCGGTATGTATGCCCTCCGCATCAATTCAAATCAATCATTCCAATTTAGGCAACATAAATTTGCATTTTGTCAAATTTACCTTGAGACCTTGGTTGCGAAGTCTTTGTAAAACGAGCTCTACATTTCGCTTTTGTTCTTGGTCTGTGTGACCAGTGATGAGCAGGTCATCTAATATTCTGGCTGTCAATACCTTTTGGGTTTTTTTCTTCAGGCTGAGCAGGCCTTTACAAATCCCATCCTCGTTGCCACTGTTATGCTCTCTGCGTATTCAGATATGAGGCTGGGCTGTCAGGTACAGCATTACTTTAGTGCTGGACACTTACTGTTATATACAGCCTTAGATATTACTACAGGAACACAGGATTATGCATCTTCCTTCATTACTGCTTCACACTAACAGACTCACTGAAGATGGCTGCTGTGCCCTCTGACCTGTGGCAGCTTGAGGTGGAGCCAATAGTTAAAGTGATAGCACATGTACAGTACAGGCAACTATAGCACAGGAGATGCTGGCATGTCTGAGAGCAGTAGCTGTCTGTGTTATTATGGTAGAGAGTGTCCAGCCCCTTGTGCTTTCTCATTAGTGATGAGCCGAACACCCCCGTGTTCGGTTCGCAATCGAACTCGAACAATTTCAAAAGTTCGAATTCGAACTTGAACACGAACCGAACTTAATTCAAATCATTGGGACTCGAAAGTTCGAATTTTAGAGTGCCCTCCAAGAGGGCATATATGCAAGATATTTTCCATAAAAGGTGTATGGGGGTCCGGGTAGTGCCCTGGGGGACAGGAAACAAGGACAAAAACGTGAGTTTTCCATGAAATAAAGGTTAAGAATAAAAACGAAAAATTCCTTCAAATATCGTGTGTAGGAGGTCCCCATAACCTGCCCGTGAAGTGGTGGATTTGTACGATGTATAGAAACATTTAAAAACAAAAAAATGACATTTCAAATGACGGTCAATGGTTTTCCTTTAATCTATTCATAAACAACTGCTTGGGGCGGCAGTCTGTATGAAAAGAGGAGACATTTCAGGACATGCAGAACAAGTTTAGTGATTTTTTTGGGCTAAATTATGGTGAAACTTATGCAGGCTTTGGATGAAAGTAACAAAAGGTGCTTTAAAATTGGGCCTTTAGTGTCGGCAATAGTGCCTTCACACCGTAACCCCTCTGTGGTATTGTGGAAGAGTGCAGGGTTGGACCCTGCGGTCAAATATTAAAATGATATGAATCTGGTATAGGCGTCAGTGGCAGTGCACCCAAATTTTGTGCCTTTGGTGGCAGCAAGTGCCTTCACACCGTAAGTAACCCCTCTGTGGTATTGTGGAAGAGTGCAGTGGTGGAGGTTTTGGTAATGCAGAAGAGATCCCCGATCTATTCAGTTACATCAGCAGCTATAACAAAACCGAGTCAGCAATGTTTAGGCACTTGTACTGCGCTACTGTATATGGTGAGAATTGGCGCACACCAGTAGCAACAGGAAGCAAACAGAACAGGCAGGGAATACACAGAGAGAATAGTCAAATGGCAGACAAAGTCGGCAACAGATCGGGTCCTCAGAACAAGCAGGGTCAGTAACAAGTATACAAACTGATTCGGTAAGCTAGCGATGCAGGAATAAAGGCTGAGACACACTGAGCATGTAGCGACACACAGCATAGCGAAGAGAAGCAAACATTTTGCAGGCTTGACTTCACTCCGCTCCGCCTCACAGCGTGTCTACACTATATTATGTTTGCTTCTCACCGCACTGGACAGGAATCCACTAACTAAATTAAAATGTACAAACAAAATCATTTTATTTTCACAAAGCACATGTTATATAGGCAAAAAAGTTTCTACTGAATAAAATACATCAAAAATTACTGTTAATTTAATAGGAATAGTATAAAAATATATAAAAAAAAGTAACCCCTATCATATATTTTATAGGGACACAGAGTGCCGTGTATAGAGTAGGGATGCATTGATACCACACACAGACATAAACGTATGTATCAACACGCAGACCTATACATATGTATATATCAACACACAGATATATAAATACACCCACCCACAGACCTCAGACCATATATACACATACGCACATGGGGGGTGACATGTGGACAATCTCAACTAAATGTGTCCCCCCCATTTGGCTGATCCCTCCAGAAGAAATGTTGAACCCGACAGAGCAGAGAATATATATATATTATTCTCTGCTCTATCGGGTTCAACATTTCTTCTGGAGGGATCAGCCAAATGGCGGGGGGGGGGCAATTAGTTGCCAAAATTGTGTGTGTAATACAAGTCTGAATGTATATATTTATAAGAATATAGATATATATCTTATCTACATATATATATATAGCATACCTGCCCTAATCTTCCCCTATAAATTTGCTAAAAATATACACACAAAAAAACAAACCACTGCCTGAGACCCCGCGCAGCCCACATGCCACCCCCTCTACCTGGCTGAATGTATCTAATATATATAATTAAATACATTCAGCCGGGTAGAGAAAAAAAAAGGATTTTATTTTATGTTCCCGGGGACATTTAAAAATGTCCTCGGATTTAATTTTTTTTAGAGATGTGTCGCCTTTCCCTTAGCCTGGTGGTCAGTGGGGGCTCCCTGGATCCTGGTTGTGGGGGGGGGTCTGCCGTGGCCACAGGTGCAGTGGCTCCCTCCCTGCGCTGCCTGTCTCTGAAACATGCACCCGGGCGGCTAGCCCGCACAGTGGCAGCTCTGTCATCCGGCAGCCGCATGCTCCTCAATGCTCCTCAAGGGGATCCTTGGCAGGCCCCTGCAGGCTGCCCTCTACAGTGCCTGAATAGAGGACTGTGTCTGCCTGATGTTTTAGTAACAAGAATGTTTTATCCCATAGGCTTCAATGTTAAAAATATTCCGTTTTAATTCAATATCTAATAAACAGTTGCTTATAATATTTTGCAGTAAAGAGCCTCTTTATTTCTAGATTTTTTTGTATTTTTTAAGCATTTTTTATATTTTTTCAATTTTGTTTTCGAACTTTTGGCGAACGTCCCAAAAAGTTCGAAGTTCGCGAACTGTCAAAAGGCCGATGTTTGATGTGAACTCCGAACAGATCGAACTGAACAGCTCATCCCTATTTTTCATGAGCTGATTCTACACACATCACACAAAGTTATCCAAGTGCCTAACAACATTACCACACCGCACCTGACTGCACAAAGGAGATTTGGTTATGAAACCATCCTTACATCAACTCACAATTAGTGATGAGCTGAACAACCCCGTGTTCGGTTCGCATTCGAACTCGAACAATTTCAAAAGTTCGAGTTCGAACTCGAACAAGAGCCGAACTCAATGCAAGTCAATGGGACTCGAAAGTTAGATTTTTAGAGTGCCCTCCAAGAGGGCATATATGCAAGATATTTGCCATAAAAGGTGTATGGGGGTCCGGGTAGTGCCGTGGGGGACAGGAAACAAGGACAAAAAGTTAAAAAATGTTTTTAAAGGAACAGTAAGTTTTCCATGAAATAAAGGTTAAGATTAAAACCAAAAAATTCCTTCAAATATCGTGCCAAGGAGGTCCCCTAACCTGCCCGTGAAGTGGCGGATTTGTAGGATGTATAGAAACATTTAAAAACCAAAAAATGACATTTCAAATGAAGGTAAATAGTTTTCCTTTAATCTATTCATAAACAACTGCTTGGGGCGGCAGCCTGTATGAAAAGAGGAGACATTTTCGTACACGCAAAACAAGTTTAGTGATTCTTTGGCTAAATTATGGTGAAACTTATGCAGGCTTTGGATGAAAGTAACAATAGGTGCTTTAAAATTGGGCCTTTAGTGTCGGCAACAGTGCCGCCACACCGTAACCCCTCTGTGGTATTGTGGAAGAGTGCAGGGTTGGACCCTGCGGTCAAATATTAAAATGATATGAATCTGGTATAGGCGTCAGTGGCAGTGTACCCAAATATTGTGCCTTTGGTGGCAGCAAGTGCCTTCACAACGTAAGTAACCCCTCTGGTATTGTAGAAGAGTGCAGGGTTGGACCCTGTGGTCCAATATTAAAATTATATGAATCTGGTATAGGTGTCAGTGGCAGTGCACCCAAATATTGTGCCTTTGGTGGCAGCAAGTGCCTTCGCACCATAAGTAACCCCTCTGTGGTATTGTGGAAGAGTGCAGGGTTGGACCCTGTGGTCCAATATTAAAATGATATGAATCTTGTATAGGCGTCAGTGGCAGTGCACCCAAATATTAGGCCTTTGGTACCAGCTAGTGCCTTCACTTAAAAGGAAACAAAGTAGCAAAACAAGAGGACATGGTCTTAGATTAGAGGGGCAAAGGTTTAAAAGTAACATCAGGAAGCATTATTTTAGAGGGTGGTGGATACATGGAACAGCCTTCCAGTAGAAGTGGTAGAGGCCAAAACAGTGATTGAATTTAAGCAGGCATGGGATAGGCATAAGGCTATCCTAAACAAAAGATAAATACAGGTAAAGTATCCATGTAATTGGGCAGACTAGATGGGCCGAAAGGTTCTAATCTGCCGACATTTTCTATGTTTCTATGTTTCACAACGTAACCCCTCTGAGGTATTGTGGAAGAGTGCAGTGGTGGAGGTTTTGGTAATGCAGAAGAGATCCCTGATCTATTCAGTTTCGTCAGCATCAGGGGATTGATAGCTGCTGATCCAGGACTGATTCATTTTTATAAATATCAGCCGGTCTACAGAGTCGATGGACAGACGCACTCTTTTGTCTGTGACAAAACCTCCAGCGGCACTGAACATCCTTTCAGAAAGCACGCTGGATGAAGGGCAACCTAGTAGCTGCATAGCATATTGGCTAGTGATCCAATCTCAACACCCAGTAAGCCAGTGGATCATCTGCTGTAAAGGTATCCAGGTCTGCCCTTGCCCCTAGGTAGTCCTGCACCATACGGTGAAGATGCTGGCAATGGGTGCCTACATTTAACGTCCCTGGCGTCGTGGACTAAAAAAATTGAAAAAGGCATCAGTCAAGCGGCGCCGGCCTTCACTGCTCTTCCTCTGATCATCCGCAGCCTCAGAAGCACCTGTGTCATCACTTAGTAACCTACCAGTGCCTGGAAAGGTGTTACACAAGTGTTGCTTTAGAGCGTACTCAAGTTGTTTCATCCGGTCCTCCCTCTGTGCGGGCAGGATGAGCTCTGCAACTTAACCCTTGTATCGTGGATCAAGAAGGGTTGCCAACCAGTAATGATCTCTCTCCTTGATAGCACGAATCCTGGGGTCCTTTAGCAGGCTTTGCATCATTAGGGAGCCCATGCAGCGTAGGTTGGAGGTGGCATTAGCTCCCGAGTCTTCCTGGTCAATGAGGATGTGCACTTTGTACACTTCCATGGTGCACTTCCTCCTCCCAGCCACGTACTTGTCCTTCTGTTTCTGGGCACACAAAACCCTCCCCTGAGGAATCCCCCCATTCAATGCCCCCACTACTTAAATATTCCTCCTCCTCCTCATCCTCCTCCTGTCTGATCTGAAGAGGACCCACAGGAATGCTATCTGTGGAAAGACTGGGGCCTTGAGAGCTAGGGAAGGCCTCCACTTCCTCCTGCTGCTCTGCCTCTAGTGCCACATCTATAATTCCCCGCAGAGTGTGCTCCATCAGGAACACTAAAGGAATTGTGTCACTGATGCATGCACTGTCCCTGCTCACCATCCTCGTTGCCTCCTCAAATGGTGACAGTACAGTGTATGTATCCTTGATCATCAGCCACTGCGGGGGGAAAAAAAAACAAGTTGACCCGAGCCTGTCCTTGTGCCATACTCACACAGGTACTCGTTGATGGCCCTCTGCTGCTTGTGCAGACGCTGCAGCATTGCTAATGTTGAGTTCCACCTGGTGGGCACGTCACAGATCAGACAGTTTGTGGGAAAGTGGAATTCTCTTTGAATTTCTGCCAGGCGAACACTTGCTGGGAATGACCGTCTGAAGTGGCTGCAGACTTTTCTGGCCTGGCTGAGAAGCTCTGCCAGCCCTGGGTACCTGGTTAGGAAACGCTGTACCACCAGATTTAGGATGTGTGCTAGACATGGTACATGCGTCAACTTACCCTGGCGTAGGGCGGAGAGAAGGTTGCTGCCATTATCATAGACGACCATTCCCAGCTCAAGCTGGCGTGGTGTTAACCATCTCTGCACCAGCCCCTGCAGAGCTGACAGAATTTCTGGCCCGGTGTGGCTCCTGTCCCCTAAACAAACCAGCTCAAACACAGTATGGCATCTTTTTGCTTGAGCCATTGCGTAGCCCGTCATGTGTCGGTTTAGCTGCCACTTTGCCAGAGACAGAGAAGGAGGAGGAGGAGGAGGAAGAGGTGGTGGTGGAACAGACAGACCTCATACAAGCAGCTTTCTGGAGGCGTGGTGGATGAACAAGCTCCAGCACAGAGCCCCGTCTTGGATCTCTCCCAGCTGCAATCAGAGTTACCCAGTGTGCTGTGAAGGAAATGTAATGGCCCTGTCCCTGCTTGCTGGACCACGTGTCTAAAGTCACGAGCACCTTGCTGCTGACTGCCTTTCCCAATGACGCTATAACGTTGTCTTCCACGTGCTGGTATAGTGCTGGAATGGCCTTCTGTGAAAAGAAATGGCGTTTTGGAACCTGCCACTGTGGTACAGCACATTCAGCAAATTCACGGAAGGAAGCAGAGTCCACCAGCTGGAAAGGCAGTAGCTGCAATGCGAGTAATTTTGCTAAACTGGCATTTAGACGCTGTGCTTGGGGATGGTTGGGACTATATTTTTTCTTATGCTGCATCAGCTGGGGCAACGTAATCTGTCTCCGTAAATCTTCAGATGATGGGATGCTGTCACATTGTGAGGAAGGACCTGGTACATCCATTACTGTAGCATCATCCCTGTCAGTGGAGGTTGGAGTCAATGACAAGGCAGGAAATATAGTGGGGGTAGAGACAGGTGAGGAGGACCTACGCAAAGTGTTGCGCCAACAGGATACGTGGCAGGTGGTCATATGTCGCCTCAAGCACATGGTACCCAAGCGTCTGGTGTCTTTCCCACGCTTGATCCTCATCTGATATAGATTACAAATAGCAACGGTGTGGTCTGCTGCACATTTCTTAAAGTTCCTGGATGTGTGCTTTGAGACAACAGCGCTCTGCACCTGAGCAGCTCTGACATCTGATGCCTTGGACTGGCTACGGTTGGTCATAGAGGACGTTGTGCCTCGTGTTTGTTGTGCCTCCTCCTCCTCCTCACTTGACTCCTCTGTTCGAGTCAGTGACCTCATCATCATTGTCATCACCCCCTATCTTCTCGTCACTGGAGCCAACTTGGCAGTATGCTGCAGCTGCTGGGGCACCATGAGTGCCAGTTATTTGTGTGTCACTGGCACCCCCTTCCTCTAGGTTGATTATACTCCCTTCCTCAACCTCAGAGATTGAATCAGAGCACTGTAGTTGCTGTGAATCCTCAAGCAGCATGTCACTGTCATTGTAGTCAAACAATTCAGCTGACTCCTCCGTGTGCAATAGTGAGGCTATGGCAGGAGTAGCTGTGGACATGGAGGCTGCATTAGATGCTTTGGCAGCTGAGGTGGACTGAAAATCACTACAAGCCTGGCTGGCAGAGGACTGGGAGGATGAGGATGGCCTGGGTAGCCAATCCACCAAATCCTCTGTATGTTGCTGCTGCTTAAGACGGCCAGCACCAGTTAGAAAGGACAAGCGTGCCCCTGCAGAGGATGCGCCACGTCCACGACGACCAGAGGCACAGCCTGCTGACACAGAGGCTGCTTGCCCTCTTATCTGTGTCTGGGAGCGTCCGCCTGTCCTTTTTGGCCTTTCTGACATGGTGAGTGATATATAGGTTAAAGATATACAGAACTCTGATTCAACTCTGGTATAAAGATTAAAGGTTTTCAGAACTCTGGTATAACTCAGTGAGACACCCTGATAGCTGGCAGCCAGTGACAAGACACAGATTAAAATTCCCAGAAACCTCCTATAAATCTGTGAGACCCCCTGATGGGTGGCAGTGACAAGACACAAATTGCAATTCCCAGGAACCTCCTATAAATCAGTGAGCCCCCCTGATGGTTGGCAGTGACAAGGCACAAATTACAATTCCCAGGAACCTCCTATAAATCAGTGAGATTTCAGTGAGATCCCTGATGGGTGGCAGTGAGAACACACAGATTACAACAATTACAACAATTACCAGATATCTTCTAGAAGTGAGACCCCCACAATTGCTGCTGGCAGTGAGAACACAAAGATTAGAACAATTCCCAGATATTTTGTAGAAATGACTGACCCCCAAAATAGTTGGCGGCAGTGAGAACACACAGATTACCACGATTCGCAGATATCTTCTAGAAATGAGACCCCCACTAGTGCTGCTGGCATTGACAACACAAAGATTACAACAATTCCCAGATATTTTGTAGTATTGACTGACCCCAAAATAGTTGGTGGCAGTGAGAACACACAGATTACCACAATTCCCAGATATCTTCTAGAAATGAGACCCCCACAATTGTTGCTGGCAGTGAGAACACAAAGATCACAACAATTCCCAGATATTTTGTAGAAATGAAACCCCCCCCCCAATAGCTGGTGGCAGTGAGAATACACACTAACACAACAATCTCCTCTCAGAAACACGCGCTGGGGCTGCAAGGGACGCCTTATATAGTGTGCTGCGGGACTCAGCTCTGTGAGGCCATGATTGGGCAAAATTTGAGCTGAGCTGTGATTGGCATAGTCTTGCACCTGTCTTGCACCTAAACTGTGGTCAGGTGCAGGCTGTAGCCAATTACAAGCTTCAGGCCAGTGGAAAAAGTGCATTGTGGTCCATTGTGGTGCATTGTGGGCGAACATGCGGCGAACACACGGAAATGTTCGTAGTTCGCAAACATCCGAACGGGAGATGTTCAAATCGAACTCC
This sequence comes from Leptobrachium leishanense, assembly GCA_009667805.1. Classification (NCBI taxonomy): domain Eukaryota; kingdom Metazoa; phylum Chordata; class Amphibia; order Anura; family Megophryidae; genus Leptobrachium; species Leptobrachium leishanense. The sequence goes on from CM019063.1 coordinate 345,138,502, forward strand.
GAACACATCGAACCGAACAGCTAATCCCTACTCACAATCTGTCTATTAAATACATTCCTACTTGTTCTGTCCAGCTGCACTACTGCAAAAGATTATTAATGTTCAAGAATCTTTCATGTAAGAGCACAACTGTATTACGCTGACACAGACTGAGACATCACCCAGACATGACTTACAAGACACCCCACTTAATCAGGGTAACTTGGCATTTGTTGACAGCTCCTGTTCTAGACCCTCAGATGGTGTTTTTCATGCAGATTATGCTGTTGTTTAGAGTCCAGGTCTGGTGCTTGAAGCATACTCTCTCCCTATTGCATCAGCTCAGGCTACAGAGTTATTTGCTCTTGCTAGGGCATGTTACCTCTTTGCTGATAAGGATGTTACCATCTATACTGACTCCCGTTATGCTTTTGGAGTAGTTCATGATTTTGGTGTCATTAGGAAACAGAAAGGTTTTGTTGCGGCAGATGGTAAGGAAATCTCTCGTGCACAATTTGTGGAAGATCTGTTGTCAGTACTGTTGTTGTCTCGTTTGATTGCCATAGTGAAATCTAAAGCCCATACTGCTGACTTTGATGAGGTAGTAGTGGGGAATGCCTTTGCTGTAGGCTTGTGCACCGATTTTTTTTTCTGTTCGATTCGGTTAGATTTTTCGGATTTTTAAACTTTTCGATTCGGCTCGTTTCGACCGATTTCTGTTTTGATTCGGTTCGGCTCGACTCGTTTTTCGTGTACATTTTTTCGGAATATCGACCATTTTTCGTATTTTCGTGTCGCTTTGCTCGTTTTTTGTATCGACTTTTCGTAATTTCGGACATTTTCGTTTTCCGGAATTGTACATGTTTTCGGAATATCGACCGTTTTTCGTATTTTAGTGTCACTTTGTTCGTTTTTTGTATCGACTTTTCGTAATTTCGGAAATTTTCGTTTTTCGGGATTGAGGTTTCGGAATTTCGACCGGTTTTCGTATTTTCGTGTCACTTTGCTCGTTTTTGTATCGACTTTTCGTAAGTTTGGAAATTTTCGTTTTTTTCGGAACGTCTGTTCTCCTCGTTTCAAAGCAATAAATTTCAATTTGACACATTTCAAGTCCATTCGAAAATTCTGAAAATATTTCGTTTCGGCTCGGAAAACTTTTCGGATCTGACATTTTCGGATCTAAAAATTTTCGGAAATTCGGCCGCATCCGAAAACACAAATCGGGAAATTTCGTGAAAATTCCGAAATTCCGAAACCCAAAACGCACATCCCTACTTTGCTGATGAAGTTGCTAAACATGCTGTTGTTCATGCTCCTGTAGCCCCTTTCTATGCCGCTACCACACACACACAACAATTAACCATGGTCATGACACCCCATTTTCTTTCTGATGCAGTTATTATTTCTAGGCCTATGTGTCCACAGATGATCTTCAGATAATCTGACAAAAAAACAGTCTGTTTTCGGATAAAAAGGGAGGAATAGGGCTTCCTAGCATGACATCGCCCATGATTGTTTGACATTTTCATGGCTTTGGTCACACAGGTAAAGAACAGACTGCCAGAGCTATCGCCTCTTGCTTCTCTATATGTGGTGTTGATGGTGCTGTAAAAAGCACCCTAGCTCAATGCATCACATGTGCTAGGAATAACCCTGGAGGACTCAAATTTAGCAAACAAGATCGTTTGCCTCCTCCAGATGGCCTCATGCAAAGCCTGCAAATTGATTTAACACATAACTCCAAGGCAAAATAAAACCTAAAATGCTTTCTGGTAATCACAGATCAATTCAGTAAGTGGGTGGAAGCTTTTCCCACCTCAAGAGAAAATGCTTAAACAGTAGTCAAAATATTGTGTAAAGAGATCATTCCTAGATTTGGATGCCAGTATTTATTACTAGTGATAATGGTCCAGCCTTAATCTCCACAGCATTTTCTAGAAAGTCTCAGACATGTTAGCCATAGATTTGAAGTTTCAAATAACCTCCCATCCAAAGTCCTCAGGACAGGTGGAAAGAGTAAGGCTAGGGTCAGACGAACGCATTTTCGCGTTGTCTGTGAAAAAGTGCGTTCGAACGAATGGACGTATGTTTTCACGGAGTACGCGATAGCGGTCATACGATGCGCATTTGCATCTGTGATTTTGTACGGATCATCAATAAAACACTTTGTGCATCTGGACTTTATGTTGGCCGGACATTAGCAGTGTCTGACATCTCCAATTCACGCACACACGCCTCTAGCGGACGCAGCGCACTCTGTACAACCGTACTAGCGGTTTTACGTTCTCGACAAAATGCGTTCGTTTTCCACTTGCGTTGCGCAGCCGGACTTTTGTGCGACCGTACTTCGTATATTGGCCGTCATTGCCCGGCATTTGCTGCTACTACGGCCGTGATTAAGTGCGCCTGCACGCGCGTTCGCACTGCGCTCGTCTGACCCTAGCCTAAATAGGACATCAAAGATAAACTGAGAAAAGGTACTGGAGGTACATATGCCAATTGGCCAGATCACCTTCCAGCTGTAGTGGCTGAAATCCGTGTGACTCCTAATAAAACTACAAGGTTATCTCCTTTTGAGGTTTTAATGGGTAGGCCATTTCCTACCCCATGGTCAATCAAAGATCCTAGCTCACTAATAGGCCAAGATGTAGCATTATTAGAGGAAGATTATGTTGCTAAACTTATTTCCACATTAAATGGTATCTGCCTATTCCTCTATCTGCAGGTGATCCAACACACGCCGTCAAGCCCGAAGACAGAGTCCTTGTTAAGAACCTTTTCAAGACAAACACAACTGACCCACCGGTTCACCTGCCAGTTAGCTTGATTGCAGTGACCAGAAACGCAGTCCTCACAGACGGGCATCCAGCATGGATTCATGCAAGCCTGATAACAGCAGCAGCACCACCAGAGGGCGCTATGGAAAAGACTGTTATGGTTATCTACAAAGACGTTTATCACGAGAGGACAACTAGGAAAAAACTGGAACGCAAAGACTGTTGTCACCAGAGCACAATCAGGAAAGGACTGCAACGCAAAGACGATTGTCACCAGAAGACAACCAGGAAGAGATTGCCGCGAATGGGGATTAAATTGCTCATTATTGCTCCTTTTCGTTGTCATGACATGCTGGATGGTGTGAATGTTTATCACCCACATTCCGCTTTCATATCTCCTAAACATTAAATGCACCACAGGCCAACATTTTTTTACACAGATTTGTACAAGAACTATCAAAATCATCATCATGGGAAAAGATAATGGGCCACATTATATTCTTGGTGCTAACATAGCTCTCAGTTGAGTGAGCTTTAACGTTAGCCCTGATGGCCCTAACACGGGCCACACATATTACAATCCAAACGCTAATGGGTTAAAAAACCCATTAGCGTTTGGTATCTTGCGCTGTACTGTGCAAGGTTACTGTACTTTGCGAGGCGAGTTCCGACAGGTCACGTGACCGGCACCGTCTGCCTCAGTGGAGTCCTATGGACTCCATCAAGTGGATACTCTCAGTGGTGCTTAGCGCTGCCGCGCGCATCCCGGGGCTTAGCGCCTGATAACAATGCAGGCAGTTTATTTAATGCCAGCATTGTAATATTGTGCTAAAACGGGGACGCAAAAGAAAAACCTGCAGGCGCAGGTGTTTCTCCCTAGCGTCCTCGTTTAAGCACAATGATTGTAATGTGGCCCAATGTGTATATCAAAACAGTGAAGTTGATTTTTTTAGGAATCCAAGAAGAATGACTCATGCTGGATTTGTGCTCATGCCCCTCACAGCTTATAATATGGGTTTCCATTCACAGGTGTTCCCATAAATGACATTGTTTACAATAATTAATTGATTAAGGTAATCTAACTCAATACAATGTTATAAGAAATGAACCTGCCAGCATCCATTTGAAGGGAAATGTTAATAATGGTGCAGTTATGATGCAGCAGTACAAGGAATTTATCATGACTCTCATCTGTCACCTGCAAAACTGACCATTTTATTTAGATATATGTTTCATGAGGATGCTGCTGTGCTCACAACTTTTAATTTTACATCAACACCAACTAGTGACTGGAGATTCCTTACTAAACAGACAAGGTTTCTTTTAATCAGTTGGCTTATATTTACCAGCCAAAGTAGTAGGACAAGGATACGTTTTGGTTATTAATGGCTTTGTGGTAGATGGACAACAAAGGTAATACCCTCCAAGCATTCCAGACCTTGTTTCTTAGGATTTCTAGCACCCACATTTACTATCCATACATAGCACGCTCCCAGTAGGAAAGATTAAACTAAAGAGAGCTGACTTCCAAACTTCAATTAAATCTGACATTGACGAAGTGGTATCGGCTTCTTTTTTCTGGTTTGTCAGCATTCCAGACCTTTGTACTGATGAGAGACTGGATGGGAACGAAAAAAGCTTAAGCAATTTCCCTGTTTAAAGAAAAGATTTGAAAGTTGGGAGGAGTTACAATGGTTTTCCTTTTGTTTCAGGGTATCGTTGGGATTGGGTCTCGGGGGCAGATAACAGAAAGGGGAGGGGCAGGGGTAATAGAAAAGGGCAAGCAAAGGACAGAAGGAATCAGTCTAACCTTTGTCTTTTCTTGTTACAGGATCCTAAAAGCTGCTGCCACATCGAGATGCCTGGAAGGAGGATAACCGTGCCCAAGAGATTCCTGGACTTGGAGCTTCAGGGGACAGCCCGGCTGGAGCACGTTGCTGGAGCGAAGAGGAACCAAGCAGGACAGCAGAGGAGCAGAGCCGATCCGAAGAGGAGCCGAGCAGGACAGCAGAGGAGCAGAGATGATCCGAAGAGGAGCAGAGCAGAACCTGGAAGAGAAAAAATACAGGGAGTATCAGTGCCTGCAGAGCGCGTCCTCTCCCCTTCTCTCTCTCCTATCTCTACCTCAGCTATCTCTCCTTCCTCTGCTTCGGCGCCAGCGGCTTCCCTCTCTGTCCCTGCTTTTTATAATTCCCTGCCACCACCCCCCTCCAGTGCCGAGTGTGGACCCGATCAGGCGGCTAATCGGGTGTCCATGCAGAGAGCTGTGCAGGCGGGCAGCCCAGCTACCATGCGGCAGGGGGGTGTCCAGGACATCAGCGGGTCCTCGTCTGGCCATCTTCCCGGCCATTGCAACACCCCCTCTGGCCATTCCAGATCTTTGTTCTCCCCTCCTCGTGGCCGGCCGCCATTTTCTCAGCCTGCGATGGCTGATCTGCGGCCGGCCAGCCCTTTGCCCTGCCCCTCTGATGCCACATGGCTAGAATAGCATGGCGCTCGCGGGTGGGCGGGGCCTCCTCGCGGGTGGGCGGGGCCTCCACCATTTCAAAAGGCACCAAATTTAAAAATGCGCAGGAGCCTTCCCATGCTTCCCAGACATACCGATCGCGGTATGGGGGAGTATGCAAGCCGGGACATCGCCAGCAGGGGTGAGGGGCAAGCCAGCTACCAGGTAGGACAAGGGTGGCCAGTTAGGGGCAGCATGGGGGGGAGCAGGCATCCGAAATTACACAGGGGGGGTGAATGGCAGCTGGGAGGTTTTCAAATAGGGGGGGCGAGGCTCGGGGGCACCAGAGGGACTTCCCCAGTGGCAGTTTTGGGCAGGGGGGTCACATAGGCGCGGGAGCGGCGCTCACTCTTTTTTGTCCTTTGGCTCCGGACCCACCATTGTGTCCACAGGGGATGGGCAGGGTTATGGCAGGGACAGGCTGGGGAACTGGTATAGGCGCATTGAGGAGCCATCGCAGCGCGGGGGGAGAGCAGCAGTGAATCTGTTTGTAATGATATGCTATTGCAGGAGACGGACCGTGATTCGGCAGCATGGACTCGCAACGGCACAAGAGAGAAGGACAAGAGAGCGGAGCAGATGGAGCGAGCGGAGGACATGGAGCGGCCAAGCACCAGCAGGGAAGGAGCCATTCAGTCGGAGATCGGAGGCGCGAGAGGACCTGCGAAAAAAGGTAAGAGAAAAAGGGGTTTTTCATCTGACAGTTCGGGGAAGGATTCTAGTTCGGGTTCTGCGGGGAAGGGGAGGGGGGGCGAGTAAAAAACTGTTTAAAATGGCTAAAAAACTGTATGGTAAACATAGAAAGGGGGGCAGCGATTCAGAGCAGGATAGCACTGATAGCGCGTCAGTCAGCGGGGAGGAGAACGAGTTTCAGGGTACAAAGTTGATCCCCTTGTCATCGCATTTGCACTCTAAGGTGATCAAGAAGGCACAGGAGGGAAAATACGTAGACTTTTTTGAGATAACTAGGGAGGCAGTTGTCAGCAAGGGAAGAGGGGGGGAACACTTTAGGAAAAAGGACACTTTTATGGAATGGGTAAAAGGTTTTGCAGTTGTTTTTTAAGTAAGCACCCAGATCAGGTAAAGAGCATGTTGCGCTAGTTGCACCTGATTACGGACTGCGCCACGGTGTATGGAGGTTTTTCGTGGCGCGACTATGATGACGAGTTCAGGAGAGGTAACGTGGGGACAGGGAGACATGGTAGAAAGGATTTCGGGGTTAAGGTGCTGGACTCGTGGTCTAGATTAGTTAAGGTTGCAGATGGGCAGGTGTCAGGAGGTCAGGGGGCGCAAAGGTCGTTTCGGGGGGGGTTAGGGAATGCTGGGCGTTCAATGACAAGCGTTGCGAAAAAGGAATGTCGTGCAGGTTTAAGCATGTGTGTAAATTCTGTGGGGGGGGGCTCATCCCGGGGTGGATTGCAGGAGAAAAGAGGGAGGTAGATTTAATTCCTTTCGGGGGAAATGCAAAGTGGACAGGGGGAAATGTTGGGCCTGGCCAGAATGCCATTGCAGGTAAATGAGCTGGTTGCGGAGTTGGTAAGTTACCCGAATGTTGAGGATAGGATATTGTTACGTGATGCCCTTAAGAATGGTTTTAAGATTCCGGTTTGTGGGAAAGTGACGGGAGGAAGTAGGGTAAGAAATTTAAAATCAGCTTACGACTTGCCAGAAGTTTTGAGGGAGAAGTTGGGAAAGGAGGTGCTATTGGGTAGAATGGCCGGTCCATTTCAAAAATCCCTAATCCCTGATTTGGTTGTTTCCCTCTTGGGGGTTGTCCCCAAGAAAGAAGCGGGGAGGTATAGAATGATCCAGCATTTATCGTATCCAAGAGGTCAGTCCGTGAACGATGCTATTAGCATTATTATGCATATATGCTATTAGCAGGGAGGTCGCATCGGTTACGTACCAGTCATTTGACCAGGCGGTGGAGTTGGTGAAGGAAGCCGGGATGGGGGCAGAGTTAGCGAAGGTGGATATCGAATCAGCGTTTAGGTTGTTGCCGTTGCATCCGGAGAGTTTTAGGTTGACGGGGTGCAAATTTGAGGGGCGTATTTATGTTGATAAGTGTCTGCCCATGGGTTGCGCAATCTCCTGCGCTCATTTTGAACGATTTAGCACTTTCTTGCATTGGGTGGTAGAGAAGGAATCCGGCAGTAAGGGTATTGTGCATTACTTGGATGATTTCTTGATAGTGGGTTCAGAGGGGTCTGGTGAATGCAGGAGGGTCATGGAGGTACTGTTGGGAACATTTAGGCGCTTGGGGGTGCCAGTGGCAGAGGATAAGTCAGAGGGGCCCTGTGCGAAGCTGACATTTTTGGGAATTGAAATTGACCCGGTGAGACAGCGTTGCAGGTTGCCCGAGGACAAAGTGGCTAAGATGAGGCTGGCTATTAGACAGGCTATGGAAGGGAAGAAAATCAAATTGAAGGATATGCAGAGGTTGTTGGGTTTGCTGAATTTCGCATGCCGAGTGATTACGGTTGGTAGAATTTTTAAAAGACGGCTAGAGATGTGTACCAGGGGAGTGATGGGGCCAAATTTTCAGATTAGGTTAGGACAGCAGGTCAAGGCGGATTTAAGAGTTTGGGATGTTTTTCTGCAAGGTTTTAATGGAGTGAGATTTTGGGAGCAGAGAGTGACTGCGGAGGAGATACAGCTGTTTACAGATGCGGCAGGAGGCGCAGGTTTTGGGGCATATTTGAATGGTAGATGGTGCGCAGGAGAATGGCCTCTAGAGTGGATTCAAAGAGGTTGGGTGAAGAATTTGGTTTTGCTGGAACTCTTTCCCATTGTAGCGGCAGTCGAGCTGTGGGGGGAGGAACTAGAGAATAAGAGCATCCTGTTCTGGTCGGATAATCAGGGAGTGGTGCAGGTACTGAATAACATGTCGGCATCATCCCCCCAGGTTATAGCCTATGTCAGGTATCTGGTGTTGATCTGTCTGAAGCGGAATATAAATTTCAGGGCAAAGCATATTCCGGGGGTAAAAAATACGGTTGCAGATGCATTATCTATATTTAAGTGGGATCTGTTTCAGCGTTTGGCACCCGAGGCGGAGTTACAAGGCGAAGCGTGCCCTTCATTTCTCTGGCAGATCGGGAGCAGTTAAGATTAAACAGCGGTGGGGGAAGGGAATTTGTTTAAAGGGCACCGGTCTAGCTGGTATTTCATAATTTACTAAGTTAAAGAGGAGAGGGTTGTGAATATACAGGGGTATGTATATAACCCTGATTCAAGTTACAGTCGCGATAAAAGTCGGTATGTGTTCGAGCGTTAATATTCTGTTTTTGGGTTTTTTCTTTCAGAGCGGGCAAAGAGAGTATGGATCCTGGGACACTCCTACGTGCACTGGGCGGCTGTTCATGCTGCGAGCACAACGATGGGAGTGAACCTAGGGTTCAGCCTCACTAAAGCAGGCATTAGGTGGATAGGAAGGAGGGGTATGGGGTGGGCGCAGCTTTTAGGGATAGCACAGGAATCTAGGAGAAGGTGGGGGAAGCCAGATATATTGATAGTGCATTTAGGGGGTAACGACATAGGGGCTATGATGACGATAGATTTGCAGAATAGGGTCCGGGAAACACTTAGGTGGTTCAGGAAGGAATGGCCGGACGTTCAGATAGTGTGGTCTAACGTAATTGCTAGATTAGTGTGGAGGAACTGCAGGGTGCAGGGTGCAGGATACATCGTGAGAAAGAAGATAAACCAGGCAGCGAAAAAGATTATGCTGGAGATGGGAGGGAAGGTTCTGGAGCATCAGAACATAGTGACAAGGCAGGAGGAATTGTTTAGGGATGACGGCGTCCATTTGTCCGAAGTAGGGAACAACCTTTTCGTTGGCAACATCAAAGGGCTGATAAAGACCCTTGTGTAAGGTAAGTGAAAAGGTCATGGTCTTTTATTGGTGGCGGAAAAAGAGGGTCCTCATTTTTGGTGGCGGTGAAATATGCGGCCCTGGCACGTGGAGAGGCGATAGAGGGGGAGGATCTGGGGGTCTGTGTGGTGGTTTGTGCGGCCAAACACAGGTAGCCTCCTGGTTTGAAGATCCTCCCGGGCCTGCTATCTGCTATATAGAGAGCAGCGTGTGGTCGCGCTAGCTTAGCCACGTGGGGCCGGCCGCTATTTCTGGGCAATGCTGGTGGTTCATTGCGGTTGCCAGTGTTATCTGGCTGGATCTATGGTACCAGTGTTATCTGGTGTTACCTAGTCCAAGAAAGCGAGGATCGCTGATAATTCTGCCACAAAGGCAATGGTTTTTTGGCCTTGATTATAAATAAAAGACGTGACCTTTTCAAACCGCCAATACTTTTGTCATGTGTTTTATTTATGGGGAGAGCGGGGGCGGGGGGTGGGGGGGATGGTTTGGGGGATTTGAAGGGAAGTAAAGGTAACTTAAGAGAAAGGTAATGGTGGAGGAGAAATAAGGGTAAAATGCTTAATATAAAAAAGCAATTATTTAGTCAATGATGTAGATGCTGCTTTTAGCCCCTTCACTAACAAGTGATTTTCCAAAAAAACATTGTCAGAAACCAGCATTTTTTTTGTAAAATAATTTTAAATTAATAATATTGTAAGAAATAGTTTTTACAGTAAATAACCTATGTGGCCAGTAGATAGCACCATCTACTGCCAAACTGAGTTACAGCCATCACAGTTGTAGCTTGTTTGGTTTTTCTTCCCCTGCACCGTCTGCTGACTGCTGCTGAAAGCGCAATATTACAGAACATTCTTCAGCCGATTTTGCAGTTTTACCCCTTTGGGCATTATGCCCACAGGGCTAAAACTTTGGGGGTACATTCAGCACCCCAAAAGCAAATGAAATTCGCTTCAGCAAACAAATTTAATTTGCTTTTGGGCTGTAAATCAGCAGATCGAGACCAGATGGTGTCATTGAAGCCTGAGATTGCGATACTGCAGTGAAGGGGTTAATTATGCTAAAGATGCCATTTTAACCCTTTCCCACCGGGTAGGTGGTGCCCAGCGGGAGGGCTTTAACACCTAACCGGCTGCAGAAGCAAGCCCTCCTTCTGCCTGCCTATGCAGCAGACATGCATCGTGGCTTGAACAAGGCCATCCCACCGCAGTGAAAGGTGAGTGCCTTCTAGTGGGCGGGCCAGAGGAAACCCATTGAAGTCAATGGAGCATACTAGTATGCCTCACACCTACAATGCCTACCCTCCGCATGGATGGCATAATATGCAGTGCGTCGTGCAAAGGTTATAGCTTTTCGCAGAACAAGAGCAGATTTGCATGGTTTGTGTGCAAAATAGATTAACACTTGATTATTTGTTAGCTGCCCAAGGAGGAGTGTGCCAGTTAGCTGGCAGGAGTGTGTGTTACGGGACACCTGTTGCACCTACATTAAAGACCAATAAGGTGCAATTGAACATGACCTGGATAAGTAAGACCATACCCCGCTGGCATCTATGGGCCGCGACAGACAAGCCCACCAGTTGGCACGTGGCACGTTACATTCGCTGCCTCAGGATGGCCTGAATTCAGTCTGTCCACCTGCAGCAAAGGAAGAGTGCCGTGCATCAACTTCCCCCGTCAAGCACAAGCAGCCCAGCGGTAAGGTGTTAAATTGAAGACGTCAAATGCTGTCTTTGGGTCTGTGGCCAAAGACAAAAACCCAAGTCTGAGCCTGCTTCTTTACTTTTCATATGCATACTCTTCTAGAACTTGTGGTTGAGACACTTATTGGAAGCAAAAGATGAGAAGTTGGGAAGTTCAATGATGACCTTAGGATTTCTGCTACTAGTATGGGGATAGTGATCAAAAACAGGTAGTTATTACGGACAGTACTCTGAATTTAGGTTATGGAATTTGGAGGATATTTGTATTGGGCCATTACCTCACAGTTATTAGTAAGATGCGCCATGAAGGTGGTAAAAGCTAGGAAAATTGATATTACGGTTAGGGATAGGTTTACAATAAGTGTTAAGATAAGACAAAGGTTAGGAACAGACAAAGTTCAGCACAATTCACTATTGTTAGATTTGAGAGTTAAACTATGTTTATGGTTAGAAGTAGTTTGCCTTACTGCTAAAATCCCAATTATGCTAATTTTTCTTTTTTCCTAAAATTAATGATCTAAGACAAGTAGCCCCATTCCAGCAGAATTCACAGGCACATGTTAACTCTAACCATTCTTCTTGTAAATGTCAGCATTTCTGTTGCTATTCAAGCTGAGCTGAAACTCCCGTTGTTACCTTGCTTGCCTGGCAAGTTAATGTACACTTAAACTGAATAGATCTATGATGTTCTTTTGTAGTAGGACTTGCACAACACTCCATGATGTTCTTCGAACTCCAAGACAGAATACAAATGGCACACAGCACTGCTGCTGGAACTAGTTTTCATGTTGGAACACTGCAAGTGTTATTAAAGTGACTGACATTTAATTAAGCCAATATTAGGAAGTCGGAAAGCCTTAACAGATCGTGCAGAATTTTAGCTAATGGCTGCTAATGGCTGAGATGAAATAGGGACTAGGGATGAGCCGAACACCCCCGTTTTCGGTTCGCATTCGAACTTGAACAATTTCAAAATTCTCAATGCAAGTCAATGGGACTCGAAAGTTCGAATTTTAGAGTGCCCTCCAAGAGGGCATATATGCAAGATATTTTCCATAAAAGGTGTATGGGGGTCCGGGTAGTGTCCTGGGGGACAGGAAACAAGGAAAAAAGTTTTTAAAAAAAAGTTTTTAAAAGGAACAGTGAGTTTTCCATGAAATAAAGGTTAAGAATAAAAACAAAAAATTCCTTCAAATATCGTGCCTAGGAGGTCCCCATAACCTGCCCGTGAAGTGGCGGATTTGTAGGATGTATAGAAACATTTAAAAACAAAATAATGACATTTCAAATGACGGTAAATAGTTTTCCTTAAATCTATTCATAAACAACTGGCAGTCTGAATGAAAAGAGGAGACATTTTAGGACGTGCAGAACAAGTTTAGTGATTTTTTGGCTAAATTTTGGTGACACTTATGCAGGCTTTGGATGAAAGTAACAAAAGGTGCTTTAAAATTGGGCCTTTAGTGTAGGCTTGTGCACCGATTTTTTTTTCGGTTCGATTCGGTTCGATTTGTTCGGATGTTTAAACTTTTCGATTCGGCTCGTTTCGACCGATTTCTGTTTCGATTCGGTTCGGTTCGGATCGTTTTCGTGTACATTTTTTTTTAGGAATATCGACCATTTTTCGTATTTTCGTGTCACTTTGCTCGTTTTTTGTATCGACTTTTCGGAAATTTTCGTTTTTTCGGAACGTCTGTTCTCCTCGTTTCAAAGTGTCTACGATAATTCTGGCGATTCTATCGTGTTTTTTTTTATTTCATAAAGATCCTTTTTTTCTTATGAATAATTGAATATACATTTCACAACTTTATTTAATCATATTAAAATGGTATGAAAGCCAAGGAACAAAAAAATGAACAAAACGATTTAAAAAACGCTAAACTGACCCGAATGCCACAAGAAACAAGTGATACGCATTTACAAATACAAAATTTACAGAATCAGCGATATAACCGATAACAGTTAAATATACTATGTCCAGAATTACCGAAATGGAACCGAAATCACGAATGGAACCGAAATCATGAATAGAGCGAAAATAAATTTCGATTTGACACATTTCAAGTCCATTCGAAAATTCCGAATTTTTTACGTTTCGGCTCGGAAAACTTTTCGGATCTGCCATTTTCGGATCTAAAAATTTTCGGAAAATCGGCCGCATCTGAAAACACGAATCGGGAAATTTCGTGAAAATTCCGAAATTCCGAAACCCGAAACGCACATCCCTACTTTAGTGTCGGCAACAGTGCCTTCACACCGTAATCCCTCTGTGGTATTGTGGAAGAGTGCAGGGTTGGACCCTGCGGTCAAATATTAAAATTATATGAATCTGGTATAGGCGCCAGTGGCAGTGCACCCAAATATTGTGCCTTTGGTGGCAGCAAGTGCCTTCACACCGTAACCCCTCTGAGGTATTGTGGAAGAGTGCAGTGGTGGAGGTTTTGGTAATGCAGAAGAGATCCCCGATCTATTCAGTTACATCAGCAGCTATAACAAAACTGGGTCAGCAATGTTTAGGCACTTGTACTGCGCTACTGTATATGGTGAGAATTGGTGCACACCAGTAGCAACAGGAAGCAAACAGAACAGGCAGGGAATACACAGAGAGAATAGTCAAATGGCAGGCAAAGTCGGCAACAGATCTGGTCCTCAGAACAAGCAGGGTCAGTAACAAGTATACAAACTGATTCGGTAAGCTAGCGATGCGGAAATAAAGGCTGAGACACACTGAGCGTGTAGCGACGCACAGCGTAGCGAAGCGAAGAGAAGCAAACATTTTGCAGGCTTGACTTCACTCTGCCTCGCAGCGTGTCTACACTACATTACGTTTGCTTCTCACCGCACTGGACAGGAATCCACTAACTAAATTAAAATGTACACACAAAACCGTTTTATTTTCACAAAAGCACATGTTATATAGGCAAAAAAAAGTTTCTACTGAATAAAACACATCAAAAATTACTGCTAATTTAAATAGGAATAGTATAAAAATATAAAAAAAGGTAACCCCTGATCATATATATTATAGGGACACGGAGCGCCGTGTATAGAGTAGGGATGCATTGATACCACACAAAGACATATACGTATATATCAACACGCAGACCTATATATACGTATATATCAACACGCAGATATATATATATATATATACACCCACAGACCTCAGACCATATATACACATACGCACATGGGGGTGGCATGCGGGCAATCTCAACTAAATGCGCCCCCCCATTTGGCTGATCCCTCCAGAAGAAATGTTGAACTCGACAGAGCAGAGAATATATATATTATTCTCTGCTCTATCGGGTTCCACATTTCTTCTGGAGGGATCAACCAAATGGGGGGGGTAATTATTTGCCAAAATGCGTGTGTAATACAAGTCTGGATATATATAAAGTTATAAGAATATAGATATATATCTTATCTATATATATATATCATACCTGCCCTTACCTTCCCCTATAAATTTGCTAAAAATATACACAAAAAAAACAAACCACTGCCTGAGGCCCCGTGCAGCCCACATGCCACCCCCTTCTACCTGGCTAAATGTATCTAATATATATACAGTTGTGTTCAAAATTATTCAACCCCCACTGAAATTGAGTGTTTTGGCCAGTTTGACATTGATTTTGATCATTCAGTCATCTTGCTTACAATTAAATCAAAGAGGCACGTGTAGGTCAGACAAATATAACATAACATTTATAATGAAATAACCACAAATGTCTTTTCTGTGCTCACATCATTATCAGTTTTATTCAACCCCCAAGTGACATTCAATCTTAGTACTTAGTACAACATCCTTTTACAGTTATAACAGCTTTTAAATGTGAAGCATAGCTTGACACAAGTGTCTTGACGCGATCTACGGGTATCTTCGCCCATTCGCCATGGGTAAAAGCCTCCAGTTCAGTCACATTCTTAGGCTTGCGCACTGCAACTGCTTTCTTTAAGTCCCACCAGAGGTTCTCAATCGGATTTAAGTCAGGTGACTAGGATGGCCACTCCAAAATGTTCCAGCCTTTAATCTGCAACCATGCTCTAGTGGACTTGGAGGTATGCTTGGGATCATTATCCTGTTGAAAGGTCCAACGTCTCCCAAGCCTCAGGTTTGTGACGGACTGCATTACATTGTCATCCAATATCTCCTGGCACTGAAGAGAATTCATGGTACCTTGCACACGCTGAAGCATCCCTGTACTTGCAGAAGCAAAACAGCCCCAAAGCATGATTGACCCCCCGCCATGCTTCACAGTAGGCAAGGTGTTCTTTTCTTCATAGGCCTTGTTCTTCCTCCTCCAAACATAGCGTTGATCCATGGGCCCAAACAGTTCTAATTTTGTTTCATCAGTCCACAGAACACTATCCCAAAACTTCTGTGGTTTGTCCACATGACTTTTGGCATACTGCAGTCGACTCTTCTATTCTTTGGAGACAGCAAGGGGGTGCGTCTGGGAGTTCTGGCATGGAGGCCTTCATTACGCAGTGTGCGCTGTATTGTCTGAGCTGAAACTTCAGTACCCACATCTGACAAATCTTTTCTCAGTTCCTCAGCAGTCACATGGGGACTTTTCTCCACTCTACACTTCAGGTAGCGCACAGCAGTCGAAGTCAGCATCTTCTTTCTGCCACGACCAGGTAGCGTTTCAACAGTGCCCTTTGCCTTGAATTTGCGAATGATGCTTCCTATGGTCTCTCTTGGTATGTTTAACATCTTTGCAATCTTCTTATAGCCATTGCCCTTCCTGTGAAGAGTAATCACCTCTTCTTTTGTCTTCTTGGACCATTCTCTTGACTTCACCATGTTTGTAACCACACCAGTAAATGTCTAGAAGGAGCTGAGTATCACAGTCATTTCTAAAGCTGCCTAATTGGTGCTTATTATGCTTTATTGCTGCTCCGTGACATCCACAGGTGTTTTCAATACCGGATTGAAAACACTTGAATAAACCTCTGTTCTTCAGAGTGGTAGTCTTTAAGGGGTTGAATAATTGTGTCAATGAAGAATTCACAAAAGAAACATTTACTACTGTATTAAAAAACAAATTGATGTCATTTTGGTTGCATATGGTTCTTTAAAAAGTCCTTGTAGGATTTCATTCTGAATACAATTACAAATGTACACTAAATTCCCTAAAACCCTTTACAGCATTGGGGGTTGAATAATTTTGAACACAACTGTATATGAGGAGGCCAAGATATGGTGCATAAACGGGAGGTTTATTGCAGAAATGTACAAACAGCAGGAATAATGAGGGGCAATGCAGGAATCAGGACTGGGTGATACTGTGGGCTGAATACTGAATACAGAACACAGGGGAAAATACTGGACATTGATACAAGAGGGAAACACTTACACAAGACACAAGACAGATGGGACAGAAAGGTAGGTCTCTTGGCACAGCTGGGGTCTTGGCACTGCAGGAGACTTGGCACGGCTGGGGTCTTGGCACCGCAGGAGACTTGGCACCGCTGGGGTCTTGGCACCGCTGGGGGTCTTGGCACCGCAGGAGTCTTGGTACCGTGGTAAGGCAAAGGTATCCAGGGGAGGATCCAGGAGCGTGGTCTGTGGTAAGCCGTGGGTCTGTGGGCAGGTGAGATCAGCAGGTCTATGGAAAGCAGAGGATCTGGTACACAGGAGACAATAGAGGTAGGCTTCTGGCAGGTGAATGGCCTAATGAATACAATGAACCAGCACTGGAGGAAGCGATGTGCCCTGCTTATATGGAGAATGTTCCTGGAGGTAACGAGGAGCACCTGGTCACTGCCAACAGCAGAGGCCTGAGCCATGAGGAATGCTGCTGATTATGGCAGAGCAGTGCCAGTTCTTCCCCTCCTCTTGCGCCGGCAGCGTGAACCGTGACACTGAATGTCTCCCATACCGTGATGTCTTCCTGCTTCCTAAGCCAACTCTTCAGTTTAGCATACCACATTACTGATGCAATCCATCCCTCTCCTCATCTACCCACACATCATGAGTAAGGCCACTTCCATTGCCACCACCATTCCTGAACCACTGGCACTAGTGATCCTGAAAACCAATAAAACTCTTCTTTTCTTAATCCACTCCAGTCCATTTAGATTCTAAGCTCCTATGAGCAGGGCCCTCTACATCTCTTATCTCCATTTTTATGTCTGTTTATTTGTGTATTGTTTCCTTAGGTTATTGACAAGCACTGCGGAAACTGTTATAAATGATGATAATAATAATATTTATTATAATAATACTAAATACCGACTTTTAAACCCTGGGTTTAAGTAATTTTGCTTTTGCAAAAAAATACATTCGATTAACCCCTCCCCTCAACATAACAACATAAATCCCATACTCATCTGAGATCTCGCGGTGCAGAGGGCGGCACAACCTGCCTCATCCACTGACCATGAACAGTGGGAGAATGGGAGCAAATATATAGTTTCTATGTCCATCCATGTCTCCTTCTGCGGCCCCTGCACATTCGAGCTTGCGCAGAGTCCTTTGTACTTCAGAAGCTGATACTCACTGTGGAGTTGTCTCCCTGTTTGCATCTTGGTTGGATTCAGACCCAATGTGTTTAATATTTTTTATTTTTTTATTAAATAATTCACAACATGATCTTATCAGAGGTTTGTTGTTCTGTCAAGTAGGAGGAATCACCAATTTCCACTTTAGCACAAAGTGTACAATTCTAGCTGCAGTTAACGATGTTAATAGGATGGAATGGAGCAGAGTGTCATGGATCATTTGAGACCCCGTTGAATGGTGTGATAACAGCAATTAACTAATTCCAACTAACATCAAGTTATGCCGTAAGTGAGCATGTCTGTAAATGTAGCTTGTGCTTAGTGTTTTGAGAAACTCTAAAGAAAATTAGTCCATTGTGTGATCTATGACAAGACAATAATTCAAAGGGTGAAACAGGCAGAGAAGCGGGAGCAGTAAAAACCATAGAGAGGGCCCTACAGCATTAAAGTGTTCAATGCGCTGATGTTACTTACTTGAAATGGGTCCAAATATATGATTCCAGTGGGGCCCAACAAGAAAATTTATGTACCCACAATTCATGTTCTTCCTGCCATAACAGTGTATCTTGTTACAGTGACCTCAGCAGCATACCGCATTGAAAGCTTTCGAGAAAAAGAGTTAAATAAACTCCAAAATGGCTAATAGGATTCAAATACTTTAAAAAAATCTACATGTACATGTAAAAATGTAGCAGTCAGGTTTCAAGTGACATAGAAAACTGCGCTTTTTAAAGTTAATGTTTTAAAATGTACAAGAAAAAGTAAAAAATAAATAAAAAAAGAACTTGACCGCTGGGTACCTTTAAAAGTTGACCTGGCTAATGTTGGATGTTTCCATCACAGTCTTTTGACAGAAATGTTCTAAGATTCCAGTACGAAGCATCTCAACAGCATGAAACCATTAGTGATCCTGCACCACTCATCGGAATGAACAGTGTGAAAGAACTCTATTCAGCCCAGCACAGAAGTCATGTTTTCACAGCTGTTAATATTTTGTACACTTTCAAATCAAAAGGATACTGTTAATTTCCTACCAAACATATACCGACCCCCTCATTTCACTCATTTCTTACTGTCAACCTGTACATTCAGTAAAAAAAGTACCTTATTCTAAAATGTTTTCTGGATGCGCGGAGGTTGATTAGACTATTAATTTAAGTCTTTAAAACTTTGAGGCTGCACACATGTGAAGGGTTGCCTCCAATGACATAAATGGGGAAAATATCAGAATTGCTTCAGGGTAACATATTCAAGACCACCAGAACTGCTGCAGCTGTCACAAGAAAATTACAGAACTGACCTGCAAAAATGTCTACATCACACACACCATTGAAACAGATTTTTATGTTTGACTATGCACTGCACGGTATGCCTGAGTCCTTTCAGCAACCGTAAATATGAGATTTGACACACATTCCTCAAAATAATCAGTTATTTTATTTGTTTTATTAAGAAGAAAATGTACTTAGGTTTTCATTATTATAAAATATGTCATTTCCTGTAGACATAGCTGAAGTGCAAGGAAAGAAGAACCTTGAGAGGTATCAGCAGCTATACCATTCTGATAAGGCCTAAGTAAGTCAAAACAATTGATGAGGATTGCATCTCTCGCGAAGAGTAGGGATGAGCCGAACACTCCCCGAGTTCGGTTCGAGCCCGAACCCGAACTTCCCATTTGTTCGGGTCCGAACCCGAACCCGAACTCGAACCCAATGCAAGTCAATGGGGCTGAAAATTCGGTTTTTAGAGTGCCCTCCAAGAGGGCATATATGCTACATATTTGCCATAAAAGGTGTATGGGGGTCCGGGTAGTGCCCTGGGGGAAAGGAAACAAGAACAAAAAGTTAAAAAAAAAAACGTTTTTAAAGGGACAGTGAGTTTTCCATGAAATAAGGGTTAAAAATAAAAACCAAAAATTCCTTCAAATAACGTGCCTAGGAGGTCCCCATAACCTGCCTGTGAAGTGGCGGATTTCTATGATGTATAGAAACACTTAAAAACAAAAAAATGACGTTTCATATGACAGTAAATGCTTTTCCTTTAATCTATCCATAAACAACTGCTTGGGGCGGCAGTCTGTATGAAAAGAGGAGACATTTTCGTACACGCAGAAAAAGTTTACTGATTTTTTTGGCTAAATTATTGTGAAATATATGCAGGCTTTGGATGAAAGTAACAATAGGTGCTTTAAAATTGGTCCTTTAGCATCCCCAACAGTGCCGTCACACCGTAACCCCTCTGAGGATATGAATCTGATACAGGCGTCAGTGGCAGTGCACCCAAATATTGTGCTTTTGGTGCCAAGCCTGCAAGTACTATCATACAGTAACCCCTCTGTGGTATTGTGGAAGAATGCAGGGGTGGACCATGTGGTCCTATATTCAAAAGATATGATTCTGGTCAAGGCGTCAGTGCACCCAGATATTGTGCCTTTAATGCCAGGCCAGCAAGTATCATCATACAGTAACCCCTCTGTGGTATTGTGGAAGAATGCAGGGGTGGACCTTGCGGTCCTATATTAAAAAGTTTTTGAACTGGTAATGGGCGTCAGTGCACCCAGATATTGTGCCTTTAATGCCAGGCCAGCAAGTATCATCATACAGTAACCCCTCTGTGGTATTGTGGAAGAGTGCAGGGGTGGACCATGAGGTCCTATATTCAAAAGATATGATTCTGGTCAAGGCGTCAGTGCATCCAGATATTGTGCCTTTAATGCCAGGCCAGCAAGTATCATCATACAGTAACCCCTCTGTGGTATTGTGGAAGAGTGCAGGGGTGGACCATGTGGTCCTTTATTGAAAAGATATGATTCTGGTCAAGGCGTCAGTGCACCCAGATATTGTGCCTTTAATGCCAGGCCAGCAAGTATCATCATACAGTAACCCCTCTGTGGTATTGTGGAAGAATGCAGGGGTGGACCATGTGTTCCTATATTGAAAAGTTTTTGATCTGGTAATGGGCGTCAGTGCACCCAGATATTGTGCCTTTAATGCCAAGCCAGCAAGTATCATCATACAGTAACCCCTCTGTGGTATTGTGGAAGAATGCAGGGGTGGACCATGTGTTCCTATATTGAAAAGTTTTTGATCTGGTAATGGGCGTCAGTGCACCCAGATATTGTGCCTTTAATGCCAAGCCAGCAAGTATCATCATACAGTAACCCCTCTGTGGTATTGTGGAAGAATGCAGGGGTGGACCTTGCGGTCCTATATTGAAAAGTTTTTGATCTGGTAATGGGCGTCAATGCACCCAGATATTGTGCTTTTAATGCCAGGCCAGCAAGTATCATCATACAGTAACCCCTCTGTGGTATTGTGGAAGAATGCAGGAGGTGGAGGTGGCATTAGCTTCCGAGTCTTCCTGGTCAATGAGGATGACCGTATCGTGCACTTCCTCCTCACAGCCACGCACTAGCCCTTGTGTTTCTGGGCACACGAAACCCTCCCTTGAGGAATCCCCACCTTCAATGCCCCCACTACTTAAATATTCTGCCTCCTCCTCCTCCTCCTGTCTGATCTGAGTAGGACCCGCTGGAATGCTGTCTGCGGAAAGACTGGGGCCTTGAGAGCTAGGGAAGGCCTCCTCTTTCTCCCGCTGCTCTGCCTCTAGAGCCACATCTATAATTCACCGCAGAGTGTGCTCCAGCAGGAACTCTAAAGGAATTGTGTCACTGATGCATGCACTGTCCCTGCTCACCATCCTCGTTGCCTCCTCAAATGGTGACAGTACAGTGCATGCATCCTTGATCATCAGCCACTGCGGGGGGAAAAAAACCAAGTTGACCTGAACCTGTCCTTGTGCCATACTCACACAGGTACTCGTTGATGGCCCTCTGCTGCTTGTGCGGATGCTGCAGCACTGCTAATGTCGAGTTCCACCTGGTGGGCATGTCACAGATCAGATGGTTTGTGGGAAGGTGGAACTCTCTTTGAATTTCTGCCAGGCGAACGCTTGCTGGGAATGACCGTCTG
Source organism: Leptobrachium leishanense (assembly GCA_009667805.1). Classification (NCBI taxonomy): domain Eukaryota; kingdom Metazoa; phylum Chordata; class Amphibia; order Anura; family Megophryidae; genus Leptobrachium; species Leptobrachium leishanense. The sequence goes on from CM019063.1 coordinate 345,159,821, forward strand.
AAGTGGCTGCAGACTTTTCTGGCCTGGATGAGAAGCTCTGGCAGCCCTGGGTACCTGGTTAGGAAACGCTGTACCACCAGATTTAGGACGTGTGCTAGGCATGGTACATGCGTCAATTTACCCTTGCGTAGGGCGGAGAGAAGGTTGCTGCCTTTATCGCAGACGATTATTCCCAGATCAAGCTGGCGTGGTGTTAACCATCTCTGCACCTGCCCCTGCAGAGCTGACAAAATTTCTGACCCGGTGTGGCTCCTGTCCCCTAAACAAACCAGCTCAAGCACAGTATGGCATCTTTTTGCTTGAGCCATTGCGTAGACCCTGTCAGGCGTCGGTTTAACTGCCACTTCGCCAGAGACAGAGAAGGAGGAGGAGGAAGAGGTGGTGGTGGTGGAGCAGACAGACCTCATACAAGCAGCTTTCTGGAGGCGTGGTGGATGAACAAGCTCCAGCACAGAGCCCCGTCTTGGATCCCTCCCAGCTGCAATCAGAGTTACCCAGTGTGCCGTGAAGGAAATGTAACGACCCTGTCCATGCTTGCTGGACCACGTGTCTAAAGTCACATGCAACTTGCTGCTGACTGCCTTTGCCAATGACTCGATAACATTGTCTTCCACGTGCTGGTATAGTGCTGGAATGGCCTTGCGTGAAAAGTAATGGCGTTTTGGAACCTGCCACTGTGGTACAGCACATTCAGCAAATTCACGGAAGGGAGCAGAGTCCACCAGCTGGAAAGGCAGCAGCTGCAATGCGAGTAATTTTGCTAAGCTGGCATTTAGACACTGTGCTTGGGGATGGTTGGGACTATATTTTTTCTTTCGCTGCAGCAGCTGCGGCAACGTAATCTGACTGCGTAAATCTTCAGCTACTGGGATGATGTCACATTCTGAGGAAGGACCTGGTACATCCATTACTGTAGCATCATCCCTGTCGGTGGAGGTTGTAGGCAATGACATGGCAGGACATACAGTGGGGGTAGAGACAGATGAGGAGGAGGAGGACCTACGCAAAGTTTTGCACCAATGGGATGTGTGGCACTTATTCATATGTCGCCTCAAGCACGTGGTATCCAAGTGTCCGGTATCTTTCCCACGCTTAAGCCTCATCTGACATAGATTACAAATAGCAACGCTGCGCTCTACTGCACATTTCTTAAAGAACTCCCAGACAACAGAGTTCCTGCATGTGTTCTTTGAGACAACAGCACTCTGCACCGGAGCAGCTCTGACATGTGATGCCTTGGACTGGCTAGTGCTATGGTTGGTCACAGAGGATGTTGTGCCTCGTGTTTGCTGTGCCTCCTCCTCCCCCTCTTCCTCACTTAATTCCTCTGTTCGATCTGGCACCCAGGTGGAGTTAGTGGCCTCATCATCATTGTCATCATCAGTCCCTCTCTCCTCGTCACCGGAGCCAACTTGGCAGTATGATGCAGCTGCTGGGGCAACATGAGTGCCAGTTATTTGTGTGTCATCACTGGCACCCCCTTCCTCTAGGTTGATTATACTCCCTTCCTCAACCTCAGAGATTGAATCAGAGCACTGTACTTGCTGCGCATCCTCAAGCAGCATGTCACTCTCATTGTAGTCAAACAATTCAGCTGACTCCTCTGTGTGTGATAGTGAGGCTACGGCAGGAGTAGCTGTGGACATGGAGGCTGCATTAGATGCTTTGGCAGCTGAGGTGGACTGTAAAGCACTAGAAGCCTGGCTGGCAGAGGACTCGGAGGATGAGGATGGCCTGGTTAGCCAATCCACCAAGTCCTCTGTATGTTGCTGCTGCTTAAGACGGCCAGCACCAGTTAGAAAGGACAAGCATGCCCCTGCAGAGGATGCAACACGTCTACCACGACCAGAGGCACAGCCTCCCGACACAGGGGCTGCTTGCCCTCTTATCTGTGTCTGGGAGCGTCTGCCTGTCCTTTTTGTTCTTTCAGACATTGTGAGTGATATATAGATTAATATATACAGAACTCTGATTCAACTCTGGTATAAAGATTTAAAGAACTCTGGTATAACTCAGTGAGACACACTGATAGCTGGCAGCCAGTGACAAGAGACAGATCACCTCAATTCACAAATGTTTTGTAGAAACTAGTGAGCCCCGAAATACAGCGTGGTACTGGATGTGTGACGAGACACAGATTACCTCAATTCCCAAATGTTTTGTAGAAATTTGTGACCCCCAAAATACTTGCTGGCAGTGACAAGAGACATATCACCTCAATTCCCAAATGTTTTAAAGAAATTTGTGAGCCCCAAAATTCAGCGTGGTACTGGATTTGTGACGAGACACAGATCACCTCAATTCCCAAATGTTTTGTAGAAATTAGTGAGCCCCAAAATAATGCGTGGTACTGGTTGTGTGAAAAGAGACAGATCACCTCAATTCACAAATGTTTTGTAGAAATTAGTGAGCCCCAAAATACTGCGTGGTACTGGATGTGTGACAAGACACAGATCACCTCAATTCCCAAATGTTTTGTAGAAATTAGTGAGCCCCAAAATAATGCGTGGTACTGGTTGTGTGACAAGAGACAGATCACCTCAATTCACATGTTTTGTAGAAATTAGTGAGCCCCAAAATACTGCGTGGTACTGGATGTGTGACGAGACACAGATCACCTCTATTCCCAAATGTTTTGTAGAAATTTGTGACCCCCAAAATACTTGTTGGCAGTGACAAGAGACAGATCACCTCAATTCACAAATGTTTTGTAAAAATTAGTGAGCCCCGAAATACAGCGTGGTACTGGATGTGTGACGAGACACAGATCACCTCAATTCACAGATGTTTTGTAGAAATTAGTGAGCCCCAAAATAATGCGTGGTACTGGTTGTATGACAAGAGACAGATCACCTCAATTCACAAATGTTTTGTAGAAATTTGTGACCCCCAAAATACTTGCTGGCAGTGACAAGAGACAGATCACCTCAATTCACAAATGTTTTAAAGAAATTAGTGAGCCCCAAAATACAGTGTGGTACTGGATGTGTGACGAGACACAGATCACCTCAATTCCCAAATGTTTTGTAGAAATTAGTGAGCCCCAAAATACTTGTTAGCAGTGACAAGAGACAGATCACCTCAATTCACAAATGTTTTAAAGAAATTAGTGAGCCCCAAAATACAGCGTGGTACTGGATGTGTGACGAGACACAGATTAATTCCCAAATGTTTTGTAGAAATTATTGAGCCCCAAAATAATGCGTGGTACTGGTTGTGTGACAAGAGACAGATCACCTCAATTCACAAATGTTTTGTAGAAATTAGTGAGCCCCAAAATACTGCGCGACAAGAGACAGATCACCTCAATTCACAAATGTTTTAAAGAAATTAGTGAGCCCCAAAATACAGCGTGGTACTGGATGTGTGACGAGACACAGATCACCTCAATTCCCAAATGTTTTGTAGAAATTAGTGAGCCCCAAAATAATGTGTGGTACTGGTTGTGTGACAAGAGACAGATCACCTCAATTCACAAATGTTTTAAAGAAATTAGTGAGCCCCAAAATACAGCATGGTACTGGATGTGTGACGAGACACAGATCACCTCAATTCCCAAATGTTTTGTAGAAATTAGTGAGCCCCAAAATAATGCGTGGTACTGGTTGTGTGACAAGAGACAGATCACCTCAATTCCCAAATGTTTTGTAGAAATTAGTGAGCCCCAAAATAATGCGTGGTACTGGTTGTGTGACAAGAGACAGATCACCTCAATTCACAAATGTTTTGTAGAAATTAGTGAGCCCCGAAATACAGCGTGGTACTGGATGTGTGACGAGACACAGATCACCTCAATTCCCAAATGTTTTGTAGAAATTAGTGAGCCCCAAAAAGATTTGCTGGCACTGTGACAAGACCCAGAAGATCACCTCAATTCACAAATGTTTTAAAGAAAGTTGTAAACCCCAAAAAAACTTGCTGGCACAGTGACAAGACACACATCACATAAATTCCCTGATATTTGGTAGAAATGAGACCCAAAAAGACTTGCTGGCACAGTGACAAGACCCAGAAGATCGCCTCAATTCACAAATGTTTTAAAGAAAGTTGTAAACCCCAAAAAAACTTGCTGGCATAGTGACAAGACACACATCACCTAAATTCCTTGATATTTGGTAGAAATGAGACCCAAAAAGACTTGCTGGCACAGTGACAAGACCCAGAAGATCACCTCAATTCACAAATGTTTTAAAGAAAGTTGTAAACCCCAAAAAAACTTGCTGGCACAGTGACAAGACACATATCACCTAAATTCCCTGATATTTGGTAGAAATGAGACCCCCCCAGTAGCGTGGCAGACCGGCAGTAACAAGACACAACTATCTCCTTTGAAATCTCCTTTGAAATCTCCTCTGAAATACGTGCAGAATCGGCGCGTGGAAACGTTATATAGTGTGCTGTGGGACTTAGTTCTGTGAGCCCATGATTGGGCAAAATTTGCCCAATCAGGACTCTGAGCGGTGATTGGCATAGTGTTGAACCAGTCTTGCACCAGACCTGTAGTCAGGTGCAAGGCTGTAGCCAATTACGAGCTTCAGGCCAGTGGGAAAATGCATTGTGGTCCATTGTGGTCGAACATGCGACGAACACCCGGAAATGTTCGGTGTTCGCGATCTCATCGAACAGGCCAAGTTCGGGTCGAACCCCGAACCGTCCGAACCCGAACCGCTCATCCCTAGTGAAGAGGAGACTTCCTTGGCATTTCAGCTCTGACTGCCCTTTCTGGGTGATCTCTGTATGATTTGCATATGGTAATGTCTTCTCTGTAATGGCACCATTGAGCTGCAGTCTTATGACACTTGAGTCGGTACACACCCAAGTCCGGGCCACTAGAACCATTGCTACTTCTCAGACTTCTCATAAACATGTCTTTGTTCTTTATTTTGGCATACAATTCCATTACAATTCGGCTCCAGTCCACTGCTCTACTTTTACAAAAATGGCCTAAATTCAATACTTTTTTCTCTCTGTCTCATTTTGTGCTTATGTAGTACAAAGTTCATTGTACATTGTATTACTTCAATAACATGCTATTTTCTGGCCATAGCTCTTTCAAGGTGAACCAATGATTAGCTTGGGAAGTAAGGATGTGGACCATATGCTTTAGCATTTTCTATATGTTGCCAAGGAAGTAATGTGAGGCAGGAACACTGACTGCTTCTGAAAACCTCCTGAAGTTGTATGGCTGCTCTACAAGTCATGGAGAGGTAAGGGGATGGGGAGGCTGAACACACATTATTTCCCATACCACACAGGATATCTGTCACATAATCATACCATATGCAGGCAACTGCAAATTCATACCACACACAACCTCACAATGACACCAGTGCCCAGGGGCGGTTCCATAGTAAGAGCTTAAAAAAGTTTTTTACCTAAAACATTGCTGTTCAGTTTATCTTTTGTACACAGTGAGGACTAATATCCATGATGTCAGCCCACTGTGGCTTAGGTCCCAAATTGGCAATGAGCTGTGGCAAAGAGATTACGTACTGGACACGTTGTCCATACAATCGGGTGAACCGACAACACATCAAGTCTCACATTAACAAGTTAATATATGGTCTTCATTTCCAATTACCACATGACGTGCCTACCCATACCTAGCGGTATGGCATCTTGGTGAAAAGAAATTAACATATGCCCATGATATATAATGTCGTGGGGACAATCTACTGAATCGAGGCCACAAGTTAATTTAGTTTTTTCATTAGCGTGCTCACGCATACCCAGGCAGAGAGTCCCCTCCCCAAGCCCTCCTTCACCAGTTGCAGCACTTTGCTCCCGGAGCAGGCATCCTTCATTGGGCACATATGTGCAGCAACGTACATCTAGGTGTTGCAGCTCAGTTGGTGGAAGTACCTGTCTATTAAGCAAGAGGGTCTGAGTTCAAATCTCAGCTGGGTCTCTGTGTAGCTTTTTATTGTTTAAAGATCTACTTCTGCAAGCACAATAACAATAATAATAATAATATAATGCAGCTATTACTATTGTATTATTAATAATATTGTTATGTGATATTATTATTATTATTATTATTATTATATTGTATTACTAATAAGAGCAGCATTATAATGATACTATTATTATTGTGCTTGCAGAGGTAGATTTTTTTTTTTTAAAAAAACAACAAAAGACTACACACAGGCTCAGTGGAGATTCAAACTCAGAAACTCCCACTTACTAGACAGGTGCTTTTAATGACTGAGCTACAGCTCACTTAGCAGACACACTTAGCTGCACATATCTGATTAATGAGGAATCCCTGGCCCAGGAGTAAAATCCTGCGGCTTGATAAAGTGGGCTGAGGGATGCTGTGGCCCTACCCCGAGGAAGGAGTGCTCCGGGAAAGGGCTCTCTGGGAATGCATGCCTCGTGGTGTGGGTAACTTGTACGCATGCTAATGAAAAAACTAAATTAACTAGTGCCCACAATTTATTAGATCATCCTCATGATGATACACATCGCTGGCACCTGTTAATTTTTTCTTCATTATGACACGGGTGGGCTTCCATACATACCAGACTGAAAAAGTTGGGAGAAATAAAGCAAGAAAGTGCTTAAGCTAAAATAGCCAGAAATACCAACGTAAAAAGAATAATGTTCCTCCTATAGTTATCCACAATTGGGGCTTTTGTTTTGACATACACAGACCTATCGAGTCACGTGCAGAGTTATTCAGAGAAAGGTAAAACTCTGCAGAACGCTTGGAGAAGTGAAAATTCGAGGTCAAAATAGCTGATTTGGAAAGTGTGATGAATGGGAGAATATTTGTGGTTTGGCTGTTTTGACCTAGAATTTTCGCTTCTCCAAAGGTTCTCCAGAGTTTCACCTTTCTCTGAATAACCCTGATGATTTCCTCTTGTGACAGAAGGTTTTCCCTTAGTCATCCCTATCACTAAACAGTCATGGGCTATCTCCTGGTGTTCGAGAGAACTAAGAAAAAATGCACCACGAGTGCCTGCTTAACTGATGCTCACAGAGCCAAAGTAATTAAAATCGAGGATTGCTTGCCCATACATTAGCGCTAATGCAAGTCTACGTAAGAGCAGCCCTGATTGACTACCCAGCCTGGGTGCAAACACCACCAGGATGGCACGCACTTTATAGGACGCATGGATGCAGGGCCGGTGCAAGCATTTTTGATTACTCAAGTGAAGTTGCGTTTTGGTGCCCCCCTCCACTCAATCCGTGCCATGCCAATCGGGAGTGTTTGGTGTCCTCACACATTGCCAATCTATGCTGTGCCTGGTGCCCCTCCTGTGCCACAGGGCCAATCTACAGAGTGTGTGGTCCCCTCCTTTGGCAATGTGGCACAGGAGGGGCACCAGGCACTGCACAAATTTGCAATGTGGTCTGGTGGTGCCCCCTGGTCTTGCTGTGTCAATATGCCCACATATTTCAAACTGCCTGCCACTCCCAGTGTTTCTCTGTGATCCTGCTACCTACCACTCTCACTCTGTTGCTGTGGTCCACTGTCCGACTCCAGGTCTCCAGAAGCAGACTGGCAGCAGGGTCCTCATCCTCTAATTCAATTCACTCCCCCTTAATTCATTTTTCCCCTTTAATTACTTTCACTCCCTCCCCCCCTTAAATTCATTTCATATAGCGTATGACAGAGCTCCACAGCAATAAAACTCACAGTAATGTGCGGGGTGTATGAGCGTATGACAGAGCTCCACAGCAATAAAACTCACAGTAATGTGCGGGGTGTATGAACGTATGACAGAGCTCCACAGCAATAAAACTCACAGTAATGTGCGCTGTGTATGAGCGTATGACAGAGCTCCACAGCAATAAACCTCACAAGAATGTGCGCTGTGTATGAGCGTATCACAGAGCGCCACAGCAATAAACCTCACAGTAATGTTCAGTTTGTGTGTATGAAAGTATCACTGAGCTCCACAGCAATAAACCTCACAGTAATGTACCGATATCAGTTTACTCAAACCCCCCAGCAGAACATCACACACACACACACACACACACACACACACACACACACACGCGCACACACACACATACACACCCAGCAGAACATTACACACACCCCAGCAGCACATTATACACACCCCAGCAGAACTTTACACACACACCTCCCCAGCAGAACATTACACCCCCAGCAGAACATTACCCTCCCAGCAAAACATTACGCCCCCAGCAGAACATTACACCCCCCCAGCAAAACATTATCACCCGAGCAAAACATTACCCCCGAGCAAAACATTACCCCCCAGCAAAACATTACACCCCCAGCAGAACATTACACACACACACCCCAGCAGAACATTACACCCCCCCAGCAAAACATTACCCCCCCAGCAAAACATTACACCCCCCCAGCAGAACATTACACACACACACCCCCAGCAGAACATTACACCCGCAGCAAAACATTACACCCCCAGCAAAACATTATACCCCCCGAGCAGAACATTACCCCTCCCAGCAAAACATTACACCCCCAGCAGAACATTACACCCCCCAAGCAGAACATTACACCCCCAGCAGAACATTACACCCCCGAGCAGAACATTACTCCCCCAGCAAAACATTATACCCCAAAGGAAAACATTATACCCCCCAGCAAAACATTACCCCCCAGCAAAACATTATACCCCCCAGCAAAACATTACCCCCCAGCAAAACATTACCTCTCCCAGCAAAACATTACACCCCCCAGCAGAACATTACACACCCCGAGCAGAACATTACACACACACACACCCCCTCCCTCAGTTTATTCAAACCTTTTAAAAATCTTCTCTCGGCCTCTCTGCTCAGTCCTCCTTCACACTACGCGCACCCTAAGCTTTGTGGATTGTCCTCCAGGCTTTTCTGCTAGTGCTGCGTGCCCTGGCTGTGCGTGTCATGTGAGGGGGCGGTGCCAAATTATGCAGTGTGCCTGCTCATGTTTAGAATGTGGGACTGAGGCAGGCACACTGCATCGGTTTGAGAGTGCACGGCTGGGCCCCTGCTTGATGTCTGAAGATCATTCATAGCTCCGCTTCTGGTATTTTAAAAACAGAATTTTTACGCCCCTCACACCGACTGCAAGCCAGGACAGTAAGGCGGCCGCCTGTGCCGCCTTACACTAGCGCCGGCCCTGCATGGATGTTGTCATTGATGCAAATTACATCACTACCACATCTCCTCTCCTGCTGGCCAGACCTCCTGTCTTTGAATATAGCATATCTGCATACATGTGCCTATTCTTGATATAAGAGGAAGTAATGAAAGGGAATCAGGCCAGAGACAGGCCGCCTTGATGTCCCAGGCGGCCATCTTAACCAGGACTTTGGTTCACGTAAATGAACATAGCGAATATTAGCTGAATTGAGACGAGTTTGCATAGATTCTTTGGAATTCCTTAAAACTAACAGGCAGAGCAATTAAATTAACAAGATCCGGGCAGACGCTGGCAGAAGTGACAGGATGGAGATTAGTTACATCAAGGTCAGAGAGCTAGGGGCCAGAACAATGATGGATGTGAAGCTAGCTGGGGCCTTATCAGTAGTATACAATAAACAAGTTCCAGGGAGGTAGGCACAAGCAGAATCTGGATGAGTGTTAAATTATCCAATTGTCAAAATACTGTGAAAGCTGCCAATTTACTGCCAATATGTGGAATGTCTTTGTATTCTGAGAGGAGAAGGTACAGACCCACATGGGGTGGGATAGTGTCACTGTGGGGTGGGCTAGTTGGGATTTACCTGATTATCTATTCAAGGTATTGTAGTGGAAATAGACTGGAAGATGGCCACTATTATAAGCCAGGCGACCATCTTGTTCAGAATATTGGTTCACTTAAATATAACTAGGCAGGTTTTTAGCTGAAACTATAATGAGGCACATGTAGAAACTTAGGAATGTGCTGAGATTAGTAGAAAAACAATTAAAGCGCTGAGAGAGAAATCTTTGCTGTTCCAGGCACAGAGAAAGATATGTCAAGGTCGTTGGGGCCCGCAGAAATACAAAGGAGTATAGAGATCAGACCAGGTGGCATTTGTAACAAATGATTATAGGCGCAAGGGAGGGGGGCGCAGCCCGGGATGGGAAAAGCAACTAATTATGATTTACTGTTACTAACATGAAGTTTGCCAATTTACAGCCAAAGTAATGGAATGACTTTGTATTAGACTAAGGGAGGTACTAACCCACGTGGGGTGGGATAGCGTAACCGGGAGGTGGGCTGATTGGGAGGTACCTAATTGTGTATTTGGGATATAAGATTGGATGTCACGAGGGACTGGGGGCTCATTCTTTGCAATTGAATCCTGTTTGAGCATCTGTTGTGATATCACAATAAAGTTTGCCTTTCCTGAAGAGACTCGTGTTCAGACAGTCCTTGCTCGTGTCCGGTCCGGCCTCGTCCTGAGTGAACCCGTCTGATTCCGGTAACATTTCTGGGGGCTCTGTTGCCGGGATACTGGCCCTTACCGGCATGGCAACGACTGCTGAACACTGTAGCGGTTGACTGCAGGTGCGAGTGATCCCGCTGGGTGGGCGTCCGTTGAAGGTGAGCTGACATCTGCAGGCACCAAGCAGGATTTCCTGTTCAGTGGACCTCATCTCGTCTCAAACGGACCCCCCAGCCTGGGAACACTGGGACACCCCTGAGTCCGAGGAAACAGCGAACAGCGCGGCGATAGGTAAAGTGTCTTCTATGTTTGTATGTCTAATGGAAATGGAAATACCGGTATAAAGGGAAACGTCCAACCGAAGTTGGATAAGGAGACCCCTGGCCACGGTTTCGTTGACATACCCAGCCCGCCGCCAAAAGCACGGTCAAGCAAAGGAGCCAGAGTGGCTAGCGCGTGTCTGGACCCGGGGGATCGGATGTTGACCAAAGGGTAGAGTCTGTATGTGAGGGAGAAGGGAGCCACATGGCGTTGCATAGTCATAGTCAGTGTTTGTAAATAAAGCTTCACCACGTGGACAAAGGAAAGGCGGAGAGATTTCTGTGACCGGGCTTAGAGCCCTGAGTCAGTGCTAGTGTGTACGTCGTGTAGTGAAGAGGGCTCATTGGAGCCAGCGGTAGCTGCAGAGATAGTGGTGCCGAGTGGGTAGAATTACTCATAGGCAAATTGGAATTGCAGACGGGAGTGTAGTTATAGAACGGGGTGCACATAGTCACAAACAGTCAAGAGTTAGAGCTCAATTAACGGGGTATAAGGAGCCAAAAGGAGGGACCGAGTACCCTCGGCTAGTAGAAAGAGTTGAATTGTTTATGTTGTTTATGTTTTGTGCTGAAAGAATCTGGTACAGTATGGGTTGTGATTGATTGCTGAGAATGCTGTGAGTGAACGAGCGCCTACTCGCCCTGCGAGGAAGCAAACTTGAAAGTTGACTCCCAAAGTACGTTTCCGGCTCAGGCAACTGCAGTCCGGCTACTGACGGAGGAAGCGTCCCAGACACGCAAGAATTGTTGGCTGAAGTACCAGACTGTAGATTCTAATTGTCATTGCTAAAAAGTAATATCTGTGTTGTAAGAAGGTTACTGTTATTTCTAAGGGAAACAATGGGTAACGGGTCATCCAAGCCCAAAAAGGTAAAGAAAGGGTGAGACACCCTTAGGGTATATGGTGCGGAATCTTGAAGCACTATATACAACATGTGATTATGGTGTAAAATTAACTAAAGAGAAATTAACAGGAATGTGTACAATTGTGTGGCCCCTGCTAGTTCCAGACTGGCCAGAGCAGGGGTCAATGGACCCGGAGTTAATACAGAAAGTGCATTCCCAAGTAACTGGGAAATGCGGACAGCCTGAGCAGTACCCATATATAGATATATGGAAGTATTGTGTACAGGATAAAAGTCATTTTATAATGATGGCGGGACGTAACAAGAAGCAGGTACCCCCCCCAATAAAGAAAATAATAAAAAGAAAAGACCGGTGTTGGTAGAACAACCGGAGGAGATTGATTCCCTGCCCCCACCCTATCCATTATATTATGGGGCAGCTAGAGAAGTTTTGTGTGTCACGTTGCGAAGGCGGGCGGCTGCTACTGCTCTGCCGGCTTACTTCGCTCCGGTGAGCGGGATTGCGGAGGAAAATGAGGGGGCAGTGAGTGGAAGAGACAGAGAGGTCCCACCAGGAAAGATCGAAATGCCCCATGGGAGCATATATAAATTGGTAGACCAAGAGGACAGTGATGATAATGATGAGTGTGAAAATAAGTCTATATATATTTAGTGTTTTAATATACCAGTAAAATAAAGATAATTTACAAGTTTTGTGTGTGGATTATGTAATGATTTTCAGGAGTTTCTGAAGCCCCATTTCCCCCTGGGCCAGAAGAAAATTAGATGATCAATAGATCAGATGGTAATCTAGAAGGTTCCTAAAAAACAAAAACAAAAACAAAAAAAATTACAGTGCTGTATAACTTGTATATGTAATTCGGACTGATTATTCGGATGTGATATCTGTACTGTTCTGTGTGAGTGTGAAGTCAGAGAATGTTATTATAGTGTGTGCTGTATCGAATGATATATGGTAGAATGTTTTGTCTGATTGTGTTTATAATTGATCTATCAAACTGTTCAATTGAAAGTAAAGTGTGATAAGTAATTACTTTAGAGTGTGGAATGACTGAGAGGTGGTGAGATTCTCCGTACGCGCCTTCCCCCCCTCTTTTCTGACACACTGTTTGCACGGAGAGGGGGAAGGGGAGGGGGTCATTTTTTTTTTTTTGTTCTCTGATAGACAGAGAAAGTAACCCTTTGTGTGTCTGTGCAGCGAATTCAAATTAAAAAGAAATGAAGAAGAAAAATTACTATGTTTAGCTAATTTTTAATATGTGCTATAATAGAATGTATGAAGTCTGTCGCGTGCAGGATATATGTTTATATTTTGTATTGATATTATTCCAAAAGCTCTAGTTTTGTTCACAGAGCTAGAATTAAATAAAAAAAAAACAGGGAGTTCTGGTTTTTATATTGTTACAGATTATAACAATAATAAGTATATAATAATATACAATATTGTCTACCAAAATGTAATACAATTTATTAACAAATTAAATGGAAATATATGAAACGGTTAAAAAATTAATATTAAAAGAGCAATTTAAGAAATAATTAAAGTAGTTCTATACTGTTTTTATGTTTTATATAGTTAAAATATAGCAAAATTATGATTAATAATTCAATTAAAAATATATTTTTATTTGATTTCTGATGAGATAGTTATTTTATTGTTATGGGATTATTTTAGATGATTACTGATGAGATGTTTGTAGTGGTCTTATAATAATGGAGTGGTTTATTTTTATTTTTATTAGATTTTTGATGTGGTATTAAGAGTCCGTTTTGGTTACGGGAGAGAGATCTCTGTGAATATTGTTTATTAAATGTGTATATGTATATGCCCGAATGTCCCATCCAGTTCCTGGGGCGGGATATCCTTTGCAAATTGCAAGCCCAAATTATATTTTTCCCCGGGGGATATGCTCGATTAGACCTGCCTGAGAGGGGCAGCTCTCCACGGCAGTACAGTCCAGCCAGCCAGCACATTTAATCTGTAAAAATTGTAGTAATTATGCCAAGAGAAGAAGAATAGCGCATAGCACCAACCCTGCCAGCAGCCCCGGACCCGCACACACTACTCCTTGGAATTCCTGAGGTGTGGGTGGAGGAAAACCCACCCGGACTAGCTGTAAATATTTTCCGAGTGTACGTTGATTTATAACCTGGTGCAACGCCTGTGGCTTTAAGACAATATCACATCCCACAAAAAGCCAAGCAGAATATCCAGACATATTTGCAGAGATTTAAAGACCACGGAATATTTAAATTCTGCGTGTCACCGTGGAACACACCATTGTTCCAGCAAGACAACCCCTTTTTGTTTTTCAGTGGGAGGTATCTACAATGGATGCACGCTCAGCCAGGACCTTTTGTCCTTCAACGCTCAGCCACACAAAGTTGTTCTATTATAGTATGTTGACGATTTATTACTGGCCTTTCCCATAGAAAAAGACTGTCTCTCTGCCACAAAAGCCCTGCTACATCTGCTGTGCCATGCAGGTTACAGAGTGTCCAAAAAGAAAGCACAAATATGTAAACAGACTGTGAAATATCTAGGTTTTCAATTAACAGGTACCAAGCCTGCACTGGGGGCAGAGAAAGAAAAGAAAGCAGTATGCTGAATACCCCAACCAAAGACAAGTTGACATTTGGCCAAGTTCTTCATGTCCAGGTGCCCCATGCTGTCAAAGCCCTGCTGGTTGTCAAATGAAGTTACTGGTTCAGCAACAGCCGGATGACGAAGTACCAAGCTATGATGTGTGAGAATCCACAGGTTCATTTGGACCTCATCGCTACCCTGAACCCTGCTACTTTACTGCCTGACTGCGAAGAGGATCCAGATTATGAATGCCTCCAAGTCATGGAAGAAGTGTTCAGTAGCAGGACAGATCTGAAAGATGTACCCCTAGACAAATACGATCTACAACTATTCACTGATGGTAGCAGTTATATGGATGATGGGAAGGAAGTCTCCGGCTATGCAGTAGTTTCAGCAGAAGAAATTATCGAAGCAAATCCACTACCAGGCCATACATCTGCACAACCGGTAGAAATAACAGCTCTAACAAGGGCTCTGCAAATCTCCAAAGGCAAAAGGGTGAACATCTACACTGATTCCAAGTACGCCTTCATGACTGTCCATGCACATGGTGCACTCTACAAGGAGAGAGGCCTATTTATTTCCTCAGGACAACAAATCAAGTATGCAGCTGAAATCACAGCCCTCCTGGAAGCTGTATGGAAACCAAGTGCTGTCAGTATCATGCACTGTCGTGGCCACCAGAAAGGTCATGATGAAATCCCAAGAAGCAACAGGCGCAGACCAGGCTGCAAAAGCAGCTGCAACACCATTGCTAACAACTGATCAAGCCAAAGTCCTGCTCTGCAAGCAAGAGGACCAACCTGCCATGCCAAACTACGAATTTTATACGAATTTGAGAAAATTTGAATCTGGAGGCGAGTTCATTGAAATTATACTGCATGTCACGGTTCCCAGATCCCACCACGCAGTACTTAACACCCCACACTCCACAGAGCCCAGAAGCTACCAACAGAGTAGCCGTGAAAGATCTCTAACTGTCTGGTCCTTAGAATTGGCCAGGTAAACTAGCTAGACAGAAAGGGTTAACAACACGGGGAGTAGTCAGTCGAGCCAGAATCAGGAATACAGAGTTCAGAATGGTCAAATGGAATAGCCGGGTCGATATCAGAGCAGTGGCGTAGTACAAGAAAATGGTCTAGGGCAACAGAAGGCAGAATAGTCAGAAACAAGTAGAGGTCAATAACGGGTTAATTCAATATAGCAGTCAGGTACAAGGAGCTCAGGTATGGATAACCACGATCTGGCAACTGCTGAGAATACACTGAGGGTTTTTAAAGACCTTCACCAGGCCACGCCCCCCCACTCAAGCCGCGCCTCATGCATCCACCTCCCTGCCTGTTTCCATTTAAACCGGGCATTGGTCAGCGAGCAGCATCAGACATGCTGCCCTCAAGCACACAGGTAGGGCTGGAAGCTCCCAACGTTACACTGCACAAATGGCAAGACAAGTATGTACTGCTAGAACTAAATTATGATTATATCTAATGGCTTTTTCTAATCTGGTCCCAAGGCTGAAATTTTTACTCCACTCCTCTGAATCCGCAAGAGACACGTTTTATGATTAACACCTCAGAAGTTCAGCAAAGACTCCGCAGAGTATACAAAATGATGCTGAAATTCTTCGGCGTAAAATTAATGGGGGAGTGTGGAGAAGATACAAAAGAAAGAAACCGAAGTTGAACGAGCAGAAAATTCAAGAGAATGAACCGCAAAGACTTTGATGTCCAAACTGTGCCAAGAGACGTCGCTAGGCTGGTTGGATGTGCTGCCGATAGTCCTCTTGCACATTAGGTGCAGGCCAACCCCTCAATTAAAGCTAAGTCCGTGCGAACTCATGTTTGGACGGCCTACCCCTCTGATTAATGGACTAAGGGGGGACCTTCGGGCATTGGGGAAAACTAAACTAAATGATCAGGTTGTACTGTTAGGTAAATCAATGCAGAAATTGCCGGAAATGTTTTTTTTTTTTTTTTTGAAATTCCGGTGGGGAGGGATTGGGTTTATGTGACTGTGAAAAGAATTGCTCAAGGTATTTTGATATTTGGGGCAATTGTGGTACTGATTTTGTATCTCGCAAATTTGATTTATGGACTGTTATGTGGAGCATGCCCCAAGTGCTCAAGCACCACCAAAACCTGGAATGGTACGCACCCGGTGATGGAGAACCGTACCATGTTGAGACAAAAGCGAGAAACGCTATCTGGAACCCAGCTGAAAGGACATTTATTTGCGCAAATTAAATATGACTATGCTAAAAAGTCTGGACAGACCACATGTTGGGTGTGTAGTAGACTGCACCCAGAGACAATTTATATACTATTCGTCTCTGTCCCAATGAATTTGAGTATGTTTGTATCAGAAAATGTTACAGTACAGGCAGTTGATAGGTCAAGGGAGAAACCAGAAGTATTCAGTCCTGGGTACCCCATAACAGGACCAGTGTACCCACCAGAGTGGTGTTTTCAATTAGGCCCAGATAAGGAGATAAATTACGAGGATGGGTTATGTTATTCAAGTAAGTTCAACTGGATATCATACATTTACACATTTAATACAAAGGAGCAGTCAAATTTTCTATACATACGATGTAGAAAGCTCACAAGCGAACAGGAGGAGGTGATTGCGAATGTGACCAATGGAAGGCAGGATGTAGTGGATATGATGAAACGACTGAGACAGCTTATGATAGAAATATCAAAGGGAACACTATATTTGTCACAATTTATAGTGAAAGGAGGGTACCAGGTGTGCTGTGAAAGAGTGTGTTACATATGGGTACCACCTACAGTAACGGGAATGTTATTTGGCTAAATTGATCTCAATCCAGAGGGTGAGGGGAGAAGACACTAATTCAGACACAACACTTCACCGTAGGTATCCAATGGTGTTTGAGAGACAGAAGAGAGAGTTGTTTAAGAAAGCGGATTGAATATGGGCATGGCTTCCAGTATGGACTGGATGAGGAAAAGAGTTGATGGCAAGAATGAACAGTTATGCCAGTTTGATGGATGAGATTTTGAATAAGACTAGTTGGGATATTCAGGTGCTGAATCTGGAAGTACGGGAGATACGAAAGGTACAAATGATATATGATATGGCACTGGAACAGATTAGTGCAGCCCTGAATGGATTGTGTAAGATGACAATGTATTATGAATGTTGCCACTATGCAAGAAAGCACTGACACCCACACAGACACAAAATATACCACTGATTATCCCACAAGGTATGTTCCCAACAAAAATAGGCCCCCCCAAGTATGAGGAACTCGAGAATAAAACTAGTGAGGTGTAATGGCTACAAGTCTCAGGAGAAGAGCCTGAGGCTTGAGCCAAGGGGGGAATGTAGTGGAAATAGACTGGAAGATGGCCGCTATTATAAGCCAGGCGACCATCTTGTTCAGAATATTGGTTCACTTAAATATAACTAGGCAGGTTTTTAGCTGAAACTATAATGAGGCACATGTAGAAATTTAGGAATGTGCTGAGATTAGTAGAAAAACAATTAAAGCACTGAGAGAGAGATCTCTGCTGTTCCAGGCACAGAGAAAGATATGTCAAGGTCGTTGGGGCCCGCAGAAATACAAAGGAGTATAGAGATCAGACCAGGTGGCATTTGTAACAAATGATTATAGGCGCAAGGGAGGGGGGCGCAGCCCGGGATGGGAAAAGCAACTAATTATGATTTACTGTTACTAACATGAAGTTTGCCAATTTACAGCCAAAGTAATGGAATGTCTTTGTATTAGACTAAGGGAGGTATTAACCCACGTGGGGTGGGATAGCGTAACCGGGAGGTGGGCTGATTGGGAGGTACCTAATTGTGTATTTGGGATATAAGATTGGATGTCACGAGGGACTGGGGGCTCATTCTTTGCGATTGAATCCTGTTTGAGCATCTGTTGTGATATCACAATAAAGTTTGCCTTTCCTGAAGAGACTCGTGTTCAGACAGTCCTTGCTCGTGTCCGGTCCGGCCTTGTCCCGAGTGAACCCGTCTGATTCCGGTAACAGTATAAAATGCTATGTTTGGATATAAACGGGGCTCAGTCTTTGCCATTCAATCCTGTCTGAGCATCTGTGACGTCACAATAAAGTTCGCCTTCCTGAAGAGACTCGTGTCCAGTCAGTCAATGTCCGCGCCGGCCCAGTCTTCTCCCGAGTGAGCCAGGTGGATTCCGGTAACAGTAACAGGTGCTAATTGCAGCATATTCCCTGCCCAGCTGTATGGAGGAGTCCCTCCTAGATACAGGGAATTTCGGGCATAATGTGGGGCTCACAGTAGCCTAAATAATGATTGCTAAAAGAGTTAAAGAGTATAGCTTAGTTAAATTTGCCACTGCTCAAACCTAAAGTTCTTCATGTCAAACATTGCATGTATAGTTCGCGAGTCATTTCAAAAGGAAACTAAATTACTGAAAGGTTTTAGCTTGCTCCTAGTCAGAAACAAACCTACCATCATTTCTTATTTTTCTGCAAACTGAGATGAGGATATAGTCATTAATAAATCTGTCAGTTTCTGGGCCCTGCACACACTGATTTAGAGAGTACTGTTAAATACTAGTTTATTCAGCCTGTCATTCTATATTACCCCCTTGTATGTCACTCTTATAATCTTTTCCTGTTCTTGTTTCCTTGTTTCCCTCCTGAAGAAAGCCATGCTGTAGTAAGAAAAAAAAAAGATCAACATCTATTAGAACTTTTATGAGGTAGGCGGTGTTCCTTTCACTTCTAAAGAGACATTCGAGACAGTTTCGACGTTCATCCAGATCAATCCACCATGTTAACAGGAAAAAAAATTCAATCTACATCCTTTGTTTGTTTCCCACCTTTAGCAAGTTATTCCTATTTAAATTAACCCCTTAGTGACCGGGCGGTTTTACACAAATCCGTCCGTTCGTGACCGCTGCTGTTTTTACGTTTCTGCGCTCTTAGTGTTTACGTCAAATTTTCCTCTTACTCGTTTATGTAACCCACACATATTTTACACTGTTTTTCTCGTCACTAAATGGACTTTATAAAAATACCATTTTTTTCATCATTTCATATAATTTACTATAAAAAATATTGTGAAATATGACACAAAAATTGAAAAAACACCACTTTTTCGAACTTTGACCCCCAAAATTTCTTATGTATCAACAACCGTCAAAAAAAATTAATTCCTTGGTAGTTTCTAAATTTAGTACTGAGTTTAGCAATACCCAATGTTTACATATTCCTCGCTTTTTTCCTTATTTTATGCAACAATAAGTGCAAGTAGCACTTTGCCATTTCCAAAGAGTTTATTTTCAAAACTAGTGCTAGTGACATTGTAACACTGATATCTGTCACTAATTCCTGAATAACCCTCCACATATACATATTTTTTTAAAGTACACAAATCAAGGTATTAAACTTGGGGTATTTTGACTCTTTCCATGCAAACCATTTTACCACAATCTATGCCAAAGTTTGAGGAAAAAAAAACATTTGGTGATTTTTTTTTTTTGAACGCAATTTAAGAATACATGTACTGTGAACTTTAAGGTTTACTGCCAAAAAGCACCCCAAAATATGTTCAGCAACATCTTCTGAGTAAATTGATACCACCCAAGTATAGGTATGTCGGGTCATTTGGGGGCTAAAAGGCCTTATTTGGGGGGTGCACATTTCAGTTTTCCAACTTGGAATTTTCACATTTCGTCATCATGCACCCATGTCCTATTGGGACATTTTTGAAGCCGGCCAAAGTAATTTACCCCCATCAAACCATATATTTTTAGAAAGGGCACACCCTGGGGTGCTTCAAAGAGTTGTATTTTAACACTTTCCATGCACTAGCTCTATGTCAAACTTTCAGGTAGTCACTTTTTGTGTTATTTTTTCACACACAATATGTGTACTTTAGGCATGAATTGTCAAATCCAGTTATGGGTTACTGCCAAAAAACACCCCAAAATATGTTCAGCAACATCTTCTGAGTAAATTGATAACCACCCATGTATAGGTATGTCGGGTCATTTGGGGGCTAATAGGCCTTATTTGGGGGGTGCGCATTTCAGTTTTCCAACTTGGAATTTTCACATTTCGTCATCATGCACCCATGTCCTATTTGGGACATTTTTGAAGCGGCCAAAGTAATTTACCCCCATCAAACCATATATTTTTAGAAAGGGCACACCCTGGGGTGCTTCAAAGAGTTGTATTTTAACACTTTCCATGCATTAGCTCTATGTCAAACTTTCAGGTAGTCACTTTTTGTGTTATTTTTTCACACATTGTACTTTAGGCATGAATTGTCAAATCCAGTTATGGGTTACTGCAAAAAACACCCCAAAATATGTTCAGCAACATCTTCTGAGTAAATGATACCACCCATGTATAGGTATGTCGGGTCATTTGGGGGCTAATAGGCCTTATTTGGGGGTGCGCATTTCAGTTTTCCAACTTGGAATTTTCACATTTCGTCATCATGCACCCATGTCCTATTTGGGACATTTTTGAAGCCGGCCAAAGTAATTTACCCCCATCAAACCATATATTTTTAGAAAGGGCACACCCTGGGGTGCTTCAAAGAGTTGTATTTTAACACTTTCCATGCACTAGCTCTATGTCAAACTTTCAGGTAGTCACTTTTTGTGTTATTTTTTCACACACATTGTACTTTAGGCATGAATTGTCAAATCCAGTTATGGGTTACTGCCAAAAAACACCCCAAAATATGTTCAGCAACATCTTCTGAGTAAATTGATACCACCTATGTATAGGTATGTCGGGTCATTTGGGGGCTAATAGGCCTTTTTGGGGGGTGCGCATTTCAGTTTTCCAACTTGGAATTTTCACATTTCGTCATCATGCACCCACCCATGTCCTATTTGGGACATTTTTGAAGCCGGCCAAAGTAATTTAACCCCCATCAAACCATATATTTTTAGAAAGGGCACACCCTGGGGTGCTTCAAAGAGTTGTATTTTAACACTTTCCATGCACTAGTCTATGTCAAACTTTCAGGTAGTCACTTTTTGTGTTATTTTTTCACACACATTGTTTTAGGCATGAATTGTCAAATCCAGTTATGGGTTACTGCCAAAAAACACCCCAAAATATGTTCAGCAACATCTTCTGAGTAAATTGATACCACCCATGTATAGGTATGTCGGGTCATTTGGGGGCTAATAGGCCTTATTTGGGGGGTGCGCATTTCAGTTTTCCAACTTGGAATTTTCACATTTCGTCATCATGCACCCATGTCCTATTTGGGACATTTTTGAAGCCGGCCAAAGTAATTTACCCCCATCAACCATATATTTTTAGAAAGGGCACACCCTGGGGTGCTTCAAAGAGTTGTATTTTAACACTTTCCATGCAGTAGCTCTATGTCAAACTTTCAGGTAGTCACTTTTTGTGTTATTTTTTCACACACATTGTACTTTAGGCATGAATTGTCAAATCCAGTTATGGGTTACTGCCAAAAAACACCCCAAAATATGTTCAGCAACATCTTCTGAGTAATTGATACCACCCATGTATAGGTATGTCGGGTCATTTGGGGGCTAATAGGCCTTATTTGGGGGGTGCGCATTTCAGTTTTCCAACTTGGAATTTTCACATTTCGTCATCATGCACCCATGTCCTATTTGGGACATTTTTGAAGCCGGCCAAAGTAATTTACCCCCATCAAACCATATATTTTTAGAAAGGGCACACCCTAGGGTGCTTCAAAGAGTTGTATTTTAACACTTTCCATGCACTAGCTCTATGTCAACTTTCAGGTAGTCACTTTTTGTGTTATTTTTTCACACACATTGTACTTTAGGCATGAATTGTCAAATCCAGTTATGGGTTACTGCCAAAAAACACCCCAAAATATGTTCAGCAACATCTTCTGAGTAAATTGATACGCCCATGTATAGGTATGTCGGGTCATTTGGGGGCTAATAGGCCTTATTTGGGGGGTGCGCATTTCAGTTTTCCAACTTGGAATTTTCACATTTCGTCATCATGCACCCATGTCCTATTTGGGACATTTTTGAAGCCGGCCAAAGTAATTTACCCCCATCAAACCATATATTTTTAGAAAGGGCACACCCTGGGGTGCTTCAAAGAGTTGTATTTTAACACTTTCCATGCACTAGCTCTATGTCAAACTTTCAGGTAGTCACTTTTTGTGTTATTTTTTCACACACATTGTACTTTAGGCATGAATTGTCAAATCCAGTTATGGGTTACTGCCAAAAAACACCCCAAAATATGTTCAGCAACATCTTCTGAGTAAATTGATACCACCCATGTATAGGTATGTCGGGTCATTTGGGGGCTAATAGGCCTTATTTGGGGGGTGCGCATTTCAGTTTCCCAACTTGGAATTTTCACATTTCGTCATCATGCACCCATGTCCTATTTGGGACATTTTTGAAGCCGGCAAAGTAATTTACCCCCATCAAACATATATTTTTAGAAAGGGCACACCCTAGGGTGCTTCAAAGAGTTGTATTTTAACACTTTCCATGCACTAGCTCTATGTCAAACTTTCAGGTAGTCACTTTTTGTGTTATTTTTTCACACATTGTACTTTAGGCATGAATTGTCAAATCCAGTTATGGGTTACTGCCAAAAAACACCCCAAAATATGTTCAGCAACATCTTCTGAGTAAATTGATACCACCCATATATAGATTTGTTCTGTTGTTTTTGGGGTGCTACGCCAATCTTTGACATGTGCTTGTCAATTTTCTAATTTGACATACAGTATCTTCTTTGCTTATCTTCTTTTTAGGGGCCTTTTTACATACCCCAGTTTTATGAACGTGCATATATTTGGTAAGCTAACACCCAAAAGTATTATAAATGGAGTGTTTTTATGCTATGGATGCATCCGTTTGCTCCAAACAAATTGGATACAGTTTGGTGGTCATTTTTCATTTTCAACACGCACATCAGTTTTGGACTGTGATTTAGGAGACACTGTTGTTTGTTACTGCATGAAAACTCTCCAGGTTGTTTTCTGCAAGATCTCCTGAGTACACCCATGCCCCCCATGCATAGGTTTGCCAGGATTTTGGGAAGGTTCAAATACAATTTTTATGACTTTGTCATTAGAGTTGAAATTGAGATTATTTCTTCAGCTAGGCCTATCTTTGGTTTTGGGTCTACCGCATACCCCAGTTTGAATTATTGCCAGAAAATTGTTTATGTTGTTATGTTGACACCCCAAGGTATTGCATATGGAGTGCTTTGATGCCATGGATGCAACGGTTTTAGCCCAAAACATTTGAGAAGGTGTGTGGTGTAATTTTTCAATTTTCAGATTTTTACGCCCACAGTAGTTTTGGACTGTGATTTAGGAGACACTGTTGTTTGTTATTGCATGAAAACTCTCCAGGTTGTTTTCTGCAAGATCTCCTGAGTACACCCATGCCCCCCATGCATAGGTTTGCCAGGATTTTGGGAAGGTTCAAATACAATTTTTATGACTTTGTCATTAGAGTTGAAATTGAGATTATTTCTTCAGCTAGGCCTATCTTGGTTTTGGGTCTACCGCATACCCCAGTTTGAATTATTGCCAGAAAATTGTTTATGTTTGTTATGTTGACACCCCAAGGTATTGCATATGGAGTGCTTTGATGCCATGGATGCAACGGTTTTAGCCCAAAACTTTTGAGAAGGTGTGTGGTGTAATTTTTCAATTTTCAGATTTTTACGCCCACAGTAGTTTTGGACTGTGATTTAGGAGACACTGTTTTTGTTACTGCATGAAAACTCTCCAGGTTGTTTTCTGCAAGATCTCCTGAGTACACCCATGCCCCCCATGCATAGGTTTGCCAGGATTTTGGGAAGGTTCAAATACAATTTTTATGACTTTGTCATTAGAGTTGAAATTGAGATTATTTCTTCAGCTAGGCCTATCTTTGGTTTTGGGTCTACCGCATACCCCAGTTTGAATTATTGCCAGAAAATTGTTTATGTTTGTTATGTTGACACCCCAAGGTATTGCATATGGAGTGCTTTGATGCCATGGATGCAACGGTTTTAGCCCAAAACATTTGAGAAGGTGTGTGGTGTAATTTTTCAATTTTCAGATTTTTACGCCCACAGTAGTTTTGGACTGTGATTTAGGAGACACTGTTGTTTGTTACTGCATGAAAACTCTCCAGGTTGTTTTCTGCAAGATCTCCTGAGTACACCCATGCCCCCCATGCATAGGTGTGCAAAGATTTTGGCAAAATACAGCACCAATTGTAGAACATAAAAATGTACGAATAAAATGTAAAAGTCTGGTGCCTGTCAAAAGGGATGCTCTCTAGGGGGGCACAGGCTGTTGTCACTGAAGTGCATGAAACGCAAAAGGTTTTCATACCTTCTACGTGACATTGATTGGGGGTAAATGGGGGTAGAGCAGATGGGGCTACTGCTCCAGTAGGAGCGAATTGAGGGCTTCTTTATGATGCCCTCAGCATAGTAAGTGCCCAGAATTTCAGAAATTCTGGCACATCTAGCGGGGTCCATTGCTGCCTTGCCAAGTAGGAGTCTGGCTTCGCAGCACAATGCTGATGGGCATACAGATTTGATTGGGCCACGATGTGGCCCAACAAATCATCCCCCATAAACACCTGCAAAAACTGTGTGGCGGTAAATCCTGCAACATCAATATTGATGCCAGGATTTGCCGTGAAAGGAGGGATATCTGGCCTCTGGCGATGAGGCACTACCCACTCCTCAGCTGGAGCTGTGCGTCTCCTGCTGGCAGGTGGTGACCCAGGATCTGCATCAGAAACATCACTAGATACATCAGCCAGCGTAGATAATGTATCTAGCGACGTCTCTGAGCAAGTTAGCGGGGTCGAAATGAGGGTCTGAGTCTGACGCAGATGCCTCAGATTCTGACGCCAGGATGGCATATGCCTCCTCGGCGCTGTACACCCTCTCAGACATTATATATAATAGATTATAAAATTTTATAATTATATATATATATAAGCGGATTGTTGGTTCTTAGAAGAACCGTTGGGTTTCACAAGAAAATACAAATAAACACCTAAATCTCTCTAAATCCCTCTAAACCTGCCTCAATTCTTCTAAATCTCCCTAAAATCTCTCTAAATCTGCCTCAATTTTTCTAATCTCACTAAATCTCACTAAAATCTCTAACCTGTCAAATCTGATCTCTCTCTCTCGCTCACCAAAACACAAGTGAGGAGAGGGAGGGAGAATCAAAGAGGTCAGAGCCAATATTTACAAAATATTGACCTGACCTGACAAATTAGAAATTTTATTTTGATTTTTTCTAACTTCTGATTGGATGTTGCTAGCCTGCCTCTCTGATGAGGCAGGCTAGGAACATCCCACTCAGCCCCAAGATGACCCTGCCTTAGAACCCTAACCCTAACCCTAACCCTACCCCTAACCCTAACCCTACCCCTAACCCTACCCTAACCCTACCCCTAACCCTACCCCTACCCCTACCCCTACCCTAACCCTAACCCTACCCCTAACCCTAACCCTAACCCTAACCCTACCCCTACCCCTAACCCTACCCCTACCCCTACCCCTACCCCTAACCCTACCCCTAACCCTACCCCTAACCCTACCCCTACCCCTAACCCTACCCTAACCCTACCCCTACCCCTAACCCTAACCTTACCCCTAACCCTAACCCTACCCCTACCCCTAACCCTACCCCTAACCCTACCCCTAACCCTAACCCTAACCCTACCCCTAACCCTACCCCTAACCCTACCCCTAACCCTACCCCTAACCCTAACCCTAACCCTACCCCTACCCCTAACCTAACCCTACCCCTAACCCTAACCCTAACCCTACCCTAACCCTAACCCTAACCCTAACCCTACCCCTACCCGTCAGTTTATTTTATTTATTTTTATTTTTATTTTTACTTTTTTTTCACTTTGTTTTTACTTTTTTTTCCATTTTTTTTTACTTTTTTTTTACACTTTTTTTTACTCTGCTGGGTGCCTTGATCCCTCGAGGCACCCAGCAGAGCACCTGATCACTGATGTGATCGTTTTTGTACTGAGTGCCACGATACCTCGTGGCACTCAGTACTTCCTGCCGCTACCGGAAGTGATCGCTCGGGGGGAGCGATCACGGACGGACCGGCGGCAGGTAAGCATATTGCAAGGATGCCTCGATGTCGAGGCATTCTTGTAATATACTCAGAGCAGCTGGAAGCGATACCGATCGCTTCCAGCGCTCTCTAGAAGTGCCGGGCACCTCTCCGGTGAAACCGGATGTGATCGCTCCCGGGGAGCGATCACATGGTGCCCCGCACTTCTAACCGCCATTGCACGGCTGCCTGGACTCCCAGGCAGCCTGCAATGGCGTTTGAGCTGCTGGAAGCGATCCGATCGCTTCCAGCGCTCAAAAAACGGCAGGACGTACCATGTACGTCAGCGGGTCTAAGAGAGACCCGCTGCAATGACGTACATGGTACGTCCAGGGTCCTTAAGGGGTTAAGGAATTAATTAAGAGTCTGCATCTTCTTGCTCCTGACTTAAAAGCATGCTCATTCCTTACAATAATATAAGGCTAATTGACAAGGTATTAAATTCCCCTTCTTTCCCCTAAAATAATTGGGCAGATGCTGCTGACAGCATCTGCCCAAGTTTTCTAAATATTTGTTTTAGTTTAGGCATAAATATATTTTCTTTATCGGCGCCAGGCTGCTGCTCCTTGTCAATTCAGGTCTTCCGAAATACAGAATTCCCTGGAGCTTCCTATGCAATTTGCATAGCATACATATCTTTTGTTTGTACACTACACAAATTGTGCTTCTTTCGTAACTTGCATACTTTTTGCATGCAAAGTACGTGAGCATTAGGGATGGGCTGCCGGTTCGAATCGGTTCGATGTTCGCATCGAACATTGGCTATTCGAAAGTTTGCGAACTGCAAACTTTTCAGGCCGTCCACAAAAAGTTCGGAAAAAAAATTCATTTTGAATTTTTTTTAAAAAATGCTTAAAAAATCCTAAAAAAATCTAAAAATAAAGAGACTCTTTACTGCACAATATTATAAGCAACGGTTTATTAGATATTGAATTAAAACGGGAATATTTTTAACATTGAAGACTATGGGACATTCTTGTTGCTAAAACATCAGGCAGACCCTATAATCAGGCACTGTAAAGGGCTGCCAGCCGGGGCCTCCCAAGGACCCCCTTGAGGAGCATGCGGCTGCCGATGACAGAGCTGCGACTGTGCGGGCTGGCCGGGTGCATGTGGCAGAGAGGCCACTGCAGACCCCCCCACAACCAGGATCCAGGGAGCCCCACAATGACTGACCACCAGGCTAAAGTAAGACGACACATTTCTAAAAAAAAAATCCGAGGACATTTTTAAATGTCCCCTGGAACATAAAATAAAACTTTTTTTTTCTTTCTAATACTGATTCCTGGATCCACCAACAAGCGCAGTCTCCCATCTCCCACGCTGTTAGAAGCTGCATACACCGGCGCGCTGTGTGCAGCTTCTGAGAAGATACGCTATTAGTGTAGAGGGAGCGATGCAAAATGCGCAGCCGGCTTCCCCGCTACACTAATAGCGTATCTTCTCAGAAGCTGCACACAGCGCGCCGGTTAAAGCTAGCGTCAGACTGTAGAGGTTCTGCCCTAAAAGCATACTTTTAGGCTGGTGTCAGACGAGCGTAGTGTTCACGTCCGTGATTGCGCCTAAAAGTACGTCCGTGATAGCATGACAGAAAGCCCATTGGAGCCTGACACATGAAGTACGTCCGCACTGAACTGCGGACGCACAACGGCCGCGGCTCACGGACGCAAGGCAGGCAAGAACGTACAACCGCTAGAACGGCCGCACAAAGTGCGCTGCGTCCGCAACGTCCGCATAGCTTTGTATGTGAGTGATGGAACGTGATCAGACGGACTGCATTTATACGTCCAGCATTTTTCACGGACAAAATGGTTTTGCTTTTTAATTTATTTTCCCTCCTACATCCGTCAAAATATATACGTCAGTGAATAAACGGACTGTGTGGCCACTACTGCGTCTTCCGTACTGACGTACATCCGTTTGCACGGACGTACAGTCCGTAGAAATCATGCTCGTCTGACCCTAGCCTTAATGGATATTAAAGTTACATTTTACTGAAGCTAACCACTATGTGATTTCGCTTAAGGCTCGGGTCAGACGAGCGCAGTTATCACGTCCGTGTTGCCGCACATTTGTACGTCCGTGGCAGCATAGCATTCTGACCAATGGAGCCCCACACACGAAGTACGTCCGCACAGATGTACGGACGCATGACGGACGTGGAAAACGGACGCAGGTTAGGCAAGAACGTAATACTGCTAGAACGGACGTGCGGAGTGCGCCACGCCTGCAACGTCCGTGTAGCTTTGTGTGTGAGTGATGGAGCGAGGTCAGATGGACTGCATTTATACGTCCAGCATTTTTGACGGACAGAATGTTTTTTCATTGTAATTTATTTTACTTGCTACATCCGTCAAAAAATACGTCAGTGAAAAAAACGGACTGTGTGGCCACTACCTTGTCGTCAGTCAGAAAGTACGTCAGTACTGCATGGACGTACAGTCCGTAGAAATCATGCTCGTCTGACCCTAGCCTTAAGGTTATTTCACTTTCTATATTAATTTAAAAAACGCCTCTGCCCATCTGTAAATATTTTTTAGGTGACGAGGGCTAGGACCACGCCCGCCTTTGGATTTTTTCTCTTCCTCTCAAATGAATACTTGAAAACGAGAGAAATCTCAATGTATCCTTCCTGGTAAAAATCCTTTCTCCAAAAAAAGGAGTTACTATACCTGAAATTAGGGATGAGCTGTTCGGTTCGATCATTTCAGAGTTCGATTCGAACATCGGCAGTTCGAAAGTTTGCGACCTTTGAACTTTTTAGCGTGTTCGGTTCGAGTTCTAATTTTTTTTTTTAAAAGTATAAAAAATGCTTAAAAAATCCTAAAAAATCTTAAAATAAAGAGACTCTTTACTGCAGAATATTATAAGCAATGGTTTATTAGATATTGAATTAAAACGGGAATATTTTTAACATTGAAGCCTATGAGATAAAACATAGAAACCCAGAGGAAAATCTTATACCGTTGGTATACCACACCGGACAAAATAAAACGATATGCCTCACAGACCTCAGACTTATGCTAGAGATGCACAATGGCGATGGGTTCTATGGGCCACATTTGGTGGCATTGCCCAGTAGTGGTGCCTCTTTGGAGAGACGTGGCACATCTGGCAACCGAAGTGTTGGGTGTGCCGGTTCAATACGCACCAGAAGTCCTATTATTGGGAATGGTGAAACTTCCACGACTGCAACTACAAATGCTTTTCATACCAATTTCCACAATGGCCTTAATGCTTGCAAGGAACTGGAAGTCGGACCTATTAGATCAATATCGACACTTTGACTCCAAGGCAACGGCCTGTGCTGGACTTTGCCCTCCCAAAAAAGACACTTGGCAGCTCTGGGACAAAATATGCAACTGTCAAAAAGACCCCTGCTAAACAGTTTTTAAATTTTGTCCTGAGTTTAGAAATACCCAATGTTGACATATTTTTGCTATTTAACCCCTTCACTGCTGAGCCATTGCGCCTCTGTGTGCTGAGTAGGGATGAGCTGTTCTGTTCGATCAGTTCGGAGTTCGATTCGAACTTTGGCCGTTCGCAAGTTCGCGAACTTCGAACTTTTTGGCGTTTTCGGTTCGAGTTCAAAAAAATTTTTTGCAAAAAAAGTATAAAAAATGCTTAAAAAATACCAAAAAATCTAGAAATAAAGATACTCTTTACTGCAGAATATTATAAGCAACGGTTTATTAGATATTGAATTAAAAAATAATGTCTACGTGCAAAGATTCATACCTCTAAATGACCTGTGCTCTCAAATGGCGTAAACAACAGGTGTTTAATTAGTGTTTGGAAATAACATGTAGTTCTAATTAGTCCATCTCATGAATTTGATACATTGTATGCAGACTGGAGGTGCCAGGTGTCGTGTGTGGGTCTGTGCTGTGATGGCAATGTTTCCATACATCCTACAAATCCGCCACTTCACGGGCAGGTTATGGGGACCTCCTAGGCACGATATTTGAAGGAATTTTTAATTTTTATTTTTAACCCTTATTTATGGAAAACTCACTGTTCCTTTAACCCTTTCACTGCTGAGGCATTTCACCGCTGTGTGCTGAGCTAATTTTTACCGCTTTCGCTCATCATGTTTAAACGCGATTTGAAACCACATTTTATTATACGACTCAGACATATTATATATCGTTCTTTCCGGCAGACTCGGCAGATTCATAATATATCATTTTTATATGTATACGTCATGTTCTGCCTGTATATTATAACAAAAAACTAGAATTTTTAATCATCTGCAGCGTGTAAAGTTTTTTTCACCTTTTATCACATGAACATTTGCGGTTATATTTTTTATGGGGTGCGCTTGTACAAAAATTTGAAATGGGGACTTAAATTTTTTGGGGGGAATCATGTGATTTTTAGCAAACAGCAAGATCATTAGTGCAGCATCATTGTTCACATTATAATTGAAATGTGAACAATATTGCTGCATTAATAAAAATAACACACAAAATTTTTTTTTTTTTACTTTATACCTGGTCATGTTGGGTATCATTCGAAAGGCCATGCTCAGGCCCTTTCATTGCAACTGCGTTTGTGCGCTGGTACGCAGATGGTATTACAATCTATGTGCAAATTTTAACGGACGTTTGCGCTTAATTTTAACGTCTTTTAAAAGCTGGTGTTAATGGCAAATCTGAACGTCCCGGCCGAACCCAAATACACCAGCCCAAAAAAAAAATACAGCAAAGTATAGTTACACATTCTATGCATACCCAAACAATAAAATTGAGAAGTTGTGCGTGTTTTTATTATTGCTGCAGCATATAGTATACTCAGATTGCTTTTGACAGGCGCAAAAACGTAACGGAAGACAATTGTGGTTCTTAATTCTGATAGGCTGAATCACATGAAGAAACAGTCCACACACCGATTTCAGTAAGAAATAGCCCTGAGCCCAGGCTTGACTCAGAATATATAGATTTTCCAGGTCCTTCAAAATACAGCCCATAGATGGTACAGCCCTCCCAATACATTTCCAAGAATTCCCACTCCTGTTAATTCGTGGGCATGATCAGTTCACTGCTTCTTTAATTTTAATTGACAGATGTAATAACAATTATCCAGAGATGTCTCTAGTGATCAAAGGATGTGCCCGCTTCTTTGATCTACATAATCACTTACAAGGTGCTGCCACTGGGTCTGGGAAGCACTCTTGGATGTGCTGTTCCAGTTGCCCAAGGTGTGAAATGCTGGTGGGGAACGTGACAAAGGACATCCCATTAGCATATGGGTAATTTCCCCCCTATCAGGCAGATCAAAGAAAACCTTTTCCTCTAGTACTCTCTGCAATAGCCTGTGATATCCCTTCAAATGGGGACTTAGTGGCCAGCAAAGAGACAAAAGGCCATACCAGTTTAATTACTTCCTAGAACATGCCAGAAACTTAGGCCTTGCTGGACAGCTGTGCAGCATGGGCCATTTGTATATATATAGATAGAGATAAATATATAGAGACAGATACATATATAAAGATATATATATAATCTTGACAGTGACCCCCCCCAAATAATTGTAATGTGTTCACTACTTGTTATGGTCAGCGACAATAAACAATTTCTCTATGCCTATTATACACTCCTATGCAAAGGATTTGGTGCCATCACACTTGTTGGCCACTGTGCTCATGCTAAGGACTTGGCAATGCAGCTGGCATGTTGGAATGTACTCTGCTTGACACAAGGTGGGGGTCACCAGCAGCAAGATGGTGCACTCATTTTTGGAAGGCTAAGATGAGAACAAAATATAAAGTGAGATATCACTAATTTTTTGTATCAATATTTGCTCCTAGCTCCATGAGATTTGATTTTCCTTACTATTTCCATTGCTAGTTTATTGCATCAATAAACATAAACAATGTAAAAAGGACATAATTTAGGTATTGAATGATAGCTGCTTTTGCCTAGCAAAGATTATTAACATTGAGGTTCAATGCAGTGGCAGAAGTTCCAGGGTCGCAGCGGTTGCACTTGTGACCGGGCCCTGGCATTTCGCCACTGGAGGGGGGCCCAGGCAGCCTGCAGATTCCGGCAATCAGTGCCAGGTATCTGGGAGCAGTGCCGCCGGCATGCAGCTTGGCCGGAACCATCTGACCAGCACACGAGATCGCGGAGTTCACGTGAACTCCGCGATCTCGCGAGAACGTGGCTGTGTTGGTCAGATGGTTCCTGGCGAGCAGCCAAGCCGTGTGCCAGCGGCCACTCAGGAGAAGAACAGATGCAGACAGGAGGTGAGAGCTGGGGGCAAATACACCCATGTGAGCTGGGGGCAATATATCCATGTGAGCTTGGGCAAATATATATATCCATGGGATGAGCTGGGGCAATATATCCATGTGAACTGGGGCAATATATCCATGTGAGCTGGGGCAAATATATATATATCCATGTGATGAGCTGGGGACAATATATCCATGTGAGCTGGGGCAATATATCTATTTGTGAGCTGGGGCAATATATCCATGTGAGTTGGGGCAATATATCCATATGTGAGCTGGGGCAATATATCCATGTGTGAGCTGGGGGCAATATAACCATGTGTGAGCTGGGGGCAATATATCCATGTGAGCTTGGGACAATATATATATCCATGTTAGCTGGGGCAATATATCCATGTGAGCTGGGGCAATATATATCCATGTGAGCTGGGGCAAATATATCCATGTGATGAGCTGGGGCAATATATTCATGTGTGAGCTGGGGCAATATATCCATGTGTGAGCTGGGGGCAATATATCCATGTGAGCTGGGGCAATACATATATCCATGGGAGCTGGGGCAATATATCCATGTGAGCTGAGGGCAATGTATCCATGTGAGCTGGGGCAAATATGTATATCCATGTGAGCTGGGGGCAATATATATATCCATGTGAGCTGGGGGCAATATATATCCATGTGAACTGGGGGCAATATATATATCCACGTGAGCTGGGGGCAATACTATCTTTTTTTAAATTGCAGGGAAAAAAAGGTAAAAATATAGATCTTTTTTGGGAGAGGGAGGGGGGCCCTTCATGGATTCTTGCACCGGGGCCCTCAGGTTTCTAGTTACGCCACTGATTCAATGTGCTCAATCACATACTTTGCAAAAACCAACTCATCATTACAATTTTCTACGTACAGTGAATGTTTTGCAAAAGAGTGATTTATCTTTGTAAACAAATATCATATTCACGTCACTAAACATTACAGAGCACGTGGGAAATAACTGTTAATAGCTGATATTTGAGTTAAGTGCATATGGAAAATATGTATGGAAAATACCCAGGATTTATGCAGGTACAGGGTTATTGCAGTCTCTCTGGGAGCGAGGGGAACTGTAAGAAAATTATTGATTTACTCCATGAACATAAGCTTTGTGAATATAAGCAGTGCTTGGAAACTGAAATATCCAGTTTTAAGGTAAATATACAACTGGTGAGTATTCCAAACTGTGGTTTAGATAGCTTAAATTATGGACATCAGATCAAATATAGGTATATATTCCTACATATTAGTCTTGTGGATGAAGGTAGTTGCTGCATGTTGAAATTTTACAATTTGAAAAATTACTCTTACATTTTTAAAGTGGCACTTATACGCTGGGTTTAAATGGTTTTAATAAAACGGGAGCATCTCAAATATACAGTTTGTAGCATTATAGACATATAAAAAAAGAAAGAAAATAGTTGATACACATGGAGTAGATTAAGGGACTGATTTATAACTACTTTCAGTCATGTACTCACACACATACTTACACATACACAAACACACCGACACATACATACCGTCTAAATGAACTATAATATCATTACAGTGCATTAAAACACTGTATGCATTATTTGACAGGCAGAGGACTCTGTTGGCTAATCGTAGTACTGCAGAAAATCTCTGAGACTGTCAGGGTAATTCAGAGCGCAGTCCTCTTCCCCGCACTTTGGCTAGCCCGATTCACCGACTCTGTGGTAAATTCAGGATTCACCACAGGGTCTCAGAAGTGCAGGGAACAAGTCGCCGAATGCATCTGAAAAAACCGCCAAACTCATCCGAAAAAACCGACAAAAGCTTGGTGAATCGATCTGAAAAACCACCCAAAACTCACCGAATCGATCTGAAAAAGCACAGAATCGATCTGGAAAAAACACAGAAAATAGGGGCGTGTCTAGCGGCCATGCTGAGTGGTCATGAGTGAGGGGAGCTCCGCGATTCCGCTAGCTCGAAACCAATCCCGCAATTCCCAGACACCAAAACTTGCCTGTACTTCTCTAAAGGCTCCAGGGCAACGATGTCACCTCACCACCCAAGGCTCAGAGGGGCCCGGACACCTCCCGATTGGTCAAGAAGGACAGGCACCGAGATCCTCAAGATGGTGGTCACCGGAGTCCAGCTCCCCTCGGTCCTTGGCAGATCTGGAGGAGGTAGGCCTCTCACTCCCTTCTGATTCTGGCCCGGCCACTGAGACAGGCGGATTTTAGATCCATCACAGCTGATATTCGCAGGAATGTTAAAGAGCTGGAAACTGCACAGACCAACTGTATTACCTAATCAATCAGCAATTAATATATTATTTAATCAACAGGACACGAGACCGATTGGTGAAAGTAAAGGGGAAAACTTTTTTAAACAGTTAGTGAAAACAATATATTTTGTATTTAATTTCTTAGATGCACCCGCTTATGGTGCGAGTTTAGGTTGAGTGCAACCCCCCTGTGGTTTCTATTATACATATGGAGAGCTGACTACTCTCATGGGTATGCACCCCTCCCTGCTCATGGGTGTATCCCACTGTGACAGCCTTTAAAGGCCAGTGCCTGCTGGGGAGCTCCAGGGTGAGTTGATCCTGTAAGTGCAGATTAACAGGTCACGTTAGATAGGACCTGTCAATGATGGGGTACATTGGCGACTGTGACAGGCTTACGCAAACTATGATCATACTTTGTAAACTGAATCCCCATAATTTTACCTCAGTCAGTTTTTTTGAACTTTTGAAATGTTTTTTTGTTGTTGCAGAAAATGGTGGATGAAGGTGGTCATTCATATGGGGTGCTCTTTCCTGGTGTTTTGTATAGATATATATATATTCAGTTAAATATTAGACAAATACATAAGAAGAACCGCAAGGACGGTCTTGAAACCAGTTTATCACTGAAACCAACACACACGCAGAGCCGGTGCTACCCATAAGGCAGGTCAGGTGACTGCCTAAGGGCGCCTCCAGGGGAGGGCAGAAATTCACTTGTTCAATAATAAGTTTGAATCATCTTCTGCTGAGATCACAGAATGTTTTTCAATCCTCGCCAGGCAGAGGTCACTGGGCAGCGGCTGATGTGTGAATGAGTAGAGGGGTAAGGTCAAGGGATCAATGAAATCAGCTCGGCAGCTGTCAGGCACAATTTGGAGGGAGCATAACGCTGGAGTGTGGCAGCGTTTAGGCCAGCCCTCATAATTTCCACTCGCATGCTCACGTTTTGCAAGGGGAAATTTAGTGCTGGCGAGTGAAACTGCACACGCAGGCAGCATGATAAAGTCTATCGCGCTGCGTTTTCAGCCGGCGGCCGTTTTTTTTTTCTCTTCAGGCCAGCCTGAAGGCTCAGGGTCAGTCAGTCTGCTTTTGTTTTTCTTTCAGCAAATGGGACTTCGCCCGAATCATTTCCTGGGAGGGGGGGTTGCAAATACTCACCCGTGGCACCTTTACCAGACCATCCTGCTGCACGCTGGATCTTTCTCCTTCACGCTGGGCCCCTTATCTTCCGGGCACAGCGTGAAGGATAATCTCTGCCCCCTCATTCTACCACTCTCCAGGTCAGGTAAGCGGAGGGGGGATGAAATAAACGGCAGGGGGGTGAAATGGAGAGAAAGAGATGAATTGGGGCCGGAGAGAAATTAAATCGAGAGATGAATTGGGGGGAGAAATGAAAGATGAATTGGGGGGAGAAATGAAAGATGAATTTGGGGGAGAAATGAAAGATGAAATGGAGAGAAATGAAAGATGAATTGGGGGGGAGAAATTAAAGATGAATTGGGGGAGAGAAATGAAAGATGAATTGGGGGAGAAATGAAAGATGAATTGGGGAGAAATGAAAGATGAATTGGGGGAGAGAAATGAAAGATGAATTGGGGGAGAAATGAAGATGAATTGGGGGGGAGAAATGAAAGATGAATTGGGAGGGAGAAATGAAAGATGAATTGGGGGAGAGAAATGAAATATGAATTGGGGGGATAAATGAAAGATGAATTGGGGGAGAAATGAAAGCTAATTGGGGGGAGAAATGAAAGATGAATTGGGGGAGAAATGAAAGATGAATTGGGGGAGAAATGAAAGATGAATTGGGGGGAGAAATGAAAGATGAATTGGGGGAGAAATTAAATGGAAAGAAAGAATAATGGGGGAGAGATGAATTTGGGTGAGATGAATTGGGGGGAAAAATGAAATGGAAAGAAAGATGAATTGGGAGAGAAATGAAATGGAGATAGATTAATTAATTGGGGAGAGAGAAATGAAATAAATGGGGAAAGAGAAATGAATTGGACAAAAGAAATTAAAGGGAGGGAGAAATGAATTCAAGTGGGGAGAGAAATTAATTAAAGGGGGCCCCTTGGCAGAAAAAAGGTTCCCCACCCCTGGTGTAAACTAAGGGAAAGTAAAAAGCTGCCAAGCTGTCAGCGCGCCGGAAGTGACGCCAGAGCCAGCGCCGCTACTACAACTCCCGCTAGAGGCCATAATTGGTGAAATGGTGGTGTAGGCATTTGAGGTTATGCAAAATAAATCCTATTTATAAAGAAAGAGATGGGTGATACAGAAGGAGCAAAAAAAAGAAAAAATGATGATGGAAGTATCGCACACGAAAATTCATGGATTCATCTATATAAGCATCCAAGGGGGAAACCTGACTTTGGGGTCTTCTAACTTCTATTGATAACCTGGCATATGAATAATGGGAGTATTAGGTTCCACTTGATATATTGGATGCATAAACACAAAATTAATTTGGTCCTAAAAACTGGTGGAGAGGAGTCTGTACTTAATGGATGAAACTACTTGTCTGGGTCTGGTGCTTGGGTATAAATGTATCTGATGCCTGGGTATTAATGTTATTTATTTTTGTAACTTTATTCTGAATAAAACCTTTAACAGTGTAATTTCATAAGATAATTTAAGAAGGCGTGTTTAGGGGCAGAGTTTAGGGCAGGGTAGGTGGGGCAACTGGTAGCGAGTAACTCTTATGGTCTGGCTAGTAGCTTGGGACTTGAAATTTTGAGCCCTGGTTTAGGCCAATGGGAAAGACCATGGGAGGGAGCCAAGCAGGGGTTAGTTTGAAAGAGGGAGGAGCTACAATGCCTGCCACTCACCGCTAGCCATCTTATCAACGAGTTGGGCAGTGAGCTAGAAGGAAACGAGCAGTGTGACATCAGGCAGCATGCAGGGTCACTCTCCAGTGAACTTGTGGGCTGCCTCTGCAAGGTATTGTTTATCAAATCCACCTCCTGCATACACTGACCCACAGGGAGGGGTCAATACACACTCACAGCAGCTCGGACTCACAGCACTCACATCCAGTTCATTCTCAGTTTCACACTCACAGCCAGCTCACATTCATATCATTCATAGACAGCACACACACATATCAAATCACTGACAGCCAGCTCCCACTCAGTTTGACACTCACAGCTAGCTCACACTCACATCACAGCACTCACAGCCAGCTTACACTCACATCACAGCACTCACAGCCAACTTACACTCACATCACAGCACTCACAGTCAGCTCCCACTCACATCACAGCACTCACAGCCAACTTATACTCACATCACAGCACTCAGTCAGCTCACGCTCACATCACAGCACTCACAGCCAACTTACACTGACATCACAGCTGTAACAATCTGGACATTCTGACCCCCTGGCGTCCCCTTTGTATACGGTCACGACCTGAACTCTTTGGCCCCCTGGCGCCCCCCTTGTGCCTCTTTGGGTTTTACAGGCATGAACTATCCTGGTTCCTGGACTTTCTGTGAACATTTGATCTTCAGCCCTAGAGGCACACCTGTTTTAACCTGGCCCTGATTAGTCCTGCTTAACAGGAAGCAATGCCCTGAAGGCTGCCACAGTGCTTCCTCATTAGAAGTCCTGGGCTTATCTAGTGCAGACTGATCCTCATGAGCTCCTGCCTGTATTTCTCTGGTTATCTAGACTTCCCTCAGAATCCTCTGTGATATTATTTTGGTTATTTCTAGCTCATCAACGGTACTCTCCTTTGTTCCCCTGTACCCTGTTATATTGGATCCCAAGTGTACCAGACCTCTCGCTTTGTATTTTGACAAACCTGTTTGCCTGTTACCTGCGTAGACCCCTGCTCTTGTTTATGACCATTCTTATTGCCTGATCCTATATTGTACCTTTGCCTGGCTTACCTGTTATTTGTATTATAGCTTATTTTCGTAATTGCCTTTTCTGTATACTGTTAGGTTTCCTTCTGTGTCTATTGTTTCTCTTGCCCCTTCTAGTATCCAGCCTGTTCTCGCTACTCCCTGTTTCTCCTGCCTCTTCGCTGCCCCAGATTCAAACCCCACTCCTTCTACTCCCAGCCATCCCTCTCTTGCCTCAGCCCCTTTCTGTATCTCTCTGATTTAGACTGTTTCTATATTGCCTAAGCCCCTTTCAGCATCTCCTTCCATCTCTAGTCTGTTCCACCATTGTCCCCTTCTGTATCTCTCCTCCGTTCTAGTTTATTTCCTTTAGTGTCCAGCACCCTCCTGTTATTTGGTTTAGCTATACTGTGGTTACCGTTGAGCCTTGTTCTGGTCTGTTTATATTCTGTTATTGTGCTTTAGTTATTTATTTATTTATAAAGGATTTTACCAGGAAGGATACATTGAGATTTCTCTCGTTTTCAAGTATGTCCTGGGTTCAGTTCAGTTCTGTCTTGCTTTACATATTAGCCTTGTGCACCGATTTTTTTTTCGGTTCAATTTGTTCGGATGTTTAAAATTTTCGATTCGGCTCGTTTCGACCGATTTCTGTTTCGATTCGGTTCGGTTCGGCTCGCTTTTCGTGTACATTTTTTTTCCGGAATATCGACCATTTTTCGTGTTTTCGTGTCACTTTGCTCGTTTTTTGTATCGACTTTTCGGAAATTTCGGAAATTTTCGTTTTTTCGGAACGTCTGTTCTCCTCGTTTCAAAGTGTCTACGATAATTCTGGCGATTTTATCGTGTTTTTTTTATTAAATAAAGATCCTTTTTTTCTTACGAATATACATTTCACAACTTTATTTAATCATATTAAAATGGTATGAAAGCCAAGAAACAAAAAAAATGAACAAAACGATTTAAAAAACGCTAAACTGACCCGAATGCCACAAGAAACAAGTGATACGCATTTACAAATACAACATTTACAGAATCAGCGATATAACCGATAATAGTTAAATATACGATTTCCAGAATTACCGAAATGGAACCGAAATCATGAATAGAGCAAAAATAAATTTCGATTTGACACATTTCAAGTCCATTCGAAAAATCCGAAATTTTTTCGTTTCGGCTCCGAAAACTTTTCGGATCTGTCGGTTTTCGGGTCCGACCTGATTCGGAAATTCGGCCGAATCCGAAGACACGAATAGGGAAATTTCGTGAAAATTCCGAAACCCGAAACGCACATCCCTATTACATATTAAACCCTGTCATTGCCTTGTAATCTGTCTGAGTATATTGATTCGCTGCATCTTGCTCACACCTGCACACCATGTATGGCCCAAACCGTGACAACAATTACAGCACTCACAGTCAACTCACATCACAGCAATCACAGCCAACTTATACTCACATCACAGCACTCACAGCCAGCTTACACTCACATCACAGCACTCACAGCTAACT
Source organism: Leptobrachium leishanense (assembly GCA_009667805.1). Lineage (NCBI taxonomy): Eukaryota > Metazoa > Chordata > Amphibia > Anura > Megophryidae > Leptobrachium > Leptobrachium leishanense. The sequence goes on from CM019063.1 coordinate 345,199,943, forward strand.
TACACTCACATCACAGCACTCACAGCCAGTTTACACTCACACACACATCAATCATTCCATCTCACACAAACATAGCTGACACTTGCACGCATCACTTACTGGTAGCTCAAACACACAGTCAGGTCACACACATTCACTTCACTGGCAGGCCGCTCAAACACACTCCTATGCCACAGACTTCCACACACTCAGTCCCATCTTGCACACTGCCACACACTCAACTATTGTCATACACATACAGCCCCTTCAGACAGTCACACGACATTCATCACAAACATAAATGCATATGTAAGCATATTGGGAGAGAGGGCAGTAAAATGCATCCTTGCCTGTTCGTCCAAAAATTCTTGCACCGGCCCTGCACACATGTAAATCAAAATCAATGAATCAGTTACCCAATCAATGCAAATGTGTTAATTAATCATTTAACGCATCAACCTGAAACATCATGGTAATCAAAACAAGTATCGATGAACAAATTACTGCAGGAAGATCACATGTGACAATTAGAAACATTACACATATTAATTAAAGAACGTCACCGTAGTTCATCAATTAATCCATTGAGCTTCAAATGCACATGCTGTGTCTGGCTGAGAGGAATGAGACACACTTAGATAATATTAAAGCATTGGCTAAAAATAACCTTGATACAAAATAGTTCCTTAATTAAGGTAGTCAATTAACCAATTGAGTTGCAATGCAAATGCTGTGTCTGGCCGCTAGTAATGAGACGCACATAGATGACATTAAACAATGGTAAATGACAACAAAATAGCTCTGGCACAAACTTGTTAGTAGATAAACACACAGGGCCGCCATCAGGGCATTACGCCCATTACTGCCGTAAGGGGCCCGGGCCCGGTGGGGGCCCGGGCCGCCGGGGCCTGGGGGGAGGATCCCGGGCCCCCGACGGCAGCGGCGTCGCCCTTTAACAGCTCTGGTATCGGACTCGATGAGTCCGAATCCGGAGCTGTGTCCCTGCTGCTGCTGCAGGAGCCGGAGGAGACTGAGATACTGTGTCTCCTCCGGCTCCTGGCAGCTTCACTTCCTGGCTGGGCGGGGCCAAGCAGCGTGTGAGGGGCCTCCCAAGCACGTTGCTTTGGCTCCGCCCCTCCACTCAGTGAAGCTGCGCGCCGGAGCTGGAGGGACCAGGAAGAAGACAGAAGAAAAGAAGAGAAGAAAATTAAAGAAAAGGTGAAGAAAAGAAGAGTTGAAGACAGAAGAAAAGAAGATAGAAGACAGCGAGTGGTGAGCCAGGGCCCAGACCCTAAGACCCAGGGCCCAGACCCAGACCCCAGGCCCCTAGATCCAAACCCAGGGCCCAGACCCCAAGGCCCAGACCCCAAGGCCCAGACCCCTAGGCCCAGACCTCTAGGCCCAGACCCAGGGCCCAGACCCAGGACCCAGACCCCAAGGCCCAGACCCAGGGCCCAGACCCCAAGGCCCAGACCCCAAGGCCCAGACCCCTAGGCCCAAACCCATGGCCCAGACCCCAAGGCCCAGGACCCAGACCCTAGGGCCCAGACCCTTAGGCCCAGACCCAGGGCCCAGACCCCAAGGCCCAGACCCCTAGGCCCAAACCCAGGGCCCAGACCTCTAGGCTCAGACCCAGGGCCCAGACCCAGGACCCAGACCCCTAGGCCCAGACCCCAAGGCCCAGGACCCAGACCCTAGGGCCCAGGGCCCAGACCCTTAGGCCCAGACCCAGGGCCCAGACCCCAAGGCCCAGACCCCTAGGCCCAAACCCAGGGCCCGGACCCAGGGCCCAGACCCTATGGCCCAGACCCAGGGCAAAGGCCCAGGGCCCAGACCCAGGGCCCAGACCCCTAGGCCCAAACCCATGGCCCAGACCCCAAGGCCAGGACCCAGACCCTAGGGCCCAGACCCCTAGGCCCAGACCCCAAGCCCAGACCCCTAGGCCCAGACCTCTAGGCTCAGACCCAGGGCCCAGACCCAGGACCCAGACCCCTAGGCCCAGACCCCAAGGCCCAGGGCCAGACCCTTAGGCCAGACCCAGGGCCCAGACCCCAAGGCCCAGACCCCTAGGCCCAAACCCATGGCCCAGACCCCAAGGCCTAGGACCCAGACCCCTAGGCCCAGACCCTTAGGCCCAGACCCCAAGGCCCAGACCCCCTAGACCCAAACCCAGGGCCCAGACCCCAAGGCCCAGACCCAGGGCCCAGACCCCTAAGCCCAAACCCAGGGCCCAGACCCAAGGCCCAGGACCCAGACCCAAGGCCCAGACCCAGGGCCCAGACACTAGGGCCCAGACCCTGGCCCAGACCCCCTAGGCCCAAACCCAGGCCCAGACCCCCTAGGCCCAAACCCAGGGCCCAGACCCCTAGGCCCAGACCCTGGGCCCAGACCCCTAGGCCAAACCCAGGGCCCAGACCCTAAGGCCCAGACCCAAGGCCCAAACCCAGGGCCCAGACCCTAAGGCCCAGACCCAAGGCCCAAACCCAGGGCCCAGACCCTAAGGCCAGACCCTGGGCCCAGACCCCTAGGCCCAGACCCTAAGGCCCAGACCCCCTAGGCCCAACCCAGGGCCCAGACCCTAAGGCCAGACCCAGGGCCCAGACCCCTAAGCCCAGACCCAGGGCCCAGACCCCCTAGGCCCAAACCCAGGGCCCAGACCCTAGGGCCCAGACCCTAAGGCCCAGACCCAGGGCCCAGACCCCCTAGGCCCAAACCCAGGGCCCAGACCCTAAGGCCCAGACCCAAGGCCCAAACCCAGGGTCCAGACCCTAAGGCCAGACCCTGGGCCCAGACCCCCTAGGCCCAGACCCTAAGGCCCAGACCCCCTAGGCCCAAACCCAGGGCCCAGACCCTAAGGCCAGACCCAGGGCCCAGACCCTAAGGCCCAGACCCAGGGCCCAGACCCCCTAGGCCCAAACCCAGGGCCCAGACCCTAGGGCCCAGACCCTAAGGCCCAGACCCAGGGCCCAGACCCCCTAGGCCCAAACCCAGGGCCCAGACCCTAGGGCCCAGACCCTAAGACCCAGGGCCCAGACCCTAAGACCCAGGGCCCAGACCCCTAGGCCCAAACCCAGGGCCCAGACCCCTAGGCCAAACCCAGGCCCAGACCCAGGGCCCAGACCCCAAGGCCCAGACACCAAGGCCCAAATACAGACCCAGGGCCCAGACCCTAGGGTCCAGACCCCATACCCAGGGCCCAGACCCCAAGGCCCAGAGCCAGGGCCCAGACCCCAGACCCTAGGGCCCAGACCCCAAGGCCCAGACCCAGGGCCCAGATCCTAGGACCCAGACCCCAAGGCCCAGGGACCAGACCAGGGCCCAGGCTAGACCCCAGGGACCAGACCTCAGGGCCCAGACCTCAGGGACCAGACCTCAGGGACCAGACCCCAAGGCCCAGTCCCAGGGACCAGACCCAGGGCCCAGGCCCAGACCCAGACCCAAAGGCCATCATACACAGCCCGTTTCTGTGAGATTTATTGCTGTGGATTCTGTGATATGTTCAGACACACCGCTCATTACTGTGAGTTTTATTGCTGTGGATACTGTGATAAGCTAATACACACTGCACATTACTGGGAGTTTTATTGCTGTGGTGCTATGTTATGTCCTTTTTTTTTTGAAGGGGGAGAAAAGCTGTTAGAGGTTGAGGGGGGCCCCATCGTGAGGTTTAGTAAGGGGCCCCATCATTTCTGATGGCTGCCCTGTAAACACAAGACACTTATATTAGTGGAATAAATGACTAATCAATGTAAGGTGATAGCAATTAGAATATCAAGTGTTAGTAATAAATAATATCAAAAGCTGGGTGGAGTAGAGTTAATAATATCACCGACTGGGTGGAGTAGAGGTAACTTAACTTCTCTTTGACCGTGGAGACACAGGTTTGAATCCCCCCAAGAGCACCTGTCCAGTAAGTGTCCTTGGGCAAGACACTTAACGGTACATACTCGCCACCCAGGACATACTTGAAATGAGAAAAAGAGAAATCTCAATGTATTCTTCCTGGCAAAATACTTTCTCAAAAAAAAAAATAGTATATCAACCCTTTGGCTGCTGAGCCATTTCATCCCTGCCATTTCATCCCTGTTTGCTGAGCTCATTTGTACCGGTTTCGCTCATCATGTTTAAACGCGTTTTGAAGCCATATTTTATTATATGACTCAGACATATTATATATCGTTCTTTCTGACAGACTCAGCAGATTCATAATATATCATTATTATATGTATTGGTCATGTCCTGCCTGAATATTATAACAAAAAATGCAATAAAATTAGAATTTTCAATAATTTACAACATGTAAAGTGTTTTTTTGCACATTTTAACATGCAAGCATTTGCAGTTATATTTTCTATGAGTTGCGCTTGTTAAAAAAATTGGAAATGGGGACTCGTTACATTTTTTTGGGGGACAATTACGCTATTTTTAACAACCGCACCCCATACAAAAATTGGTAGTGCAGCATCATTGTTCACATTATAATTGAAATGAGAACTATATTGCTGCATTAACAAAACGAAAAAAAACACCGTTTTTTATTTTTTATTTATTTATTTTAAAATATTTTCTTATTTTCATTTTTTTCCCCTAACTTCTAACCTGGTAATGTTTGGTATTGTTTGAAAGGCCATGCTCTGGCCGATCCAACGATATCAAACATTAATCCCTAGCTCCCACGGATCGGAAGATAGGGGGTTCATCGTAACACCCTATCCACCATTGGTGGCAGCTAGGGGTTAACTCTAAAACTGATGTCATCGCGCTATGTACGATGATGCCAGTCAGCAGGGGGAGATCCTGGAAGCTTGTCCGACATCCAAGATGTCGACCAGCTCCGGGAGAGGATCATAATCTGGCGCTTTTTGGCGCTGAATCGGGATCTGGCCCCCAAGGGGTTAAAGCCAGCGACCGTTTGGAAGGTCAGGCTGTGCCCTTCCAATCGGCGCCTGACTTTCACTGCTGCCCCGCACGGAAGGGGAGGGAGAGAGGTCCAAAGGACCTCTCCCCTTCCTTTCAGGCACCTTCCCCTCAGTCGCGGGTGGGGGGGGCGCCTGCAATAGATGTTATCGCACCGCCGCAATGACATCCATTAGTGCCTGCAGTGGCCCCGGACGCTGGGCTGACATCATGGATGTCAGCCCGCACCGGAGGGCACAGCGATCGGCCGGAATCCGGCCGATCGCTGGCTGCAAATGGAGGACGCGCTCAGCACGTCCTCCCCAGCCAACGCTTTCCTGCAGGAGGACGTGATGAGAGCGTCCTCGACAGCGAAGTGGTTAAATACTAATACAAAAACTATATAGTTAGTATGTCAATTAATACATTACCGAAAAAAGCTTCATCGTTCTGGATAAAAGGTGAGATGTCCCATTTCAATTCTGACCTGAGAAGGAGCTCTGTTCTCAAGTAGGAGCTTTCCTTCCCTTCTTTTCTCCTACTGACCACTAAGATCACTTAACTTCTTATATCATTCCAACATATAAGAGTTCATCACAAATACCATGAGAAAATGCTGGAAATCATATTGGTGATATGTTGGAAGAGGAGTAAAGGTAAATTCGGAAAAAAGATCTAAAATGTAATCTAACTCGGAAAGAAAGAGAGGCCCTGAATGGGTTAAAGTCTAGATATGACTTAGTCATCAGACAGGCTGATAAAAGGGGAGGGGTGGTTATACAAGATAGGATTCTATCAGTTCTTGAGACATATGAGGAATTGGAGAGTAATCCTGTTAATGAATTTAAAATATTGATAGGAGATTTGCTCAAGAAAGGTCTGGCACAGAACATTTTGTCAAAGGAAGACTTCAACTATTTATCTATCTCGCAGCCTAGGATAGCTATTTTTATCACCTCTCCAAGGTTCATAAATCACTAGAGTCCCCTCCTGGTCGCCCTATTATCAGTGGCATTGGCTCAGTGACATCATAAAGGTTATTCAAAGAGATCCAAATGGCTGCCAAAAGGTAAACGAACGCTGAAAATCAGAAGTTCGGTTACCTTTCTTGGCCATTCGGCTATTCAGAGAGCAGGCGATTCAGAAAATGTTGGCGAATTGCCTGCACATACGGTGCCTGTTCGGTGCCTGTTCGAGGGCAGTGAAATCCCCATAGAGAAGCAATGCTTTGCCTATTCAGAGAACACATACCAGCAGTGAAAGGTTGCCGAATTGCCCTGCCATTCGGTGGTTTAATTCGGCAAGTTTATTCAGGTGAATCCCATAGGCTTCAATGTTACAAATATTCCTGTTTTAATTCAATATCTAATAAACCGTTCATTATAATATTCTGCAGTAAAAAGTCTCTTTATTTTCAGATTTTTTAGGACCTTTTAGGCATTTTTTGGGATTTTTTTGCAAACATTTTTTTTCCGGATTTTCTTTTAAATTGTTTTTTCTTTTTTCTGTAACAGCCCGTTTTATTATCATTCATTAGACCTCATATGTAAATTTCAGACATTTTCGCTTAGTAGTTTGTTTGCAAACAGCGTTTCACTTTTCAAACATTCAAGTGTACTGGTTTTTTTTTCACTCCATTCGTCTGCGGTGTCAGATTTTTTTTCCGGTGGCTGCTCTGCGCTGTGATCGGCTCCTGCTCAGGTTTCTCCGGCGTCTTTGGCGGGTTAATCGAGATGTTTTTGAGGGTTTCGGTGTGCGTTCTAATTCGTTTTCCGGTGAGTTTTCAGCGGGTTTGCAGCGACTTTTCCCTGCATTACAGCGGCCCTGTGGTGCTTGCTGAATACACCGCAGGGTCGCAGAAATGGGATCGCAAAATCGCACTGAATTGAAGAGAACTAAAAGTCACCAAACGTCTGATGGCTTTTCGATTCTCTTTGAATAACCGTGCTAGTTTGGCTGAATATATTGATTTCTTTCTACAAAAATATGTCCCTAATGGCACCATCTTAAATTAAAGATGCAGGACACCTGATGACTATGCTGCAAAGCAAGGTGTGGAAAGACACCTATATACTTGTTATTATGGATGTTAATTCTTTGTATACCATTATACAGCATGATAAGGGTGAGATGGCTGTTGAGAAAGTTTTGGAATTGGATCATTCCCTCAAAGAAGAACAAAAAGTTTTTTTATTGGAAGCAATACAATTTTGTTTGAACCACAATTATTTTCGTTTCAGGAAAATTTCCATCTTCAAAAGACCGGCACGGTCATGGGTGCCAGGTTTACCCACGGGTATGCCAATATTTTTGTAACCTCTTGGGGACCACTTCAGATATGGTCGAATAACCCTTTCGGGGAAAACTTGGCACTCTGGCGTCGGTATATAGATGACGTTTTCATTATTTGGAATGGATCAAATGATGATCTGACGAAGTTTTTGTATTTTGTGAATGTTAAGGAGTTTAATCTTAAATTTTTGGTAGAAATTGGAGGTTTAGAGCTGAATTTTTAGGACTTGAATATTTTCATCAAAGACGACAGGTTCTGTACTAAAACTTTTTTCAAGCCTACCGATAGAAACTCTTACATTATTACAAAAGCAGCCATTATAAGAAATTGTTAGATAACATCCCCCAAAAACTGTTTTGGCGATTACGCCGCAATTGTTCAGAAATGGAAGATTTCCTTAGTCAGAGTAGAGATCTGTCCAAGAAATTTCTTGATAAACAGTATCCTCAGAGGTTGTATAGGAAAGTATCAGGGAGGTTCAAGCTATGAATAGGGAAGATTTGTTAAAATGGAAGCTTGTCAAGAAAGATGAAAATCAAGATAAGAATAAATGGAGTTTGCTTTTCTAACCCAATTTAATGGAAGGAGTAGAGATATCAAAAATGCACTTAAAATGTGTTGGCCTATTTTGAAGAATGACCAGGTGTTAGGTTAATATGTGCTGGAGGTTCCACACTTGGTATTTAGAAAGGCTAACTCCATTAAAAATATTTTGGCTCCTAGTGCCTTGACCATTATGAATAATAAGGATAATCATAGCAATAATCAACATCCCCTTATGTGTAGACCAGAAACTTTTTTTAAGTGTAGAGTTTGCTTTGTTTGTAGGGCATTAGACATTAGAAGGGAGACGTTCTCTAGCACCAGGACAGATAAGGAATATAAAATAAGAGCTTTCAGCAACTGCAATACCACTAATGTCATTTATTTGTTGCAATGTGGTTGTGGAGCTCAGTATGTGGGCAAGACTAAGCGGAAGTTAAAGTAAAGGGTATACCAGCATTTTTATAATATTCGGAAAAAGAGTGAAAAACACAGTGTTCTTAGACACTGTAACAATTGTCCACTTTTTCGTTTTTCCACCTTTTTTTGGTTAGGGACAGAGAAAGTGTACCCAAATTGGAGGGAGGTGACACAGCTAAGTCGCTCTCCCAAGCTGAGACCAAATGGATTTTTTACTCGGAGACATTGAAGCCACCTGGCCAAAATGTTGATTTTGATGTTAATTCACTGCTATGAACTTATGCTTTTCGTTACTTCCGAGCTTAGTTTTGCCCTTCAATTGGTGTTCTTTGTTTTTCCGTGTTCATCAGTTTTTTATTTTTATTACTTCTATGTCATTGGATCGCCACTAACTGTTTTAGTTTCATAGGAGTTTATTATATTTAAGAGAACCATTCCATGTTTCTTATGGATTTCATTGGGATTCATAAATGCTTTTGAGTGTGGAAAACCGATTAGGTCTGGTTTTAGAAGTTTGCCCTCACTCTCACTGCTGTAGCATTTGCTATTAACCAAGATGACGAATGTGAATCGCGACGTCACATCCGGTGCTGGATGTCAGAGGTTTTCGAGTGGCTATTCGTCACTTCCGGTGCACTTTTAAGGGCTCCGGTGTTCCTGTTTTTTTCCCCTAATGGGGTTTCTTGGGGATTATTTAAAATTGACTCATTATCTGGACTCCCAAGCTCTCGAGACAGTCGATGTATGAAGCGCGTCGAGCTGGTGCTCTGCTTCATTCTCGTTGGGGGCTGATTCATCCATGGGAGCTGCTGGTCCGGTGATGCCCTGATATGAAGGTGGAATCTATCCTAAGACGGAGGCTCTCTAGGATACCAGACTCCGGCGTGTGGTGACTACTTGGGATGAGCTGTTCGGTTCGATCTGTTCAGAGTTCGCATCGAACATCGGCCTCACGAACTCCGAACATTTCCGTGTGTTCGGTTCGAGTTCGCCCACAATGCACCACAATGGACCACAATGCACTTTTCGACTGGCCTGAAGCTTGTAATTGGCTACAGCCTTGCACCTGACCACAGGTCAGGTGCAAGACAGGTGCAAGACTATGCCAATCACGGCTCAGAGTCCTGAGTGGGCAAATTTTGACCAATCATGGGCTCACAGAGCTAAATCCCACAGTACACTATATAAGGCTTCACACAGCCCACAGCACGTGTTTTTTGAGAGGAGATTGTTCTGTTAGTGTGTCTTCTCAGTGCCAGCAGCTACTGGGGGGGTCTCACTTCTACAAAATATCTGGGAATTGTTGTAATCTGTGTGTTCTCACTGCCAGGAGCTATTGGGGGGTCTCACTTCTACAAGATATCTGGGAATTGTAATCTGTGTCTTGTCACTGCCACCCATCAGGGTGTCTCACTGATTTATAGGAGGTTCCTGGGAATTGTAATTTGTGTCTTGTCACTGCCACCCATCAGGGGGTCTCACAGACTTGTAGCAGATATCTGGGAATTATAACCTGTGTCTTGTCACTGCCACCCATCAGGGGGTCTCACTGATTTATAGGTGGTTTCTGGGAATTTTAATCTGTGTCTTGTCACTGGCTGCCAGCTATCAGGGTGTCTCACTGAGTTATACCAGAGTCCTGGAAATATTTAATCTAGATAACACAGTTGAATCAGAGTTCTGCATATCTCCAATTTTTATAACAGAGTTGAATCAGAGTTCTGTATATCTTTAATCTATATATCACTCACCATGTCAGAAAGACCAAAAAGGACAGGCAGACGCTCCCAGACACAGATAAGAGGGCAAGCAGCCTCTGTGTCGGGAGGATATGCCTCTGGTCTTCGTGGACATGGTGCATCCTCTGCAGGGGCACGCTTGTCCTTTCTAACTGCTGCTGGCCGTCTTAAGCAGCAGCAACATACAGAGGATTTGGTGGATTGGCTAACCAGGCCATCCTCATCCTCCGAGTCCTCTGCCAGCCAGGCTTGTAGTGGTTTACAGTCCACCTAAGCTGCCAACACATCTAATTCAGCCTCCATGTCCACAGCTACTCCTGCTAGGGATGTGCGTTTCGGGTTTCGGAATTTCGGAATTTTCACGAAATTTCCCGATTCGTGCTTTCGGATTCGGACGATTTTCTGAATCGGATCGGACCCGAAAACCGACAGATCCAAAAAGTTTTCCGAGCCGAAACGAAATGTTTTTGGAATTTTCGAATGGACTTGAAATGTGTCAAATCGAAATTTATTTTCGCTCTATTCATGATTTCGGTTCCATTCGTGATTTCGGTTCCATTTCGGTAATTCTGGACATCGTATATTTAACTACAGTATTATCCGTTATATCGTTGATTCTGTAAATTTTGTATTTGTAAATGCGTATCACTTGTTTTTGTTTCCAATGATCCGATAATTCTGTCGATACGATAATTCTGTCGTAATCGGGTCAGATCCGATTCGTCCGCGGGTCGCGCATGCGCGCGCGCGGATGTCGTAACTTTATTGAGCCAGTTTTGACAATTTTTTGACAGGCCAAAAAAATTGAAATTACTGTATTTAGATTTCATCATGGCTAAAAGACGAGACAGAGAGTCCCATTCGGACACCTCCTCATCCTCATCTGCTTCCACCCCAGAGACACCACCCAGGAAGAAGCGGGCCAGCAACATGGCATTTGAGGAGATGTTGGAGCTGGTCCGCATCTTTGATAAAAAAGATTATGACTGCCGTAAGGGCCCTTACGGCAGGAAGAATAACACCCGCAAGGACCGTATCCTTGATAAGCTACGCACCACCATCCTGGAGCTGTTCGGGAAAGGCCGGACGAAGGACCAGCTCCGAAAATGCTGGTCCGACCTCAAGGCACGCGAGCAGGAGCAGCTGAGGCACATCCGTCGCATCATAGCCAAACGTAAGTGTCATGTTATATTGTAAAGCGCTGCGCAAACTGTTGGCGCTATATAAATCCTGTATAATAATAATGTGCTTGCATGTGCTAATGTTAACAGAAATATGTTGATTTATCTAGTCCTTTTTTCATGCAACGTGATTGTGTATAGCTTTGCGTTTTCACAAGTCGTCATACATGCATTTTTGCCATAGCTCTTCTTTTTTTGTGATTTTACGTATTCGTGAAAATTGGGACATTTGATGTATGTAGATGAAATTACAATGCTGGATTTCTTTTGGCATTGTGTACTGTAGTGTGCTGGGGGGGAGGTTGTTGTGATTGAGTGATGCATACGAGATGACCCGCAGCCTGCCCAATATTGGCTCCCACCTGCGCATCAATAAAAATCTCTGCGTCTCTGCTAAGTGGTAGGATGGGACATGTAGTTCTTCTGAAAGTGCATCCAAACAGAGCCGCGTTCAATACATCCTCAGGAGCTGCTTAATTGTTGCAGCGCAGCAATTCAGTTTGCTGCAGCAGTGTCATTGAACGCTTTAGATGCAAATTTCAAAACAAAATGGCGGATCTCTGTTGTTTCTGCAATATCCACAGTTTTATTAGCAGAAACTGAAAGTGAAACTGAGGCTGAGGCATCTATAAAATAGCTAAAAGCAGTCAGCACAATGCGTTTTGTACGCACACAACACAAATAATAGTTTTTATTGAATAAACGTAATGTTTACTTCTGAAAAAAATATATAATTGAACGGTAATATATGTCTATGTGCAGAGGAAATAAATAAATATTTTGTGACTTTAGAACTATGAGATGGGAGTAGTGGTGGGTCAAGCTGGTAGTGGAGTAGTGGAGGGGTGTCGCAATACTTTCGGCAATATATTGTATAGATATACCATTTTTTCCAGTCTGCATTATTTAAGTGTTATTTTTTTGATTTGGCAGAAGACAGGAAGAAGGCAAAGGCAGCATCTGCCCCGGCGGGCACCAGTGAACCAGTGGAGGAGGAGGGGGAGCCACGGGCGACCACCAGCGCTGGTATATACTGTTTTATTTTGCAACGACTTTTGGTCAAAAACAGAAACATTTTTTGTTTACTGTATTTTCATTTAATTTTTTAATATATAGCACAACAGGAGCAGGAGGAGGAAGAGGAGGAGCAGGAGGAGGGCGATGTTGGAGAGAGGGAGCCGGAGCCGCAGCAGGAGGCCGCGAGTCCAGATTTTTTTTTACTGTTTTATTTTGCATCGACTTTTGTTCAAAAATAAATCAGTTTTGTTGTTTACTGTATTCTTTATTTCTTTAATTTCTTAGATACAGCACTGGAAGAGATGCTGACGGTGGTGGTGGAGGAGTCGGAGGAGGAGGAGTCAGAGCCTCAGGAGGCCGCCAGCTCTAGTATATACTACTGTTATATTTTTTCAAGACTTTCAGTCAAAAATAGAAACCTGCTTTACTTACTGTATTTTCCTTCTTTCATTTATTGGATATATAGAAGGAGAAGCCAGACCGGACAGGTCCAGTGTCAGGATGAGGATGGCGATCGGTGAGCTACGCCTGGCTGGCACCAACATAGAAGCCATCCAGGAGTTGCTGCAGGAGTTAAGGGACCATATTAAAAATTGCGTTGACGTCTTGGAGCGGCAGTGAGACCAAACTCCTCCTCCCCTATGTTTGTGCCCCTGTTGGGCAGTTTGCCATCCATGGCATGTTGTAAATAAATTTTATATTTTTTCTATATTTTCCTGTTTGTGTGCGTTGCTTTTCCTTACTTAATAAGTTAATATGTATTGCTTGGTTTCCACACTGTTAAAATTATATGTACATAAATTTATTGACATTTCTATGGACCCTTTGTCATAAATTTGTCAACATATTTGTGGCCATGAATGTGACTGTGCACATTCTACACTGTCTGCCTGGCCAAAAAATGTCACACACTAACACAACCTTGTTGTACTGCCTTGAGATTTGATTACCGTGGCATGGTTTTGTTAAGCTTAGGCGATGTCACAACAACACGGATTTTTGTCCACAGTCACATTCATTGTATAACCAAGAATTTATCAAAAAATATTGATGGCAGCACTGCGTGAAGTCTTCTCCGACACATCCCAAAGATCCTCAGTGCGGCTCAGGTCTAGTTTATTTGTCCCTGTTCGCAGCTTCATGCAACACCTCCTCCCAGCTATGAGCTCTCTCTCTCCCACCGCTGCCCGCTAAGATGCTGCCCACCAACATGGTCACGTCTTTGCAGGAAGACAACAGCGTGGGGGAACGGCAGCTGCCGACAGTCCCAAGACCTCGTCACAATGACGGCAGTTCTGGAGTTAACCCCTAACTATGACCAATGGTGGGGATAGGGGGTTCATTGGAACCCCCTATCTCCCGATCCGCGGCAGCTATCGGATGGTTAATGTTTGGTATCTTTGGATCGACCAGAGCATGGCCTTTCCAACAATACCAAACATGACAATGTTAAAAATTATAAAAAAAATTAATATAAAAAAAAATAAACAGGTTTTTTGTTTTGTTTTGTTAATGCAGCAATATTGTTCCCATTTCAATTATAATGTGAACAATGATGCTGCACTAAGGATTTTTGTATGGGGTGCGTTTGTTAAAAATAGTGTAATTTTCACCCAAAAAAATATAACAAGTCCCCATTTCAATTTTTTTTAACAAACGCAACTCATAAAATATAACCGCAAACACTCGCATTTTAAAATGTGAAAAAAACACTTTACACCTTGTAAAACAAACATTGAAAATTCTAATTTTATTGCATTTTTTGTTATAATATACAGACAGGACATGACGCATACATATGATAATGATATATTATGAATCATCTGCCGAGTCTGCCGGAAAGAACGATATATAACATGTCTGGGTCATATTAAAAATAAGGCTTCAAAAAAACGCGTTTAAACAAGAGGAGCGAAACTGTTAAAAATTAGCTCAGCAGCACAGCACACAGGCGTGAAGGGAAGCCGTGAAATGCCTCAGCAGCGAAAGGGTTAATTTTTTTTTGTCTGGTTTAAATCATTTTATTTGCTTTTTTTTTTCGTTTCAGATCATTTTGATCAACTATTTTTCCGCTTTAAAACCTTTTGTTCTGGTTTTTATTTTTAAAGTCAGACCATTCGGGTCTGTTTAGCGTTTTTCAAATCGTTTTGTTCATTTTTTTTTGTTCCTTGGCTTTCATACCATTTTTTTAATGTGATTAAATAAAGTTGTGAAATGTATATTCATAAGAAAAAAAGGATCTTTATTTAATAAAAAAAAAAACACGATAGAATCGCCAGAATTATCGTATCGACAGAATGAATTATCGGATCCGAAAAACAAACCAAAAATTTATTATAAAAAAATATATAAAGTATAAAAAAGTAAACCATAGTGGTTTACGTCAAAACGAATAGAGTTAGACTTTGAAACGGGGAGAACAGATGTTCCGAAAAAAACGAAAATTTCCGAAATCACGAAAAGTCGATACAAAAAACGAGCAAAGTAACCAGAAAATACGAAAAATGGTCGATATTCCGAAAACAAAATGTACACGAAAAACGAGCCGAACCGAACCGAATCGAAACAGAAATTGGTCGAAACAAGCCGAATCGAAAATTTTAAACATCCGAACAAATCGAACCGAATCGAACCGAAAAAAAAATCGGTGCACAAGCCTAACTCCTGCCGTAGCCTCACTATCACACACGGAGGAGTCAGCTAAATTGTTTGACTACAATGACAGAGACATGCTGCTTGAGGATGTGCAACAACTACAGTGCTCTGATTCAAACTCTGAGGTTGAGGAAGGGAGTATAATCAACCTAGAGGAAGGGGGTGCCAGTGACACACAAATAACTGGCACTCATGTTGCCCCAACAGCTGCAGCATACTGCCAAGTTGACTCCAGTGACGAGGAGATAGGGGTGATGACGATGATGAGGTCACTGACTCCACCTGGGTGCCTGATCGAACAGAGGAGTCAAGGGAGGAGGAGGAGGCACAACAAAAATGAGGCAGAACATCCTCTATGACCAACAGTAGCCAGTCCAAGGCATCAGAAGTCACAGCTGCTCAGGTGCAGAGCACTGTTGTCTCAAAGCACATGTACAGGAAGTCTGCTGTCTGGGAGTTCTTTAAGAAATGTGCAGCAGACCGCACCGTTGCTATTTGTAATCTATGTCAGATGAGAATCAAGCATGGGAAAGACATCCCATGCTTGAGTACCACGTGCTTGAGTTGACATATGACCACCTGCCACGCATCCCATTGGCACAACACTTTGCATAGGTCCACCTCATCCATCTCTACCCCCACTATATGTCCTGCCATGTCATTGCCTACAACCTCCACTGACAGGGATGATGCTACAGTAATGGGTGTACCAGGTCCTTCCTCAGAATGTGACAGCATCCCATCAGCTGAAGATTTACGCAGTCATATTACGTCGCCCAGCTGCTGCAGCGTAAAAAAAAATATAGTCCCAACCATCCCCAAGCACAGCGTCTAAATGCCACCTTAGCAAAATTACTCGCATTACAGCTGCTGCCTTTCCAGCTGGTGGACTCTGCTTCATTCCGTGAATTTGCTGAATGTGCTGCACCACAGTGGCAGGTTCCAAAAAGCCATTTCTTTCCACGGAAGGCAATTCCAGCGCTATACCAGCACGTGGAAGACAATGTTATGGAGTCATTGGGAAAGGTAGTTAGCAGCAAGGTGCACATGACTTTAGACATGTGGTCCAGCAAGCATGGACAGGGCCGTTACATTTCCTTCACGGCACACTGGTTTGCAGCTGGAAGGGATCCAGGATGGGGCTCTGTGCTGGAGCTTGTTCATCCACCACGCCTCCAGAAAGCTGCTTGTATGAGGTCTGTCTGCTCCACCACCTCTTCCTCCTCCTCCTTCTCTGTCTCTGGCGAAGTGGCAGTTAAACTGACGCGTGGCAGGGGCTACACAATGGCTCAAACAAAAAGATGCCATACTGTGCTTGAGCTGGTTTGTTTAGGGGACAGGAGCCACACCGGGCCAGAAATTCTGTCAGCTCTGCAGGGGCAGGGGCAGAGATGGTTAACACCATTCCAGCTTCAGCTGGGAATGGTCGTCCGTGATAATGGCAGCAACCTTTTCTCCACCCTATGCCAGGGTAAGTTGACGCATGTACCATGCCTAGCACACGTCCTAAAAATGGTGGTACAGCGTTTCCTAACCAGGTACCCAGGGCTGGCAGAGCTTCTCAGCCAGGCCAGAAAAGTCTGCAGCCACTTCAGACGGTCATTCCCAGCAAGTGTTCGCCTGGCAGAAATTCAAAGAGAATTCCACCTTCCCACAAACCGTCTGATCTGTGACATGCCTACCAGGTGGAACTCGATATTGGCAATGCTGCAGCATCTGCAAAAGCAGCAGAGGGCCATCAATGAGTACCTGTGTGAGTATGACACAAGGACAGGTTCTGGTCAACTTGTTCCCCCCCCGCCGCAGTGGCCGATGATCAAGGATGCATGCACTGTACTTTTCACCATTTGAGGAGGCAACGAGGATGGTGAGCAGGGACAGTGCATGCATCAGTGACACAATTCCTTTAGTGTTGCTGCTGGAGCGCACTCTGTGGGGAATTATAGATGTGGCACTAGAGGCAGAGCAGCGGGAGGAAGAGGAGGCCTTCCCTAGCTCTCAAGGCCCCAGTCTTTACGCAGACAGCATTCCTGTGGGTCCTCAGATCAGACGGGAGGAGGATGAGGAGGAGGAGGAATATTTAAGTAGTGGGGGCATTGAAGGTGGGGATTCCTCAAGGGAGGGTTTTGTATGCCCAGAAACCCAAGGACTAGTACGTAGCTGGGAGGAGAAAGTGCACGATGGGGTCATCCTCATTGACCAGGAAGGCTCAGAAGCTAATGCCACCTCCAACCTACGCTGCATGGGCTCCCTTATCCTGCAAAGCCTGCTAAAGGACCCCAGGATTCGTGCTGTCAAGGAGAAGGATCATTACTGGTTGGCAAGCCTTCTTGATCCACGATACAAGGGTAAAGTTGCAGAGCTCATCGTTACCGCACAGCCGCACAGAGGGAGGACCGGATGAAACAACTTGAGTATGCTCTAAAGCAACACTTGTGTAACACCTTTCCAGGCACTGGTAGGTTACCAAGTGATGACACAGGTGCTTCTGAGGCTGCGGATGATCAGAGGAAGAGCGGTGAAGGCTGGGGCCGCTTGACTGATGCCTTTTTAAATTATTTTAGTCCACAACGCCCAGGGACGTCAGACACATTGCCAGCGTCTTCACCGTATGGTGCAGGACTACCTAGGGGCAAGGGCAGATCTGGATACCTTTACAGCAGATGATCCACTGGCTTACTGGGTGTTGAGATTGGATGACTGGCCAGAATTTAGCCAATATGCTATGCAGTTACTAGGTTGTCCTTCATCCAGCGTACTTTCTGAAAGGACGTTCAGTGCCGCTGGAGGTTTTGTCACAGACAAAAGAGTGCGTCTGTCCACCGACTTTGTAGACTGGCTGATAGTTATAAAAATGAATCAGTCCTGGATCAGCAGCTAGCAATCCCCTGATGCTGACGTAACGGAATAGATCGGGGATCTCTTCTGCATTACCAAAACCTCCACCCCTGCACTCTTCCACAATTTCTCAGAGGGGTTACATTTAGGGATGAGCTGTTCGGGTTCGGACGGTTTCGGGGTTCGACCTGAACTTAGCCTGTTCGAGCAGATCGCGAACCCCGAACATTTCCGGGTGTTCGCCGCATGTTCGACCACAATGGACCACAATGCATTTTCCCACTGCCTGAAGCTCGTAATTGGCTACAGCCTTGCACCTGACCATAGGTCTGGTGCAAGACTGGTTGAACACTATGCCAATCACCGCTCAGAGTCCTGATTGGGCAAATTTTGCCCAATCATGGGCTCACAGAGCTAAGTCCCGCAGCACACTATATAAGGTTTCAACGCAGCGCTTCTGCACGCATTTCAGAGGAGATTTCAAAGAAGATAGTTGTGTGTGTTGTTACTGCCGGTCTGCCACGCTACTGGGGGGGTCTGGGGGGTCTCATTTCGACCAAATATCAGGGAATTTAGGTGATGTGTGTCTTGTCACTGTGCCAGCAAGTTTTTTTGGGGTTTACAACTTTATTTAAAACATTTGTGTATTGAGGTGATTTTCTGGGTCTTGTCACACTGTGCCAGCAAGTCTTTTTGGGTGTCATTTTTACCAAATATCAGGAAATTTAGGTGATGTGTGTCTTGTCACTGTGCCAGCAATTTTTTTTGGGGTTTACAACTTTCTTTAAAACATTTGTGAATTGAGGTGATCTTCTGGGTCTCGTCACACAGCCAGCAATTATTTTTGGGGCTCACTAATTTCTTTAAAACACTTGTGAATTAAGGTGATCTGTGTCTCGTCATGCAAAAAGTACCACGCTGTATTTTGGGGCTCACTAATTTCTTTAAAACACTTGGCAATTAAGGTGATCTGTGTCTCATCATACAGAAAGTACCACGCTGTATTTTGGGGCTCACTAACTTCTTTAAAACACTTGGGAATTAAGGTGATCTGTCTCTCGTCATACAAAAAGTACCACGCTGTATTTTGGGGCTCACTAATTTATTTAAAACACTTGGGAATTAAGGTGATCTGTGTCTCGTACCACGCTGTATTTTGGGGCTCAATAATTTCTTTAAAACACTTGGGAATTAAGGTGATCTTCTGTGTCTCGTCACACAGTCAGCAATTTTTTTTGGGGCTCACTAATTTCTTTAAAACACTTCGGAATTAAGGTGATCTGTGTCTCTTCATACAAAAAGTACCACGCTGTATTTTGGGGCTCACTAATTTCTTTAAAACACTTGGGAATTAAGGTGATCTTCTGTGTCTCATCACACAGCCAGCAATTTTTTTTGGGGCTCACTAATTTCTTTAAAACACTTGGGAATTAAGGTGATCTGTGTCTCGTCATACAAACAGTACCACATTGTATTTTGGGGCTCACTAATTTCTTTAAAACACTTGGGAATTAAGGTGATCTGTGTCTCATCATACAAACAGAACCATGCTGTATTTTGGGGCTCACTAATTTCTTTAAAACACTTGGGAATTAAGGTGATCTGTGTCTCGTCATACATACAGTACCACGCTGTATTTTGGGGCTCACTAATTTCTTTAAAACACTTGGGAATTAAGGTGATCTGTGTCTCGTCATACATACAGTACCACGCTGTATTTTGGGGCTCACTAATTTCTTTAAAACATTTGTGAATTAAGGTGATCTGTGTCTCGTCATACATACAGTACCACGCTGTATTTTGGGGCTCACTAATTTATTTAAAACATTTGTGAATTAAGGTGATCTGTCTCTTGTCACTGGCTGCCAGCTATCAGTGTGTCTCACTGAGTTATACCAGAGTTATTTAAATCTTTATACCAGAGTTGAATCAGAGTTCTGTATATATTAATCTATATATCACTCACCATGTCTGAAAGAACAAAAAGGACAGGCAGACGCTCCCAGACACAGATAAGAGGGCAAGCAGTCCCTGTGTCGGGAGGCTGTGTCTCTGGCCGTGTTGGATGTGGTGCATCCTCTGCATGGGCACGCTTGTCCTTTCTAACTGGTGCTGGCCGTTTTAGGCTAGGGTCAGACTAGCGCAGTTTTAACGTGCGTTTAGCCGCACGAAATCACGGCCGTACTAGCAGCAAATGACGTCCAATGCCGGGGAACATACGACGTACGGCCGCACGAAAGTTCGTCCGCGCAACGCAAGTGGCCAACGAACGCATTTTTTCGAGAACGTCAAACCGCTACTACTGACGTACAGAGTGCGCTGCGACCGCATAGCGGTGTGTGTGTGTGATTAGGAGACGTCAGACGCTGCTAATGTCCGGCTAACATAACGTCCAGACTCAAAAAGTGTTTTATTGATGATCCGTACAAAATCACGGACGAAAAGGCGCATCATATGACCGCTATCGCGTATTCCGGGGAAAAATACGTACGTTCGTTCGACCGCACTTTTTCACGGACAACGTGAAAAATGCGTTCGTCTGACCCTAGCCTTAAGCAGCAGCAACATACAGAGGACTTGGTCAATTGGCTAACCAGGCCATCCTCATCCTCCGAGTCCTCTGCCAGCCAGGCTTCTAGTGCTTTACAGTCCACCTCAGCTGCCAAAGCATCTAATGCAACCTCCATGTCCACAGCTACTCCTGCCGTAGCCTCGCTATCACACATGGAGGAGTCAGCTGAATTGTTTGACTACAATGAGAGTGACATGCTGCTTGAGGATGCGCAGCAAGTACAGTGCTC
The DNA here is from genome assembly GCA_009667805.1 of Leptobrachium leishanense. Classification (NCBI taxonomy): domain Eukaryota; kingdom Metazoa; phylum Chordata; class Amphibia; order Anura; family Megophryidae; genus Leptobrachium; species Leptobrachium leishanense. The sequence goes on from CM019063.1 coordinate 345,220,305, forward strand.
TGATTCAATCTCTGAGGTTGAGCAAGGGAGTATAATCAACCTAGAGGAAGGGGGTGCCAGTGATGACACACAAATAACTGGCACTCATGTTGCCCCAGCAGCTGCAGCATACTGCCAAGTTGGCTCCAGTGACGAGGAGATAGGGGGTGAAGATGACATTGATGATGATGAGGTCACTGACTCCACCTGGGTGCCAGATCGAACTGAGGAATCAAGGGAGGAGGGGGAGGAGGAGGAGAGGAGGCACAGCAAACACGAGGCACAACATCCTCTGTGACCAACCGTAGCACTAGCCAGTCCAAGGCATCACATGGCAGAGCTGCTCCGGTGCAGAGCGCTGTTCTCTCAAAGAACACATGCAGGAACTCTGCTGTCTGGGAGTTCTTTAAGAACTGTGCAGCAGACCCCACCGTTGCTATTTGTAATCTATGTCAGTGGAGGCTGAAGCGTGGGATAAACACCAGACACTTGGGTACCACGTGCTTGAGGCGACATATGAACAAGTGCCACACATCCCGTTGGGGCAAAACTTTGCGTAGGTCCTCCTCCTCCTCATCTGTCATACCCTCACTGTATGTCCTGCCATGCAATTGCCTACAACCTCCACCGACAGGGATGATGCTACAGTAATGGATGTACCAGCAGGTCCTTCCTCACATTGTGACATCATCCCAGTAGCTGAAAATTTACGCAGTTAGATTACGTTGCCGCAGCTGCTGCAGCGAAAGAAAAAATATAGTCCCAACCATCCCCAAGCACAGCGTCTAAATGCCAGCTTAGCAAAATTACTCGCATTGCAGCTGCTGCCTTTCCAGCTGGTGGACTCTGCTCCCTTCCGTGAATTTGCTGAATGTGCTGTACCACAGTGGCAGGTTCCAAAACGCCATTACTTTTCACGCAAGGCCTTCCAGCACTATACCAGCACGTGGAAGACAATGTTATCCAGTCATTGGGAAAGGCAGTCAGCAGCAAGGTGCATGTCACTTTAGACACGTGGTCCAGCAAGCATGGACAGGGCCGTTACATTTCCTTCACGGCACACTGGGTAACTCTGATTGCAACTGGGAGGGATCCAAGACGGGGCTCTGTGCTGGAGCTTGTTCATCCACCATGCCTCCAGAAAGCTGCTTGTATGAGGTCTGTCTGCTCCACCACCTCTTCCTCCTCCTCCTCCTCCTCTTCCTTCTCTGTCTCTGGCGAAGTGGCAGTTAAACCGACGCCTGACAGGGTCTACGCAATGGCTCAAGCTAAAAGATGCCATACTGTGCTTGAGCTGGTGACAGGAGCCACACCGGGTCAGAAATTTTGTCAGCTCTGCAGGGGCAGGTGCAGAGATGGTTAACACCATGCCAGCTTGAGCTGGGAATGATCGTCTGCGATAATGGCAGCAACCTTCTCTCTGCCCTACGCAAGGGTAAATTGACGCATGTACCATGCCTAGCACACGTCCTAAATCTGGTGGTACAGCGTTTCCTAACCAAGTACCCAGGGCTGCCAGAGCTTCTCATCCAGGCCAGAAAAGTCTGCAGCCACTTCAGATGGTCATTCCCAGCAAGCATTCGCCTGGCAGAAATTCAAAGAGAATTCCACCTTCCCACAAACCGCCTGATCTGTGACATGCCCACCAGGTGGAATTCAACATTAGCAATGCTGCAGCGTCTGCACAAGCAGCAGAGGGCCATCAACGAGTACCTGTGTGAGTATGGCACAAGGACAGGTTCAGGTCAACTTGGTTTTTTTTCCCCCCACCGTGGCCGATGATCAAGGATGCATGCACTGACTGTCACCATTTGAGGAGGCAACGAGGATGATGAGCAGGGACAGTGCATGCATCAGTGACACAATTCCTTTAGTGTTCCTGCTGGAGCACACTCTGCGGGGAATTATAGATGTGGCTCTAGAGGCAGAGAAGCGGGAGGAAGAGGAGGCCTTCCATAGCTCTCAAGGCCCCAGTCTTTTCACAGACAGCATTCCAGCGGGTCCTACTCAGATCAGACAGGAGGAGGATGAGGAGGAGGAGGACTATTTAAGTAGTGGGGCCATTGAAGGTGGGGATTCCTCAAGGCAGGGTTTTGTGTGCCCAGAAACAGAAGGGCTTGTGCGTGGCTGGGAGGAGGAAGTGCACGATACGGTCATCCTCATTGACCAGGAAGACTCGGCAGCTAATGCCACCTCCAACCTACGCTGCATGGGCTCCCTAATGATGCAAAGCCTGCTAAAGGACCCCAGGATTCGTGCTATCAAGGAGAGGGATCATTACTGGTTGGCAAACCTTCTTGATCCACGATACAAGGGGAAAGTTGCAGAGCTCATCCTGCCCGCACAGAGGGAGCACAGGATGAAAAAACTTGAGGACGCTCTAAAGCGACACTTGTGTAACACCTTTCCAGGCACTGGTAGATTACCAAGTGCTGACACACGTGCTTCTGAGGCTGCGGATGATCAGAGGAATAGTGGTGAAGGCCAGGGCCGCTTGACTGATGCATTTTTAAATTTTTTTAGTCCTCGACGCCCAGGGACTTCAAATGTAGGCACCCATTGCCAGCGTCTTCACCATATGGTGCAGGACTACCTAGGGGCAAGGGCAGACCTGGATACCTTTCCAGCAGATGATCCACTGGCTTACTGGGTGTTGAGATTGGATCACTGGGTGCACTGACGCCTTAACCAGATGCATATCTTTTCAATATAGGACCACATGGTCCACCCCTGCACTCTTCCACAATACCACAGAGGGGTTACTGTATGATGATACTTGATGGCCTGGCATTAAAGGCACAATATCTGGGTGCACTGACGCCCATTAACAGATAAAAAAAAACACTTTTCAATATAGGACCACATGGTCCACCCCTGCACTCTTCCACAATACTACAGAGGGGTTACTGTATGATGATACTTGATGGCCTGGCATTAAAGGCACACTATCTGGGTGCACTGATGCCCATTAACAGATAAAAAAAAACACTTTTCAATATAGGACCACATGGTCCACCCCTGCACTCTTCCACAATACTACAGAGGGGTTACTGTATGATGATACTTGATGGCTTGGCATTAAAGGCACAATATCTGGGTGCACTGACGCCCATTAACAGATAAAAAACTTTTCAATATAGGACCACATGGTCCACCCCTGCTCTCTTCCACAATACTACAGAGGGGTTACTGTATGATGATACTTGCTGCCTGGCACTAAAGGCACAATATCTGGGTGCACTGACGCCTTACCAGATGCAATCTTTTCAATATAGGACCACATGGTCCACCCCTGCACTCTTCCACAATACCCACGCAGGTTACTGTATGATGATACTTGCTGGCCTGGCACCTGTCACGCCGCCCCGCAGCACGCCGCCCCGCAGCACGCCGCCAGCCGGGTTCCTTACCTCGGAGGCAGGCAGGTGCCGAGCGGGTGGCGCTGCGGCGCTCCTCGCGCTCTAGGTGCGGGCTGGGAGCATCCCCGGGTCCTGCGCCGTCCCCTGCTAATCCGGCCGCATCTGTTCGGGTGGGTCGGCGCGGCCATGCCGTTCCGTCCACCCTGAGCATGGCGGCGAGTGGCGTCTGACGTCACAGGGGCGGGCGCAGGGATCTGGTGGGAGGTGCAGACCCAGGTGGAGGTCCTCAGGTTCGGTGGACCTGATGGGGAACTGCATAGACGTCTTCAGCTCCTTGATTGTCCCGGTTCAGAGAGGAGGTTGATTGGTGGAGGGACTCACAGTGGGGAGTGTCTTGACAATTCTGCACCTATATAGAGTTTCCCTGCCAGTATATCGTTGCTTCAGCGTTGTATCACTCCTGCCAGTGTTACTCTTAGAAGCTTCTCCCTATGCTTATTCAGTGTACCAGTCCTTGGCTTTATACCCGACCTCTCTTGATTCGCCGTTTACCCTTGACCTCGATCGTGAACCTGACAACGCTTTTTGGATATTCCTTTGGTACCGCGATATACAACTTAATACGCAAACTCTGCATCTGGGTTCTCCCATCCCACCGGACCACCCTGACAGACGCTGAAGCCAAACATATGGAACCCGCAGAGATCACCGATACCGTTGCGGCCTTGTCACACCAGGTATCCGCCCTCACTCATTCCTTTCAAGAGCTTCAGACAGAACATCGACAATTGCAGGCGCAAGTTCAAGTCGTGACACTACCTCCTCCTTACACGCCGCCTTCCGCGCCCATACAGGCGAACCTGGAGACCCCCTTTCCTGAGCCTCAAGTTAAACTACCTGAGACTTTCAATGGAGACCGCACAAGGTTTGAGGCATTCATGCTCGATTGTTGCATCCTGTTCTCTCTAAAACCCCGCACTTACAATAGTGATTTTGTAAAAGTACGCATGGTCATATCACTATTGGGTGGAGAACCTAAAAAATGGGCTCATACACTCCTCCGGGACCAAGACCCAGTACTGGAGAGCTGGCCCTCATTTGCTGCGGCGTTGGAGGCCATGTATCAAGACCCCCACAAGAGAGAGTCCGCCCAAAACGTTATCAGGGCTCTCCGACAAGGCCGCCGCCCCGTAGAGGACTACGTGACTCACTTCCGCCACTATGCCCATGATACGGCTTGGAATGAAGCCGCCCTCCTGGATCAGTTTCGTCGAGGCCTAGCTGATCATTTGAAGGACGAACTCGCACGTGTCGGAGTACCCCGGTCTTTGGATACTGTAATCGATTTTTGCATACAATTCGATAGAAGATGGAGGGAGCGTAGAGACGAAAGGCCTCCCTCAGCCCCACTCGGGGGGTCACGTGAAAACCAGGTACCCTTCAATGCTCTTGTTCCAGTCTCTAATCCTAGGAGAACTGAAGAACCAATGCAGATCGGGCTAGTGGATCGACGCCTACCACAGGTCGAGATGGATCGACGTCGCCGCCTCAATCTGTGTCTATATTGTGGAGGGGCCAACCACCAGGCCCGTGTATGTCCCGCTAAAGCAACTCCCGGAAGAGGTAAGAGTGGCTTCATCACAACACTCTCTAGACCTTCTCCACTCTTACCCATGCCTCATCTCCTTCTACCCATCTCTCTACAGTGGCAGCAGAAGACCTTCCCACTTCAGGCAATGGTGGATTCAGGGGCTAGCGGGTGCTTCATGGACGTCACCCTAGCTACATGTATTTCCTTACCACTGTCTAATAAAGAGATACCTGTTGAGATCAGACTAGTCGATGGTTCTCCTTTGAGCTCAGGGCCCATTACACAGGAGAGTATACCTGTCCAAATGAGCCTAGGTCGTGGTCACTCAGAACTGTTACGGTTTGATATTGTTACCTCTCCTTTTCCCCGTGATTTTGGGGCTACCCTGGCTTCGATTGCATAACCCTCACATACTATGGTCAACCGGCGAGGTTTCCTTTCCCTCCGAGCATTGTAAAAATACCTGCGTACCTCTCCATACCATAAGTACCACCATCGGGAACGAGACCCAGTTACCCGCGCACTATCACAATTTTCAGGATGTATTTGATAAAAAGAAAGCTGAGACGCTGCCACCCAGAAGACCCTATGATTGTCCTATTGAGTTATTACCTGGGGCTCCTATTCCGTATGGACGTATCTTCCCCCTATCCGAGCCTGAGTTAAGAACATTAAAAGACTACATCCAGGAGAACACACAAAAAGCCTTCATTCGACCTTCCACTTCCCCTGCCGGAGCGGGGATATTTTTTGTTAACAAGAAAGACGGCGGGTTAAGACCCTGTGTGGACTACCGTGAATTAAATAAAATCACCATCAAGAATAGGTACCCTCTCCCACTTATCCCAGAGTTATTAGAACGTCTCCAGAATGCTTGTATCTATTCCAAACTTGACCTCCGAGGGGCCTATAATCTGGTACGCGTCCGTGAGGGGGATGAATGGAAGACCGCCTTTAGGACTCGATATGGGCACTTCGAATATACCGTGATGCCGTATGGACTCTGCAACGCCCCAGCCACGTTTCAACATCTGATTAATGATATTTTCCGTGACTTATTGGACAAATATGTTGTAATATATCTCGATGATATTCTGATTTTTTCCACTTCCCTTCAGGAACACCGTCAACACGTTTACACCGTCCTCCAGAGACTCAGAGAGAACAACCTTTACGCTAAACCCGAGAAATGTACCTTTGAGACCACCCGAGTGGAATTCCTGGGCTTTGTCATTTCACCTGGTCACGTAGAGATGGATCCCCGAAAGGTCGAGGCCATCACTTCTTGGCCCACTCCTAAGGATCGTAAGGGCATACAAAGGTTCATTGGGTTTGCGAACTTTTACAGACGATTTATCCGTAATTTTTCCAAAGTAATTCAACCCCTGACTCGACTCACCAGCCCAACTGTCCTCTTTGAGTGGTCCAAAGAGGCCCAGAAGGCATTTGATGACCTCCGACATCACTTCATTACTGCTCCTGTCTTGAACCTACCTAACCCTCAACTACCCTTTTTCCTAGAGGTCGATGCTTCAGAAACTGCCACCGGGGCAATCCTGTCACAAAGGTCCCCCTCTGGACAACTACATCCTGTGGCCTTCTACTCCAAGAAACTCACCCCGGCGGAGCAAAATTATGATATCGGGGACCGAGAGCTCCTTGCCATTAAGCGAGCTTTTGAAGAGTGGCGTCATCTGCTGGAGGGGGCCATACATCCAATCACTGTACACACTGATCACAAGAATCTGGAGTATCTACGATCCGCCAAACGTCTGAGACCCCGTCAAGCCCGCTGGGCTCTCTTCTTTACAAGGTTCAATTTTCATGTGACTTATCGCCCCGGCTCAAGGAACGGGAAGGCAGATGCCCTCTCAAGGATCCAGGAGGGTCCATCCTCATCCTCGAACCTCTCTCACACCGTGTTACCGCCTCAATGCTTCTTGGGGGTCACTTCTAGCCTCCACGATAATATCAAAAGATTTACGGCAGAGACCTCTTTACCCCTATCTAGTGAGGGCTTCCACATACAAGACCATCGCGTCTATGTACCTGAAAAGGCTAGATTAGAGGCCCTACAGATGTGTCATGACTCCTTGGCGGCCGGGCATCCCGGTTATAAGAAGACACTGGACCTAGTGAGACGACATTTCTGGTGGCCCTTGTTGTCTTCAAGTGTCGCCAAGTATGTTGCTAGCTGCCCCATTTGTCTACGATCCAAAAACCCCACCACTAAGATTGCGGGGTTGCTGCAACCCCTACCCATCCCGACACGCCCTTGGTCCCAATTATCCACCGACTTTATTGTCGATCTACCCCCTTCCCGGGGTCACTCGGTCATCATGGTAGTAGTTGACCGCTTCACGAAAATGGCACACTTCGTCCCATACAAAAAATTACCTACTGCCTCTGAAACTGCTTCTCTGTTCCTTGAAGCCATATTCAGGCTCCATGGAATCCCCGACTCGATACTCTCTGATAGGGGTACCCAATTTACCTCTCGTTTCTGGAGAGCCTTTTGTTCCCGACTTAACATTGGCGTCCACCTCTCTACGGCTTTCCACCCCCAGACTAATGGCCAGACGGAGCGAGTTAACCAGACCTTAGAACAGTACCTACGCTGCTTTTCCTCTTACCTCCAAGATGACTGGACTGACCTCTTACCGTTGGCCGAGTTTGCTTATAACTCCCATGACCATGAATCGACTTCTTCCTCCCCGTTTTTCTCAACTATGGGTACCACCCCACTATGATCCCGGGTCTGATTCCCCTCTCCTCTGTCCCTGACGCCGACTCCAGATTGGCCACCATACGGGAGGTTTGGCAACTGGCCAAAGAGACCCTACGTATTGCCCAGGACAAATATAAGGCTTCGGCAGATCGCTCCAGGTCCGTTCCCCCTCCTTTCCAGCCAGGTGACCGGGTTCTACTGTCCACCAGACACCTCCGTCTCCAATGCCCCTCAAAAAAATTAGGGCCCCGTTTCATAGGTCCTTTCGAGATCACCCACCGGGTTAACCCAGTTACATTCCGACTCGCTCTCCCTCCCTCATACCTAATTCACCCGGTGTTTCATGTTTCCCTCCTTAAACGTGTTCCTCCTGATGAGTTTCCGGGAAGGTCCGCTCCTTCTTGTCCTCCTGTGCTTGTTGGTGATGAGTTGGAGTATGAGGTGGCCAGTATCTTGGATTCCAGGTTTCATCGGGGTACCCTTCAGTACCTTGTGTTGTGGAAGGGGTTTGGCCCTGAGGAGCGTTCTTGGGAACCCGCCTCCCAGGTGCACGCCCCTTCGTGCCTCCGTGCTTTTCATCGTGCGCACCCGGGAAGGCCGGGCCCTTGTCGCGTCCGGAGGCCGCTCCTTCAGGGGGGGTTCTGTCACGCCGCCCCGCAGCACGCCGCCCCGCAGCACGCCGCCAGCCGGGTTCCTTACCTCGGAGGCAGGCAGGTGCCGAGCGGGTGGCGCTGCGGCGCTCCTCGCGCTCTAGGTGCGGGCTGGGAGCATCCCCGGGTCCTGCGCCGTCCCCTGCTAATCCGGCCGCATCTGTTCGGGTGGGTCGGCGCGGCCATGCCGTTCCGTCCACCCTGAGCATGGCGGCGAGTGGCGTCTGACGTCACAGGGGCGGGCGCAGGGATCTGGTGGGAGGTGCAGACCCAGGTGGAGGTCCTCAGGTTCGGTGGACCTGATGGGGAACTGCATAGACGTCTTCAGCTCCTTGATTGTCCCGGTTCAGAGAGGAGGTTGATTGGTGGAGGGACTCACAGTGGGGAGTGTCTTGACAATTCTGCACCTATATAGAGTTTCCCTGCCAGTATATCGTTGCTTCAGCGTTGTATCACTCCTGCCAGTGTTACTCTTAGAAGCTTCTCCCTATGCTTATTCAGTGTACCAGTCCTTGGCTTTATACCCGACCTCTCTTGATTCGCCGTTTACCCTTGACCTCGATCGTGAACCTGACAACGCTTTTTGGATATTCCTTTGGTACCGCGATATACAACTTAATACGCAAACTCTGCATCTGGGTTCTCCCATCCCACCGGACCACCCTGACAGCACCAAAGGCACAATAATCTGGGATGGCCACTTGATTGCCCATTACCAGATCAAAAAATTTTCAATAAAGGACCAACATGGTCCACCCCTGCACTCTTCACAATACCACAGAGGGGTTACTGTATGATGATTACTTGAGACCTGGCATTAAAGGCACAATATCTGGTGCAATGAGCCCATTAACGATAAAATAAAACACTTTTCAATATAGGACCGCATGGTCCACCCCTGCACTCTTCCACAATACCACAGAGGGTTACTGTATGATAGTACTTGCATGCCTGGCACTAAAGGCACAATATCTGGGTGCACTGCCATTGACGCCTGTATCAGATTCATATCCTCAGAGGGGTTACGGTGTGACGGCACTGTTGCCGATGCTAAAAGCCCAATTTTAAAGCACCTATTGTTACTTTCATCCAAAGCCTGCATAAGTTTCACAATAATTTAGCCCAAAAAAACACTAAACTTTTTCTGCGCGTCCTAAAATCTCTTTTCATACAGGCTGCCACCCCAAGCAGTTGTTTATGGATAGATTAAAGGATAAGCATTTACCGTCATATGAAACGTCATTTATTTGTTTTTAAGTGTTTCTGTACATCCTAGAAATCCGCCACTTCACGGGCAGGTTATGGGGACCTCCTAGGCACGATATTTGAAGGAATTTTTCGTTTTTATTTTTAACCCTTATTTCATGGAAAACTCACTGTCCCTTTAAAAACTTTTTTTAAAAACTTTTTGTCCTTGTTTCCTGTCCCCCAGGGCACTACCCGGACCCCCATACACCTTTTATGGCAAATATGTAGCATATATGCCCTCTTGGAGGGCACTCTAAAAAAACGAATTTTCAGCCCCATTGACTTGCATGGGGGTTCGGTCCCGAACAAATGGGAAGTTCGGATTCGGGCTCGAACCGAACTCGGGGAGTGTTCGGCTCATCCCTAGCGTTGTGAAGGCACTAGCTGGCACTAAAGGCCTAATATTTGGGTGCACTGCCACTGACGCCTATACCAGATTCATATCATTTTAATATTGGACCGCAGGGTCCACCCCTGCACTCTTCCACAATACCACAGAGGGGTTACTTACGGTGTGAAGGCACTTGCTGCCACCAAAGGCACAATTTTAAAGCACCTATTGTTACTTTCATCCAAAGCCTGCATAAGTTTCACCATAATTTAGCCAAAAAATCACTAAACTTGTTCTGCGTGTACTAAAATGTCTCCTCTTTTCATACAGGCTGCCACCCCAAGCAGTTGTTTATGAATAGATTTAAGGAAAGCCGTTTACCGTAATTTGAAACGTCATTTTTTTGTTTTTAAATGTTTCTATACATCCTACAAATCCGCCACTTCACGGGGAGGTTATGGGGACCCCCTAGGCACGATATTTGAAGGAATTTTTCAAATTCGTTTTTATTCTTAACCTTTATTTCATTGGAATCTCACTGTTCCTTTAAAAACACGTTTTTAAAAACTTTTTGTCCTTGTTTCCTGTCCCCCAGGGCACTACCCGGACCCCCATACACCTTTTATGACAAATATCTTGCATATATGCCCTCTTGGAGGGCACTCTAAAAATCGAACTTTGGAGTCCCATTGACTTGCATTGTGTTCGGTTCGTGTTCGAGTTCGAACTTGAACTTTTGAAATTGTTCGAGTTCGAATGCGAACCGAACACGGGTGTGTTCGGCTCATGACCAGTGACTACTATATGATTTTACACGCTGTAATTGCACACATATTCGTTTATGCGGTGCCACTTTAATTGTGAGTGGTTCCAATCAACTCTTACTTGTCCATTAAATTTTGAATGTTTTTGCGCTATGTGGCAATATTCCTGTTTTTTACCTCAATAGTATATACCAGGAGACTGGAGTTGCTACCTTATGGTGTATGTAAGCGCCGTTGAGTTGGCATGATCACTGTAAGCTCAATTTTGTAATTTTTTATCAGTGTCAATTTAGATATAGTGTAGTAGGAGTTGAAAAGATACAAGTACTGCAATAACACAAGTTGTCAGTAGATCCATTGGACTATGCATGTCTGACAGACAGAAGTTGGAAACATTCAAGACTTTCTGGGCCAAATTAATTCAGACATTTTGTGATTGATCTGTTATTTTACTTGATAGTTTCAGTAATCTAGGATGCACTTCCTGTGCGCACTCGTAGCACGGTGCTGGTGCTTCTTCAAATCGGGACATATTGTTTGCTTGGAATAAGAGCCGTTCATACTCTCAGAATGTGATATGCTTGTGAATTTGCAATAGGCGCCCCAAAGACCACCAAGCAGGATAAAGGCAGTACCCCACACCAGCACTTGACTCATCAGGGAGGAGTGGAACCATTTTTAGTAATTTATTTATTTATTTTATTTATAAAGGATTTTACCAGGAAGGATACATTGAGATTTCTCTCGTTTTCAAGTATGTCCTGGGCTCAAGAACAATGAGTGGTTAAAGAAATACAAAATAGTAAAATGCAAGATATTAACACAAAACCAAATATACAGATTAACAAAAAAATAAATATGTAGGAAATTAAGTCATTATGCTACATGTTTACAGGCGCATTCCGTATTGAGGTATGTTAATAGGGAACTCTTAAGGGACTTAAGACTGGGGGAAGATTTGATGGCGTCTGGGAGGTTATTCCATAACTGCGGTGCTCTGTAGGAAAATGAGGATCGAGCCACTTTCTTTTTGTATTGCGGTATTGCAAGTAAGGTGCTGGTCCTGGATCTGAGGTTATAGGATGAGGGAACTGCTGGAGCAATCAGCCTATTCAGGTAGGATGGTAGCTTCCCAGAAAAGCTCTTAAACACCAGGTTGACCTCTGTGGAAGGCATATTTCGACTTTCATTTTTTGCCTGCAAAAGAAATAAAGTTTTATTCTCACAAATAACATTTGCTGGCTGTAGTGGCGACTCTAGGAACAATATTTAAGGGGGACACAAAAGATACCACAGTCAAAATTGGGGGGGCGTGTCTGGAAGCAGAGGAGAGCGGTCGCCATTTTTCCGAGCTCCTCGCGGCCCCATCTGATTTCGGGTGTTGTGCCTACCCTGCTGATTCACATTTGGCGAGCTCTCCTCGACTGGCTAAGGGAATATCCTGGGACGCTGCAGACTGACTCCGGGGACCGAGGCGCGGACCGGAGCGGTGTACTGAGCTGCCTTGCTAGACGACCTACTGAGGACGGCGGCCATCTTGCGGCCTACACTCGGTTACCTACCCACTCAACCTCGCCTTTGCCTGGCAGGATCATGCCCGGCCATATGGGGAAGAAAGCGAAGAAAGGCTCAGAGGCCGAGGGCCTTCGCCTCTTGGACATCCGGCAGTTGCTTTGCGCGGGACGTGATGGTGGTGTACGGTGCCGAGGCGCCTGCTCTGGATCCTCTGAGGATGACTCTGAACCCCCGATTACGGTCTTGGGTGCGGACAAGCGGCAACCAGTAGTGGCGTCCCCACTCACAGCGGACAACCTGCACATGGTGATGGGGGAGTTCCACGGCCTCTGGCATCAGGATCTGCAGGACGTCTGCTCAGCAGTGGAGACCCTTTAGTCCAAGATTGGAGCTGTGGACACTTGTGCTGCGGAGGTGGAGAAAGCCCAGGTGATGGCGGACTCCAGGGTCACGGATATCCAGAGACGGGTTGACCGTCTTGGTGCAGCGGTGCTAACCCTTGAGTCCCGACATCGGCAGTGCAACTTATGGCTCTGGGGGGGTCCCAGAGAGTATGACTGACGAAGGGCTGTTGGAGTATGTCGTGGGCCAGATGGTTCACCTCCTCCCGACCGTGAATCTCTATACACAACCCCATCAGCATCTCTATACACAAACAGCATGTCTATACACAACCCCATCAGCATCTCTATACACAAACAGCATCTCTATACACAACCCCATCAGCATCTCTATACACAAACAGCATCTCTATACACAACCCCATCAGCATCTCTATACACAGCATCTCTATACACAGCCACACAGCATCTCTATACACAGCCTCACAGCATCTCTATACACAAACAGCATCTCTATACACAACCCCATCAGCATCTCTATACACAAACAGCATCTCTATACACAACCCCATCAGCATCTCTATACACAAACAGCATCTCTATACACAACCCCATCAGCATCTCTAAACACAACCTCACAGCATCTCTATACACAACCCCATCAGCATCTCTATACACAACCCCATCAGCATCTCTATACACAGCATCTCTGTACACAGCCACACAGCATCTCTATACACAACCCCATCAGCATCTCTATACACAAAGAGCATCTCTATACACAACCCCATCAGCATCTCTATACACGGCATCTCTATACACAACCCCATCAGCATCTCTATACACACAGCATCTCTATACACAACCCCATCAGCATCTCTATACACAGCATCTCTATACACAGCCTCACAGCATCTCTATACACAGCATCTCTATACACAGCCACACAGCATCTCTTTACACAGCCTCACAGCATCTCTATACACAAACAGCATCTCTATACACAACCCCATCAGCATCTCTATACACAAACAGCATGTCTATACACAACCCCATCAGCATCTCTATACACAAACAGCATCTCTATACACAACCCCATCAGCATCTCTATACACAACCAGCATCTCTATACACAACCCCATCAGCATCTCTATACACAGCCACACAGCATCTCTATACACAGCCTCACAGCATCTCTATACACAACCCCATCAGCATCTCTATACAAAGCCACACAGCATCTCTATACACAGCCTCACAGCATCTCTATACACAACCCCATCAGCATCTCTATACACAGCCACACAGCATCTCTATACACAACCCCATCAGCATCTCTATACACAAACAGCATCTCTATACACAACCCCATTAGCATCTCTATACACAAACAGCATCTCTATACACAACCCCATCAGCATCTCTATACACAGCATCTCTATACACAGCCTCACAGCATCTCTATACACAAACAGCATCTCTATACACAACCCCATCAGCATCTCTATACACAAACAGCATCTCTATATACAACCCCATCAGCATCTCTATACACAAACAGCATCTCTATACACAACCCCATCAGCATCTCTAAACACAACCTCACAGCATCTCTATACACAACTCCATCAGCATCTCTATACACAATCAGCATCTCTATACACAAACAGCATCTCTATACACAACCCCATCAGCATCTCTATACACAAACAGCATGTCTATACACAACCCCATCAGCATCTCTATACACAAACAGCATCTCTATACACAACCCCATCAGCATCTCTATACACAAACAGCATCTCTATACACAACCCCATCAGCATCTCTATACACAGCCACACAGCATCTCTATACACAGCCTCACAGCATCTCTATACACAACCCCATCAGCATCTCTATACAAAGCCACACAGCATCTCTATACACAGCCTCACAGCATCTCTATACACAACCCCATCAGCATCTCTATACACAGCCACACAGCATCTCTATACACAACCCCATCAGCATCTCTATACACAAACAGCATCTCTATACACAACCCCATCAGCATCTCTATACACCGCATCTCTATACACAGCCACACAGCATCTCTATACACAGCCTCACAGCATCTCTATACACAACTCCATCAGCATCTCTATACACAATCAGCATCTCTATACACAACCCCATCAGCATCTCTATACACAGCATCTCTATACACAGCCACACAGCATCTCTATACACAGCCTCACAGCATCTCTATACACAACCCCATCAGCATCTCTATACACAAACAGCATCTCTATACACAACCCCATCAGCATCTCTATACACAGCATCTCTATACACAACCCCATCAGCATCTCTATAAACAGCATCTCTATACACAGCCACACAGCATCTCTATACACAGCCTCACAGCATCTCTATACACAACCTCACAGCATCTCTGTGAACCCTCAAATGAACCCCCTATCTCCACCAGGGGATTTTGGGCACCTAGGGTTCCCCGGCTATCTGACGTCATCATGCTATGCGTGAGGACGTCAGGCAGTGAGGGGGGACCCGGGGTGGAGCTGCCATCCAAGATGAAGAGCCACCCACAGAACAGAGCGGGTATCAGGGAGAGGAGGCAGTCAGCCTTACTACCCAGCGGCGAGTGTACCCCATGCTGCTGGAGCCAGACGCTGTGTTGACCACAGAGTGTGCTGGGTCATCGAGGAAGATAGAGACCACTGCCCATCTGCCATGGCAACCGGTGAGTGTTCATCCTGGGAGGCTGCTAGGTTCCTGGTCCCAGGAAGAGATGCACCCATTTGGGATTGTGGGGTGGGCCCCGTTTGAATGTCTGGGAGGGGGGCATCAGCAGAAGGAGAGACTGGGAACTGTGACTGCTGACTGTATTCGGGTCCCGGGTCTGCAGAGGTGCCCTGGACAGAGCAAGATATGGGGGGTAATTTCAGGGTGCACCCTAACAAACATTTTATGCCTGTGGACTGTGGTGGCCTGTTGCCTGGCGCACTGGACAAGAGGGTTGGCTTGCCTCTTGCCCCGGGACTATGGACCCACAGCCCTCCAGCGACTGTCAGACTCCGCTGACTTTGCTTATGTGCCCGCAACCTGGAACTTTGAAGATGGCCCAGAATATGGGCAAGGTGAGAGGTCTCGTCAGTGGCAAGCGATCCGTTTGGGATCTAAGCTTGCCCTGCCATTCTGGAAGGGGGGGACATATGTCATGGAGCTGATGTAACGCTCCATGCTTCAAACCCCAAGAGACTTTATGTTCAATTGTATCGTGTGATTTTAAATATATTTTACAGTGTTTGGTTTTAGTTTAAATTAGTTTAGTGTAAAATGGCGTAGCTTTAGTTTTAAATACTTATATTCCTGTAGGTAAATGTGTTTCTGTATAGCCAATAAACAAGCTTTACTGCTGTGTAATTTATGCAACAGGACTTACCCTTATCTGGCTGCATGTTTAATTCAAGAAATCTGTGATAGTGTTTGTCTTTAATCTGATGTGTTAGAACAGTGGTGGGCAACCTTTTTTTTCAACTGAGCCAAATCTCGCCAAAACCACGATTGAAATTTATTTTGAGAGCCACATTTTTAAAACTGAAAATACATAGGATGGTACACTGTTTTTAGTTTCAACAAGTTTTTATTGAGAATATTCTGCATGCAAGTATCCACATAGGTCGGGAGGATACAAATAACACAGCTAATAAAACAAAAACTTTAGAACGATATTATTTATCGATAACGTTAAATTCCGTAAAATTTGCCTTACAATGTAGAGAAAATTACATCCTGACAATGACTGACAAAGTCACAACCACTAATGTGAACATTGGCCTTGCATTTCCTTGGATAGTTTGAGTAAGTCAGGTTTGTATGTTGTTGTTTTTAATTTTAGGCACGATTCCAGGTTCTCATCGATGAGACGATTTCTCAATTTACTCTTGATAAGGTTCATGCTTGAAAATGATTGTTCGCATAAATATGTAGACCCGAAAAAGGAAAGAACAGCAAACGCTAGCTTTTTTAGTTGATTATATGAGTCAGGAATACTATTCCAGGTGTTAAAAATCAACATATCTTCCTTCTCCAGGTCTTTCAAAGCAGACCACTTGTTCTGTGAACTAAGTTCACATTTGTTTTTTTCCAATCTTTCTAAATCAGCACAAAGACGTTCAAATTTCAAGCTCCACAGTTCTTTGTTTTTTAAACTAAAAAAGTACATATAAAAGTATGTGAAAACACACTCAAATAGTCCTCACTGGTACTGTTATTTATTGACCTCAGAACCTGGCCACTAACTTATTTTGTTAGCTCCTAGATTACGATATTCCGCAATTTTATGTCCACACCCCCCTTTTCACATCAACCCTTTTTATGTCAATCCCACAATGTCACATTTCTCCCCTCATGTCACATTTCTGCCCCTCCTGTCACATTTCACCCCCTCATGTCACATTTCTGCCCCTCGTGTCACATTTCACCCCCTCGTGTCACATTTCATCTCCTCATGTCACATTTCCCCCCCTCAAGTCACATTTCCCCCCCCCCTCCATGATGGCCATCACGCCTTTCTTTTTACCCAGGACTGTTCACATCTCTCATTTCCATAGTTAGGCACACTTAATTCATAATCACCACCCCCCTCCCATGATGGCCATCAGTCACCCCTTTCTTTTTGCCCTGTTCACAGTTCACATCTCTCATATGAGTACATAATTCATACTCATCCCCCCTCCATGATGGCCATCATGGTCACCCCTTTCATTTGTCTCTCCCTGGCCCTGCCCACATCTCTCATTTCTAAGTTCCAGAGGCATATAGTTCATATTCATCCCCTCCCCCCCTCCATTCCCCCCAACCCTTCTTTTTTCTGTCACAGAAATTGAGTCCCCAGAGGCAGGCAGGCCAGGCCATTGCTACACCTACCGGATGACACGCTGCTGATTTGGGAGGCACAGTCTTCTTCTGAGGGCGGCAGACAGAGAGGATGCTGCCTCGCTGCCGCGGCGCTACACAGAAAGTCACGCCCCCCCATACCACATGACCCGACTGGAGCTGTGTGGAGCCGGCCGCCGGGGCTGCACACAGGGCGCGCACTGACAGAGGCTAGCTGCAGAGTCCTGACTTTTGGGGCGGCCGCCCGAGAGGAGGGAGGGGAGCGGGTGCCCGGCACACAGAAGAGCCGCATTAAAGTGTGTAAAGAGCCGCATGTGGCTCACGAGCCACGTCTTGCCGACCACTGTGTTAGAACAATAGGTTATGCAAATGTTGTGTGAGCTAAAGGCTAAAGAATGTAATGAATGTTTATTGTAAATACCCATCTGACATAATGTAATTAACATATTGGTAGGACGAGGTGCGTCATTTATGCAAATTATGACTGTTGGATTTCAGCATAAATGGTGGCGTTTTTATTCATTAAAAGTCAGAGAATCCTGTGGGAACATACAGCTCGTCTGGTGTCTCATTCAGGGTACCCACTATCACCCCCAGAAGGCACAGAGCGGCCCTCTGGAAATTCCTAACGGCTCTAGGGCAGAGGAACAGAAGCAGGCGGGTCAAGCTGCTCGAGGCGCTGAGGACAGCACTCCCAGTAGCCGGGCTGACCGCAATAAAGGGGTGTCTGGAGAGTCAGGACAGGCGGAAAAGAACGGTTCCATCACAATCAGTTTGTATATTCTGTTTATATTACCTTTGGTTCTGTTTCCCTGTTTGTCTGTCTGTTACTCCTGCCACTGTGTTCCTGGTTTATTTCTAGTTATTCCTGTGTTGGTTTTCCCCTGTTGTATTTTGGTTTTCTGTTTATTGTTTATGCTGATTACCTGTGTACCGATTATTGGCTTGTGTGACAACCCTTTTGGCTCTAGAACCCTCGAATCTTTATATCGTACTCGCTCTGGTTTTCTGATCTTTGTCTTTCCTCATGACTATGCTTTTGTATGTTCCAAGCCTGTACTGATATCCTGGTGTCTGTATATTTCATTGGACTCTGCATTGCTTCGTGGTAACTTTTCCTCTAGTGCAGATCCGACTACTTTAAACACAGGCCTATCAGTTTAGGGATTCTTTTGGTATTGCCGTTCAGGAGTCTGTGGTTAACTCTGTGTTGTTCTTGCCACCTCATATTGTCTGCAGTAGTATTCCTGCATATAGGGGCTTTCCACCTGAACCTGGGCCCCACCTTGGGGCAAGCTAGGTGCCGCCAGCAAGACACTTGAGCCATTAGTCGAAAGACTTGGTGGGCCCGTATATCTTTTATTTTGTTATGTTTTGTAAAAAACAATAAAGCAACTGTCCTTTTAACAAATCTTAATTGAAGGAAAATACTTTTTCCTATAAAAGAAACCTTTTCTGAAAATATTTACCGCAGTAAACATCATAATAGTTCTGTAAAAGTTCTGCCACAAACAACTCTTCCAGAGGCTGATTCAGTTTGTTTTATAAAATGCTAAATCAGACCTATATTATAAACTGTATAGTGTTTTACTGGTATTAGTAAAAATCACAACTTTTAAATATGTATAAATCTCGTAAATATGATTCTGTTTTTGAAACATGTATATTAGAAGAATAGACCAAATGAGAACATATTACGCCACAAAATACTGCAAACAGAAAGAGTGGTTCTAAAAAAGAAAGGAAACCATAAATTTCACTTTAATCCTATATTTATAGAAGGAACATTAAATCTATGGGATAGCTAATAGCTATGTCTAAGTGGGCAGGAGATGTAGTTCCACTGCATGGTCTAGCACATTTTGTACAGAACACTTAATCATACCACTCAATTACCTACACACAGATGGTCCATTAAATAGTCCTAGAGCTAATCAATTAGTAAACATGTGTGACTGCATACTACAAAGAGAAACTGATACAACAAACCCAGTGCAAAGTAAAATGTTATGTACATTTAGAATATACACATGATCATTAAAAATAATTGCATTTGGAAATATCAGTGAAAAAAGAAAAAAAATAACTTAATAAGGATTACTAACCTAAGTAAAGTCTATTAACAACAATGCCAAAGTCAACACACCGATTAAAAGCAGATTTAACCCTTTAGCCCTCTGCAAAGAACATTTTCATACTTTAAATTATTACCAACTAAAACGTATTTCCTTGTTTAGATCAGTTTTTCAAGTCCTAAGGCTGGGCAAAGCCACCTGAAAGTTGAAGAAGTTAACAACAATACACATCTGACCACCTCTGAACCCCCTCCCTACCTTCTCATTTATAGCTTAAAGTGTTAAATACTTTTCTCCATTGCTTTGGTCTATGTTAGCGCTTTTCTGCATAGATAGCATCTACTGTAAGAATCAGCAAACTCAGTCACTCAGACAGTCAGAGCATGCACCAGTCAATCTGATGCCTCTCAAAACAAAAGTGTAAAAGGCATTGACGGATTTGTGCAAAGCTGATCCAAACCCTAGAAGGCTATCCATACAGTGAGAGCTATCTGATATCCTTCTGGGTGGAGGGAAACCTCCAAGGACATCAAGGAGGATTGGACATCAGCTCACCATAAATTAATCAGCTTAATGTGGTCATGATGGGTAAATTGTCCCTTTAAGGGTACGGTCACATGTGCGTTTTTCAGAGCAGAAGGAACGTCAGTGAGAGTGGACGTTCCTTCCACTCTGATGCCCGTGAGGCCACCTCGCTGAGCGTAGTTAGTGCACCCAGTGCTACAAAGCAAGATCTTCCTATGGAGGATCACGCTTTGTAGCCCCGTCAGCGTCTGTCGTAGTTTTTTGATGGGGAGGGCTTTATGACGTCAGGTGTTAACGCTCGTAATTCGTGCTTGCGCTACCCTGTGTGGCCCTCCTCTTCGATCTGTCACAAAGCTGCGACGGACACGGGGAAGTGCGGTCACATGGACGCACTCATTGCGCTCGTGAGACCACAGCCTAAGGTGGAAGCCCCTTCTCATTAAGGCTCATTGAGTGTTCTGCCTGGGTTTATAATACAATCTTTTCATTCTTTTTTTTTTCACAATGGTACGTGTTTTGCACAATTATCAATAGAGACCATCTAACTTTTTCCAGTGAAGGCTGTACACCATGACTGTATACAGTTCACACATTGCCTGGAAAGCAATGACAAATATATGGACAAAATGAATAAATGGATACATTTTATCATGATAGTGTGAAGCAGTACATTGCTGAGGGTAAGAAGAGGCAGTGGTGTATTTAGGTTTTGTGCTGCCCTAGGCCTGACTAAACTCGTGCACCCCCTAATTTAAATTTGAGGCACCCCTTCCTGTCAAGGCCACACCTCTTCCTGGTTAATCCCCACCCTTCCTCTTTAAGCTCCACCTTTTCCTCTTAGAGCTCCGCCTTTTCCTCTCTTTATATTAAAAGTGGATACCAAGTGCCTACTTGTATATTTTGTATACCATTTCAAATATATCTATTGAGATAAAGAAAATTATGAAATGTTTCAATTCAATCATTTTTACAAAGAACAGCCACGCATGTCAAGTATACTGGATCACAGCCGCTCTAATTGGTTGAACAATAAAATCCACAGAAACGTGCACTGCATATGAGCGTATCACAGAGCTGCACAGCAATAAAACCCACAGAAATGTGCACTGTGTATGAGCATATCACAGAACTGCACAGCAATAAAACTCACAGTAATGTGCAGTGTGTATGAGTGTATCCCAGAGCTCCAAGGCAATAAAACTCACAGTACTATGCAGTGTGTATCACAGAATCCACAGCAATAAAACTCCCAGCAATGCAATGTTTGGTGTGTGTCAGAGTATCAGAATCCACAGCAATAAAAATTCCAGCAATGCAATGTGCAGTGTGTATGAGTGTATTAGAATCCACAGCAATAAAACTCCCAGCAATGCAATGTGTGGTGTGTGTCAGCGTATCAGAATCCACGGCAATAAAACTCCCAGCAATGCAATGTGTGGAGTGTATGAGTGCATCAGAATCCACTGCAATAAAACTCCCAGCAAACCGAGTGTATATGAGCACACAGCAATTATTTATTCTACATTTACCGGCCTCCGTCCGCGGTAGGGCTGTGTGCAGAGTCAGCAGGGACTGTGTACAGATTCAGCAGGAGGTCCCTCCAGGCCACGTTAGGATCGCGGCTGTGCCTGTGCATGGAGCCATCTTGTCAGCAGTGGGGTGCCACTGCCAGAGGGTGCACCGTGGCTTTGATTCCCTTCCCGGTGGGTGTTCAGTCCAGAATAGAGTGACAGTCCATGTTAACGAAAGGGTGGGCAGCTGCGTGCGTGTTACGTGGTTCAGCCAGTCAGGTGGTACTGAGACTCAGTACCACCTGACTGGCCGGACCGAGTGTGACCTGCATGCACGCAGCTTCACCAGGAGCCAGGCAGCTCAATGACAAATTTCTATCACTGCAGTGCTGGTTAAGGAAAGGTCCACTTTAAACAGCAGTAAGCAGACAGGGCTTCATATTCTGCTGATACCCCCCCCTTTA
Source organism: Leptobrachium leishanense (assembly GCA_009667805.1). NCBI lineage: Eukaryota > Metazoa > Chordata > Amphibia > Anura > Megophryidae > Leptobrachium > Leptobrachium leishanense. The sequence continues at coordinate 345,242,291 of CM019063.1, forward strand.
CCTGCCGTTTACTGTCATCTTCTCTCTCTGGACACAAATCACATCCCCCTCCTAGAGCTGCTGCGGGGCGGGGAGGAGCTATGGAGGGAGGAGAGGGGGATTTTTATTCTATTCGATTTTATTCCATATGCAAACGCCATGCTCCGCTGCTCGTTGTTTGAGAACACAGCTCAAAGCTGACACACAGTGACAGTGGCACCTCCTAGTACCCCCTAATGACACCCCAATAATCACTGGTACCTGGGGCGGCCCGCCCTCCGCCACTCCTCTAAGTACACCACTGCTCTGGTGATATGCTCACACACAGGTTTGGCGAACTGCCAGCAAGTACGGTGCTGTTTGAAGGCAGTGCAAATCCCCATAGAGAAGTAATGGTTAATCTATTCAGAGAACACCAAACAGCAGAGAAATGTCAGTGAAATACCCTGATGTTCGGTGGTTTCAATCAGCAGGTTCAGGTATTCAGGCGAACCCCATAGGTTTCAATGTTAAAAATATTCCCGTTTTTAAGCAATATCTAATAAACCACTTATTATTTTAATCTGCAGTAAAAAGTCTTTATTTATTGATTTTTTTTATTTTAGTACCATTTAGTAATTTTTCAGATTTTTTTGGGCAAAATATCCCCTTTTTTTTTAATATCGGTTCTTCTTTTTCTGTAACAGAACATTTTATTATCAATCATAGGATCTTATATGTAAATTCCAGACATTTTCGTTCAGTAGTTCTTTTGAAAACAGCAGGCCATGGGTTTGCGGTCGCAGCATACAGCGGCCGACTCCATGCACTTTGGGGACCCTGCGGTGAATGGTGAATTCACTGCAGGGTGGGGAAATTTTATTCCCCGAAGTGCAGGGAATTACAGAACACCAAAATGTTGGCGTCATTTCGGTGGTCTGTGAGTAACCCAATTAGTGGTGAGGTTTTTTGTTGCCCCCTGGAAAGTGAAAGCCTAGGCGCTGCCTACCCAGGACATACTTGAAAATTAGTGACATCTCAATGTTTCCTTCCTGGTAAAATAGTTTGCAAAAGTAAAAAAAAAAAAAAAAAAAATTTTTTTTTTTTTTAGGGGTGGGGCCACCCGGCGGGCCGCCGCCCCCTGGAGAGTGCCGCCCTAGGCCTAGGCCTTGTTGGCCTAGGCCAAGATACACCAGTGAGAAGAGGACAAATTAAAATAAAGACATCAAGCTGTTTCTGTATTACAAAAAAATATGCTAACATTGTCAGACTTATCTGTTAGTTTACGCAGTTCCCTGAAATGATCCAGTTCGTGTGCCTTGAGGGACCTTACAAATGTGAGAATATGGTATAATTTGAATTTGGTTTCTGGAAATTGTCTCTGAATAATCAGTTTCTGCTGTGATAAATACACAATACAAAGACTACAAGAGTTCATAATCCTGGAATCAGAGATCCAGTTTTAGAATGCATGTCTGAAGAACACCTAGATAAGAAACCCAACATTGCCAGATTGGTACATCGTTCACACAGAAAAATGAAAAATATCCCTGGGGTTGGAGGTCTGTGATACCCAAAATGAGGGTAAAGTATACTTTTACAGCTCCCACAGTGGTGGCCTGATCTCTCCTGGGCACCTGCGCTACTTAAAAAATGGACCAGTAGTGTGACCAATCTACTTGAGTAGAGCGGCAAGACATGCAAATGTTTTGGGGCTGTGACCTTTCTTCAGTGTATAAGAAACATTAGAGAAACATTAGAGTTAAGAAACTGTCTAAATTATAATTTTTATAATGTTTAGGTCAAGCAGTATCCAAGATAAGTATCCAGAACTTTTCTTTTTATTAGGTGGAGTCTGCCACTTCCTCAACTGTGGAGCCAGGTTGACGATCTGGAGGCTGAGCTGTAAAATATTTTTGGTTATTATTATTGACATCATTTCAGAATGCACACTCTTGGGGGACAACAAAAAGTCCTTTAATACATGGCTTTGATACCTCAGGTATATTTAGGTAAATAAGAGCTGCCAATTTGTATCTTGTTTGTATGCATTTGTGCTTGAATGGGAAACTGAATGATTTTTGAAATTAGCATTATATTATCTACCTTATTTATTTTTCAAAAATTTACTTTATAACTCAACTTGAATGAAAACTTTGAATGAAATCAGCACACTCTGCTTTCAAGTGAATACGGTGAAGTAGTCCAATTGTCTCTATTGGTCAGTTCAGCAGTACTAAGACAGAAGAACTAAACAGATGGAAGGAATTGAGATAGAAAACCTGCATGTGAAATTCCACTCTTGCACATCAGTGCATGAATGTCATAAAAATTGGATGGGTCCAGCTGTTCTATCACTCCCTATGCACTCATTTCTGAGATCACTTCTTATAGACCTTTAGGTGAACACTACATTATGCTTCCCAAAAGTCACAAATAATTAATGAAGTACAAAACCCATGATATCAATTCCTAAATCTATTGACAGATGTACTCCTTTGATTTTAGGGTTAAGGATGAGAAAAAGAGAAGAAAAGCACAGTGTGCTTCACTCTCTCATATTAAGGTCTTGCTTCACCCTACCTTTGGAATGCCATGACGCAGCCCTTCAGCCTTTACCCAATGTCCAGATGTTTAAGCATTCTTTAAAAACCCAAACACTTCAAGTAATTTTTTTTTCAATGCCCCCTGACCTACTCATGCTGTGTATAACCTGCGAACAAGATATATAGTTACATGCATAATGATCTGAAAAACACAAGTCCATCAAGTTCAACCTCAAAAGTAAGCCCAGTTATCTTTTTTTTAATGTTAATTACGCTTAGCTTAAGTGCTGTAACCTTTCCCAATGGCAATTTATAACATGAAAAATATCCTGCCGTTTATCTTATTTTTAACAAGATTAAAAGATAGTCTGACAAATACATTTGAAATTGAAGAACAGGAACACAGAAAACACAGAATACATATTTGAATTTTGGTCTCCCCCTTTAACACATAAATATTTACTCCAATAAATCTTATATATGTAGCGCTCACTCCCGGAGGAGCCGCTGAATTAACCTCGGGTTAGTCTCACCGCACTAGGGAATAACTATACACCAGCACTGTTGTGGATTTTCTTTTTTTTATATTCTTTACTGATCCCAATAAAGCAGCATATATAACGTAGATACGGTATTTAAATGACAGGATTTCGTAACGCGGGAAAAACACGGGGCGGCAAAAGAAAAAGATTTACCCCCTCAGTTCTGGAGTGTAAGTCCCATGAATAATAGCCCAGAAATGTGTATGTGTATTGTCTCGGCTACCCGTGTACTGTATTCAACTGGCCAGTAAATGAAACAAAACAATCTACGACTAGTCACGTTGGGGCCCTGTGGATTTAAACAATACTGCAGCGTGTGTTTCTTATTTTGGAACTGCGGTCTGGGAGGCCTCTCACCCATCCGATATGCAAGCTGTCCAGCACCCGATCAAGGATCTTCTCCTCTGTGTACTGGAACTCTGTGCCACTGGATCCGCTCCCTGTTTGTCGAATCTCCGCAACAGGAACAACGATCCACCGCCTGCACTGCCGAATGGATCAGCGCGGTCTCCTAACTCGGGGTCCAGCCGGAACCAGCTTGTCATTCAGACCTCTCAGTGCTGCGTAGGTAGGTCTTAGCACGGTCACTGTCCCGATCTCCAGCACCAGTGAGGCAGCGCCTGTACTCTGGCCTGGTCACGATCCTTAACAGCTCTCACGTGCGTCTTCCACCTTTCACCGCTCAGCTCACTCTGAACATGCCTTCCACGAGGCTGCTGATCTCCTTCCTCTTCCTCCTCCACATCCTTCCTGTCCTCACGCAAAGCATGATGGAAACTGTAGTTCAGTGTTTGTCCAGCATAGTCCATATTGTCTCTATCTCCCTTTGGTGGCCATAATAATTAAATGCAGCAGAACACAGTCTTTAAAGTAGCGCTACAAATATATTACACATCATTTTCTATATCATACATTTTTTATTTTTTTTTGAGAAAGGATTTTACCAGGAAGGATACATTGAGATTTCTCTCGTTTTCAAGTATGTCCTGGGTGGCGAGTATGTACCGTTAGGTGTCTTGCCCAAGGACACTTTCTGGAGAGGTGCTCGTCGTGATCAAACCCATGACTCCACAGGCTCTCTCCACGCAGCTTTCTCCTTTGCGTCCCTGTTTTAGCACGATATTACGATGCAGGCGCTAAAAAAGCAGCCTCCATCGTAATCGGGTGCTAAGCCCCGGGATGTGCGCGGCGGCGCTAAGCGCCGCCATGAGCATCCACTCGATGGAGTCCATAGGAATCCATGGAGGCAGATGCTGCCGGTTACATGACCTTCCGGATCTTGCCTCATGAGATCCGGCAGGTCAGCGTAGTGATCCGCAGAGAGAGACTGGGGGACTTTTCCCCCCAGGCGCTCCCGGCAGACAGAGGAGACGGTTGGAGCCGCGGTTATCGCTGTGTGATTAGAGTGAGTATCTGACTTTTTTGGGGGGAGGGGGATTTCTGTCTGGTGCCAACGGATTCTGCAGCAGCGGAATCCGTTAGCACCAGTTCCAGGCTGTGGTTAACTTTTGTGTAACTGCAGCCAGATGGTAATTAGCGTTAATATATTGTAATCCTAACGTTAATTAACTCTTTGCGCTCCCCTTGTTAAGCATAGGGAGCGCAAAGTACAGTAACCGTGCACTGAAAAGAGCAAGATTCCAATCGCTAACAGATTTTTTAACCTGTTAGCGTTTGGATTGTAATATGGGTGGCCCGTGCTAGGGCCACCACGGCTAACGTTAACGCGCTCGCACGTGCAGGGGAGGCGGGGTGAAGGCCTCCATAGTGAGTGAGCGGGACATGTTATGCCGGATGTAAAGTTTAGACCCACCCGCCGCGTGGACCGCATAGCATGCCCTGCGGTGGGAAGGGGTTAACAATAATTGCATACCTTTTTTCAACCTCAACTGTCCTGTCCCCTTGTTTCCAGATGCACAGAGTGACTATTCACTGGATGACTTCACTCCTCTTCAGTTACCCTCTAAATCTCTCCCATTCAACTCTCATCTTTCTTCTTTAGCACCTCTTCCTCTTCATTAGCGCTCTCTCCTCTTTCCCTTCTCCCCACGCCTCATGTCATCCTACAATCACCCACAGACAATCACACTTATACCCACAGTCCCTTGGGTTATTACATTATTCAGGTTACTCTGACCTGACAGAGACTAAAGGATCCTTTCAAAAATCTTTATTTCCATTTTTTACATGACAGTTAATTTTCACTGTCAAGCCAACATCAAAGTTTGTTCGCAAACTTTAGCCTATCTAGTTTCTTGTTTTCTGCATTGTTACCAATCACTATCGGGGATATTCAAAGAGAATCGAAAAGTCACCGCACGTTTGGTGACTTTTCATTCACTTCAATTCGGTGCAATTCGACAATCCCATTTCAGCGACCCTGCGGTGTATTCAGCAAGCACCACAGGGCCAACGTAGTGCAGGGAAAAGCCATCGCAAATCCGGCTAACACTCACCGCAAAACCCGGCAAATGCACACCGAAACCCGCAAAAACATCTGGATTAACCCCGCCGAACACGCCGGAGAAACCTGAGCAGCTGCCGATCACTGTGCAGAGCAGCCGCCGGAAAAAGTCGACACGCAGACGAATGGAGTGAAAAAAAAAACAGTATGCTTGAATGTTTGAAAAGTGAAACGCTGTTTGCAAGGAAACTACAGAACTAAAATGTCTGAAATTTACATATAAGATCCAATGAATGATAATAAAAAGGGCTGTTACAGAAAAAAGAAAAAACGATTTAAAAAAAACGGCAAAAAACATTTCGCAAAAAAATCCCGAAAAATACCTAAAAGATCATAAAAAAATCTAAAAATAAATAAACTTTTTACTGCAGAGTAAAAAAATAAACTGTTTATTAGATATTGAATTAAAACGGGAATATTTTTAACATTGGAGCCTATGGGATTCTCCTGAATAAACCTGTCGAGTGAAACCACCGAAAGGCAGGGGAATTCGGCAACCTTTCTCAGCTGTTTGGTGTTCTCTGAATAGAAGAAGCATTGCTTCCGTATGGGGATTTCACTGCCCTCGAACAGGCACCGTATGTGCAGGCAATTCGCCAACATTTGGCGAACTGCCTGTTCTCTGGATAGTCGAATGGCCAGGAAAGGTAACCGTATGCTGAATTTCAGCGTTCTGTTAACTTTTGGCCACAATTCGGAGCTCTTTGAATAACCCTGGTATGTCTTTAGTGACATTATCAGGCATCCTGTGCACCTCACTCTTTGGGCGTTAATTAAGTATTTGTTACTCCTGATCCCCTCTCCCTCTGACAGATAACATTACTTCACCAGTTTTCTGTGTTTTGTGTTATCCATACTATATTCACCCACAGTGGCGTAGCGTGGGTTGTCAGCGCCCGGGGCCAGCCAAGAATTGTGCGCCCCCCACCTGTGGACACGTTATCGATATTGCCCCAGCTCTCACATGGATATTGCCCCAGCTCATGGATTTGCCCCCAGCTCATGGATTTGCCCAGCTCATGGATTTGCCCCAGCTCACGGATTTGCCCCAGCTCACACATGGATTTGCCCCAGCTCACACATGGATTTGCCCCAGCTCACACATGGATTTGCCCCAGCTCACACATGGATATTGCCCCAGCTCATGGATTTGCCCCAGCTCATGGATTTGCCCCAGCTCATGGATTTGCCCAGCTCATGGATTTGCCCAGCTCATGGATATTGCCCCAGCTCACGGATTTGCCCCAGCTCACACATGGATTTGCCCCAGCTCACACATGGATATGCCCCAGCTCACACATGGATTTGCCCCAGCTCACACATGGATTTGCCCCAGCTCACACATGGATTTGCCCCAGCTCATGGATTTGCCCCTCAGCTCATGGATTTGCCCAGCTCATGGATTTGCCCCCAGCTCATGGATATTGCCCCAGCTCACACATGGATATGCCCCAGCTCACACATGGATTTGCCCCAGCTCACACATGGATTTGCCCCAGCTCATGGATTTGCCCCTCAGCTCATGGATTTGCCCAGCTCATGGATTTTCCCCCAGCTCATGGATTTGCCCAGCTAATGGATTTGCCCCCAGCTCATGGATTTGCCCCAGCTCACACATGGATTTGCCCCAGCTCATGGATTTTCCCCTCAGCTCATGGATTTGCCCAGCTCATGGATTTGCCCCCAGCTCATGGATTTGCCCCCAGGTCATGGATTTGCCCCCAGGTCATGGATTTGCCCCCCGGTCATGGATTTGCCCCCAGGTCATGGATTTGCCCCCAGCTCATGGATTTGCCCCCAGCTCATGGATTTGCCCAGCTCATGGATTTGCCCCCAGCTCATGGATTTGCCCCCAGCTCATGGATTTGCCCCCAGCTCATGGATTTGCCCCCAGCTCATGGATTTTCCCCCAGCTCATGGATTTGCCCAGCTCATGGATTTGCCCCCAGGTCATGGATTTGCCCCCCAGGTCATGGATTTGCCCCCCAGTCATGGATTTGCCCCCAGGTCATGGATTTGCCCCCAGCTCATGGATTTGCCCCCCAGCTCATGGATTTGCCCCCAGCTCATGGATTTGCCCCCAGCTCATGGATTTGCCCCCCAGCTCATGGATTTTCCCCCAGCTCATGGATTTGCCCAGCTCATGGATTTGCCCCCAGCTCATGGATTTGCCCCCAGCTCATGGATTTGCCCCCAGCTCATGGATTTGCCCCCAGTTTACACATGGATTTGGCCCAGCTCTCACCTGGATATTGCTCCAGCTTCGGCAGGGGTTGAGGGGACCCAGATGCCGGGCAGCGCGGGAGTGCCTGCCCGGTCCTGAAGAGTCCGTCCTGTTGAAGGTGATGCGGCTGCGTGGCGTGCGTGCGCAGGTCACGCGGTCCGGCCAGTCAGGTGGTACAGAGACTCAGTACCACCTGATTAGCCGGACCACGTGACCGGCTGCGCCTGCACGCAGCCGCTTCCCTTTAACACTACAGGACGGACTCTTCAGGACCGGGCAGGCACTCCCGCGCTGCCCGGCATCTGGGTCCCCTCAACCCCCGGGCCAGTTTTAGGGGCGCAGACAAAACTGCGCCCGGGGCCACGGCCCCCCCAGCACCCCCCACTGTTCACCCAGATCAACGAGTATTGCTGTTGACCTCATGAAGCGAGGAGGCTTTTGAAAGCGCATCTTTTATTATTTATTGTGTGACGTATTGCATGGATGGGCACTGTGTATTCCCCTGAATTTTTGTTTAAAGTTGTAGGTATTAACCCCCAGGGAGGGAAGGTGTTTTTGTTTTTGCTGCAGGTGTCCCTGCAATTAAGGGAATTAATTGCTCCTGCTTGGGGGAGGGCACCAGATGAAAATGATTCCCACACAGGGGAAAGATGAGACTGACACACACACACACACACACACACACACACACACACTAGAGAGAGGAGAGACTCCGTTTGATAAGCACAGGACGGTGCTACTTCTGAGTGGGAGAGTCTGCAATTGATGTAGCAGAGAGAGAGTCTGCAGTGGATGCAGCAGAGAGTCTGCAGTGGATGCAGCGCAAGATACCAAAGGTTGGTGTAACTTTTGGGTAGGATCCCTGCTAGTGAGAGAGGGACTTTCAAGTGAGTCAATCAGTGTTCAGGTGAACCAGGATTTTGTTTATGTGTTATGTTTTATTTGATGCTGTTGCTGCAATAAAAGAAGCAAGATTTCACCGTTTAAAGAGACTGTGTGTCATGTTTTGCCCTGGAGGACCGCGCTATAGCGCCCCCCTGTGACAATTGTTATTCATGTAATGAAAGGTATCATTGCATTTTGGAATACTCTGGATATTTCATTATATTATACATTTATATTATTATTGCCTCCCAGAGGAATAACATTAAATTAACTGTTGCTCACAGTAAAACAGCTTTTTTTTCCCGCCGAAAGTATTAGGTGATGATTAGTGATGAGCCGAACACCTCCGTGTTCGGTTCGCATTCAAACTCGAACAATTTCAAAAGTTGAACACAAACCGAACTCAATGCAAGTCAAGGGACTCGAAAGTTTGATTTTTAGAGTGCCCTCCAAGAGGGCATATATGCAAGATATTTGCCATAAATGGTGTATGGGGGTCCGGGTAGTGCCCTGGGGGACAGGAAACAAGGACAAAAAGTTTAAAAAAAAAACGTTTTTTAAAGGAACACTGAGTTTTCCATGAAATAAGGGTTAAGAATAAAAATGAAAAATTCCTTCAATTATCGTGCCTAGGAGGTCCCCATAACCTGCCCGTGAAGTGGCGGATTTGTAGGATGTATAGAAACATTTAAAAACAAAAAAATGACATTTCAAATGATGGTAAATGGTTTTCCTTTAATCTGTTTATAAACAACTGCTTGGGACGGCAGCCTGTATGAAAAGAGGAGACATTTTAGGACACGCAGAACAAGTTTAGTGATTTTTTGGCTAAGTTATGATGAAACTTATGCAGGCTTTGGATGAAAGTAACAATAGGTGCTTTAAAATTGGGCCTTTAGTGTCGGCAACAGTGCCGTCACACCGTAACCCCTCTGTGGTATTGTGGAAGAGTGCAGGGTTGGACCCTGCAGTCAAATATTAAAATGATATGAATCTGGTACAGGCGTCAGTGCACCCAAATATTTTGACTTTGGCAGCAAGTGCCTTCACACCGTAACCCCTCTGAGGTATTGTGGAAGAGTGCAGTGGTTGAGGTTTTGGTAATGCAGAAGAGATCCCCGATCTATTCAGTTACATCAGCAGCTATAACAAAACCGGGTCAGCAATGTTTAGGCACTTGTACTGCGCTACTCTATATGTGAGAATCGGCGCATACCAGTAGCAACAGGAAGCAAACAGAACAGGCAGGGAATACACAGAGAGAATAGTCAAATGTCAGGCAAAGTCGGCAACAGATCGGGTCCTCAGAACAAGCAGGGTCAGTAACAAGTATACAAACTGATTTGGTAAACTAGCGATGCGGGAATAAAGGATGAGACACACTGAGCGGGTAGCGACGCACAGCATAGCGAAGCGAAGAGAAGCAAACATTTTGCAGGCTTGACTTCACTCCGCTCCACCTCGCAGCGTGTCTACACTGCATTACGTTTGCTTCTCACCGCACTGGACAGGAATCCACTAACTAAATTAAAATGTACACACAAAACCGTTTTATTTTCACAAAGCACATGTTATATAGGCAAAAAAAGTTTCTACTGAATAAAATACATCAAAAATGACTGTTAATTTAATAGCAATAGTATAAAAATATATAAAAAAGGTAACTCCTCACATACTTTTTCCACCCTGCACTGTGAATGTTTACATGTTCTGTTCAATAAAAACATGAAAACATATACTGTTTGTGTTGTATTATTTTAAGCAGACTGTGTTTTTCAAATTGTTGTGACTTAGATGAAGATCAGAGCACATTTTATGACCAATTCATGCAAAACTCCACGTAATCCCAAAGGGTTCACATACTTTTTCTTGCCACTGTATATATATAGAGATAGAGGAATAGCGGCACTCTCGATCTTTCCAAATGTAACAATTTATTGTGGAAATTCAACGTTTCAGTCCGCTAACCGCAGACTTTCATCAGGATACAAAAATAGAATGAAGAACATACATATATATAATAAAAACACTACTCACCAATTAGTGTGTCAAACTACCCATGCTGCACAAACGCCGTCTCAATCAGATGACGTCAGCAAACCAGCAACCCAAAGTGACCCGCCCATCACCATGGCAACCGAATGCCGTCCTGAGCAAGAAACACTAGAGATAAAGAGGGCGCAGGCAAATTCTCAATGCATGTCAAAAAACATAACCAACATGTCTGTATTCCATACCATTAACTCAAGAGAAAAGTCTCACACACCTGCACAACTACCCTCCTCCAAATACGTCCCCACAGGACCAAGATAAAATAAAAAAATAATAAAAACACACTGACATAGATGAATCAGTGAAAGCGCCTGATGCCCAGTATTCAAATATACAGAGTAAGGGGTCGAGGAAAATACTATTCCATATGTCCATGATATACAGCTGACAAAGCGCTCATTATGAGCCCCAAGGATCATAAGCAACAAGAAGATGAAAGAAAGTCTCGATTCACAGGTAGTACGCCCCTAGGGAAAGCTAAAAAAGATAAATGCAAACAGAGCTGTAAACACCCGAGCATGGGAAAACAAGTATACAGATCAAAGTGGGCCAAAAAGACTTCACTTCTGGAGAAAGGATTATCTTTTGCCCCTACGTCCTTCCCCAATCCACTTGACCTGGAGGTTGACTTGCACAAATTTGGCAGAAATCTACGCCTTAAGGAATTCTTTAAAGCCCCTGGCACCTTGGGGAGCATTCCTCAACACAATCGGTTTAAGCCTAAGAGTTCCTTTGATCCACTGAACCACCATGCCGCCATTAGAACATTTCTAAGGAAAACTCAGGATGACTTCAGCTCTTTAACTTCCCTACAGAAGAAGTTTCATACGAACATCAGTACAGCTCAACGGAGTGCCATTAAATCTTTGGCACAAGACAAGACTATTGCTATTAGACCGGCTGACAAGGGTGGGGCGGTGGTTGTTATGAATTATAAAGATTATAGAGATGAAATCATGTGTCAGTTACAGGACCCAGGAACATACCGGGGGATCCTACAGTGTTGATTCGTAATAAGATTGAATCGGTTTTCCTTCGGGGGTTGACCATGTCATGCATAACTCAAGATCTGTATAATTTTCTCTTACCTATCCATCCGCGAACACCTATACTGTACACATTGCCCAAAATTCATAAAAACGCCACCCACCCTCCGGGTCGCCTTATTGTGTCGACTTGTGGTGGATTACTGGAACCACTATCTAAATGGTTAGATTTCCTGGTGAAGGAGTCGGTGATGGGCTTGGACACCTGTCTTAAAGACACCCCCCAGCTGATCACTGATTTGCGAGACATTGTCTTACCGGAGACGGAGGTAGTATTTATGACGTGTGATGTGAAGAGTCTTTACACCGTCATACCTACTGACCTGGGAATTAAGGCGATGCGGGAAGTTTTGGCATCGTCGAGGTCCTACTCGGGACCCCCAATTGAGTTTGTCCTAGAATCGTTGGAGTTTGTACTGACCTGTAACTATTTTCGGTTTGAATCGATGTGGTACCAACAGATCACCGGGACCTCCATGGGGTCGGCGGTTTGCGCCGATGTATGCCAATGCTTTTATGCATTGGTTTGAACATCATGAGATTATTGCTAAATTTGGTGCTAAGATATTGTATTATAAGCGGTTCATTGATGATGTGATCATCATCATGAATGACACGGTACAGGGAGCAGAATTAATGATTGATCAGATCAATAATCTAGACTCTCCTATAAAGATTACGGCGGTTGTCAGCCTGCAATCTGTTGATTTTTTTGGACCTTCCCATTTCTCGTAGGGATAGGCACATTGAATACACACTTTTTCAGAAACTCACAGACCGTAATACACTACTTCACATGAGTAGCTCACACCCTTCTCACCTCAAGCGGTCATTACCTTACACCCAGTCCTTATGGGTGTTTAGGAATAATTCCCATCAGGAGCAGGCACAGATTCAGATCCAGGAGATGAGGTCCTGTGTTTTAGATAGAGGTTATCCCACTAGTATTCTGAGGGATGCCTTAGCCCGTTATAAGAGTGAAGTCAGGGACAGGGCTGGCAAAGACTCCACATTTGTTTTTTCCACCGTGTATACCCCTAGATCTGATGATATTAATCATATTTTGACACACAACTGGACAATACTTAAGGGTGATGAGACTCTACCGGAGGATTTTCAGAGACCACCTCTCTTTAGCCATCGGAGGTCACGTAATTTGGGGGACCTTTTGGTTCAGACAGATCCTATACATTCCTACTCCAATGAGACTGGTTTTCAACACCCGGGCTGTTTTAGGTGCCTGGGGTGTGTAACCTGTAGTCACATGATTTCTGGTGCTTCGTTCTCCCATCCCCACACTAGTAAAAAATATCGCATTAAACATCGCATCACTTGCACCACAGACCATGTGATTTATAAGATCTCTTGCCCTTGTGGCTTACACTATGTTGGCAAGACTGATACTACCCTAAGGGAGAGAATCAGGGGACATCGATCCTCAATTCGGCTGGCTTATAGGGATGGTACAATCGATAAACCGGTTGCTAGGCATTTTCTAGAGAAGGGTCATCAACTACCGTCTATGAAATTCATGGCCATTGACCATGTCCCGTGCCCCAGGAGAGGTGGAGATTGGAGTGGTCTCTTGTTACGAAGGGAAACATTTTGGATCAGGGAGTTAGATACTATCTGCCCTAGGGGCCTTAATGAGAGACTCTCGTACCAATCCTTTATTTGATATCATGGATGCTTATTTGTCTTTACAGTGGTTTTTTTGTGATACTCTGCAGTCTTTTTTCGTTTATATTTAACTAATAGGGGGTGCCTTTTTGGCTTCTTGTCTCTGTTGCGGGACACCTGAGCATGGGAGAGACCAGTTTTTTGTTATAATAGATCAGTGGTGCTTTTTATTGTTGTGGGCTCCCCCTTTTTTTGGGATGGGGATGTGGCTATTGTGACATATAATTAATTATAAATATACATATATTTTTGGTGTATACGGCTTGAGGTATTGATGTGACCAATATACCACAGTCTGAATTGGCCCTCAAATGGTTTGTTCACCTTAAATGTTTTATTTTTCTAATGCTTTACCTTTTAACATCTTGCCTTTTTGATGTCCTTTGCCTTAGCCTAACCTGGTACAGCCTTATTCTTTTTGGCCCACTTTGATCTGTATACTTGTTTTCCCATGCTCGGGTGTTTACAGCTCTGTTTGCATTTATCTTTTTTAGCTTTCCCTAGGGGTGTACTATCTGTGAATCGAGACTTTCTTTCATCTTCTTGTTGCTTATGATCCTTGGGGCTCATAATGAGCGCTTTGTCAGCTGTATATCATGGACATAGGGAATAGTATTTTCCTCGACCCCTTACTCTGTATATTTGAATACTGGGCATCGGCGCTTTCACTGATTCATCTATGTCAGTGTGTTTTTATTATTTTTTTATTTTATCTTGGTCCTATGGGGACGTATTTGGAGGAGGGTAGTTGTGCAGGTGTGTGAGACTTTTCTCTTGAGTTAATGGTATGGAATACAGACATGTTGGTTATGTTTTTTGACATGCATTGAGAATTTGTCTGCGCCCTCTTTATCTCTAGTGTTTCTTGCTCAGGACGGCATTCGGTTGCCATGGTGATGGGCGGGTCACTTTGGGTTGCTGGTTTGCTGACGTCATCTGATTGAGACGGCGTTTGTGCAGCATGGGTAGTTTGACACACTAATTGGTGAGTAGTGTTTTTTTTATATTTAAATGTTTTATTATTTCAATCAAAGAATGGGGTACAGAAGAAAACAGGGGGAAAACCAATAACATACATAAAAGGGGAAAATTCGGTACATTTTACCATAGCGACGAAATTAAACCTTGATATTCAGTTACGAAAAAAGGAAGTACAATTGCTCTACAGAATGGCAAAGATATGAAAGCATCACATCAGGTCAATTGACAATTAACCGAACTTGTCCCAGAAAAAGAGACTTATAAGGGACGAAAAGGAAAAAAGGAAAAAGAAGAAGAAAGGCAAGAAAAAATAAATAAAAAATAGGAGGGGAGGAAAGGAACCAGTTAGGATGAGACATCAGGAGCCTCCAGTCGTGAAGGCATAGGGCCGGGAGAGTAGGTGATAGCATGACAATTTGAGACCTACGTGTCCCTGGTTCTAGTAGTTTGGTATATTAGGTGATCTTGCCACAGTGACCAAGGGTCTTGTGCTGGGGAGGCAAGATTAAAGTGCGAGCGGGCCAAGTCCTCAGAAAATGCCAAGTCAGAGATCATTTTAGTCAAGGAGGGTAGAGAAGGGATTATCGTTTTTTTCCAGAGCCTAGCGATAAGAAGGAAGCAGCAGGATATAATTATACAAAACATTTTACGTTGTCTCGACATTTCCCTCACATCATCTGGGAGGAGTCCAAGAAGGTAATGTAATGGGGAGAATGGAACTGTGACACCCAGGACCTCCTCAACAAACAACGCCACTTGGGTCCAAAACGGTTGCAGTGATGGGCAGGACCACCATACATGTAACATCGACCCTCGTGCTGTTTGGCAACGCCAGCATGTGTCAGGAACATTTTTGTTAAAGTGACATTCCCTGACAGGTACCAAATACTATCTATATAGCACTTTACGACGCGTTTCAAAGATCGAAATACACCTAGATGCACTCTTATCCAATAAAAACACGTGGGTCCACTGTTCTAGTGTGAGGTGCGTGTTTAACTCAGCTTCCCAAGCCTTTTGAAAAGTGCGCTTAGACAATCCCATGCCGGACAGTAATTGATAATAACAAAGGGACAGGAGTTTTGTGGTTTGTGTAGGGCGTATTACAAAAGACTCGAATGGTGTGAGTATAGGTTCGTTCGTTGAAACAGAATTTAGCGTTCCCAGTGTTCTCATGTAGGATAATATTTGAAGGTAAGACAGAAACGCTTGAGAGGGTATGCCATGAGTAGTCTGCATTTGTGCAAAGGAGAGGACGGAGGAGTTTCTGAAAAATTGGAACACATATCTGACTCCATGCTGAGTCCATGATTTAGGGTTGAAAAAGGGGATTACATAAGTCAATGCATTTACTGGGGTGGCGAGGGATAGAGGGTAGAGAGAGGTGTAGGCACGAACATTTCTGTCCCAAACCGTGAAATACCATCTAGTGATCTGTAAAGCTGTTAAGAGAGCCGGCCTAGATTTAGAGGGAGTAAAAAGCAAACCGGAGAAAGAGTGACCTGGTATTGCTATTGATTGAATATAGGTCCATAACGGTTGGTGTACCAGGAGGGATTCGCTCAGGGAGGCTATGGTTGCTGCCTTGTGATATGCCAATATTTGTGGGAATTTGAGTCCTCCATCTTCCAATGAGGCCGATAGGACCTTAAACGGGGTGCGTGGTCGTTTACCGTTCCATATAAAAGAAGAAATGTCACGTTGGACCGCATTAAGTAAGGGTTTTGGAACGAGAATAGGTAACATGCGAAATACGTATAACAGTTTAGGCAGAATCGTCATCTTAACCGCTGCCGCTCTGCCCAGCCAGGATAATCTCACCGACCTCCACCGTAACAATAACAATTTAGTTTCAGCAAACACCTTCTTGTGATTTGTAGAAACTATGTCTTCAAACTTTCCTGGAAGTGTTATACCTAGATATTTTATACCTTGGTCATTCCACGCGAAAGAATAGCGAGCTTTTATATACCCTAGATCCGCAGGGGGGAGTCCCAACGCTAGTGCTTGCGTTTTCGGGAGGTTGAGAGAGTGGTACGAGACTAGGCCATATTCTGTTAGTGCTGCATGTAAAGAGGGCAGAGAGTCTAGTGGTTCAGTGATCGTTATAAGGATATCATCTGCGAAAAGATTTAATTTAAACGTCCGGGGGCCTATTTGGACCCCGCGGATGAGGTCGTTTTGTCTTATGGCCTGAGCCAGTGGTTCTAAAATTAAAGCGTAGAGCAGCGGGGATAAGGGGCAGCCTTGGCGCGTGCCGTTAGTGATATTAAATGTTTTAGAGAGAAAGCCACTATTTAACACCCTAGCGGAGGGAGAGGCGCATAACGCCATAATGGACTTAATGAGATCTTCAGTGAACCCAAATTTATTTAAAACTCTATCCATGAATTTCCAGTGAACCCTATCGAACGCTTTTTCTGCATCGAGCGAGAGCCATAAACATGGGATATCATGAATAGATTGGTATTCCATCAGGGCCAGTAGTTTCTTAGAGTTTTCTGTCCCTTGCCTGCCTTTGATAAACCCAACTTGATCTCGCCCGATTAAAGTAGGGAGTATGTCATTTAACCGGATGGCCAATAATTTAGCGTAGATTTTTATGTCTGTGTTTAATAAGGAGATGGGTCGAAAATTAGGGCAGGAGGTCGGGGGTTTACCCGGCTTAGGCAACGTGACGATTGTAGCCTGTAACATGTCTTTAGGGAACCTGCCTTCAGAGGAAGCCTGTGTGAACACCCTATGTAAGTGCGGGGATAGAAGGTGTGTAAAAGCTTTATAATAGGCAGAGGGGAATCCATCTGGTCCTGGTGCTTTACCATGTGGTAAAGAGGATATGATTTTCGTTATTTCCATAATTGTAAAGGGCGAGGACAGTTGTACCGTCTGTGAGTGTGACAAAGCAGGGAGGTTAAGGTGTGAGAGATAGGCATCGATGTCGGCGATGGTGGGGTGTGGCATGTTATCATTGTCTGACAAATTATAGAGAGATGAGTAGTAGGATGCAAACTCTTCTGCTATTTCGGAGGGTTTGTGTACCGCAGTTTGGCCGGGGGAAACAAGCTTATCTATTCGTTGTCTGGGTAAGAGTGTGCGTAGTCTTTGTGCTAGTAGTCTACTAGGTTTATTGCCATAAGCATAAAAGCGCGTCTTAAGGCGCTGCAGGTGAGAAAAATGAGACTGCCTGTCTAAAATGTGCAGTTCGTCATGTGCTTCACTTAGGAGGCGAGACGTGGCATCCGACGGGGAGATCTTATGAGATCGGTATAGGGAGTCGAGTTTTTTCAGGAGGAGAAGGCGAGCGGCCTCTTTGGATTTTTTAAAACGGGATGCCCATTTAATGCAGTGGCCCCTCAATACCGCCTTGTGAGCCTGCCATATGGTTGTGGCAGAAAGGTCTTCACAGTTATTTAATTCAAAATAAGATTCTAATTGGGAAGCTAGATCACTTTTAGCTATCTCATCTGACAGTACAATGTCGTTAAGTCGCCAAGGCGACTGTCCGAATGCTTTATAGTCGTCTTTAAGGGTCAAGGTAACGGGGGCATGGTCTGAGCACGAAATTGTGCCTATTAAGCAACTTTCTACCCTTGGGAGCAATTGGCTCTGAGTCAATATGTAGTTAATCCGAGTATGTGTCTTGTGTACTTTGGAGAAAAATGTGTAATCCACTTCGTTAGGGTGAAATAAACGGCATGTATCATATAGACCGTAGTCGCCTATCAGGGATTGAAATTTGTCTACCTGTTTTTTGCGTTTCCCAACAAGAGGACGAGATCCAAACCCCGAAGTATCTTTCAGAGGGTCTAGACTAAAATTAAAATCCCCACAAATGAGCAAAGTGCCAGTCATTACCAAAGATAGTTTAGCGAGTACCGAAGCCACATAGTCTACCTGATTTTCATTGGGAGCGTAAAGATTAAGAATAGTGTAAATCTTGTGATTCATAGAGCATACTAGAATCAGGTATCTGCCATTCGGATCTGAGAGTTTACGATGCAATTCAAATACAACGCTGTTCCTAATCAAAATGGATACTCCTTTGGATTTAGTTGGGCCCGTGGAATGGAATTGAGTCGTGAAGTTCGGCCATTTTAGCGGGGGATGGGACAGTCTCCTAAAATGGGTTTCTTGAAGGCAAACGACGTCCGCCCCAGCAGAGTCTAGCTCCTTATAGAGCGTCCGTCGTTTGTATGGGATGTTTAGGCCTTGGACATTATATGATGTGATTTTTACCATGGAAATAAGTTAAAGAGAGGCATAACATAGCTGTAATGGTTACAATACTGCATCCAATATTTACCCAATCCCACAGATGACTGTGACCACCAAAAGAAAAAAGCATAAGAATGCCACAAAGTTCGAGTGAAGCATTGCCCCTCAGAGCCAGAGACGGGAGGGTCTTGAGATTGAGGCAAATGTCCAGTGGTGTGCGACATCAAGGCATGTGGTTCCTGAAAAAATAGAAAAAAGGAAAAGAAAAGAAAAAAAAATAGGGAGAAAAAAACACAAAAAAACATATATACAAAAAAAGAGATTGTGGATCTCCTTCGTGGCAACAAACCCGCTGTTGAGCCACGACTCTCATCATGAGAGGGAGGAAAAGAGGGGGAACGTGGGAGAGAATTTCTCTCAACTGGACGGAGCCGCCAGACCATAATGACATATAATGTCGCTGAAACTTCGTGCATTGAGTTGGCGAGTGATCCATCCCAGGAGAAGTATTCTAGACCACAACATGGCCGTGGAGGCCTTCAAGCTGAGCCCTTCGGAATTCACCAATCAGGACAAGACAGAAGTGGAGACGGCGTTCATCCCGGTTTCCCCTTGCGTACTTTCTTCCAATCTTTGGACAACTTTTGAGGTGCAATGGAGGGTCACCGGATAGGAGAGGCTGGGGACAGATCTTTTTCCGACAGGAATTTTAGGCCTTGCTCTAGCGTCGTAACCACTCGTTGCGAGCCTTCATGTGTAATCAGCAAGCTCTGTGGGAAGCCCCAGCGATACAAAATTTCGTGTTGCCGGAGTGTGGTAGTCACCCCATGTAAGGAGCGCCGAAAGTCCAAAGTGCGTTTTGCTAGATCCGGGAATACCTGTAGATGGTCATATTCAGGAGACGTGACCTGGGGTTTTCGCAGCGCCAGGAAGATAAGTTCCCTGGGTCTGAAATAATGTAGGCGCAAGATGACGTCGCGCGTGGAGTCCGCTGGTAAGGCAGGTGGCCTAGGAAGGCGATGTATGCGGTCCATTAGCAAAGACTCCGGGGTCAGGTCAGGCACTAAGTGAGAAAAAAAGTTGGTGACATAAGCAGCTAGCTGTTGGGGTTTAACGCTTTCAGGAATGCCGCTGATTTTCACGTTGTGTCTGCGAGACCGGTTTTCAAGATCAGTAAGTTTGGCCAAGCAGCTTTCCAGCGAGTCCTCAAGATCTTGTACCTTATTGGCCAAGTTATTCTGTGCATCTGCATATTCCCCCATTTTATCTTCTATATGGGAAGTGCGATCAGCCAGACTTTGGATATCGGCTCTGATTTCCCTTGCTACTTCTTTAAGTTGTGATTTCAAGTCAGCGGACATGGTGGTTATCATACCTTCCAGCGTTTGAGTCAGGGTATTCATCTCAACTTCCAGTGCCTGGTTGTCTGCCGGTGGAGCTGCGTGTGGTTCCGGGCTCGAGTGGCCGGCGCCATCTTGGATTCCGGCCGCCGATTTTTTTCAGCCCGGTGCGTGGAGTAAAAAACTCGGATTTGGCCGCCGATGCTTTGACCTTACCCTGGGACATTTCACCCACCCTGGCAAGATGTTTTAAGCCAGATTTGAGCGCTTTAAGTGTGCTTTATGGCACTTAGTGTGAGGTCTGGATGTGGAGCTCCTCAGTTAAGCCGCCATCTTGATCGGCGGTTAGCCACGCCCCCCGTGAGTAGTGTTTTTATTATATATATGTATGTTCTTCATTCTATTTTTGTATCCTGATGAAAGTCCGCGGTTAGCGGACTGAAACGTTGAATTTCCACAATAAATTGTTACATTTGGAAAGACCGAGAGTGCCGCTATTCATCTATCTCTATATTTCTATATTTGCTGAGTGGGCACCGGGCACGGCATTTTTCTATTTTTGGAATGCAGGAGTGATCGTTCGTTATATATATATATATATATATGTGTGTGTGTGTTTAATATTGCAGAAGCCACCCGCACATCATAGCAATTCAAAGAATTGTATCCCAGAGCTCCTGTGCCACATTCCCCATATGCAGCAAGGAATTCTGGGTAGGATATGCAAATGACCTCTATCTCACTTTTATACATCCTGGATCTGTTATTACACAGAACCCTAAAATCAATACTATGCCACACTGTGGCTTTGTAGCAAAGATAAGGTTATGCAACTGGTCAAAGCCACTCCTAGGACAGCGCTGTTTCAGGTTTGTTGAACCTTCATCAGCTAGGAGACAGGCATGACCAGTTGCAGTGGATGCTTGGACCATAGGTAAGTAAGTGTCTATAAGGGTTGTGGTGAAGGACTAAAAGTGAGACAAAAAGCCTCCACACTATCATAAGTGTGTTTAATATTGCAGAAGCCACCCACACATCATAGCAATTCAAAGAATTGTATCCCAACACACTTATGATAGTGTGGAGGCTTTTTGTCTCACTTTTAGTCCTTCACCACAACCCTTATATATATATATATATATATATATCATACCTGCCCTTACCTTCCCCTATAAATTTGCTAAAAATATACACAAAAAAACCCAAACCACTGCCTGAGACCCCGCGCAGCCCACATGCCACCCCCCTCTACCTGGCTGAATGTATCTAATATATATAATTAAATACATTCAGCCAGGTAGAGAAAGAAAAAAAAAGGTTTTATTTTAAAATGTCCTCGGATTTTATTTTTTTAGAAATGTGTCGCCTTACCTTAGCCTGGTGGTCAGTGGGGGCTCCCTGGATCCTGGTTGTGGGGAGGGTCTGCCGTGGCCGCAGGTGCAGTGACTCCCTCCCTGCGCTGCCTGTCTCTGCCACATGCACCCGGGCGGCTAGCCCGCACAGTCGCAGCTCTGTCATCCGGCGGCCGCATGCTCCTCAAGGGGATCCTTGGGAGGCCCTGGCAGGCTGCCCTCTACAGTGCCTGATTAGAGGGCCGTGTCTGCCTGATGTTTTAGTAACAAGAATGTTTTATCCCATAGGCTTCAATGTTAAAAATATTCCTGTTTTAATTCAATATCTAATAAACCGTTGCTTATAATATTCTGGAGTAAAGAGTCTCTTTATCTCTAGATTTTTTTAAGCATTCTTTATACTTTTTTTCAAAATAATTTTTTTTCGAACTTTTGCCGAACGTTCCAAAAAGTTCGAAGTTCACGAACTGTCGAACGGCCGATGTTCGATGCGAACTCCGAACAGATCGAACCGAACAGCTCATCCCTAGTGATGATGTGTCACATGCCTAACTTTTACCAAAACAGTTGAATGATGTTATAGAATGCTAGCACAGCTTTCAAAGTTGTTAAAAGCATTAACACAAATCAGGAAATCTTTAAGTGATATGTCTTCACCGGTCTGTGCTAAAAGTGTATATCTGGAAAAAAAGAGTAACAGAGTTTCTCTTGAAAAAGGTGAATCTAGCATTTGGTGATAATACCTTAAAATACGCCTTTATTTCCCAAAAGAATTGCATTAGTTGATCACACATATGGCAATATGTTTGACTCGAAAAGGTTCACCATCTGGAATCAGGGTTGTGATCAATACTAGGAATTGAATATCGGGTGCCTAGTGTCCATGTTAGTAAAAGAGAGTGGGTTAATTCACTTCCTTGGAATTGTGGATAACTGGTAAGGAAAAAGCACATTTAGACCAAAAGAAATACCTAATTCAAGTATTTTTTTTAATACATCCAACTACTATAAACTGAAGTTGTTAATGTTAAGGCAATATCAAATACAGCGAAGCTCACTTTTATTCGGCATTTACCTCAGTATCCTCTTTTGGAGTCTGTAGGACCTGGGTGATCCTGTTGGATCTTGTGCAGGTCAGTGTTAGGACAGTGGAGAACATTTTGTTCTTTTTTTAGGTGAGATGAAGCGGATGGAATTTTTGAATGTATATTTTTTGTGCAAAATCAATTAACGCCATGTTTTAACACATGGTAATTATTTTTTTCATCACTGGTCATGTCACGCACCGTAGGCGCCATAAAAACGGCCAAATACGGTGCCGTTCCGCTTACAGAATCGTGTTCCAGTCCAGAAATTACCGCTGCCTGGACTGGTGTCCAGGCACTCAGGGATCCATTCCTAGTTTCTCCTCACCTCTCCAGCCTCAGGTGTGGGCTGGGCCTGGACTGCCCATATAATCATGCCTCACCATTCATGGAATGCTTCTGCATCTTTCTTCCTTAGACGTCTCATTTGCAAGCCTGACCTGCGTGCTATGCACATAACCTGTCTGAAACCTCTCATCACTGTATCCTGCTGTAACCCCTTCATCATTACATTCCATCGTTGACCCCTTATCGCTGCATCCCATTGCAACCCTCCTTCCTGGATACTCCTTGCAACCCTTATTCCTGGGGACTTTCATATCTACCCTCCATCATCCTGCTGAACTGATTGACCTATCCGTGTATGATCTCTTTTCTGGACTTTGACAATCCCTATGCCAGCTGCCTGCCACAGACCTAACCTTGATTTGACCATTCTCCTGCGATAGCCCTTCTAATACCACACCTGATCTTGTTATTCCTTTTGCCCTCTGTGTCTCCTGGTCCTCTACCCTCTGTGCATCCAGTAAGTGTGTTCTTTAGTTTAACTGTGCTTCCATTTCTGTTTAGTTAACCCTTATTGTGTTATTCTTTATTCAGTGTCCAGTCCAGTACCTGTCCTGTTAGCCCTTTTGTGCTATCCTGACCACCTCTTCCTATCCCATCTGCTAAGTGTACCCTTTCCTCTGTATTTAGTATCTCTCCTATACCTGTTATTATTTATCCAGAGTCCCCTTCTTGGTTTACTTCTTCTGTTTCTTTATTTAATAAACCATTATTTCCGGGTTTAACCTCACCTTCCTGCCTCACTCCATTTGTGTAACCACACACTGGGCTCGAAACCTCAACCGTGACAGGCTAAAATAAAGGAGAATAACAAACAACCGTGGAATAAATCCCAAATACTGTCATCTACTTACAAAGGATAGTGCATTGCATATATTCAGAACCTGTGAATATTGAGTATTCTATAGAAAATAACTAATGTGAATTACTCACAAAATAAAATTCCATGAAGTAGAGCAACACTCCCGTTATGCAAAGTCAGGCATGTGCCACCGAGCACGCAACCTCCTTTTTCATGCAGGTTCATTTGACAACACAACTGTCAACTTATGCCTTTGACATAGGCTTTTTACCAAAATATTGCTGTAGTTGTTTTATTTAATAAAGCTGTCTGAAAAAGGAGGTTGAGTGCCCAATCCATCTCAAAATGTAGTTAGATTACCCTGGTCAAAAAAAGTATTTTCTATAAGAACATTGTTTGGGACACTTGACAAAAGGCCACTGAATTAATAATTTATGTTGAGGTTGAGTCAAGACAAGTATACCAATAATGTCTAATGACAAGTACTTATTTTTTAATTTAATTACACATACATTACACATACAAACATTGGTTTAAATAAATTAAAAATTAACTTCAATTCCAATGCTCCCCTCTAAACTCGCTTGTCTCAAACAGTGATTGAATTTAAGCAGCCATGGGATAGGCATAAGGCTATCCTAAACAAAAGATAAATCCAGGTAAAGTATCCATGTAATTGGGCAGACTAGATGGGCCGAAAGGTTCTTATCTGCCGACATTTTTCTATGTTTCTATGTTTCTCTCTTCCAGGTAGCAGGATGTGCAGACCAATATGAATTACCTTGTCTTTTTAACATGCTACAGCGGTGTCTTGACTAGTTGGCCATGTTTATTCTCTGGGTCAGCTAGTTCAGCCTCAGGCCAGTGTAGTTCAGTCAGGTTGCATAACCTAATAAAGATGGTAAACAATGTCCGATTTTTCATTCACACTTGTCTTTCCCAGGTTTATGACCCCAGAAACCAAATTAGTATGTGCTTGTGGTTGTTAACTTTCATTAATGGTAGACATTTAGTTTTGTGTTTTGTTCATGCTTGTATCAACTCTTCCCTTATGGAATGAATAATAAGATATGAATAATGTATTTAGGATGTACTTTCCTTTTCAGAGCAGTCACGTTCTCATGCCTCTGCACATAAATACTGTGTTAACAAAAAGTATTTGAACCCTTTTGAAAGGATTGTTTTTATGTATAAATTGGTCTTAAAATCTGGTAAAATGTTGATCTAAATTACAGAAATTAACATACACAATCTGTAAAGAATGTAATAGGGCCCTGTGTTATGCAAAATACTAAACGCGTGTTTTTTGCGCGAAGCGTTAAACGTTAACGCACGAAAATCACTGCTGGATTTACATTCCTCGCTCATTTTTTCATCCTTCAGGAAATTGCGCTCGTAAAACCGACGTGCAAAAATGTGCGCAAAGTACCGTTGCGCGCAGAAATCAGTGAGGACAATGTAATTTTTAATGCGAGTCCGTCTTTTTGTGCGGACTGCGCACAACAGACGTACTTTCTGACGGAAGACAAGGTAGTGGCCATCATTTTTGACGGATCTAGTATAAAAAAAACGTGCACATCGACGTTCTCCGTTGTGAATCCGCAGTTTGGTATGGTCAGGTTGTTACAATTTGCCGTTACCACCAGCTTTTCAAAGACGTTAAAATTATGCGAGCAAACGTTGTCCGTTAAATTTTGCACTAAGATTGTAATACCATGCGTGTACCAGCGCACAAACGCATTTTTGCTCACAATGTTAAATATAGGATGGGTGCACTAAATTGCGCTCGCAAAGGGTTCGCGCAGGTTCAAAGGGTTCACGCAGGTTAGATGTTAACGTGCATTTTGTGCGCGAACGTCGTAATAGGACGTTTAGTGCAAAGGGTTTTGCCCCTCGTGTTAATGCATTTTTGCGCGTGCGCACGATTGTGCGCGAAGAATATAATAGGGTCCATAATGTTTTATTGTTCTCGTATTGAATATTCATTCAAATATTCAAAATATAGGCTGGAAAATATATGTGAAACCCTATGATAATGACTTCAGCAAAAGATAATTAATCCAGTAATCCACCATTCCACTCCCAGAAGCCTCCTCTGCTACCCTCCTATTCCCTCACATCCAATACCTTCACTCTTCTCCTCCCTCACCCCTGCGGTCAAACACATCTTCAACTGCCTCTCCCTTTTCCTGTCTTCTAATTCCCTGCTTAACCCCCTGCTTTCGTCCCCTACACTCAACCGAAACTGCCCTCACCAAAGATACCAATGACCTCCTAACTGCTTACAACCACGACCACTGTTCTATTCTCATCCTACTTGAACTCTCAGCTGCTTTTGACACTAAACACCACCCCCTTTTTCTAAAGACTCTCCGCTCTCTGTCTACTCCGTGACACTGCGCTAACAGGTGCTTTTCTGTGTCATTTGCTGTTAACTCCTCCCCTTCAATGCCTTTATCAGTTGGGGTACCTCTAGGCTCTTTCCTAGGTCCTCTGCTCTTATCTATCTACACCTCCTGCCTGGGCAATATTATTAACAGCTTTGGCTTTAATTACCACCGTTATGCTGATGTTACTCAAATCCACCACTCCACCCCTGATCTCTCTCCTCCTGTCCTTTCCAAAGTCATTGACAGTTTATCTGGCATCTCCTCCTAGATGGTCTCTCACCACCTAAAGATTAAGATGTTGAAGGCTGAGCTCCTACTAATTCATCCCTACTGGGGGTTAGAGTGAGGTATGGGGGATTACTCCTGAATGTACTACAAAACCCTCACTAACTCAGCTCCCCACTACCTGTCCTCACTAATCACCAAATACACCCCAGCCCGCTCCCTAAGGTCAAACAGTGACCTGCGCCTAGCTTCTCCCCGCATCACCTCTTCCCATGATAGACTGCAGGATTTCTCAGGCGCAGCCCCCACTCTCTGGAACGCTCTCCCTCGTACTGTCAGACTTTCCCCTAACTTCTCTTCCTTCAAACGCTCCCTTAAAACGTTCCTATTTAGGGAAGCCTACCACCCAACTCACTGACGCAACCATCAATCACTCTCACCTTACAGTCCTCTCCTCCTGTTTCCAACCCCAACCCTCCCAGATTGTGAGTTGCTACGGGAATAGGGCCCTCATCTCCTCCTGTACTGTTTGTCAAATTTTGTTCAATGTATTGTAACCCTGTCTATACTGTTCTTATTGTACAGCGCTGCGGAATATGCTGGCGCTTTATAAATAAAGAATAATATTAATAATAATAATAATAATAATGTTGAGCAGCTTTAATCTACAGCTACCAGAAATGCTTGTTTGAGGTTATTGCTACCAAAGGAGGATAATCTAGCTATTAAGTACAAGTATTCACTTTTTAAACAACACTGTGAATGCTTAATGGATTGTGTTCAATAAAGAGACGAAAGCTTTTAGTTGTCTGTCACATTGTGTTTGTCTACACTTGTGACTTTGATAAAGATAAGATGACGTTTTATGACCAATTCATGCAGAAAACCAACTAATACCAAAGGTTCGCACTGTTTAAGACCATATTCTTCCCACAATAAATAAAATTCTACTTTCAACTACAGAAGTTGTCCAAGCTATTGAACTATGCTCTCCATCACTTGATATAATATGTGATTTTCTCAACTGCAATGTTTCCTTGCATTGACGACTTGTGTCCTGTCCTGGGTATGTACACAATATAAAGCCAATAAATAATAACACAAATACAAATAAATTAAATTTTCTCTCACTTATTGCTCATGATATTGCTGCGTTATTACTACAATATATCAACACATTTTTCTTGAAACTTTTGTAATACATTTTGAAGAAAACCTCTTACTTTATTTTCTGTGCATGTTTCAACATAATTATAATAATCCTAAAGAGGCGAGCAGTAAATTATATGGTTTTATTTACCCCTAAAATATAGGTTCTTTTCCGGCGTGACACATGGCTCATTATTTTCACTGCCTCTAATACCAGCATGTGATAAATATAGCATATTAAAAATAAAAATTACGAATCAGGCATAAAAAGTTGACCTTATAAATGTAGCATTATTCCATATGAAGCAGGACACTGATAAAATGTCTTTTGTAAGTGCAGTGAGTGAGATGCTGGAATCAAGGGAATTGTAACTCTATGCTCCTTTCTCAGAATGAACATGCGACTTCTTCACATTGCTCCCATGAGTGACAATAATGTCATGCCTCGCCCAGGGCTGTTAATTCCCACCAGCCAGCCACAGGCTTGGTGGAGGAAGGGAGGGAGATGTCACACTAGCCAGGGATTCCTATCACTTTCCCTGTACTCTTACTTGAATGTAGAGGCTACTAATGTCCCTGCTCCTCCTTGCTGTCAGACCTGTACCCTGGAGAAGAAAGTGATGAGAAGGAGTTTTCTTCCCTGATTGCTGTCCAGAGGGCTTGAAGGGGTAAATCTACTTAAGACACGGGTAAGTGAATCTCTTCCACTGAGCATCTGGAAACATTAATCATCAAGCTTTTTATTATACTGGTGATGAGTGTTAATAATAAAAAGGTGCATAGAACCCAAGATAAAGAGTTATTAGAGCTTCAGAAACTGAGAAGGTTATCCTCAACCTGTAACCATCGAACGTGGTCCTTATTTTAAGGGAGACAAGTCATTGGTAAACAAACCAAGTCATGCAATTAATATGTAAAAAAAGAGAAAATACAGACCAAACTGCACACATATATTTAAAACATTATAGTAAAAACAGAGAGTCTAAAACGTTGAGCATCATTTGAGCGACAATGTTGAATATTCACTACATTCACTTTCAAGAGTTGCTGGTGAACCCACAGTCAGGTTGAAGAGTGTAAAAAAAGGATTGCGAGCATTGTGCGGTTTTATGTTCTTCCAATAATATTGTTATTACTAATAATTACAATAAACTATGTGTAAATAATAGCAGCAGGTATAGGCGGATTGTGAAAAACCATTAAAACCTTACAGATGCCTTGACAGAGCTCATTCAAATTTTACCTATATTGGCAAATACTAATTTGGGACTGGGGAAACAGTTGATCATAGATGTTGTAGAGTAGAATTCTTATCATATGCTGGCATTCTTAGGACTGGAAAAGCATGCGAATTGGTAATGGCCTGTTATGTGGCTTAAAAAATCATTACATACATATTTCTGATATTATTATCTAGTCTTTCCCTAGAACGCTTTTTTTGCTATATGTGCATGATGCGGAGAACTTTTTGATGACAAATTATCTCCTTATATATATATATATAAATACTAGATATGTATTAATGATTTGTGTGTGTATTTAGCATGCATTGTTTTTAACAGCTTTTACATGTGTTGTGAACATAACACAAACATTGACATAAAGATAATAAAATGGGATAAGCAAAATGCCTGTCAACAATTTTCTGGTGTGGAACTTCCTTTTCTAGTAATTAATAGCACTTGTTACGCATGCTATATTTTATAGACCATTTCACTCTCACATTAAATCCTTGTATGTTCCAACCACCTGCTGTCAGATTAAATATGAGAAGTAATAAAAGTAAAATGCAGGAAAGTCACATCCAATTAACCTCTACCCTGCGTGAATTTATTTACTCATATAACCATGCTTGGCATTTTTTTTAAGCCTAGCTCACGTTCGATGTTCGTACCATCTGATGTGCACAAGAGGTGAGAGCACCGTACCCTGTGCTCAAATATGTTGGCATAGTGATACTAAACAAATTAAAGAAAATTCAGAGCACACCACTATAATATAGGCAAAAGATGTTAAATACACCTACGTATGTAAAACAAATTATGGAAATTTGGTTACAAGATCTGATCACAGATTACATAAATCTGCCACAGCGCCAATTTACCCTGTCATTGGCAGGTCCTACTCTATGCCAAAATAATTTCTGCTGTTTTAAGGGTATACTCACTTACTTTGACCATGCATCTTGTAATGGTGTGCTCTGATTTTTCTATATTTTGCATGTTGTGCCTACTGGCCAACCTGAAGCACTCTTATAAAATGAATGTTTAGCTGAGTGCAGCCATCCTGGTTTTGTTCAATACATATTGAGGGCTGACCATCCCTCTATGACTTTGCACCCCTCCCTCTCACATCTGCCTTATTGCAGGATCTGTTTAAAACCTTGATCTGCCAGGAGCCCCATTGGGATGCATCTTCCCAGTAAGTTGGTATACTGCAAAAGAGCAGACATTAGGTTGGCATTGGGTAGGGCCGGTTGATGATGCTGTACATTGGATCGGCTTACAGTAGGTGTGCATATTTTGCAACCAAATCTCTTACATATGTTTTGCCTAGTTAGGTGTTTATAATATCTTTTGCCTAAAATTTCTGTATTTTGAGCTCTGAATCTTCTGTATTTTGTATGTTACGCTTACTATGTTATGCTTACACTCAGGAGCACCTTTACAAATGCATTTGGATATGAATGCAGCCATTAGGAGTCGTTTGGACCCCCGTTCTGTGGCACCTAGAGGGTCATAATTGGTATCATTGGAAAAGCCTGAGCATGGCCTTTCTAATGATACCAAATCTAAGCGTGTTACAAGTAAAAATAAATATATATATATATATATAATATATTAAAAATAAACAAATTTTTGGGCTTTTTAATTTATTAATGCAGCATTATTGTTCACATTTCAGTTATAATGTGAACAATGATGCTGCACTAACAATTTTTTTGGGAGTTTTCGCTTATATCATGTAATTTCTCAGACAAACAAAGTAACAGGTTCCCATTTCTAATTTTTTTAACAAGCGTACCCCATAGAATATATAACCGCAAAAGGCTCGGATGAAATAATGAGAATTTTTTTTATTTTACACGCTGTAGATGATTGGAAATCCACATTTTTTTACATTAGTTGTTATAGCATTCTGGCAGGGCACGACATATACATATAATAATGATATATTATCAATCTGCTGAGTCTGCTGAAAAAAAGGATATATAATTTCTCTGGGTCGTATAATAACACATGACTTCAAATGGCGTTTAAACACGATGAGGGAAAATGAGCTCAGCACACAGAGGTGAAATGGTCCAGCAGTGAAGGGGTTTAAAAAACTTCTATTCTACCCCTGTGATTTCCTTTGATTTCCTACGCCTGAATACATCCCATACAATACAATGATGTGATTCGGTACCTGACCCATAGACTTTATTCCATGATCGAAGCCACACAGTGAGGAGCAAGGGATGTAATGTATTGTGGGAGAAGGGGCAGTTTACAACACAAAAGATCACAAAAATGGATGACGAGTGACACACATACAGGGTTATTCAGAGAGCACCGAAACATCAACGACATTTCGGTGCTCACTCCATGGTCCCTGAAGTGTAGCGAATCTGCCACCAAACAAATTGAAACACTGCCGCCAACTTGGCGGACAGTTGCCGCCAGCTGCTGCCGCAAACCCTTCAGACAGCTGCAAAATGCAGCTGACGAGCCGACGAGCACAGCACCGATCAGCCGTAGAAAAAAGCCGACAAGCCACTAGACTTAAAAAAAAACAAAAAACGATTGAAAGTGTCAAATTTGAAACGCTGTTTGCAAAAAAAACTACTCGATGAAAATGTCTGGAATTAACATATAAGATCCTATGAATAATAATAAAAAGGTCTGTTGCAGAAAAAACAAAAAAACACTATTTAAAAAAAATTGGAGAAAAAACTTTGCCGAAAAAAAGCCTAAAAAGATCCTAAAAAAAAATAAAGAGACTTTTTACTACAGATTAAAAGCCTAAACGGTTAAGATATTTAATAAAAACAGGAATATTTTTAACATTAAAACTTATGGGGTTCTCCTGATTAAACCTACTGAATGAAACCACCAAACATCAGGACATTTGACTGACATTTCACTGCTGTTTGGTGTTCTGTGAATAAATTAACCATTGCTTCTCTATGGGGAATTTCACTGCCATCAAACAGCACCGTATTTTGCAAAAGAGTAAATAAGAAACGAGGGTGCAAGAAACACTCCTACTCCCTTAGGCTAGGGTCAGACGAGCGCATTCTGTGCGGACTGTGCGTCCATGCACAATGGACGTACTTTCTGACCGACGACAAGGTAGTGGCCACACAGTCAGTTTTTGTGACTGACGTTTTTTTTGACTGATGTAGATGGAAAATAAATTAATATGAAAAACTTTTTGTCCGTTAAAAATGCTGGACGTCAAAAATGCAGTCTGTCTGACTACGTTCCATCACTCACACACAAAGCTATGCGGACGTTAGAAAGATAGCATTTTTAAAGTGGTACCAGTTTTGACTTACTACCACTTTAAATATGCTATCTTTGCTATATTGAGATCTTTGCTGCTGACATGCTGTGTGTCTGTCTATTACGTTTCTGACTGCTCTCAAATAGGAACTTATTAGGTATAGAACAGAAATCCATTTTTAGTATAGGGTCATACATTAGGGCAATACGATCCATACCCTGGCATAATGTTTTGACCTATACCTTCTGTTTCTCTCCATTTTTTGAAACCTCATTCAAAGGTCATTATTTTTCTGTTTGCTGTTGATATGTAGCATCATTAACTGGCATTATAGGCTGCACAGGAGATTGTGTTCAACACTTTCTATTCCCTTATTGTGATATCTATAGGCACATTGTGCAAACTCACATTAATGTGTAATATTCAACTCCATTCGAATTTTTGAGCATTACCAAGTGGGATCTAAGGGCCATAATACGTAGTTGGTGCTAACTTAACCAGAGCTGTTGTAAACTGAAAACCTCCATAGGCTATAATGGCTCTGGGAAGTTTACAACAGCTCTGGTTAAGTTAGGGCCATATTACATACTTGGTGCTAAGTGTTTAAGTGTTTATTGAGTATTGGACTTGTATTTTGATGTTTTTTTTCAAATTCACTCCACACTGGTTAACACATGGGAGTTCTTGTGTTCTCTATACGTGTTTTTTTATCTGGCAATGTCCAATAATAAAATTATGTTTTTAATCCCTCTGACTATCTAAGGGAGTGGGAGTGTTTCTTGCACCCTCGTTCCTTATTTTCTCTTTTGCAAACTCTATTAGGGTTTAATCCCAATTGGTCGGGGGATCTCCCCCAATCATTCCCTACCTCTTGCAGAGGTTAGGGATCGTTTTCGTTAGCACCGTATTTTGCTGGCAATTCGGCAAAATTCGGCAAACTGCTGGCTTTGTGAATAGTCGAATGATCATGAAATTGCACCACACGGTGAGATTCTCTGTTCGGTACATTCTTGGGTCAAGTTCGGATCTCTGTGAATAATCCCTGATAGAGTAAAATATTTTTTTAACTAAACACACAAGAGAAAAATAAAGTACATGTAAGATATCAGCAACATAAAATAAACACAATAAGAACATTTCATTTTTTGGTGGTAGTGTCCCTTTAATGGGTCATATGGTAGAGGGTCCATATTATCTATTAGCTAGTCTACCTCAAATGGGACATTGATGGAGTATTGAACATGTCTATAATATGACCCTTTAACTTCCCACAAATCTGTTAAAGGTTTTTCTGCGTGTGCAAGTAAACATTACAGCAATTACCCACAAGAGAGATGTTGGCAGTAAAAATGTCTAAATGAAAAGACTAAAAATAGTCATACATGCTATAGCCTTGGTAGTCTAATTCTTTGTACATTTTGGCGGCAAAGGGAATCGATCTGTCAATGTAAGATACTGGCTAAAAGATCTGTAAAAAAATCATTATAACTTCTTAAAATATTATAAATGTGTGCTTGAGGGAGATTATTCAACAGAAAGACATAGTCAAAGAATACAGACTGTATCTTCTAACATTAGGATTATGGTATTCATATTGAAAATTCAATATTTGTGTGTGAAAGTGTGTAAAATATATTAAATATAGCATTCCTACAAACAAAATATATAATGGAATGGAATCTAAAATGGAATCACATTTAGGCCTAAAATACATTATGTTGTCAAGCGAAGGGCATCTGTGGACTAAAAACAAACATCCCCCTATAGTGCATGCATATTTTGCAAATTAATCTAAACTTTATTTATACATAAAGTGTCAAGTGCTTGTGCTCAACACGTGAGTATTACAGAATCATGACTTGAATCCAATATATAACAATCTATAAAGAAATGCATACAATAAAACATATACACTATATTGCCAAAAGTATTCGCTCACCCATCCATATGCGAGTCAAGGCAGGTGAGCGAATACTTTTGGCAATATAGTGTACATCAATGTGCCGTGGCTACGTTCAATATAGTGTTATGTGCTCAGTTATGAAAAAAATATATAATACTTATATTATCAACAAGACAAAGAGTGATACTGCGTCAACTGACCCTTTTACACCTTAAAAACTAAAGCGAAACAAAAAGACCACATGGTGCATTGAAACTTCCACAAAAGATAAAAAACTCATAAAATTATCCTAAACACTAGGGCTAAATTACAATCCTCACGCTAAAACGGGGGTGCTAGGGAGAAAAAATGGCGCCCTCAATTTTCTCTCTAGCGCCCCCATTTTATCAGGAGATTACAATGCAGGCGCTTAAAAAGCTTCCTGCATTGTTACTGTGCTAACCCCGGGATGCGTGCGGCAGCAGCGCTGAGCTCCGCCGCACGCATCCACTCAATGGAGTCCATAGGACTCCATTGAGTTTCCCCCTGCCAGTCACATGTCCTGCCTGATCTCGCCTCACGAGATCCGGCAGGTCGGCGTAGTGATCCTCTTTTCCCGGCAAAAGAGGAGACGGACGGAGCAGCGGTCCTCGTCGCGGGATAGTAGGTGAGTATCTGATTTTTTGGGGGGGGATTTCTGCTGGTGCTAATCCAAACGCTGATTAACACTTTGCGCTCCCCCATGTTAAGTAAAGGGAGCGCAAAGTACAGTAACCTCGCCCTGAAAAGTTCAGGGTACCAAACACTAGCGGATTTCTTAACCCGTTAGCGTTTGGATTGTAATTTGCGGTGGCCACGAGGCCTAAGGTTAACGCTCACGCAGGTGAGCGCTAACGTTCGCACCCAGTATGTAATGTTGCCCTAGGAGAGGCACTCACATTACAGTTAACCTTAATGTTCCCGGCTCTAGTTTATTTCGCAGTCATCCAGATACAGGGTGGCATTGCCCTTCTTTTTCCAGGTTATACACTTTAAAATAGAAAGCACAAAGAAGACGGTGCCTCATAGCATAATATATATAGATCAGAGGTGCATATGTAAATTCAGGATTGGACTCACCTGTGATTGAGCCCTCTTGTTTTAGAGATTCAGAGATTGTGCATTGGAATTGTTCCCAGTCAATGCCTTGACCTGTTGGTATGTGTACATGCAAGGTAGCATTGCCTCCCAACATGGTGATGGGGGTGAGGATCCGTCTGGTAAGTGTTCCACTGGCCTCGACCATAGAGTGACAGGAAAAAAATGGAAAGATATTGCTTTCAACCATACTATGAAAAACATTTATTGGGCAGATAAACCATGTAATATCGACTGGTATCACCCAGTCCTTACAAAATAAATAGATAACTAGATCAATAATGAGGTGTGTTTCGGAAAATGTTCTTTGCCTTCATAAGTCATTGAAAAGAATAAAAAAAGTGTCCCCATGGTGCCTGGGATGATATTTATATCCAGACCTCAGACCAGCCCATCCAAGCGGGTTTTGGTGTCTTCCGTGTTTACTTCCAGGTACCGCACTCCACGCGATCACACGGCCATGTGCCATGTCATCGCGCAGTGGCCCTATTGATGACATGAAGGGCTTGTGTTCCACCTCTGCCGTCTTGGATTTGCTTTCCATTTCCATTCCATTGTCTTGGCCAGGACAGCTTGTATCTCCCCTGCCACATTATAAACAACAATTGAAGGTCCTGCATGTACTGTGCAGTCTCTATATTCACACATATATTTATTACTAAATAGTTTTGAGGGGTAAACGGAGGAGGCTAGAGCTTAACTAACAACCTGTCACACTGACCGCCAACTTGGACCATCATGGGGACTTCATTCAAGGAGTGATGTAGCCCTTGAGGCAGGTTAGCTGCTGTCTTAATACAACACAGATACACCATGCAGATTCCAGACAAGAAATAAACAAGACTATAACACGAGGGACAGGAGGGCATGGAAGAAAACAAAAGGAATCCCTAAACTGGGAAAGGTCCTTAATCTGGCCTCTAACTAATGAAAACCTCACAAAGAATGACAGAGCCAGGGGAGCGTGAAGAGCGAGGGTTAAACAAGACAGACAGGAATCCTAAACTGAAAATAAATGTCCTTAAACTGGCCTCTGTACTAAGACAAATCAAACACATAAAACAAGAAACATACAAGAATCGTCAGGATTTGAGCCGGGGATACAGAACCAGGAGAAATGTCAGACTTGCAGAGGTTTGCAACAGATCAGTAAACAAGATACAGGGAACAGGCAGAATGGGTAGTCAAAGAAAGCCAAAGTCAAAACCAGAGAAATATACACAAATGCTAAGCAGCAACACATTAACAAGGATACAGCAGTGCAGGAACAGAAGTCACCATCAGAACTCACCAGGTCAATGAGCCACTGTGCTGCTGGCATTTAAATAGGAAATAGGTCTGGTCAATTAGGCCATGTGACCCCAGAACTGAACAGCACAGCAGAACCCAGGAGCAGCTTAAGGCAAAATAGCCAAAAACTAGGGATGTGCGTTTCGGGTTTCGGAATTTCGGAATTTTCACGAAATTTCCCGATTCGTGTTTTCGGATGCGGCCGATTTTCCGAAAATTTTTAGATCCGAAAACGGCAGATCGAAAAGTTTTCCGAGCCGAAGCGAAATATTTTCTGAATTTTCGAATGGACTTGAAATGTGTCAAATCGAAATTATTGCTTTGAAACGAGGAGAACAGACGTTCCGAAAAACGAAAATTTCCGAAATCACGAAAAGTCGATACAAAAAACGAGCAAAGTGAACGAAAATACGAAAAATGGTCGATATTCCGAAAACATCTACAATTCCGAAAAACGAAAATTTCCGAAATCACGAAAAGTCGATACAAAAAACGAGCCAAGTGACACGAAAATACGAAAAATGGTCGATATTCCGAAAACATCTACAATTCCGAAAAACGAAAATTTCCGAAATCACGAAAAGTCGATACAAAAAACGAGCCAAGTGACACGAAAATACAAAAAATGGTCGATATTCTGAAAAAAAAATGTAGAAGAAAAACGAGTCGAGCCGAACCGAATCGAAACAGAAATCGGTCGAAACGAGCCGAATCGAAAAGTTTGAAAGTCTGAAAAATCGAATCGAATCGAACCGAAAAAAAAAATCGGTGCACAAGCCTACCAAAAACAGACATTGAAGAGCTGACCTGAATCCCTCTCACCACCAGGGGGCACGGCTGAAACCAGTGGAAACGTGACATAACCAAAGGGGCTAAATGTAATAGCAATATTGATATATAAATATAGTAAGAAAATTGGAAAAGAGGAAATAAATATAAAATTAATAATAACGTTAAAAGATAAAGCATAATAAAAAAATTATAAAAATGAGGAGGGGGAGGAGGAAGGAAAAAAATGATCAGTTAAACTAATGGGAGATGGTAATATTGGACAATAAACATAGGAAATAGAACATGGTGATGGGGTGAGGAGCCGTATGGTAAGTGTTCCACTGGCCTCGACCGTAGAATGACAGGAAAAAAATGGAAAGATATTGCCTTCAACCATACTATGAAAAAAATTTATTGGGCAGATAAACCATGTAATATCGACTGGTATCACCCAGTCCTTACAAAATAAATAGATAACTAGATCAATAGGAGCTGACTATATGTAGTGTGATTCCCTTTCAAATGAACAGAACTTGATTTGCCCATAACATGGTACTTTGAAAATAACAGGTTGTCCTGTGTTGACATGCAGTCTCAAAGAGCATGGGAAGCTTACAGGTACAACAAGGAAAATGAGGAAGTGCCGGTTATGACTGCTCTGTAACCAATAACCATAAAAAGGTGAATTGACATTAATTGCACTGATAAATAGTTTTATTCTTAGTTTATTATTTAGAAAAGATTAGTGAGGGCTGTGGCTTAGGAGCTGCACTGGGCCAGGAAGCTCCAAAACAGTGAAACATTTTGGAGTAGATGTTCCTAGTGCATGAGTACAATCGTTTTGAAAAGAGTGATTGGGAATTTAGGAATATCATTCATTCTCACAAATGAAAAATAATCGAGATGAGACGCACTAGAATGATGAAGGTAAGACAGATCTAAAGGTAATGCATATACACAACCATGATGATGATTGTAGTTGGATACGGGTGTGTCAATAACCTCAGAAATACCAATCCGTAGGGCTTTTGAACAACTTCATTTTGTACAAAATTAATCTTACTTGTTATATCTTAACATGGTTATTTGTTCTCTTTACCCCATATTTTTTAGGATCTGTAAGAAAAATGTCATGAAAAAGATTAATATGTATATATAGCAAGAGGCCTGCACTTAGCGTAAACATGCTTATCTCATAATGCTACTGAGACCGATAACACAACATACATAATTTAAAGCATTCAACTTAAACATCTAAGGATTTTAAAACACCTGACTAAAGTTTTAAATAGATGGTGATATAAAGTACAAGATGTTATATTAATCAAGCGGTCGCTGACTCTGTAAGGGTGAGATCTCATACCTGCCTATATGTTTTGTAATTTTTTTCATGTAATTGTATGGCAGGTTCAGGAATATACAGTTTGAAGTCAACATCAAAACGTAACATGTTTCTAAACAGTTAAGCATTACCTTTCTAGTTTATCAACAGAATACATAGACATTTTTTGACCTTGAGTGATCTTTCACAGGCATGCTAGTACATTGTATTACTTATTTAATTATTAATTCTTAGAAAGAAGTAGATTTCTGCATAATTGTGAAATTCATTACTTTTTAACTAGTAGTCACATAATACTAAAGGGGTTATTCAGAGAGGTCCAAAAAGTTGCTGAAATATAACCGGACACTGAAATTCAACGAACGGTGCCATTTCGGGGCCAGTCGGCTATTCAGAGCGCAGGCAGTACGGCAAATTTTGGCGAACTGCCTGCACGTACGGTGCCTGTTTGAAGGCACTGAAATCCCCCATAGAGAAGCTATAGTTCGTCTATTCAAAGAACACCATACAGCAGAGAAAAGTTGCCGAAATGCCCTGCTGTTTGGTATTTTCATTCGAAAAGTTCATTCAGGCAAATCCCATAGGCTTCAATGTTAAAAATATTCCTGTTTTAATTCAATATCTAATAAACTGTTTATTATTTTATTCTGCAGTAAAACGTCTCTTTATTTATAGATTTTTTTAGGATCTTTTAGGCATTTTTGGACTTTTAATCACCAAAAGTTTTTTCCATTTTTGTTTTTTAATCTTTTTTTATTTTCTGTAACAGACCTTTTTATTATCATTCATAGGACCTTATGTGTAAATTTGAGGCATTTTTGGTTCAGTAGGTTTTTGCAAACAGTTTCAACTTTGAAACTTTCAAGTGTACTGTTTTGGATTTTTTACCCCGTTCGTCAGCTTGTCGGCTTTTTCCAGCAGCTGCTCTGAGCTGTGATCGGCAGCTTGCCAACTTTTTCTGGCACGTTCAGCGTGTTTTTTGTGGTGTTTTCTGTGGGATTTCGGTGGGTTTTCGGAGAGTTTTCAGTGGGTGTTCGACGGGTGTTCATCGGGTTTGCGGTGGGTTTTCCCTGCACTCCGGGGACCCTGCAGTGAATGCTCAATACACTGTAGGGTGGGGAACTTTGATTCCCTAAAGTGCAGGGAACTGCGGGGAACGAGAGAGCACCGAAATGTCTCTGAATTATCCCTAAAACGGCTGCCTACTACTACTGCTCAAATCCTTACTCAATTTATAAAAGAACACATGATCACAATTACCTTCTGTTCTGAAAAAGACACTACTTACTTATAAATTTCAGACATTAGTTCTGATAACAAAATCTTCTCATCTTCACGAAAATTGGATGCAGCAGATGTTAATATTGTTACAATTGATAAAATGATGTCAGGATTCGAATGTCATCGTCACTCTATAATGAGTTATACATAATCAATATGTGCCAACTTTAACATAATGACAAATGATCCAAGAGTCGTCTCCTGTCAATGTCTTTGCTAGAGAAAACTAATTAAGAATCACTTATGTTTTTTCTAGGTCTTCAAGAGAGATGGGAAATGGCTCCATGAAACCTAAGCCACTCAGGCAGACAGATGGGCAGCTGGTCAACTTCACAGTAGCTTCCTGTGGCAAGCTGAGTAACGTTGATTCTGTGAAAGGCAAAGTATGGGAACTTGAAAAAGAACTGAAGAAGAAGAACGAAGAATTAAAAAATAAGGATCAGGTATTCCAAGAACTGCAGGAACAAATCAACAAACAGACTCAAGTTATTGCAGAGATCACAGAGGAGCTTCAAAGCAAATGTGTCCAACTTAGCAAACTTCAAGATGTTATAGGTTCTCAAGGAGGAAGCTCTTTACCTGTACCTACATTTCGAATTTTACAAGCATCACCAACAAATTCACTTCAAGTCTCACCATCCAGAATTATGCAGACATCACCATTTAAGACTTTGTCAGGCTTGTTTAACAATAGCAAACGGAAGGGGGCAAAAGAAGGTATTTCTGCAGAGCCAACCTCCAGGACCTACGATCCTGTAGGCCAGACAAGGTTCTCCTTTGAGAAGGCACATGTTAGAAAGAGCTCTAGGTATGTGAATGATTATTCTTAGTGGTATGAATGATTATCCTCTTAGAATCATGAGAATTGATATGGCATCTTCACAACCTGACAATCAAAGCATTTTAATGAGCAGAGTGTAGACCATCAGTAGCTTCCTAGTGAACGGTTGTCACTAAATAGGGACTTTCTATGGTAGACAAATATCAGTAATCAACCAACTTCATCACTGTTCTCCATGACAGTGTGAATTGTTTCTTCATATAAAAAAAATTGCTTTGTCCCATCTTTATTTTTTTCTACAGCTATTCCATAGAGGGTAATTTGCTACCCACTGTTCTCTCCATTCTACAGCTTTGTTTGCTGTGACTTCATCTGCCGCTGATGAATTTTCCTTCTGCAATAGTCAATATTCACAGCAGCTGCAACAATGGTGGATTTTAGCACTGTTTGCAGTGAACATCTGGGTTTATTGAACAGCCCCTATTCATTCAGTAGATATGCATTTGTTCGTATGAATTGAGATTTGTCTTAATTTCGGGCGATCGTCAATTTGTCCACATCTAACTCAAGAAAGGGATTCAAAGAATGAACTGACAAATAACTAACAAAAGTTAGTGTCTCAAATGGATTCCTGCCCAACATTTTTATGTCTAAACTGTTTTTGATTGTCCATTTTAAATACGGTTAAGTCTGGATACATGAAAATAAGGTTTGCATATGTTAAAAAAAAATCAGTATGCCTGTTTATGATCTCCAGGTGAAATGTTGAACGTCCCTACATCCCAATTAGCTGCTTCTGTTCTTCATCTGGGGATTTGCTGACTGGTTGAATAACTGACAAAGCAATTAGTACTGCACATACCTTTTGCTGGATGTGTTACAGGGATTAATAGTTACGTTTTAATTGATATTTCTGCTTCCAACCTTGTTGTTTTAATTGGCAAACAGTACATTTTATGTTTAGGATTATAGTGTGTGGAATAACAACGCCACAAAACAAATACAAATAAGTGCAGAATTCTTTTTTCTAACCGCCACTAAAGCTACTTTGTGATTTGAAGGCAAATTTCCCATCCCTAAAGCATCACAAACGCTTTGTGATATATGATGCAAATAGTAAGCATTAATTTAATAAGGCTTTTAAAACGCTTTATTTTATAAGAATATTTATAAATGATTATCAGTCGTGTGAATAAATTTTTTCTTTAATTAAAGGGGTTAGTCAAAGAGCACAGAAATTTCAGTGAAATTTCAGTGGTCTTTCATTCAGCGCACTTCGGCGAGCTGATTTTTCTGACCCTGCAGTGAATTCAACATTCACTGCAGTGTTTGTGAAGTGCGATGAATGGATCCGCCGAACGCCACTGATAAAGTTGCAGAACGCATCTGATATACCACTGAACGCCACTGAAAAATCACAGAACGACTGCGATATACCGCCGAATGCAGCTGACGATCTGCCGAACACACCGCTGAACGTCTCTGATCAGCCGCTGAAAAAGCCAAACAGTCAATGAACAGAGGTAAAAAAAAACCACAAAAACCCCTGCAATTTATAAAAGGCGTTTTAACCCGTTCACTGAGAATGATGTGTGGGGGTCATCCTTTTGTGACCCCGCTGTATGACGTCCCCCACACATCAAGCGCTCCTCCCGCCCAATACTCACCTTTACATCCGGGGTCCAACGCAGATCTGACTTCCTTGTATCCCTCCCGGTGCACTGATATCACCGCACTGGTCATGATGATGTCAGTTTCAGGCCCAGCCCCCAGAGCAGGGGGAGTGCCTGAAGGGGATCAGGGATCCTTTGGGCCCCTCTATCTCCCCATCACCGATGGTTAGAAAGTCAAGACAGGCATCGCTGGAAAGGACACAGTCTGTCCTTTCCAGTGATGCCCCTCTTTAACCCCTTAGGTATCAGGCCACGATCCGGCACCAGTTCATGGCCTATTTCCAGTGGGGGCTGCCATCTTAGATGTCAGCCCTGCGTCCGGGTCTCCCTTCGTCCATGACCAGGTTACGTGTAAAGACAAAAAATGTAAAAAAAAATTATTAAATTAAAAATAAATAAAAATTTTACTTTTTAAAATTTATTAATGTAGCACTATTGTTCACTTTTCAATAACAATGTAAACAATAGTGCTGCACGAACAAGAAATGTCATTTTTTTTTAGCTAAAATCGAGTATTTTCTCAGAAAGATACAGTAACGAGTTCCCCTTTCTATTTTTTTTTAACAAGTGTACCCCATAGAATATATAACCGTAAAAAGGCTTGGATTATAAAATATGAAAAAATTACTTTACACTCTGTGGATGATTGAAATTTTATTGAAAATTCATTTTTTTTTACATTTTTTGTTATAGCATTGTGTCAGGGCATGACGCATTCATAAAATAATGATTTCTTATGAATCCACAGAGTCTGCAGCGAAAAGGATATATAATTTGTTTGGGTATTACAATATTATGTGACTTCAAATCGCATTTAATCATGATGAGCACAAAATGATCAAAATGAGCTCAGCAGCACACAGAGGTAAAATGGCTCAGCAAAATGCATGGAAATAATATATAAGGTCCT
The DNA here is from genome assembly GCA_009667805.1 of Leptobrachium leishanense. Lineage (NCBI taxonomy): Eukaryota > Metazoa > Chordata > Amphibia > Anura > Megophryidae > Leptobrachium > Leptobrachium leishanense. The sequence goes on from CM019063.1 coordinate 345,285,127, forward strand.
ATGACTAACAATAAAAAGGTCTGTTACAGAATAACAAAAAACTCCATTTAAATTGGAATCAAAATTTTGCGGAAAAAAATCAGGAAACATGCCTAAAAAATATATAAATAAAAATGCTTTTTGCTGCAAATGAAAAGAATAAACAGTTTAATAAAAAAATTATGAATAAAAAATTAATAAAAATGGGGAATTTCTATGGGATTCGCCTTTTTAAACCTGGTGAACGAAAGCACTTAAAATCTGTGCATTTCGCCAACTTTTCGGGGTGGTTCGGCATTCTCTGAAAAGATTAGCCATTACTTCTCTATGGGGAGTTTCACTGCTGCCGAATTGCTCAGTATATCGCTGGCAATTCGCCAATATTAGGCAAATTGCCAGCTTTTTGAATAGCCAAATTGCCACGTAATTGCACTGTATGGTGAAACTCACTGTTTGGTGCAATTTGGTGTCAAATTTGGCAGTCTTGGCATAATCCTTTAAGTATTTTTCACTTATATATGACAAGAAGAACTATTCTACAATTAGCTAAATTTAAAAAATAAAATTAACTACATATTACAGACTGTGGGCATCGAAAATGCTCTGCACACCTCTTATCCAATGACAGCAATATTCATGACTTACACGGAGATTGGATTTATGCGTGGTGAACAATAGAGTTGCACATTCGTTCTCTTTGAGTTATCTAAATTTTCAGCTATTCAGCAATGCACCTGAAAAATAGATGTATTTTTGTCCATTGATTCACTCATTCATTCATTGCTACATGTGGTGTTAAATAGTGACTTGCCACTGCTTGCATAAATAAAAAAAAATAAAGGTATATGGAGTCCTGTAAATAAAGTGTGGGTGGAGGAATATCACTTGAATTAGTCTAGCACCCCACCTACGTGCATATTACTCTGCCACCAGGTGGGAAGCACTTTTATTAATAGACCCCCACCCACCACAATTGGGTGGTTGGTTGATTTTGCCTGTTATGCCTGGTAACAGAATACCAGAAAGAACAGGCAGTGTTGGTTGGTTTTGTTGGCTTGCCCTACCCTCCAACCTTTATTAATACCCCTTACCCACCACTCATGTATTGGGGCTGGGGGACTAGTGAGAGGTCCCACATGTTCATTATGGTGACGTGGCAGCAATAGCTGTTCAGTTGTTACTATTTAACAGAATGTGATAGTGATATACCCCCACTCACACAGCATGGAGTACTATTTACTTTTACTTTTTACAGCAGCTACTGGCTAGCAAGTGCTGGCCAGCTGCTTTTGAATTAACTCTTGCAGTGCCACTGGACTTTCATACTGCAATTTTTTAGTCTAAAACAAATGTACAATTACAATGTAGATTATTTATTAAATGCCAACAAATTCCAGTGGAGGAAATTGGGACGATCTTAAATTCGGCATGAACCATATTTGGATAAACCAAATCGTCTGAAATATTTTAATGTTTCGATGTGTGCAAACCATATTTTTGTACCAAGAACATGTCTAATGCACAGCCCTCAAGGCATGGAGCCGGAGATCTAGGCCTCACTTACACCTTCCTGGAAAAGGGCCTTCTTCTTAACATTGCTATAGCTTGACTGCCACTCATTCTGGCCATTTGGTACATAGCAGTTTTGAAGCACCCACCTCTTTATTATAAATCCAGGGACATGCGGGGAGGTCAGCGGCTGGGGAAGCACTGGCTAGTATCAGAGTCAGATATACACAGATATTAACTAACTTTCTGTGGTTTGTGTTTAGCCGTAAATTACCTTTTACTCATTTACTGTACCCACACATATTATATAATGTTTTTCTTGCCATTATGGACTTTCTAAAGATACCATTATTTTCATCATATCATATGCTTTACTATTAAAAAATATATATATGGTAGAAAAACTACACTATATTGCCAAAAGTATTCGCTCACCTGCCTTGACTAGCATATGGATGGGTGAGCGAATACTTTTGGCAATATAGTGTATTTTTCTGTGCCCCTGTGCCTGTCATACTCTGTATCTTCCACTAGAGGGAGCAGAGGGAGCTGCCTGTGCCCGTCATACTCTGTATCTTCCACTAGAGAGAGCAGAGGGAGCTGCCTGGGCCTGTCATACTCTGTATCTTCCACTAGAGGAAACAAAGGGAGCTGCCTGGGCCTGTCATACTCTTTATTTGCCACTAGAGGGAGCAGAGGGAGCTGCCTGGGCCTACCATACTCCGTATCCACCATTAGAGGGAGCAGGGGAACCTGCCTGGGCCCCTTCCTGTCAATCAGAGGCCAGCTTCCAATGCAGGCGAATGTTGGAATGGCTTAGTCCAGTGATGCTTTCCCATTGGTCCAACTATTCCATTGCTCTGTCATGGACTCTCTGAGGCTCTGATGAGCAGTATTCAGGAAGTAGGCAGCATGCCTGTGTTCCTATGTGAACAGACGCAGCTGCAGACCTTCTGCGCAGCCTACGTAATTAGCGTAGCGGGGAAGCATACCACCGATACGCAAATTGCGTAGGATGTAAAAAGAATGCACGCACTGTGCCCAGAGGGAGAGACGGAGGATGGAGCTGATGGCGGGGGAGCGCGGAGCAGTTGAGTTTCTTTTATTATTTTAACGCTGACTGCACTTGCCTGTATAAATCATATTGTCAAAATAAAGATATCAAATCAGGGAGGGGGATGCATTTTCCTTCTTTGAAATTCCATTAGAAGCGGGTTGACCTCATTTATTTTGCCTATTCCCCTGAAAATATATACCTTTAATATAGATGAAGTGGGTTTTGTGCTTTTTCACATTTGGAAAAGAGTTAAACATTGATGACTGAAACAAAATACACTGTTTTTATTTTTGAAGGTCAAACAGCAGATGTAAACACCAACCATTCTGCAAACAGACCATCTAGCGCATTGGAATTATTAGACATGCAGTTTATAAATGTCTACACATATGCCTATGAATAATTACTTGCGGTGTGAATTTCAGCTAAGTCTCCACAATTGCTTGCTTGCTAAGTAAGTGCTAAAGATTTTGTGGTTTAATATGTGGTAGCACTTTTGAGATTTTACCTCAGGGAAACTTAAAGAAGTTATTCTGGGTTAGGGTCCAGTCTTGGAGTTGAAATGCTGGAATAATGGTCAAAAGGTAGGACACTTAGTTCTATGTACTGTAAAATGTAAATTATTTCAATATCTATATCTATCTATATCTATATATATATATATATATATATATATATATATATATATTAGGGCTGATGAAATTAATGATTAATCCATCGATTAATCGTTAATTTTTTGGTTGTTTAAATATATTTAATCGACCGCCTTCGCGTGCTTTGCGCCGCGTGTTTGGCTCCCTATGAGCATCCGAAGGCATAGAACTTGGCCGCTTGCCTGAGGGAACCACATGACCAGCAGCGTTCTCGCAAGATCGTGGAGTTCACGTGAACTCTGGGTTCTTGCAAGAACGCGGCTGGTCACGTGGTTCCCCCAGGTGAGCGGCCAAGCTCCACGCCTTTGGACGCTCATAGGGAGCCAAACACGTGGCGCAAAGCACACGGCAGCAGGAGGTGTGAGCAGGGGCAAATAATATATCCATCCGTGAGCTGAGGGAAATAATATATCCATCCGTGAGCTGGGGGGCAAATATATCCACCCATTTGTGAGCTGGGGCAAATAATATATCCATCCGTATACCAGCGGACGCTCATAGGGAGCCAAACACGTGGCGCAAAGCACTCGGCGGCAGGAGGTGTGAGCTGGGGGCAAATATATCCATCCGTGAGCTGGGGGCAAATAAATCCATCCATGTGTGAGCTGGGGGCAAATAAATCCATCCATGTGTGAGCTGGGGCAAATAAATACATCCATGTGTGAGCTGGGGGCAAATTTTAATATATTCATCCATGTGTGAGCTGGGGCAAATAAATCCATCCATGTGTGAGCTGGAGGAAATTTTTTAATATATCCACTCATGTGTGAGCTGGGGTCAAATAAATCCATCCATGTGTGAGCTGGGGCAAATAAATCCATCAATGTGTGAGATGGGGCAAATTTTAATATTTCCATCCATGTGTGAGTGGGATGCAAATATATCCATTCATGTGTGAATTGGGGGCAAATTTTAATATATCCATCCATTATCCATGTATAATTAAAGTTTAACTAACTCTCTATGTTTTTCTTAAAGTGTAGAAAATAACTTACATCAGTGCTACAGTTTGAATTTAAATGTGTTTGTGCGAACTGTGAAGTAATGTCATGGATTGTTGAAACTAACTAGTGTCGGGTAATTGTATATAGTGTATACCACATTTACTACTGACTAATGCAGAGTTGCAATGCAAGCAGATCAGCTAAAAGTAGTTGGATCATTATGTGCGTTATAATTAATCGAAATTAATCGATTAAATTTTTTTTATTAATCGAACACGAAAATTTTAATCATTACCAGCCCTAATATATATATATACATACATAAAGAGATACACAGAGAGAGAAATAAGAATATGCTAATGAGCAAATGACACAATGATACAAATGGTACGTATTTGAGAGTGATACATTTGGCTCGCCTTGGGAACCAAACATGTGGTGTGTTGAGTTATGTAGGAAAGCTCCAATTATAGATCATTCGTGGTTAGTAAATGTGCTTTCTTATCATCATGCTAATCAAAAGCTTGGAAGTATCCCAATTCTTTTTAATCCTAAATGTACCAATAGTATAACAAGCTCACTTAGCCGATTGCTCCCTGGCTTTATAGCAGCAAGCAAAACAGACGACTACAAATAATTAATCCTTTTTATTAAATAATGACAGAGTACGCTGTGGGGCGATAACAGAGGCAATATAACATTCCAATTTAATCTGCGGATTATCACAACTATAGGCAATTTGCTTGTTCTTTATGTTTTACCGAGGCTTCTGCAACTGAAACATATAATAGCAATAATAATAAAAGAGAAACAATATTGGGAAGTAGTCAGATTCTTAGAGTATATGTGAAAAGGCTTGTAGTCATTGTAGGGCATTGGTGCATTTCATCGATGATGCCACAATCAGCTCCGAATATATATAGAGTGATCCAAAATTACACTAACTTTTTCTATCATTACTGTAGATCTAGGTTAGGCATGAGTCTCGAATTTGTGAGCTGTGAGCTGATCTTTGCTGTTTCTCCAGATGTAGGAATCCACATTTGTTTACTAGATATGTTTTATGCTTTCAATGCCATTATTTGATATATATATATATATATATATATTGTCATGGAACTGACATAGCGCTCCCCGCGTCAAACCCCAAGACTTTTATTTCCCATGGCGAAAACCCCAAAAGACATAGACCGTTGCTTGGGGAAGACCTTATGTTCATTTATATTGTGTGGTTTTAAATGTATCGTTGTCGCTGAACCCCTTGCTCAGAGACTGTGGACTGTATTAACCCCTCTCTTCTCTGCTATTCCCCTCAGTTAAGCTATTGGTCTGTTAGTGTTTTAAAGTGGTGTTTTCGGTGACTATTCCCTCCTATCAGCATGTAATCAAAATGCCTTAGGCTCGCTGCGTTATCCGACGCCAGGGTTAGCCTGGGTTTGAAAGCATGAGCTGGGTTTGAAACCCCAGCCAATCACAATCCAAGGAGCTAGAAGGGCCAACCAATCCCATTCCTGGAATGCACCTCATTGCCTGTAATGGAGCATCTGCAGAAGCTTTAAACGTCGGTGCCCAGAAAAGTAATTGCTACAGCGGGGTGCTTTTTCAAAGGTGGGGTGATCCACATGCGAGCTACCGTTGAGAGGATTTTCAGGAGGGAGCTCCATTGGGAACCCACTTTGCTGAGCCTTTCTTGACCCCAGGAGCTTAAGCAGCCCTGACCATGTGGCATCCAACGGGGATATCTACTATATGCTGCCATTTGTGCCCCTGCCCCCAGATCTGGGCACTTTTTGGACTGTGACACCCTAGGGACCCGAGCTATCAAACGGTACCCCTGGATCGCCGCTGCTCCTCTGGAATCCCCCCAAACAAGGACCTGTGCTCTGTATGACTGCAGTTACAGTTAATTATAAGGCACCACCAAGTAAGGTAGCGCTGTACAATGGGAAAGACAGGATAACCAATATACTTGCAAGTTAAACACCTAGAACAGTACCAGAGAAGCCCCTGCTCAAGAGCTTGCACTCTGAGAGGACCAGATGGGGAACTGCTGAATGACGGTGCCGGAATGTCTGGGGGGCGGGAATGTTAACGGTTGTTATCTGATTCTGACCCAAATAAAAGCAGGCCATGTGAAATGGCCAGTGTATATCCTGTTTAAACATACAGCCTGCCTGGTGTCTCTTTCAGCTATGCTACAGCTATAATCACTCTCAGAAGGCACAGAGTGGCATTCTGGAAATGCAAAGATGCTCTAAGGCAGGGGTTCCGACCAAGCGGGTCTGGAGCTGCGGATCAGGCTGCTTGAGGCACTGACTTCCGAGCAAGCAAGAGGCCGGGTTGATCTTGGTAAGGGGGTGTCTAGAGAGCCAGGACAGACGGGAAGAGTTGGCGTCCTGTCACATGGCTTGCAGCGGTGGGATAGAGGCTCTCCAACACTAACACACCCCGAGATGACAAACTATGCAGCCTGCAAGCGGGACACCCTGAGAGACCTGCTGGAGAGCCGTGGATGGAACGGATACTAAAGTAAGGGTCAAAGGCACAAGTGTGGTGCAACCAGGAGCGAGATGGAAACACTCAAGGAGGTAAAAAGACGCCTCAAGCAATATGGTCCGAACCCTGACATGGACCTGTTCCAGAGCATTTGGAATGAGGTCTGTTTATTGCAGAAAGGGGGAGCTGTGCGGGACCAGGAAGATTTTAACCCTCTGCATGTGGAATACAATAAACACAAGGTCCCAGACTGGATTGAGCTGGGGGACATTTGAAGCCAGGAGGAGAATTGGCTGGCCACTACACCACACACCCATAGGGTGCCTACAGACTTGGATTGGCAGAGACCAGGGATTTTGGAAGCATCGGCTTCTGCCAATGCCAAGACCCAAACAAAATATGCCTCCGCACCAACCTGACCATCCCCCCACCCTCAAATAAGGCTAAAAAGAAGCAGAGGGGTGAATGGGTGAAAGAAATGGAGGAGGTGTTGTATCCAGAATGCAAATGTTGTGACCCGTTTCGAAGGGAGGTAGAGACTTTGAAAGGGCAACTAGAAGCTGCCACCCAGAGCGAGAAAGAGACTGGCCTGAAATTGCACCGGCTACAGGATCAGCTGCTAGATGGCCAGAGAGAGCTGGACGAGGTGAGACTATCCAGAGATGCTGCGGAGGTGAATGTACAGCGCCTGAAGATGGAAATCACTGGCTTACGGGACTTACTTACAGCGCTGAGCGAGCCAAGGATAATGCTGCTCAGGAGCGAGAAGAGGCCATAGCCATTGGCATTGTAAAAGTCCAGGCAGCCATGGGGGGTAAGTGTTTCCTGGAATCCCAGATTATGGAGCTGACAGAGAAGCTGAAAGACGAGCAAAGTAACGCTGAGCGAGTAGGCGAGAATCTCAAAAAGGCCAGACTGCTGAATGAGCAACTGAGAGCAGACGGAGAGGCAGAGCGAACAAAGGCTCAGCTCCTCGAGAAGGCCCGTCAACAGCTGGAGGGTCAGTGCCAAGAACTAAAGGCTGGACTCCAGGCTTCTATCACTGCCTGGGAAGGAAAATGTCAAGTGCTTCAGGAGCAGCTTGATGCAGAGACCGAGCAATGCCATAGTATAGGTGAGCAGTTGCGAAACTCTGAAAGCAGGCTGTACACTGCACAGCAACAGCTTGGAAATGAGAGGCTCCATACAGTACTACACCACCAGGTACAGGCCAAGCTGCAAGCTTCACTTATTGAACTGAAAGCAAAGACTTTACAGCTAGAAGTAAAGCTGAACGCCAAGAACAAACAACAGCAGGCTGTCCGGGAAGAGGCTGCCCTCCTTCCCACTGCACAAGGGACATGCAGTACAGGTGGCCCGGATCCCCAGCTGGAGGGGACAGTGATTATGGAGCCTGTGGACTTAATTTTGTTCAACGAGAAACCTAAGGTGCTCCCAGTGGATTTGGAAGAAATCCTAAGGCTGGATGCTGTGCTGGTGCCTTGTCTCCGACAAACCTGGAGACCCCTATAGACCAAGGTGGCGCCAGAGAGGGGACCTCTTCTCACCTGCACAAGAGACCAGGAGGACTGGTGAGTGACCACCCTGAAAAGCTACCAAATTCCTGGCCCCAGGAAGAATTGCACCCCTCTGGGATTGTGGGGATTGCCGTGGGTTGGGCCCTTTTTAAATGCTTGGGAGGGGGGCAGCAGCAGAAGGAGAGACTGGGGACTGTGAACACAGAGTGGGTTCTGTTCCTGGGTCTGCAGAGGTGCCCTGGGGAGAGAAAGATGTGGGGAGGAATCCCAGTGTGCCCGCCAGCAAACATTTTATGTCTGTGGACTGTGGTGGCCTGTTGCCTGGCACACACTACTGCGGTGAATCTTTGGGCGCACTGGACCAGAGGGATGGCTCGCCTCCTCCCAACAGACTATGGACCAAGGTATGGACTATTGCTCCATCGACCCTGACCGGTTTGGGTCCAACCGGGGCTGTCGGACTCCTTTGGGGAGGGGAGACATGTCATGGAACTGACATAGCGCTTCCCGCATCAAAGCCCAAGACTTTTATTTCCCATGGCGAAAACCCCAAGACTTTTATTTCCCATGGCAAAAACTCCAAAAGACATAGACCGTTGCTTTTGGTAAGACCTTATGTTCATTTATATTGTGTGGTTTTAAATGTATCGTTGTCGCGGAACCCCTTGCTCAGAGACTGTGGACTGTATTAACCCCTCGCTCCTCTGCTATTCCCCTCAGTTAAGCTATTTGTCTGTTAGTGTTTTCGAGTGGTGTTTTCGGTGACTTTTCCTCCCTATCAGCACATAATCAAAATGCCTTAAGCCTTAGGCTCGCTGCGTTATTCGACACCAGGGATAGTCTGGGTTTGAAAGCATGAGCTGGGTCAATCACAATCCAAGGAGCTAGAAAGGCCAACCAATCCCATTCCTGGAATGCACCTCATTGCCTGTAATGGAGCATCTGCAGAAGCTTTAAACGTTGGTGCCCAGAAAAGTAATTGCAACAGCGGGGTGCTTTTTCAAAGGTGGGGTGATCCACATGCGAGCTACCATTGTGGTGATCTTCAGGAGGGAGCTCCATTGGGAACCCACTTTGCTGAGTCTTTCTTGACCCCAAGAGCTTAAGCAGCCCTGACCATGTGGCATCCAAGGGGGATATCTACTATATGCTGTCATTCGTGCCCCAGCCCCCAGATCTGGGCGCTTTTTGGACTGTGACACCCTAGGGACCCGAGCTATCAAATGGTACCCCTGGATTGCCGCTGCTCCTCTGGAATCCCCCCAAACAAGGACCTGTGCTCTGTATGACTGCAGTTACAGTTAATTATAAGGCACCACCAAGTACCGTAGCACTGTACAATGGGAAAGACAGGATAACCAATATACATGCAAGTTAAACACCTAGAACAGTACCAGAGAAGCCCCTGCTCAAGAGCTTGCACTCTGAGAGGACCAGATGGGGAACTTCTGAATGACGGTGCCGGAATGTCTGGGGGGCGGGAATGTTAACGGTTGTTATCTGATTCTGACCCAAATAAAAGCAGGCCATGTGAAATGGCCAGTGTGTATCCTGTTTAAACATACAGCTTGCCTGGTGTCTCTTTCAGCTACGCTACAGCTATAATCACTCTCAGAAGGCACAGAGTGGCATTCTGGAAATGCAAAGAGGCTCTAAGGCAGGGGTTCCGACCAAGCGGGTCTGGAGCTGCGGATCAGGCTGCTCGAGGCACTAAGTTCCGAGCAACTCAGAGGCCGGGCTGATCTTGGTAAGGGGGTGTCTAGAGAGCCAGGACAGATGGGAAGAGTCGGCGTCCCGTCACATATATATATATATATATATATATACAAAACTTAATTCGAATTTTTTACAGAAATGTATAGAACTAAAAAGGAAAGGATGATTTAAAACACTTCTCTAAAAGCCAGCATATAAAATTAGTGCTGCTCCCTGTTCTTACATCATCTTTCAGAATACAAGGCATTTTGCTACCCGTCTTTGCCCCATATTTGATTGATTCATCAAGCCACGATACTTTAACAATAGATAGGAAAGACACTTACATGTGTTAATTAAAAACAATTATACAAAGGCAGACATGGCAAGTCAAATGGCCTTGACATGTGACACACGATTTTCCCTCAGACCTTCAAATCACCTGACAACCCTATGCTGTCACCCTGTTTCAGGAGACCTGAGGAAAAAAAAAAACACGTGTGGTGTTTAAAGTGCAAAAATCAGTGGCCTGCATAAGTGGCCTGATTGTCTGCTCGGCAGGTCAAACTGGCAGTCTTGCCGTGCATACGTTGACATGGCTCCTTACCTGGATGCGACTTTGATGGCGATGATGCAAATCACCTCCTGATCACACTCCTTCGTGGTCACAACCCTATCACCTGGTCTAGACCTGCAGAAAGTTGGCAGGTCTGCAAAGGTATTTTAAAATCATCCGTTTTAAAAAAATGTCAGGGCCTTACTCCATGTAAGACATTGGGCCCTATTACATCCTTCACGCTAAAATGGGGACGCTAGGGAGAAAAACCTGCACCTGCAGGTTTCTCCTTTGCGTCCCGTTTTGGGGTGATATTATGATGCAGGCGCTAAAAAGCTGCCTACATTGTAAGCCTCCACTAAAACGCGGGATGCACGCGGCAGCGCTAAGCACCGCCACGAGCATCCACTCGATGGAATCCATAGGACTCCATTGAGTTTATGCTCTGCCGGGCACATGACCTGCCGGATCTCACCTCGGTGTAGTGATCTGCAGAGAGAGACTGGGGGACTTTTCCCCCAGTCTCTCCCTGCTCCCGGAGGCCAGAGGAGGCGGTTGGAGCCACGGTCCTCGGTGTGGGACGGAAGGTGAGTATCTGATTAATTTGGGGGGATATTTGGCTGGTGCTGACGGATTCTGTAGCAGCGGGATCCGTTAGCACCAGGACCTGGCTCTGGTTAACTGTCGGGTTAAACTCAGACGGGCGGTAATTAGCGTTAGTATATTGTAATCCTAACGCAAATTAACTCTTTGCGCTCCCCATGTAAAGCATATGGAGCACACAGTAAAGTAACTTCGCGCAGAAAAGCGCAAGATACCAATCGCTGACGTTTGGATTTTAATATGGTGCTCCCAAGCTAGAGCCACCAGGTCTAACGTTAATGCTCACACAGGTGAGCGCTAACATTAGCGTGAAGAATGTGATAGGGCCCATTTAATTTAACAAGTGAACCTTTACGTATAACGCCCTGCTCAATAATATAAAGGCTCGAATCGCTTATCAGCTGAGCCACAAACCTTGCTTGGAGCTCGGCTGTTATGGGTCCATAGACTCCATACTATAAAATACAAATATAATACAAATACTATATATGTAAGAGGCATTAACCTATGGGAACTATGAGAATAAAGGACAAGTTGCTCATCATTCTCACTTCGATCCAATTTTCAAAAAGAATATCGGCTCAAGAACCTTGGTGTTAAAGTATTTTGCTATTGTACATTGCACATCCTTTTGCTGTATGCATCAGAAAATGTAGAACAAATAGCTCCTTGCTTGCATGAGCTCACAACAGAACAGAGTAAGATTCCATGGAGTGTTATGGACTCTAGGAGAGGATACCAGCAACTGCACGCGTTGCGACTGATGGCATTAGTTACCAACTCCCTTCTATTATGAGTCAAGCCTCTAATTTAGCGGTTCACTTGTAACAGAACCTGTCCTAGGAAGCTGCAAAAATAAATGGCTAAATCAATTTTTCCGGTGTGCTGCCTGTCAGACAAGGGTCTTGAATGTATTACCCTCTCCAAATCTGGTGAAAATTTAGGAAAGCTATGACAGAACATAAAAGCAAAACAACGGCCTTCCCCTTTGATATTTTACTGTTTCCAATTGTAAAGAGTCTATTCACAAAGCATCGACATTTCATAGAAATTTTGGTGCTTTTTACTCGGTGCACTTTGGCGATTCCATTTCTCTAAAACTACGGTGAATTCACTATTCTCCGTAGGGTCACCATAGTGAGATGAAGATGGAGTCACTGAAACCTCCTTAAAAAGCTGGTGAATGGCACCGAAGAGTGCAGAAAAGCAGCAAAGTGGCCATGGCGAAATTCACCGAACTGCAAAAAGAAATCAGAACACTCCTATTCTCCTAATAGTTGTTTAAGCCAATAAAAATGTATTAAAATGTAAAAAATACAAAAAGGCGTTCTAAAAAATATATTAAAAAAATGTAAAAATGAAAAGAATTACGTTTTTCTTTAAAAAAAAATTAAACGTGATATTACTTTTTTACATCGAAACCTATGGGATTTACCTGTTAAACCTGTCAAACTGAATCACTGAAATTCAGGTCGTTTCGCCAACGCTTACTGCAGTTCGGAGTTCTGTGAATAGATGAACCATTACTTCTCTATGGGACAATTTTGTTGCCGCTGAAGACCGCATTCCGCCATCAATTCGGTAGTATTTGGAGAATTGACAGTTCGGGGCGAACAGCCCCAAAACTGAAACTTCAGGGCTTAGTGAAAGACCCTTTAACTAAACATGAATTTACTTGTTTTAGGTTATTATTATAAACAGCCAAAAGTAATTCTATTTTAATTCCATAGAATCAAAGTTCTAAAAATAAGGTTTGTTTTCTTGTTTCTTGAAATCTCAAGCGAGAAGAAGTTAATAACGGATGCCTTGAACAAGAAACAATTTTTAAAGAGACTAGATCCCCATCAAATCCAGGAAATGGTGGAATGCATGTACGAAAGAACATTTTCTCAAGGGGAATACATCATCAAACAAGGAGAGCCAGGGAGTCATATCTTCGTATTAGCCGGTAAGTTTGTTATACCTCACCCATCAATATAAAATTTGTCCTTGTATATATATACCGTATAGGTAATATTTAGTGCCGATTGAAACCCTGGAGTCTGTGAGATAAACAGAGTAGGTGATGCCTTAAGTTGTTTTACCCTGTGCTCGAAGTATACTTAAAAAATACTACTGCTAAAAAGGAAGCAGGAAGCAGGTCCCCATAAATAAAGCTCTGTCTCTTCACAAACTAAGCGTTAAGGCCAAAGTTATTCCTGGACCCCAAAGAGACCACACTTGGTATTCCAATATGCTTAAGAGCTAGAATTTCAGTGGCTTACCTGCATTAGATATGCAAAGCCTAACCTCAGTAAACATTTTGGGCCGTGACGTTAGTGGGCCATTTCAAACACGAACCTTGTACTTTATTTTCAGGCTTTGGAAAAAAATTTTTTTTTACAGAATTCACAGAAATCCAGATACAATAAAGAAATTCTAAAATATTTATGCATATCTTCTTTAAAATGTATTTAGTTAAAATGGGTTTTATTGAATGTGACACATTTAATACAAATCTGTCAGCAGAATGTTATTCTACACCTATTTAACATTAAGCACAAAATTAACCGAGTATGGTATTGGGTTTCACATGTGTGCCAGTTTTCATGAAATTCAAAGTTTGTGACTGTTATATTCTTTGAATAAAGTCCAATATCTGGGGTCAGGGTTTTTATTTTACATTTTTGAAACTTTCTGAACTTTATTTGGTAGCAGGCCAGAACAAACATTATAATATATAAACAATAACAATAAAACGATAGTAAGCGTGATGCATTGTTTTCTGTAAATCATTTAGATTAAATAAATGGAACAGCATATTCAATTTATTTATTTGTTAAATATTGGATTAGTCAGGGGTGAGTTTGGGGTTGCCAGGTCGGCCATATTTTCCACGATACATACAGGGTTATTCAGAGAGAGGTGAAAACCAGGAGAATGACTGGAGAAGTGAAAATTGTAGGTAAAAATTGCCAAACCAGAAACATTCTCCCATTTATCCCACTTTCCATATCGCTATTTTGACCTAGAATTTTCACTTCTCCAGCCATTCTCCTGGTTCACCTCTCTCTGAATAACCCTGATATTATTTGTACATGCTAATGGGTGGCTTGCGAAAGTGATCTCCTGTGTGATGTAGAATTCATATGCTGCAGGAAGAAAACCATGTTAATTAGTGAGCTGATTCCCTTTTACTAGCACCTAAATTACACATATTGCAAGGGAGAGCTGTCACATGTTACCCTTTAGCATAAACAAATTGTGACAAACCTTGTTGGTATAGGGCAGTGCCAGCAGGAACGAGTCTTCTGTGTTTGCTTGTGGGTGAGGTCTTGATCACAATAGACAGCATAAAGGGAAACTCTAGCGTTAAATGGGAGGATGGGAATGGACAGGTTAAAAGTTAACATCTCTATATTTCAGTGCTAGACTGCCTCAGAGTTAGTCTGTGCATGCCATGTGTTTGGCTTCTGGTGAGCATCAGTTACTACATGACCCTTGGGGGAGTCAAGACATCCCAGCGAGCATCCCACCAATCCTATGACTCTCAATATAAGCAGTAGCACATTGACAGCCAGTGGAGGGAGTTGGTTCCTGAAAAGAATATACCTCTATGTCTTAATCCATAAAGCTGAGATCCTATTTGAGATTCTGGGCAGAACTAAACCCCCATCTACAGGGAAAAGAGGGATGAGGGCAGTCAGGGCACTGTGACCAGTCAAAGTACACTGAGTACAGTGCCTAAAGTAGCCCTTTAATGTGACCCACTAGATATGTGTCTGGTTTCCCTGAAGGCCAAACCAGTCCTGACTTAAAGACACTGTTCTTTTAGTTTCTCTAATTACTCTCCCATTTATTCAATTCCAACCTTCAAATTAATTGAACTTGGAAATTAACCCCTTTTTTACATCCCTATGCTTTTTTACCAACAGATGGCAAAACAGAAGTTTCCCAACAAAACAAACTTTTAACATCTATTCCTGTTTGGACAACATTTGGGGAACTTGCCATATTATACAATTGTACAAGAACAGCATCAGTAAAAGGTAAGGTTATTGTTTGACTTTGTGCCTTAGCTGTTTATCTTAGCGATTCAGTGTTTATGAATTTCTAACATTTGAGGCGTAAAATTTTTTTTTCATTCTTATTGCTTTCTAGAGGGGTTATTCAAAGCGAGCTGAATCGGCCACTGAATTGCAGAAATTGACATATTGCCAGCATAATATGGTGCAATTTAGCAGCAGTGCAATTCCCCATAGAGAATTAATGGTTATTTTATTCAGAGAGCGCCGAAAAGCAGTGAAAAGTTGGCGAAATGCTCCGATTTTCGGTGCTTTCGTTCGACAAGGTTAACCCCATAGTGACCATGCAATTTTACCATTGTCTGTCCGAAAGTACCCATTGTTGGGCAGTATGACATACTGCCCGTTAAAACAGGGACACTAAGGAGGAAAACCTGTGGCTGCAGGTTTCTCATTAGCATCCCAGTTTTAGCTCCATATTACGGGGCAGGCACTAATTCAGCAGCCTGCCTAATAACGCAGCACTAAGCACTAAGCTAACACGCCGCCCAGAGCATCCCCTCCTGGAGTCCATAGGACTACATTGAGGCTTAGACTGCCGGGTCACATGACGCAAGAGACAAGGTCCTGCAGGTCGGCAGAGTTATCGCGGAGGGAGACTGCAGAATTTTTTTTTCCAGTCTCGTTCTGTTCCCGGGACCAGGAGTGGCAGATCGGGCCACCATTCTCGCCGTGGGACGAGAGGGGAGTATCTGATTTTTGGGGGGATTTTCAGCTGGTGATAACTGATTCCGCAGAAGCAGTTAGCACCAGCTCTAAGCTGTGGTTAACTTTTGAGTTAACCGCAGTGAGGCGTATTTAGCATTGGTAATCCTAATGCTGCTCTATAACCATGGAGACCATGGAGACACAGATTCAAATCCCGGCAAGAGCACCTGTCCATTAAGTGTCCTAGGGCAAGACACCTAATGGTACACACTCGCTACGCAGGACATACTTGAAAACGAGAGAAATCTCAATGTATCCTTCCTGGTAAAATACTTTCTCAAAAAAAATAATAATAATAACTAAAGTACAGAAAACTCAAAAGCATATTCTCCGACTCGCTAACAGGTGTTTTAATCCGTTAGTGTTCGGAATGTAATATGGACGGCCAACTCTAGGGCCATTTAACTTAACGCTCACACAGCTGAGTGCTAACGTTAGCATTAAGAATTTGGGGGCGTGGCTCGCAGCCGAGCATGGCGGATATGTGAGCGAGCAGCTCCGGTGACACACAGCGACTACAAGTGGATATCTTAACCTGAGAACAACCCAAATGAGACAACCACCGCGGTGAGACCCTGTGCCCACTATGGCATCTAGTTTCAGAATAAACCGGGACACCTACTAGCCCACAGGCTTAAACCGAGATGCTCACCCCCTCAGGTAACGATTCTGAAATTCCCTCAGGGTCTAATACATGACCCTAGACACATAGCAAATGAATTTGCGAGTTATTACGAAAAACAATACAATTTATCCACCACCGTAACTTCCCCACACCGATGCCGGACGCAGTTAATGTCTACCTCGCACGTATTCACCTTCCGACATTACCGTCTGCCCAAGCGCAGCGATTGTCCTCTCCCATTTTGCAGAGCGAACTCTCCGAAGCTATCAAAGCTCTCCCAAAACAGAAGGCCCCGGGCCCAAATGGCCTTACGGGCCTCTATTATTCGACCTTTTCATCTACGCTCCTGCCGCACTTATTGACAGTTTTTGAAGCGGCCCGAGATCAGGGTTCGTTCCCTGTTGACATGTTGAGGGCTCACATCATAACGCCCCCTAAGGCAGGGAAATCCCCAGATAAATGTCAGAATTTACAGTCAATCTCGCTCCTTAACGTAGACCTCAAACTGTACAGCAAAATACTAGCGACCAGACTGCAAACAATACTCCCAACAGTGATAGGACACAACCAGGTAGGATTTATCTCTGGTCGACAGGGCCCAGACAGCACCAAGCACCAAAAAACTGCTTAACCTAATGGAACTGATGAGAAGATCGGTCCAACCCGGTCTCCTCCTTTCATTAGATGCCGAAAAGGCATTTGACAGAGTGAATTGGCTTTTTCTGCAGACGGTTTTAGGTAAATTTGGGTTCCCGACGCCTTTTCTGTCCACGGTGCAGGCGGTATATGACTCTCCTTCAGCAAGGGTGCTATTCTTCTTGGGCTTTTTGTCCAATGAATTGGTAATTTCAAATGGAACATGGCAAGGGGTGCCCTATCTCCCCTCCTCTATGCGTTGGCTTGTGCAAGGGGTTCCAGTACCATCAGACAAAATGACGATATTAGGGGGGTCTCGGTCGGTCCGGCGACATACAAACTACAACTGTACACAAACGACATTCTCCTGACGCTGACAGACCCATGCGTATCACTACAAACACTACAGGAAGAGCTTAAGGCCTATGGTCTAGTATCATACCATCTGGTTAATTTCACCAAAACTCAGGCCCTGTCAAATCAGATACCTCTAACACAACTGCAGACTCTCTCTCAGATTAAGAATCACATGGGACCCAGGTGGGTTACTTAAACATAATTACGACCGAGTCCTAACAGAAATAAAGTCTCTGCTCCTTCAATGGAGATCCAGGGAGGTGTCATGGTTGGGTAGGATGGCAGCCATAAAGATGAGCATTTTACCAAAACTATTGTACGTCTTTCGAGCCCTACCAATCCAGGTGCCTAGGGCTTACCTGGACACCGTACAAGCTGCATTGCTGCTGTATATATGGAACCACAAACACCCTAGAGTGCCACGGCGGCTCCTGTATTACCGCCACAGAGATGGAGACTTACATATGCTACATATACATAATTATTATTGGGCCTCATGCATAGCGGCACTAACAGACGTCATGCATAGACCTACCTGGCCTCAGTGGCAGACCATAGAGGCTTTATGTTTAGAGGGACCTAATCTGGCCCACTTGATGTGGGTACCCCCCAAGGTTCGGCCAAAACTGCCGTTCGCACTAGTTTCTATATTTCTCCTTTTAGACACGTGGGACCAACACTTCTCACTGTACACACATCGCCATCCCCTTTCTATGGCAGCTTCTCTTCCCTCATTGGTATATTCCCTACCACACTTTAGATCCAGTGCATGGCTTCAATGTGAGGTAACAAACCTTCACCACCTCTTCTCCACAACTGCTATCCTACCTTTCTATCTATCGAAGATCTGCGCTGTAAATACTCGATCCCGAATGGACTGTTTTTGTCATACATGCAACTATGTTCATTCCTCAGGCAACATCCTATAGTATCTAACCTAAGCACACCAAAACCGCTTCTGTCGGAGGTAGAATTAATTTGTTTACATCCATTGTCCACCATAAAACCGATTTCTCTATTTTATCGATCTCTCAATACGCCTATTGGGAGGGAGAGTTGGGCAATCCAGAAGGGATGGGAGCGGGATCTGTTCTTGAGTGACCTTCTCTCCCTCCCAGTGGGCTTTAGCAAATATGTTTGCCATGGGTGTAAATTCAGGATAATAGTTTATGGTGTAAATGCAGCCTACTGAGGGAGGGACACAAAACCTTGACAGAAATGTGTTAGGGGTGGCTCCAGTGGCGCAAAATAAATCTAAATATTGATGGTAGCTGCTATACGTCAGTGAGGTATAGGCAAAGGGGCTTACGGAGGCTAGATGACGGATAATACAGAAAATGGTTCTGTGCGAAAGTAGGGAGGTTATGTGTCCTAAATGAACGGTAATTCCCCAATGTGGAATATAAGCACAGTCGAAAAGACCAGTGATAAAGTGCTACCGTGGGTTAAAAACTAATATTGTGCAAAAGTGCAAACAAAGTGCATATATTGCAAATTCGACTAAACATTGGTGTTGACACCAGTAACGTACCACAAAAAGTGCCTATTGGAATAAATCAGTTCGTAAAAAACACATCATAAAAGAACAATTAAAAAACAATTCGTATAGATACACGTTTTGTGCAAAATGCAAAATAAAGTGCGTACAGGATGTCGATATTGGCAATAATAACAATATGTCAATAAAGTGCAATAGTGTCCATAAAAAACAGAGGAAACAGTCTTGCGGAATGTGTAAAAAAGCCGCAGCTGCATAAAAAGTGCACGCCAGAATAGTGGGCTATTCGTGAATGAAGAATAGGACTAAATTAAAGTCTGTATATGCTTCTCACTCTTAGCGTCCAGGCATATGTGGGAGTCCGAATAGATATCTTCTCCTTGGAGTCCTAGTATGTTCCTAATCCTCGGAATAAGGAAGAAAAAATAGAGAATAATAGTACAGTACTGTCTGGACTCACTGGCTACGGTATGTACAAAAAAAGGGTGGGCACTTACACTTTCCAGAGCCTATAATATCCAGGCTCTGGTTCGAAGTACACTACGGAGTATGCTGGCGTTATATGAACAAATAATAATAATAATATATAAGGTGTTAGGTATAAGGCTTTCGGTGGTCTGTTCAGCAGATCGTTGGCTATATTCAGTGTTTTTTTGGCAGCATTTGGAGGTTTATCGGATGCGTTCAGTGTTTTTATGGCAGCGTTTGGCAGTTTATTGCGGCGTTCAGCAGTTTTCTGGCAGCTTTCAGCGGTGCTCTTTGAATAATGCCTTCGATTTTGTTTAAACATTGTTGATGTAATGCAGGGTTACTTACTAACCACTGTAGTTTACCGTTGTTGCGACAATGATAAACATTGGTGATCACCAGATGGAAATTCAAGCAGTGGGATGGTTGAGATTCATTAGTGAATTCTTTTCCTATATTTATCTGCAGAAAACTTGTTTATCATTTTTATTATTATTAATATTTATGAAATGCCAGCACATTCCGCAGCGCTGTACAAAAGATGCAATGGGTAAAGACAGGACAATTCTACAATACATACAGGAGACAGGTCAATATTCCTGTCAGCAGATACAGGAGGACATGAGGACATGAGGGCCCTATTCCCATGGGAATTTACAATCTTGAAGGGTGAGTGGATGTCAAGCGGACTTTGCGTGGGTCGCATGTGTGAGCCCAGTGTGCAGTGAGCAGTGATGAAATATGCAAGTTGAGGGGTCAAAAACAAAAATATTTATTAATATACAAAACAGCAAAAAACAAATGAATCTGCTTCGCTGAGCACAAAATGGAGGAATAATGCTGAACAGAAAAGATAAAGTCCAAGGCAAGGTATCCGTTAAGGATGAGGCAAACTCGTGGTCAGGGTGGCAAGCAGATATCGAGGGGTACAGAAATCAGGATAGTCAAAAGTCCATAGCCAGGGGGTCATACACGGAAATCAGGATAGTCAAAAGTCCATAGCCAGGGGGTCATACACGGAAATCCAAAAAAGGGGGTACTAGAGACAATTGAAGAGAGTTACCGGTATGCAGAGGGAGGAAGGTTCACAGATGGGTTCCAGATGGGTATACAGAGGCTATGGTCAGCACAAGGAGTATCCAAAACATAGATCAGCAAAGTCCAAACTTCAATGGGGAAGTGAAGCTAAAGGGGAGAGGCCTCCTTATATACACAAGGAGGCTGGGCAGGATGATTTGCAGGTGAAGGTCTAATTAGAATGCATGCAATCAAAGTCCAGAACTGGACGTGGGGAACGAGAAAAAAAACACAAAAACAAAACAAAGTCCTGGAATCTGCATGTAATGCAGGACACGGCAAAAAGGAGGCGTAAGAGGACCAGGGGGTCCAGACCATGACAGCGTCCCAGGTGGATCATGACATCACCCCCCTCCTGACGGGTGCACTCCGGGCACCGAAGCTGGAACAGGGGAAGTGGAGTCCGGATTGGTCATAGAAGCACGTAGCCTGCTCAAGGTGTCCAGGTAGGCATAGCGGACCAACGTGCCGTTAGAGGCCCAGAAAACGTACCAAAGCAGTCAACTGGAGTCAGACGAAACATCAAGGTTTCTCCAGAGTTCCGGGAAGCGCCTGACCACCTCCAAGTACTCCTCCCGGACCAACAAGCCAGAGGGTGTCCTGGAGTAACCCGTAGGGACAGGGTCCGACGTAGGGTGTTTTGCGAGCGTACAACTACTCGGATCTTGGAAGTCCTCATACAGAGCCATGAGTACAGCCCTGTCAGACCCAGCATCGGGAATAGAGTCACGGGCACAACTCTGCGGAGACACTATAGTCGAAGGGCTCGGAGGGACAGCGCCCTTAGTGAGGCTTTGCTGGGTACGGAGAGACTTGGCTCGACGGCGGCGACTACGACCCTTTGGCAGAGACAGCTTGGGGACGACTGCTGGGCTCTGCGGCGACACCACTGCTGGGCTCTGCGACGACTCTGTGGAAGCGACAGCTGGGCTCTGCGACGACTCTGTGGAAGCGACAGCTGGGCTCTGCGACGACACTGTGGAAGCGACAGCTGGGCTCTGCGAAGACACTGTGGAAGCGACAGCTGGGCTCTGCGAAGACACTGTGGAAGCGACAGCTGGGCTCTGCGAAGACACTGTGGAAGCGACAGCTGGGCTCTGCGAAGACACTGTGGAAGCGACAGCTGGGCTCTGCGAAGACACTGTGGAAGCGACAGCTGGGCTCTGCGAAGACACTGTGGAAGCGACAGCTGGGCTCTGCGAAGACACTGTGGAAGCGACAGCTGGGCTCTGCGAAGACACTGTGGAAGCGACAGCTGGGCTCTGCGAAGACACTGTGGAAGCGACAGCTGGGCTCTGCGAAGACACTGTGGAAGCGACAGCTGGGCTCTGCGAAGACACTGTGGAAGCGACAGCTGGGCTCTGCGAAGACACTGTGGAAGCGACAGCTGGGCTCTGCGAAGACACTGTGGAAGCGACAGCTGGGCTCTGCGACAACAGCGTGGAAGCGACAGCTGGGCTCTGCGACAACAGCGTGGAAGCGACAGCTGGGCTCTGCGACAACAGCGTGGAAGCGACAGCTGGGCTCTGCGACGACAGCGTGGAAGCGACAGCTGGGCTCTGCGACGACAGCGTGGAAGCGACAGCTGGGCTCTGTGACAACAGCGTGGAAGCAACAGCTGGGCTCTGCGACGACTGGGTACCAGGGGCCTGAGAAGGCTTAGAGATGGAGGCCTGAGAAGGCTCGGAAATAGAAGCCTCGGAAGGCATAGTTACAGAAGCCTCGGAAGGCATAGTTACAGAAGCCTCGGAAGGCATAGTTACAGAAGCCTCGGAAGGCATAGTTACAGAAGCCTCGGAAGGCATAGTTACAGAAGCCTCGGAAGGCATAGTTACAGAAGCCTCGGAAGGCATAGGGACAGAAGCCTCGGAAGGCATAGGGACAGAAGCCTCGGAAGGCATAGGGACAGAAGCCTTGGAAGGCATAGGGACAGAAGCCTCGGAAGGCATAGGGACAGAAGCCTGGGAAGGCATAGGGACAGAAGCCTGGGAAGGCATAGGGACAGAAGCCCGAGAAGGCATAGGGACAGAAGCCTGGGAAGGCATAGGGACAGAAGCCTGGGAAGGCATAGGGACAGAGGCCTGAGGAGGCTCGGGGACAGAGGCCTGAGGAGGCTCGGGGACAGAGGCTTGAGGAGGCTCGGGGACAGAGGCTTGAGATGGCTCACGGACAGAAGCCTGAGATGGCTCACGGACAGAAGCCTGAGATGGCTCACGGACAGAAGCCTGAGATGGCTCACGGACAGAAGCCTGAGATGGCTCACGGACAGAAGCCTGAGATGGCTCACGGACAGAAGCCTGAGATGGCTCACGGACAGAAGCCTGAGATGGCTCACAGACAGGGGCCTGTGAAGGCTTGGGTACATAGGCCTGAGACATGAACGTGGTTCCTATATAGGTGGTCCTCATGCACCCAATGAACCTGCCAGGTTGCCCTCGAGGGTGACGTGCAGTCTCTTTAGGGAATTCCTCTTCTGAATCCACAGAATCCCACTCGTTTGACGAGTAGTTCTCAGAAGCCGATGAGTAACATGAGATACGCCGACTGGAAGGCACTGGAGCGGTGAAACAGTTAGCCGGGAGGTGCTGGCTTGGAGTGGTGGGTGTCATACCGGAGGGTAGGACAGACGCTATCTCCATGGGCACCACGGGATCAGGCTCTGTAGGCACGCTGGGCTCTTCCTCCATCGGTACGGCTGGAACATGTTCTGTGGGCAGGGTGGATTGGGAATCCATAGGTTCAGTTGGTAGGAATCTTGCTGCACGGTTTCAGGATTTGCGTCCAATGATTCAGCGATGGACCTCTCGGGCAAGGACTTGGCAGGCAAAGCCTTTCTAGGCTTTGGGGGCAAGGAATTGGCAGACAAATTTTCTTTCCTTAATTTTAAGGATGTCGTGTCTCTGACAGGCCATGTCTTCTTCGGCTTGATGGGCAGTGCTTTAGGAGGACTAAAAGGCACTGCTTTGACGGAAGCTGACCTTTTCGACTTAGTGGGGGAAGACCTGGCAACCAAAGTCCTTTTGGTTGACGCTGACTCAGGTGGGGTGCTGGATGGCTTGGGGGGGCGCAGAGGGCAGGCTGATAATTTGTGCTGGTCACTCCCACAGTAGAAGCACAAGTTGTTTGACCTTCTCCTCGCACGCTCCTCCAGGGTTAGGGGTTCTCTGGGCCCCTTTTCAGAAACTGGAACTCGCACCTTAGCTGAGATGCCCCTTAAGCCTTTATGCAGGTCAACAAATAACAGATCTACTTGCTGCAAGATTTCCTCCATTAACCCCGTCACATACTCTTTTACTGCTTGGCTCACTGCGGGCTCACGGTTTAAAAACTTCCTCATTCTGTCAAGCGGACTTTGCGTGGGTCGCATGTGTGAGCCCAGTGTGCAGTGAACAGTGATGAAATATGCAAGTTGAGGGGTCAAAAACAAAAATATTTATTAATATACAAAACAGCAAAAAACAAATGAATCTGCTTCGCTGAGCACAAAATGGAGGAATAATGCTGAACAGAAAAGATAAAGTCCAAGGCAAGGTATCCGTTAAGGATGAGGCAAACTCGTGGTCAGGGTGGCAAGCAGATATCGAGGGGTACAGAAATCAGGATAGTCAAAAGTCCATAGCCAGGGGGTCATACACGGAAATCAGGATAGTCAAAAGTCCATAGCCAGGGGGTCATACACGGAAATCCAAAAAAAGGGGGTACTAGAGACAATTGAAGAGAGTTACCGGTATGCAGAGGGAGGAAGGTTCACAGATGGGTTCCAGATGGGTATACAGAGGCTATGGTCAGCACAAGGAGTATCCAAAACATAGATCAGCAAAGTCCAAACTTCAATGGGGAAGTGAAGCTAAAGGGGAGAGGCCTCCTTATATACACAAGGAGGCTGGGCAGGATGATTTGCAGGTGAAGGTCTAATTAGAATGCATGCAATCAAAGTCCAGAACTGGACGTGGGGAACGAGAAAAAAAACACAAAAACAAAACAAAGTCCTGGAATCTGCATGTAATGCAGGACACGGCAAAAAGGAGGCGTAGGAGGACCAGGGGGTCCAGACCATGACAGCGTCCCAGGTGGATCATGACAATGGATTAGAAACAAGAGGCAGGGACTGCAGTGACAAGTTAATGCAGGGAGAGGCGAGGACTGTTTTTGGGTCGGTCGGATGTCTTGTTACGGAGTCGGGTGGTAGGCTTCCCTAAACGGAAGGGTCTTTAGGGAGCGTTTAAATGAAGCCAGATTTGGGGACAGTCTGATATTGCGAGGAAGCGCATTCCATAGGGTCGGCGCCGCATGAGAGAAGTCCTGCAATCTGGCATGTGAAGAGGTAATGATGGAGGATGCCAGGAGCAGGTCATTGTTGGATCTTAGGGGACTGGTTGGGGTGTATCTGGTGATTAGTGAGGGCTGGTAGTGAGGAGCAGCGTTAGTGAGGGTTTTGTTTTTTCTGATATTATGTTAATTTTGTTTTTACCTCCATTGTACAGCGCTTTAGAATATGTAGAATAATTGTAATAACCACAAAATGCGGTTGATAGAAACAAGTCCTTATTTTAATCTTACAGTAATCACATTAACTGAAAAAAATCACCTCTCAATAATCATACATAACTTTGGATACAAAATACGTGCCCGTTTAAACCCATAGACACGCACACACACCAGAAAAAAAAGGGCTTTGGTAACAAAATGGATAACGTTGTTATTAAATGTTACAGTTACAAGTTTTTATAAAGCGCTAACAAGTTCCAGTTCCATAGCGCTGTACAAAGGGAGGCAAAATAACAAATATACATACAAGTTCAACACACAGAACAGTAGGAGAGAGGACTCTGCTCAAGACTAGAGTTTGCAGGCTAAGAGCAGAGGGGTGACTCACTAGATGTTATTATTTTAAAAATATAATATCCCTATGATAACAAAATCGAGACAGTTCACAAGGCTGATAAATAGTCACCTACTATTCAAGTTAAACAGTAAATGTTTCATAACATCAAAGAGGAATAAGAGAAATATTAAACTGCAATTTAATAGTAGCATCCTAGCAGTCTAGCTTTATTTTTTTTTTGTACATGTTAGAAATTGACCTTAGGCTCTTCACAGTTGTTTGAGCGGAGGAGATGCATGCTGCCATTTAGCTCTCACAACACAGTAAAAAGTAGAAAGAGACATATTTTACCGATGTTTTTATAATCTTATAGAAGTCAAGTTGGTGTTGTTTTGCAAATCCTGTGGAAAATCACAGAAGAAAAAAAAAAAAAGGAAAGAAAGAGTTCATCAAAATGTATTTAAGGCAACCTGTGTAAATATTTTAATTTAACGTAATATTACAGTCCTCCATAAACCTTGGTTTTCCTCTCTACATATAAAAGGCATATTATCCACTTCCTATTAAATTAGCTTGTTTTCACTCCTGGTCTTTATATGATTTTCCTATGTTGAATATTTTTTTTCATAGACAAAGGAACACTTTGCTCACTGTGACCTTTACGATATATATATATATATACACACATATGTTACATAACCACGTGTTATATTAAATACAGAATAACTTAACATTATGGGCTCAGTTTAATCGAGCTGGATGCTCGAAATTTACTGAATTCTGGACTGAAATTAGATCATTTTTCAGTTTGGCATATTTAATCAAGGGATTTCCCAGATTTTGACTGCCGTTAAATTTCATCTCAAGTATTGGCACTCGCAACTATACTTGATAATGGAAGTATTGGCTTCAGCAATTGAATTCAGTTTTTTCATTATGCTGATACTTGAAAATGTGGAAAATGCTGCTCTATTTCGGCCCTGAGCAAGGAAATTCTGGGCAACAAAATACGGCTGCAGCCGACGGTCTTTTGCAAGATATGCCGTTTTCTACTTCATTTTCTGATGCTACAAATTTGTTGCCAATTTTTCAATAGGATATCAAAACTTGCTTTTCTATGGGAAAAAGGGGGCACTTGTTTTTTTGTCCTTTCATTTTACATAGTCATATTTGGTATCGACAGAAAGGCCAGACTCTGTCCTGTCCAATGACACCTAACTTGAACTGTGGGGTGTACATAATGGAGATGCTGGGGTCAACAGGCCCCCGCTCTCGTCGCAGCAAAGCTTGTTTAAGATGAACCAATGTGTAATAACGCATTGCACAACCACCTCCATATTTCCTACCGGCGTAGGAAATGAGAAGGTGAGTTAGCGCAGTACCATTGTTCATGTTATAATTGTAAAGTGAATAACAGTGAATCATTAGGGGGAAAAAAGAGAAAAAGAAAGATTTTAAATTTATTTTACTTTTATATAAACCTGGTCCTGTTTGGAATCATTGGAAAAGTCATACTCTGCCCTTTCCAATGATACCTTATGTCCCTCTAGTCTGTAGGATTCCAAAGATACAGGGATCTAAATGATTGTAAATTCTAAACTAATTTTTTTTTAACACTACTTGTGGTAGGAACCTGTAGACAAATGCCTACTCTGCCTAATTATAAATCCGGTCCTGGATCCGCCAATTTCCTCTTTTCCTCTGGCCGTGAGCAGCATGAGAATGGGAACAATTAGTTCCCATGACCTGCCATGTTTCCCTCTGCGGCCCTTTCTCAATCGACCTTGTGCAGTGCTCAGGCAGGGCTCCATGGTGGCAGAAAGTATCTGCCTCAATCTCAGAATTATTTTGAGCCCAGACACACATAACACTTTTAACATAACTGTTTTGTGGCTCAGTTAGAATTGAGCCTTTGGTTTCAACTGGAATATGATTGAAATCATTATCATGCATGAGTGAGGTCGTTATCCTAAATGTCTCACTTGTTAACTAGAATAGCTTGCATAGAATAAGGCCTCAAGTTTGCAATGAGCTCAAACTCAGTAAATGCAGAACAGCTCTGAAACTATACCAAACTGATTTCTATACTATAAGTAATAGGATTTATTTCTCTAAAATAAAATAAGATAATTTCATTTTCAGAATGACACAGAAACTTTATTTTATTGTTATTTCTTTGAGACTGAGCAACAAATGCTCAGCATTTTGTACGTCAGTACTATTGTTACATTTGAAAATGACAGTGCATGATGCAATAGAGCCCCTTTATTAAAGATTTAGATTTCATTAATATTAAACCTGCACACTAATTAAAAGTGAATTATTTGTGTTCTGTGAATTACAATGCCAGTACTATCAACTATTTCTTTATTATGTATTCTACATTAATTAACTTATCCTTTTCCTTAAGCAATTACCAATGTCAGAACATGGACTCTGGATAGAGAAATATTCCAGAACATTATGAGGAAGACTGCACAAAGTAGACACGAAGAACACAGAAATTTTCTCAGAAGGTACGCAAGAATAGAAAGTTGTTTGAACTGTGTTTTTGTATGCCATCCATTTGAATGTCAAAAATATTTATTAAATGTGTATTTTGGAATTCCAAATGATTTGTGATTTTAAGTACAAAGCAATCACCTCAACAGTTCCCCAAATGTCATTATAAAGCCTGCTTCCCAATCTGAAATGTCATAATCTTGAAAGTAACCTATAGTTTCAATTCATTTCGGCTTCTAAAAATATATTTTATTTCTACGATATGCCTATGGCCATACCGCCCTGAATGCGCCCAATCTCATCTGATCTCATAAGCTAAGCAGGGTCAGGCCTGGTTAGTACTTGGCAAGGCTCCTTTTATTTGTAAATTTTACTCTCTCTCCCTTGTTGTCTCTATAGTAATCATTAATTATTAAAACCCACAATTGATCTGCACTTTACTAATAGTATGGTCATGGCGTAGACAGCTCACAGGCAAGATCAAATTCCAAATTAATGTAGTGTACTGCCTGAGAATTGCCTGTAACAAAAATGCCCAATATACATGGAAATAAAAGAATTATCACATAATAAGTTGTTTAATTTTCACCAGGCTTTTCCATATCGCCATGTTTGCTTTTACTTTTCCACTTTGTTGCTCGTCAACATTTTACACTCTCTCCATTTTCCATAGTTTGTTTCTCTCAGTCTTTAATTTCCTACATACCAGATATCTTCAAATTCTACATTTTGTCTTTCCTGCTCACTTCATTGATTAGTTTTGCTTTTATCCATTAGTCCTCTTGACACATCAATCCTGTTAATTCCCAGTCACCCACAGTTTGAGGGAAAAGAGAAATTTAACACCTTCAACTCAGCTACTTGAGCTTTATGTCCATGGATTGAGGCTATCATCAGTAGGTATCAGTACGTGACTACATTAATGGATCAACCTTTCTTTTATTTCAAAAGTGTGTCTTTACTGAAAAAGCTTCCAGAGGATAAATTAATGAAGATAGCGGACTCCTTGCAAGTGGTGAGTCACTGAAAATCTCTGATATACTTAAGCGTTACATTTAATCCGTTACAGCAGGCCCTAATGAAGGGTGATTAAAACAGAAGTCACATACATTTTAGACCACAGAGACTTGAGTTTTTCCATTGTCAAACCTTCACATTGTTCCACTTCTATCTAGCCTGGTTTTGCAGATAATTATTTTACCTTTACGCTTGTGAGCTATAGATATTTTAAATGCGCAATGGTAAACTGCTAAGTGCCAAATATAATCATATCCCAGCTAACCCAGGGGACTGGGAAATGTAATACCAGCCCTTCCAACAGTGAAGTTATACAACAACAATAACGGACTAAGTAAGAGACTGGTCGGAGAAGTAGCCAAGGGTTAAGGACAAAGAAATGAAAGTCAAAGTTGTGGTCGGAGTAATAGAGAGCAATGTAGACAGGACAAAAACCAGTAAGGAAAAGGAAATCGGTAATAGGGCAGGGGAGCACATTATTGGGCTCCACAAAGTAGGAACTACAACAGTGCAATTAGACCTAGCAATTGTGGGTACGAAGAACCTGGCATCTGACATCCCCAAATCTTCACGAGAGTGATGCCCGTTCTGGCAGTATTTGGAATGATGCAAGCGGGAGTTAGTATGAAAAAAAAATGGGCAACAGTGTCTTGCAACAAATCCGCTACCTGAAGTTGCAAGATTTGTGCAGGACGCGGCTGGAAGTAGGAGTGCAGACTCATAACAAAATGAGAGTACTCTCACAGAAGATGACATGTGGAACCTGACACTGTGAAACTTTGTGAAGACTAAAGATAAAAGGAGTGATAAAAAGATGTATTTTTGTCAATGGTGTCTATATGTGACAAATTGATAATAATTTAACCCCTTAAGGACCAATTACGTACCAGGTACGTCCTAAGAAAATGGTCGCTTTATGACCAAGGACATAACTGGTACGTCATGGTTTTAAACCCCCTCTCCCGATACTCAACTCTCCAGACGTGGACCCGTGGTGATCTGACTTCATTGAAGTCAGACCACCGCTTTTATGGACCCCAGTTGTCACACTGACATCATCACCAGGCGCAATGACGTCAGTTTCAGGCACACTCCTGGCACAGCCGGGAGAGTGCCTGAAATGGAGGGTCCTTTGTACCCCTCTCTCAACGGGAGGAGATCCAGGTTGGGCCCTGAGGTTGTGCTCCTGAGGTGCCAGTCTGCGATTGCGGATTTCTCCCAGAGGTGACTGACATCTTGAATGTCAGCCAAGCCTCAGGGGGCCACCCCCTGCCCACTGATGTCATCACATGTGCGCGATGATGTCAGCTGGGCAATTAACCCCCTAGCTGCCAAGGAATTTCCTATGGAAATTTCCTTTGGAATCCCGTATCTCCCAATCGGTGGCAGCTAGAGGGTAATGTTTGGTATCATTGGAAAGGCATGAATAAATAAATAAAATAAAAATTTAATTTTTAAAAAACTTTTTTGTCTGGGTCATATAATAAAACATCGGGTTAAATCATGATGAGCACAAAACGGTCAAAATGAGCTCAACACACAGAGATAAAATGGCTCAGCAGTGAAAGGTAATGGCAAAACAGCCTGGTCAGTATGGGGTTAATAAGTACACATATATGAACTGTTATAATTCTGTAACACAAGAAAATATCAAGAAGTGCAAACCAATTGTCTTAATAATCTCTTACTATTATACAATCATACTATAGGCCTGGTCATCACTCCAGTAATGGTGAAATTAGTTTAACAAAGCAGACAGGAATAATGTTTTTTTCTTCTGAAACACTTAGAACCAAACTCCAACTGATCCGGTAAAGGAAGCAGCTAAGGAATGCGTAAGGGTGACACAAGCTGATAACCCTTAATAACTCCCTGTTAATGTCTCTATTGCTAATGAACAGCTGTATCAGTGGATTATCCATTCAAACATACTTGACATACTGGACATACTTGAAAACGAGAGAAATCTCAATGTATCCTTCCTGGTAAAATCCTTTATAAATAAATAAAATAAATAAATAAACAGAATGTAGAACAGTACTAGCAAATAATTTACTACTTGCAGGTATGAGGATATGAAAAAGAGTAGCTGAAGAGCTATGTTTCTGATCAACATGGCTGCTGAGAAGATCTGACCCATACATTCAGGAAGCAGAATGCACTTCCTGCTGTAAATAACTGCAAAGTAGGGATGTGCGTTTCGGGTTTCGGAATTTCGGAATTTTCACGAAATTTCCCGATTCGTGTTTTCGGATGCGGCCGAATTTCCGAAAAATTTTAGATCCGAAAATTTCAGATCCGAAATGTTTTCCGAGCCGAAACGAAATATTTTCGGATTTTTCGAATGGACTTGAAATGTGTCAAACGAGGAGAACAGATGCTCTGAAAAATGAAAATTTTCCGAAAAACGAAAATTTTCCGAAAAACGAAAATTTTCCGAAAAACGAAAATTTTCCGAAAAAACGAAAAGTCGATACAAAAAACGGGCAAAATGACACGAAAAATACGAAAAATGGTCGAAATTCCGAAAAAAAAAAGAACCCGAAAAACGGGCCGAACCGAATCGAATCGAAACCGAAATCGGTCGAAACGAGCCGAATCGAAAAGTTTAAAAATCCGAGAAATCGAACCGAATCGAACCGAAAAAAAAATCGGTGCACAAGCCTACTGCAAAGCAAGTACCTTTCTTTTCTGTTCATTGCAATAAACCACCACTAAAAGTTAATAATTGTTAGAGAATTACTAACCTTTTTTCTGTAGAAGTGGTAGCAAAAAACAAAAATGATTTCCCATATATAAGGAGTCAGAAATTACAGGTTTACTTTATACTACTATTACTAATTTTTAAAATTAATACTACTTCTACTATACCTACTATTATACTACTATATTACTACTAATTATTTACACTAATACTAATTCTAAAACGAAAATACATTTATAAAAGATAATAATTGCATTTGTAACAAAGATGTACTAGCTAGGTTTTTTACCATACCTCCATACTCTATTAGCAGAAAACAACAATAATACAATGTGTAGTATAATAGTAAAAAGTAGAAGTCTGAGTCTACTTTTAGTTCACATTTAAGTATTCTTTTCTATATCAATCCATCCATTTATAGATTATAAATATAATATAGATTACAACTAACTCAGTCCTGTTGACAGATATAGGTAAATTGTGAATTAATCTCAAATTTACATATTTTAAATACTGTAGATACTCGTGTATACCGCGAGTTTTTTGAGCAATAAATCAAGCTTAAAACTGTAGGGGTCGCGTTATACACGGGACAGCTGCGAGGGAGTGAAGATCTGATTGCTTCCAGGAGCTGTCTGACACGTGCACGCTCTGGAATCCCAATTTAACCCTGCAGCCCTGACTTTAACCATTAACCCTTAATGACTGCAGCCCTCAAGTACCCCTGTACAAAACCTCTCCAATACTATTCAGCCCTCTATTAACCCTTCAATCCAAAAACCTACATTAACCTTTGCAATAAAAAACCGTAACATTAACCCCTTTAATAAATTTCTGTATGTCACAATTTATCATATACTCTGCTTCATATAAACAATATTAATTTTTCAAGGTAAAGCAAGCTTTTATCAATCTCAAAATGTGTCTTTTTGTAGTGCATGAGTATATGCATAGGTTCCTAACATTATATATATATATAATCTTATTAAATGCAATTGAAATAATTAAATCTAAAAAATGTGCCCTTATGCCATACCTGCGCTTACGGATTTTATTTATTCAGTTTCATGTGCAGAACTTTATCATAAGAGAATTATATTCCAAGCAATCAAAACGCTCAATTACATCTATCACCATTCTAAAATGCATAATACATTACCTCTCACTCTGCACCCCTGCTCTTTAACAACCATTGGAGGAACGAGGGTGAGAGTGGGGTGGAATGAACATGAAACAACAGTAACTTAACAGACTTTTGTCGTGTTTTGGTAAATTTATACTTTCATAATTTAGCTCCTAGCGTTATATTCGAGTCTTGAGTAATATTCTTATTTCCATAATGAATCTCTACCCCTCGCGTTATACTCGGGTCGCGTTATACTCAAGTATCTACGGTAAATAAAATCTTCCACCATAAAGAATATCATAGCATTTTTTTCTCAGTTTGCCCCTATAAAGAAGGCAAGACATTTTTCAAACACCGTTACCAAAGCACAGGAGAGCTTATTAAACAGGTACTTCTATGTGTCCTTGAAACCTATTAAAAAGAAGGTCCAGTAATATTGTTTTTTGCGGCTAGAAACATTATATGGAAGTTAGTCATCTGAAGTACACATGGTAGAACTGCACGTTTTCTTTCTGAAAGACGGAACAGAAAGAAACTATTTTCAAGGTGTTGACTTTATGTCAGTCCCATGTTCATTATATAATTTAAGAAAAGCTACCTTCCACTGACAAGTAGTCAAAGACCACTTTGCACGTATGTGTAAATTACACCAGCCGTGTATCAATGACTATTTCATAAAAATTCCCTAGTGGGGGTCATTAATTCCATGCTGTGAAGATACAGTGTTTGCTCTGCCATTTCCCAGGGTTTTGATGATGAAATCATTCTGAACAGGTCTTCTTGGATCTGATCCCTTCAGAGGGATGACCGCGTAACGTAATACTGACACAGATGTTACGAATTAATAATTCAGCGCAATTTCACCAAAGAGCACAATCATTTTTCTTTAAAAGGAGAAAATGTGTTTCTAATAGATTGTTTGCAGAGCAGACGTAATAACCTTTGGAGAATTCCAATCTGGTCCTAGACATTAAATCTAGATCATAGATGGCCTTGGTATCCCAGATGTTTGCGAACAGCACTGCTCATGATATTCAGGTACATTTTAAGGCAGACTCTGCATCATGAGTAATGTAGTTTACAATTATTTCGGGTAAAAAGAAGAGCTCCTTATCTTTATCAGTTATAGATTGTAGATACAACCCCTCCACCATTACGTTTTCAAAACTGTAGTTACTTAAATAAGGTTTACTATTACAGTTATAAGAACTTATACAGCGCCAACAGATTCCATAGCGCTTTACAATGCGGTATGCACAAAGGGGAGACATAATAAATATTTATACATAGAAGCAGACAACCCTGCCTGTAGGATGATTGTCTTGATAAAACAGCACTTGAAAAAAGTGCTCAGCCAGACATCCCTTGAGTTTACAAACTAAGGGAAAGAGGTATGTGAAACAAGAGGGATCAGGATTAGTGTAGAGCTGGTGGCTAGAAGTAAAATAGCTGGGATTGCATGGGAAGGACCAGAAGCTTGGACTTGTTAGGTTAATTAATAACTATTACATATTACTGTTACAATTTTAATATTTTTCTTTCTGTGCTAATTGTATATAACTCTTTACAAGAAATGTGAAATTTGCATGTACTATTTAAAATAGAGCAGCATCAGTTTACCACATTAATCCTCCAGGAGCCACTCACTGCCTGTTTATTATATTTATGTCAGGAATGTGAAAGGTTATTCAGGTAGAGCCTAGCATGCAGTGACTAAAAAGGTGAACAGACAGGCATTTGGTTCTAGACTGTGAGTTTATTTAACAGGAAGATTCACCCAAACAAAAACAGCTATACGACAGGTCACTTTGCAGGAAACACAGAAGGAATGAGGCACAATGTAGGAAGCAGGGAGGGCATGGCAAGGTGGTAGACACCAACCTTGCTGAACACACAGGAAGCTGGGAGACTCAGAAACCAAGCTGGACAAAAGAGGATGGGCAAGACAGGAATCAGACTGTGCACACAGGAGGCTGCAAAGCTCTTTGTAACACATGTAGACTTGGCAGACAGGGGCGCAGACTTGGCAGAGAGCGAGGTGGTCACTGGGTGGCAGGAACGCAACAAACAGGAACATTGAAGGGCCTCGGCTGGACACACAGGCAAGGTAGGTACTCAACTGGACACAAGGGCAAGGTAGGTACTCGGTTATACAAATGGGCAAGGAGAGTACTCGACTGGACACAAGGGCAAGATAGGTGCTCGATGGAACACACAGGAAAGGTAGGTGCTCAACTGGAACACTGGGCAAGATAGTTTGAAAAAATCTTAAAGGCAGGAGGACTGGAATAAGGTGCTGGGATCTCAGGTCATAAAGCATACCTTAGAAAGTGATGACAAACACAATGCAAAAGCCCAGAGGATGGGGAGTAACTCCCTTATAAAGGAAGTCCATCACAATTAATAGTCTGAAATTCTACACTTGAGGTGTTGTGGCCAGGAGGTACTGAAAACCTGAACTAGATGCCTCAGGAATGGCATGAAGGGTGCTGCCAGACTTCTATCCACAGCTAAACCTGTGTGTGCATGAATTTTCCTGGAACTCTGTTCTTCCCCTAACTTGGATTCCTGACAATTTGCAACATTTCTGAAGAGAGGGAGGTGGTTTCTAGAGCCTATGCTCACTTTCCAGCAACAACATTCTTGTTCTTGAACAATGGCTAAAAGATAGGGTACAGAGAGTGGTCATAAATGGTAAATTTTCAAAACGGACAACAGTGGTAAGTGGTGTCCCTCAGGGATCTGTTATAGGACAAATTCTATTCAATTTATTTATAAATGACCTTGAAATAGGCATCTAAAGTCATATATCAGTGTTTGTAGATGACAAAACTAGGAAAAGTAATACACTGTAAGCAGGATATTACTTCGCTACAGATGGATTTGGATATATTGGGACTGGGCACTTAAATGGCAGAAGAAATTTAAAATAGATAAATGCAAGGTTATGCACTTTGGAGGGAAGAAAACACAAGCAACTTATACTCTAAAAGGTATTGAGCTAGGAAAATCAAAGCTGGAGAAGGATTTGGGAATAATCATAGACTTCCAACTAAGTAACAATGTCCAATGTCAAACAGCAGCTGTCAAGGCTAGCAAGGTATTAACATACATTAAAAGGGGAATTCACTCTCGGGATGAAAACACAATTTTGCCTCTTTATAAATCTATGGTAAGACCGCACCTTGAATATGCAATGCAATTTTGGGCACCTGTCTTAAGAAAGGATATCATGGCGCTAGAAAAAGTGCAGAGAGGCAACTAAATTAATAAGGGGAATGGAAGATTTAAGCTATAAAGATATGATAACTTTATATAAATATATCCAGGGCCACTATAAACCACTGGCTGGAAACCTATTCATTAATAGGACTATACACAGGACACGAGGTCACCCAGACTAGACTGGATAGACTGGATGGAAGAAATTTGGCCTAAAGCATAGGAAGGGTTATTTTACAGTGAGAACAATAAAGCTCTGGAATTCTCTGCCTGTTGAGGTGGTTGGGTCAGAGATTGTACAGACTTTAAAACAACGACTGGATGACTTCCTGCAAAAACATAATATTTAGGGTTTTAATACTTATTGTGGGTAAAATCTGCTTGATCCAGGGAGAAATCTGACTGCCATTCTGGGGTCAAGAAGAAATTTTTTCCCAGTATGTTGCATATTGGCGAGCGCTTCAAAGTGTGTTTTTTACTTCTTTTGGATCAAGGTAATGTGTGAAAGGATAAACCCGCTGAACACACGTGTTTTTTTTATGTAAGTATAGTATGTAAGTTGATTTTAATGAAACAACATATTTTATCTAACTTTTGGATGAACTAAACCAACTGTCCAATGAAATTCAAACATACAGTAGTCATTGTAATTTTCAATCGAATGGAAAACTAAGAGACGCATTTTTTGTCAAGGCAAATGTCTACTTTAGAGTAACCGCAATGCACACCTCCCAACGATTCCAATGACCAAAGAGAGATACATACATTCCAAGGAATTTTGCTAGAGGT
This sequence comes from Leptobrachium leishanense, assembly GCA_009667805.1. NCBI lineage: Eukaryota > Metazoa > Chordata > Amphibia > Anura > Megophryidae > Leptobrachium > Leptobrachium leishanense. The sequence goes on from CM019063.1 coordinate 345,321,754, forward strand.
GAGGCCAGATGTAGGGTAATTTTAAGATATTTTAGATGACTTTAAAACTTGGTAAACTTTTATGTAGATAAAGGTGTAGTTTAGTAACACTAAAGAACAGAAGAATGAAAAGTGAAAAAACTCTCCCAAACCCTTATGTCGTCAGGGAGATTAAAATCTTATATTTATTGATGAATATTGGAAAAATACATAGAAAACACAAAATTTCCAATAGTTGAACTGGTAAGAATGGAATAGTTGTCTATTGTAGGCTCAGCATATTTATTGCTGCTAGAGGTGAAACATTATAAGGCAAATAAGTCTGAAAGAATAAACAATAAGGGCTAAATTACAATCATCACGCAAACGTTAACACTCACTTGGTGAGCATTAACGTTTGCTGTGGTGCTTAGTGCATATTACAATCCAAACGCAAACGGGTTAAGATACCCGTTTGCGTTTGGTACCTTGTGCTTTTCAGCGCAAGGTTACTGTACTTTGTGCTCCCTATGCTTAACATGGAGAGCACAAAGTGTTAATCAGCGCTGGATTACAAAGTCCCAGCGCTGATTAACGTCTGGCTGTGGTTAGAAAAAAGTTAACCACAGCCAGGACTTGGTGTTAACGGATTCTGCAGAAGCGTAATCCGTTAACACCAGCCTCAAAAATTTAAAAATTAAGCGCATACTCACCCTCTGTCCCGCGGCTAGGACCGCGGCTCCAACCGCCTCCTCCAGCTGGCGGGAGCAGGAAAAGACTGGGGGATAAAGGCCCCCCAGTCTCTCCCTGCGTATCACTACGCCAACCGGCCGGATCTCACAAGGCGAGATTTGGCTGGTCATGTGACCAGCAGGAGGGAACTCAATGGAGTCCTATGGACTCCATCGAGTGGATGCTCGTGGCTGCGCTCAGCGCTGCTGCAAGCAACCCTAATTTTAATGGGCGGTAACAATGCAGTCAGCATTTTTTTGCAGAATCCGTTAGCACCATCCAGAAACCCCCCCAAAAAAATCAAGATACTCACCTCCTGTTCCATGGCGAGGGCCGCGGCTCTGTCTACCTCCTCAGTCCGGCGGGAGCAGGGAGAGACTGTCCCCCCAGTCTCCCCCTGCATATCACTACGCTGACCGGCCGGATCTCACAAGGCGAGATCCGGCTGGTCATGTGACCGCCGACGTTCGCTTCAATGGAATCCTATGGACTCCATTGAGAGGATGCGCGCAGCTGCCACGCGCATCCCGGGGCTTAGTGCTCGCAAACAATGCAGGCAGCTTTTTTAGCGCCTGCATTGTAATCTAGCGGTATAACAGGCACACTAGAGGGAAAACTGCGGGCCCTGTTTTACCGCTAGGATCATAATTTGGCCATTGTGTTTTATGTACCATGTATTAGGTGATTCTGCATACCCTCTCAGGCCATGGTTGATGACCTACTTTAGAAGGCCTGACAGCCAGGATCAGGAGGCTTACAATGCTGCGCACCAGGAGTGTGATAGAGAGGACCTTTGGTCTTCTTAAAAAGAGGTTCCACTGTTTAGACAGGTCTGGCAATTCCCTGCAGTACCAGCCCCCGAAAGCTGACATGATTGTGCTGGCATGTGTGATGCTTCACAACATTGCTCAAGGTGATGGGACACTCTTAGATTTGGAGCCTGACCTTGATGTGCTCCCTGACTAGGTGCCACTAGTGCCACCTGATGTTGCAGAGGACATGGGCACATGTCAGGCAGTTCATCATCCAGCAATATTTCACAGGTAAGGTGCACAAGCACATATCTCCTTTGCTATTGTCTGTGTAAATGCATATCTGAACTCAGCTTGTCAGATATGCCATGTGCTCATGGACACATATCGATCATTACGATGGGACAATGCCACCCTACACCATGTACAATCCATACGTTGCAAGGCAGGAATCGCACATAGAATATCCTCTTGATTCCCTAACTGCAGCACATGGCTTACACATGTTTCAGGTTAGCACTTTTACATGTGCTACACCCTGCGTGAAATGGGGATATGTGTCCAGGACAACATGGCACATCAGGCACGTGTTTTTTGGCGGTTTGCGGCCGTGTTCGGCGGGTTTATCGGCGGCGTTTAGTGCATTGATTCAGCGCACTTCGGGGACCCTGTGGTGAATGCTGAATTAACTGCATGTTCGGCGAATTAAGGGTGCCAAAATACGCAGAAGGAGAGAGCACCAAAATTTCACTGAAATTTCAGTGCTCTCTAAATAACACCTTAAGTCTTGTCTGAAGTTTGCAGAGAGATACCTAGAACTATACAGCACTTCATCAAGTTCAGGCTGAGGGTTGTGGGAGAAGAAAAGCTGCTGCAAATCTGCTTGACAGAAGAGAAGGGACAGAGGTTTGGCTCTGGTCCTCGAGCCAGGGACCTGGAAACACCAGTTGCTGTTGCTACATTTATCTATAGAACCCTACGGGCTAGAGGGATTTGTAAGGTGTCCTTGGAATGGCTAAAGTATGTTGTTCCCAATAATACCAAACATGACTAGGTTTATGTAAATGTAAAATAAAACATTAAGGGGTTATACAGAGAGCACTGAAATGTCACCAACATTTCGGTGCTCTCTTGTTTGCCAACCCTGCGGTGAACTCAGCATTCACCACAGGGCCCCCAAAGTGCGGCGAATTGACCTGTTGAACGCATCCGAAAAACTGCCGCAAAACTGCCAAACGAATAAAAAAATACCAAAAAAACACCAAATCAATCTGAAAAACTGCTGAGAAACCACTGAATGCCAAACAGACCGCCTAATTGATCCGAAAAAGCCGACGACCTGCCAAACAAACCGCCGACCAACCACCGTATAAGCCAACAAGCCACCGAACAGGGGTAAAAAAAATCTAAACACACACAACTTCAAAGGGCATTTTAACGAAAACTACTGCATGAAAATGTCTGGAAATAATATATAAGGTCCTATAAATAATAATAAAAAGGTATTTTACAGAAAAAACGCCGCTATGTTAAAAAAAGCGGAAAAAAGTTGCGGAAAACTCTCTGAAAAATACCTAAAAAATTCTAAAAAATTTATAAATAGATTTTTTGCTGCAAGTAAAAAGAATAAACGGTTGAATAAATATTTAATAAAAATTATTTTTTTTCTACATTGCAACCTATGGGATTAGCCTACTTAAACCTGTCTAACGAAACCACCAAAAATCAGGGCATTTCACTGACATTTTGGTGCTGTTCGGTGTTCTCTGAATAGATTAACCATTACTTCTCTATGGGGATTTCACTGCTGCCGAAGATCACCATATTTCGCTGGGAATATGCGAATATTTGGTGAATTGCCAACTGTTTGAATGACTGAATGGCCACGAAATTGCATCGTACGGGGACATTCCCCATCTCTCCAGTCCTTCAAGAAGTCTCTAAAAACACATTAGTTTAGAGAAGCAGATCATCTCACTTCCTAATCCCCTTTGTTCATTTCTTACTGCATCTTCCCACCCAGCCTATATGCACCCACGCTATTTCATATTCTCAATTAACCCTCACCTAGTGTGTCACCACTCTCCTCTCAGATTGGAAGCTCTTGTGCAGGGTCCTCTCTCCTACTGTTCTATGTGTGTTGAACCTGTATGTATATTTGTTATTCTGCCTCCCATTGTACAGCGCTACGGAACTTGTTAGCGCTTTATTATAATTTGTAACTGTTCGGTGCAATTTCAGAGCCAATTCGGTGTTTTCTGAATAACCCCTTTAGCATATTTTTCCTTTTATATTTCTTATTTTTCTACACACACACAATTGTTCACTTTTCAATTATAAAGTGAATATTGTTACTGCACTAACTCACCTTCTCTTTTCCCACACACTCACAAGTTTTTTAAAGTTTTAATATCCTATTCAAAAATTGCTGCGAATGAAGCTGCATTAAAAAAAATGAAGTGGTAAAAAGTCACATCTTGGAAACAAAAGGGTCAGAAATTAGGTTTAGGCTTAGATATTAGAGTCACGGTTAGGTGATATTTGTGCTTGTTTTAGAGTTCGGGTTAATCCTAACATTCTGCTCTATTTTTCCTTTATTTTAAGGCAACAGATTCTGTCACATCTTCTGATGTGAGAGCAGCAAGGAACGGTTTTTCAGTTTTTTAAAATGTTAATTATTTTTTTGTTTCCAAAACAAAAATTTTATTTTTCTCCCAGTTTTGACCCTTTTTTGATAGGGGCACTCCAGATTTCTGTGCCTACGGGCTCTAATGGCACTAACCATTAATGGCTCATGCCATCTTTTGTGTTTGCGGCTCCCTATAACCAGCTCAGAATAGAGCTCCAAGTGTGTCAGTACAGTACTGATATATCTGGTATTCTTTAACCTCTACTGCACTTTAGCCCAGGAAATTTAGAATTATTTTTTTTGCTAGGGACAGTTCATTTCCACAGTACATATTAAGTAAGTGAATGAAAAACAGCTGTGTTCTAGAATCCCGTATTAAGCTAAAATAAGTCTGGCAAAAAAGATGTACATGTTTTTTTATTTACTGACTTTTATTCCCAGGGCAAGTACAAATAATAGTCACTTACGTACAGGTCAATTTTCATTTACTTGTGGTATACCACTATAGCTTAACTGTACCCAACACTGTTTACATCTAAGTTAAAAATAATTTATTAGAAGTAGTATAACATAACATCTGCAGCAACTCACCATGAAATGAGGGCACTGAACAAGAACTAATACGGTCAGAAATCAGCTTCGTTTAAAACTACAACAAAGATTTATGCGTTCGAGGAAGTGTTACAGCTAGTCGATTGTAAATGTCTGTGACTCAAAAGTCAATATATGAAGACAAAATAAGTAGCATAGCACTTTTGGAAACAGAATGTTATCTTGGAAACAGAAGCTATAGTTTTTCCATTTTAACCCCTTCACTGCTGAGGCATTTCACCGCTGTGTGCTGAGCTCATTTTTACCGCTTTTGCTCATCATGTTTAAACGCGTTTAGAAGCCACATTTTATTATATGAACCAGACATATTATATATCTTCCTTTCCGGCAGACTCGGCAGATTCATAATATATCATTTTTATATGTATACGTCATGTCCTGCCTGTATATTATAACAAAAAATGCAATAAAATTTGAATTTGTAATCATCTACAGCGTTGAAAGTGTTTTTTTTCATATTTTATCACATGAATGTTTGCGGTTATATTTTCTATGGGGTGCGCTTGTAGAAAAATTAGAAATGGGGACTCGTTACATTTTTTGGCGGGATTACGTGATTTTTGCAAACACACCCCATACAAAAAAAATCATTAGTGCAGCATCATTGTACACATTATAACTGAAATGTGAACAATATTGCTGCATTAATAAAAACAACACACAAAAAAAAACATGTTTTTTTTTATATTTGTTATTTTGTTAATTTTATTTTTACTTTGAACCTGGTCATGTTTGATATCTTTCCTTGGGAAATCCCCGGGCAGCTAGGGGTTCCCCAGGGGTGGAGCCGCCATCCAAGATGGCGACCCCCACCGGAGCTACATCGCGATATGGCGCCGAACGGCGCTGGATCGCAATCTGGTATGTAGGGGGTTAAAAAAAATGGCACCGCTTTAAAGGGCACACACTGCCCTTCAAAGTGGTGCCTTTTTTTTACTTTAAACCCTCCCGATCAGGAGGGAGAGGGATCCAAAAGGTTCCCCCCCCTTTTCCGGCGATCTCACAGCGATGCCGGGGGGTCGTCTGGAAATGACGTCATCGCGCATGGAGTGAAGACGTCAGACGTTGGGGACTGGCCTATATTCAGCGTCTGGCTTCCCTGAAGCCAGAACGCAGCGGTACCCCAGACAGAGAGGTGAGTATCTCCACCGGGGACGTTCCGAGGACGTTCCCCACACATCATCCTCAGCGAAGGGGTTAAAGGGACACTACCACTTAAATAAGCTGCAACTAGAATACCTGCGCTTTACAAATAAAACACATGATGTTGTTTTTCTTCTTCGTTTGAAGTAATTGCATGTAAAAAGGACATATACAATTGTTTTTTTTATCTCCTGTTACCATTTTGTGGACTTTTCCCATGATGCAACATTTACCAAAATGTTATGATGAGTTTTACTTTTGTGGCTGTGCTTTATCCTATACAGTATGTAACAATTAATGAGGTGGAGTAGGGTGTTTTGATAAGGCAGCAGGGAGTGTATTGTGCTCTCCAGGCTGCTCGAGATAAGAGATGGCATCTGAATCGAATAAGACAGGGAGTTTAAGAGACTTCTAATCTACCACCTAGTGCTGTCCTTTGAATACATCTCACACAATACAAGGGTTTGAGTCAGTGATAGACCCTTAGACTCCTTTCTATAGCCAAAGCCACCCTGTGAGGAGCAAGTGATATAAAGAGACTGTGGAGGGGGGCAGTTTACATCAAAAAAGATCATAAAATGGATGCACACAATGACACATATAGAGTAAAATATTTTCTTAACTTAAAGACAGGTTGCGGTGCTAGGGGTCTCTATTATTAAGCAAGTACTCAGGGTAATCTGCTGCACTGACCGATTTAACTGTACAGTTTGCTGTCTGCAGGGTGCCTGGGTTAGGCATGTAGTTGACAGAGTGGATGGATTTTTGGGAGGGGCTGGAGAAGACCCAGCTAACATGGTCCATGTAGGTACCAATGACAAAGTAAGAGAGGAAGATGTCTTCCTGCAAAAATATAATATTAAGTGTTATAATTTTTAATATGTGGGTAAAAGCTGCTTGATCCAAAGAGAAATCCGACTGCCACTCTGAGGTCAAGAAGGATTTTTTTCCTAGTATGTTGCATTTTGATGAGCGCTTCCTTTTGTTTTTATTTCTTTTGAATCAACAGCTGAAGGTGTTGTTTGAAAGGCTGAACTGATGGATGCAAGTCTTTTTCTCGGCCTATGTAAATATGCAACTAAACATACAAGAGAAAAACAGAGCACTTGAAAGATATCAGCAACATAAAATAAACAAATTAAGGACATTTCATTCTTGGGTGGTAGTGGCCCATTAACCAGACAATCTGCATTTTGATCCTTTGACAATGGGACAATGGGTCCTATCCTCCACAGTTGTTCAGATATAAAGAAATATAATTCAACAAAATGTAAATCAGATTTTTTTAAATTTCCTATGTGGTAATTATAACAAAATCAGTGTTCATGGATGTTTATTTAACTATCTTCTTAACCTAATTTAGTCAAGTAATCACCAAAGTTTATCGCGGCTGCAATGCTCGTGATTAATTAATAAACTAGTAATGTTTTTATTTCATGAGCTGTGCCCCATCTCAAATCATCCAGATATGTGATGAATTTATTTATTTTTATTTGGGAAGGTTTGAAAACCCATTTACACCCACCTTTATCTATGCATGCTGTTGCATTGAAAACATAAAAATATTAAATATTAAATTTAGAATTTGAACCCGTTCACTGCAGATGACATGTGGGGAACGTCCTCATAGACTCCTGCTGTATGCGGAGGACGTTCCCTACACGTCATCCACTAGCGGGAGCCCAGAAGAGATACTCATCTCTCTCCTTCGGGGTCCCGCGGCTTTCTGAGTTCCCTGAAGTCAGACGCCGCTTTTAAGGCCCTCCCAACGTAAATGACGTCATCACATCGGACGCGGTGACGTCATTTTCAGGCGACCCTTCCCCCAGCAAAGCCGGGAGATCGCCTGAAAGGAGGGGGGAATCCTTTTGGATCCCTCTCCCTCCCAATCGGGAGGACCTAGCAATACAAGGCAGGCACCGCTTAAAAGGGGAGAGTCTCCCCATTTAAGTGGTGCCTGACTTTAACCCCTGTGGCACCGGGCCGCGATCCGGCACCATTTGCCACCCTGCATCGGGGCCTAGCTCTGTTGGGGGCCACCATCTTGGATGGCAGTCCATCTCCGGGTCCCTTCTCATCACCTGACATCATCGCTCGTGGCGCGATGACGTCAGTTAGCCGGGGAACCCCTAGCTGACTGGGGATTTCAATGGGAAATCCCATGGTGGAGATAGGGGGTTCTTTTGAAGGCCTTTGATGGCCTTTCGAATGATATAAAACATGACTATGTACAACGTAAGAAGAAATAAAATAAATAAAAATAATAAAAAATAAATAAATAAATAAAAACCTTTTTTTTGTGTGTTATTTTTATTACTGCAGCAATATTGTTCCCATTTCAATTATAATGTGAACAGTAATGCTGCACTAACAATTTTTTTCTATGGAGGGTGTTTGCTAAAAATCACGTAATTCCTCCCGAAATTTTTTTTTAACAAGCGCACCCCATAGAACATATAACCGCAAAGGCTCGGATGATAAAAGGTGAAAAAAAAAACACTTTACACACTGTAGATGACTTAAAAAGTTCAAATTTTATTGCATTTTTTATTATAATATTCAAGCAGGGCATGCCGTATACATATATTAATGATATATTATGAATTGCCGAGTCTGCCGGATGAAGGGATATATCAGGGGTCGGCAACCCCCGGCACGCATGCCTGGCGTGGCACAAGAGTCTGTCTCTGCTGGCACGTGTGAGCGGTTCTCAATTACAGGATTCACCCACCCACTTGTGAAGGCTGTCACGCGGCCTACTGCCGAGATCTCACGAGATCTCATGAGCTCACGTCACAGCCTTCAGATCAGAAGAGGCCGGCGGCAGCGTGCAGGAGCTCGGAGGAACACGCGGGAGGAGGTCTGTCTGTCTGGGTAAGTATAATCCTGGGGTCTGTCTAGTTATATCAAATTCTGGGCTCTGCTGGTTATATCAAAATCTAGGCTCTGCTGGTTATATCAAATTCTGGCCTCTTCTGGTTATATCAAATTCTGGGCTCTGCTGGTTATATCAAAATCTAGGCTCTGCTGGTTATATAAAATTCTGGCCTCTGCTGGTTATATCAAATACTGGCCTCTGCTGGTTATACCAAAATCTAGGCTCTGCTGGGTATATCAAAATCTAGGCTCTGCTGGTTATATCAAATTCTGGGCTCTGCTGAGTATATCAAATTCTGGGCTCTGCTGGGTATATCAAATTCTGGGCTCTGCTGGTACATAAAATTCTAACTTACTATTAGCAGTGCAACTATGAGTATAAAAATTAAAATCTTACTAACACTATGGAGCGCTGTTGTTCACTGGCACCCAGTTGTCTGATGGTTTAAAAAAATGGCACTTGGTGTGTAAAAGGTTGCTGACCCTTGGGATATATAATATTTCTGGGTCGTATAATAATACGTGACTTCAAATCGCATTTAAACATGATGAGCAAAAGCGGTAAAAATTAGCTCAGCAAACAGAGGTAAAATGGCTCAGCAGTGAAGGGGTTAAAACAGATTTATAAATCTGTTTTATATAGGACTGATGTTCTCCCCGTGGAAAAACGAAATTTTCATTTAGATCTCAGTCCAGTCACCCTGCTCTTTTCAGTTTCTGGAAAGAGAATTGTCCATTATTATTGTGAAGGGATGCTAAACAAAATTTATTGCTGTATTACAACAGTCAGTCAGGAGGATAGAACTGAGGGAGAGCTCTCGGGTCCCTCACTACTGTACAGGGATACAATATAGGTTGCTATAATATCCTTCTACAGTGAGATATAATTAGTTACTGTAAATATGCAGGCATTAGGCCTACAAAAATATATTATTTTGTAAACTGTTAGTAGAGATGAGCGTTTGGTTCAGATCTGTTCGTAGTTCGATTCGAACATCGCCCGTTCGGCTGTTTCCGCGTGTTCGCCGCTTGTTCGCCCACACTGCCAGGCTATCAGGGACAGTGTGTATCAGTGAGTTGTAGGAGATTTCTGGAAATTTGAATCCGTGTTGGCACTGCCAGACTGTCAGGGACAGTGTCAGTGTATCAGTGAGTTATACCACAGTTCAGCAAATTAGAATCTGTTGCCCTTCAACAGGTAGCCCTTCATCCAGCATGCTTTCTGAAAGGACTTTCAGTGCCGCTGGAGGTTTTGTTACAGACAAAAGAGTGCGTCTGTCCACCGACTCTGTAGACCGGCTGACATTTATAAAAATGAATCAGTCCTGGATCAGCAGCTATCAATCCCCTGATGCTGACCTAACTGAATAGATCGGGGATCTCTTTTGCATTCCCAAAACCTCCACCACTGCACTCTTCCACAATACCACAGAGGGGTTATGGTGTGAAGGCACTTGCTGCCACCAAAGGTAAAATATTTGGGTGCACTGCCACTGACGCCTATACCAGATTCATATCATTTTAATATTGGACCACAGGGTCCACCACTGCACTCTTCCACAATACCACAGAGGGGTTACAGTGTGAAGGCACTTGCTGCCACCAAAGGCAAAATATTTGGGTGCACAGTCGCCTGTACCAGATTCATATCATTTTAATATTTGACCACAGGGTCCAACCCTGCACTCTTCAACAATACAGAGATGTTACGGTGTGACGGCACTGTTGCCGACACTAAAGGCCTAATTTTAAAGCACCTATTGTTACTTTCATCCAAAGCCTGCATACGTTTCACCATAATTTAGCAAAAAAAATCATTAAACTTGTTCTGCAAATGTCTCCTCTTTTCATACAGGCTGCTGCCCCAAGCAGTTGTTTATGAATAGATTAAAGGAAAACCATTTACCGTCATTTGAAATGTCATTTTTTTGTTTTTAAATGTTTCTATACATCCTACAAATCCGCCACTTCACGGGCAGGTTATGGGGACCTCCTAGGCATGCTATTTGAAGGAATTTTTCGTTTTTATTCTTAACCTTTATTTCATGGAAACTCACTGTTCCTTTAAAAACTTTTTTTTTTACTTTTTGTCCTTGTTTCCTGTCCCCCAGGGCACTACCCAGACCCCCATACACCTTTTATGGCAAATATCTAGCATATATGCCCTCTTGGAGGGCACTCTAATAATCAAACGTTCGGGTCCCATTGACTTACATTGAGTTCGGATCGTGTTCGAGTTCGAACTCGAACTTTTGAAATTGTTCGAGTTCGAAGCCGAACCGAACACGGGGGCGTTCGGCTCATCCCTAACCATTAGTATTTTTTGGAAGCTGCATTGCTAATGTAGCGCTCACTCCCGGAGGAGCCGCTGAATTAACCTCGGGTTAGTCTCACCGCACTAGGGAATAAATATACACCAGCACTGTTGTGGATTTTTATAAATTATATACTTTACTGATCCCAATAAAGTGGCATATATAATGTAAATACGGTATATGAACAACAGGATTTCGTAATGCGGGAAAAACACGCGGCGGCGAAAGAAAAGGATTAACCCCCTCAGTTCTGGAGTGTTATTGAATGTAATGTCTCAAAAAGGTGTACGTGTATTGATTCGTGTACCCGGGTACCGTATTCAACTGGCCAGTGAATGGAATAAGCAAATCTTCGACTAGTCACGTTGGGGCCCTGTAGATTTGAACAATAATGCAGCGTGCTTGGTTATACTTGGACTTGCGGCCTGTAAGGCCTCTCACCCATCCGTTAGACAATCTGTCCCACTGCCCGATCAAGGATGTCTCTCCGCTTGTCCTCCGGAACTCTGTGCCACCGGGTCCGCTCTCTCTTGCTTGTCCGATCTCCAACGTAAGAAACTACGGCCTACCGCCTGCACTCCCCATGGATCATCGCGGTCTCCTTACAAGGGGTCCAACTGGAACTGAAGTTCTGCGCAAACCTCTCAGCGATAAATAGGTATGCCTCCGCAAGTTACTGTCCCGATCTCCAGCGCCCTCGAGGCAGCGTCTGCACTCCGGCCTGATCTCGATCCCTGGCAGACTCACTTGCGTCCTCTGTCTTTTGCCGCTCTGCTCACTCTGGCGCTCCTCCACACGAGGCTGCTTACGTCCTTCTCCTCTGTCCCACCCACTTCCTGTATCCGCCGCAAAGCCTGATGGATATTGTAGTTCGTTTAGGTCCCGCATAGTCCATATGGCTTTTGTCTCCCTCTGGTGGCCAAAAACGAGCAATTGCAGCAACACAGTTCTAAACAGCGCTACACTCTCCCCCTCCTAGAACTCTTGGGTTTCTCCAAGGAGGTGTAACATTTACATGACATTTCAGCATTTACATTAGGCAATATATACAGGCTCAGCAGCAAACATACAATGGGTCAGATATATGTCCTCAAGTTGACTCATGCTCCTGACTACCTCAGCTAGCATAGCAGACACTTCAGGCAACCTTCACATTGTGGTGACAGCCTCTTCAGTGCTATGTCCTGGTGAGTCGTAAGTGAGTCTCTGAGGGGGTCGGATAGAACATTTTGACTCTGGCTCAATCATCTCCTCTTCAGGTGGAAGTGCCACAGGTACGGACTCAATTCTGCCGTCCACAACTGGAGCATACACCTCTTCGGAATATGACCCTTCCAGTGAAGGCATAGAACTATAATCTATGGACACATCTTCCGGAACTACAGGAACCTCCAAACTCTCAGAAACGTCCAATTGGAATTCAGGAGCCTCAGGTTACTTTCCCACCGTTCAAAAACTGGGATGACCCCTTCAGGCTCAGGTGAGCGCACCCAGTCCAGACAAAAACTTTCCTCACTGTTTCCTTCACTTTCTCCAACAACCCGTGTCTGTTGAGACCGAGTAACAGGAATCGAGCATGGAACAGGCGGTTTCGGCAAAGAAAGTTTGTCTCCAACTGGTATTCTTACAGCTTCTCTCAGAGGTAACAGATGATTTCGGTGCCAGTTTTTCAGAGGCCCGGCCTCTCCATCAGGTCGGATTTGGTAAACTGGCAGACCCAGCAGTTGCTTGCAGATAATGTAGACTTGAGAACTCCATCTATCCGCCAGTTTATGCCTTGCAGAAACACCCAAGTTCTTAAGCAACACTCGATCACCCGGCTGTAGATCCTGCATACGAACTCTCAAGTCATAGTTTCGCTTGTTCCTCTGTTCTCTGCTTCCTGAAGTCAAACGGGCCTGTTCAAACGCAGAGGCCAAATTCTTCCAAAGTCTATCCACATAATTTCTATGAGAGGCCACAGACGTCTGATCTAGAGATAGCCCAAACACCAAATCAACCGGCAGTCGAGCTTCTCTTCCGAACATGAGACGGTAAGGTGAGTATCCAGTAAAGTCACTCTCCGTACTGTTGTACGCATGCACCAGCATAGCTATGTGACGACTCCAGCTCTGCTTTTCTCTGTTTGACAGTGTCCAACATATTTAACAGTGTGTGATTAAACCTTTCTAGTTGAGCATCACCTTGAGGGTGATATGGAGTAGTTCGGGTCTTCTGAATTCCTAACAGTTCCAGCAACTGCCCAACAAGCCGGCTCTCAAAGTCTCTGCCCTGATCTGAGTGGATTCTCCTTGGTAGGCCATAGTGAACAAAAACTTTTCCATCAAAACCTTTGCCACCATAGGAGCTCGTTGATCTTTGGTAGAGAACGCCTGGGCATAACGGATGAAATGGTCAGTCACTACTAGAATATTTCCCTGCCCACTAGCATCCGGCTCTAAGCACAGGAAATCAATGCACACTAAATCCATAGGCCCTTGACTTTGCAGATGGCTCATTGGAGCAGTTCGAGTTGGTAGGGTCTTTCTCTGAATACACCTCAGACACGAATGGCAGTAACTTTCAACTTCAGATCTCATACAGGGCCAATAAAATCTGTCTCTCACCAGCTTAAAAGTTCTCTCGGCACCCAAATGTCCATGGTCATCATGCAAGGATCTCAGCACATCCTCTCTGTGTTTTGTGGGGAGGAACAGCTTTTGTGTCTCTTCGGCATTGTTCGAGGGGCCCCTTCGGTAAACCACCCCATCCAACATCTTCAACCATTCCCATTCTTTATATACTAGCCGAGCTCCTTCTGGGGAATTTGTCAGTAGAATTTCTCTTTGGTTCATGTTTAGGGCCTTCACGGTTAACGAAATCAGAGGATCCCTAGCCTGATCGGCTCTCAGGTCCTGTTTCGAAAAAGTAGGCAAACTTTTATCCCTCAGCTGTGTCGGATTACAGTAAAACTCTGGGACAGCCACAGCCATAACTCCTATAGCTTCTGCTTCAACTACTCCCTTGACACGGCGCTCTGCTCCTTGACACAAGGCTTGCACCCCAACTGGAGTCAACTGAGTCCATTCTGTAGTGTAGGGCCTTCTCGACAAAGAATCCGCATCTCGATTATTCACTCCAGGGCGATACTTCAGGCTGAATCGAAACCCTGACAGAGCGGCCAACCACCGATGTCCCGTTGCATCCAGCTTCGCAGTACTAAGGACGTATGTAAGAGGATTGTTGTCAGTCTTGATCACAAATTCAGCCCCATACAGATAATCTTTCAGTTTGTCTACTACCGCCCACTTCATGGCTAAGAACTCCAACTTGTGGGTAGGATAGTTCTTTTCTGAAGGCATAAGGCTTTGGCTCACATACGCTACAGGCCTCAACAATCCACCATATTCCTGGTAAAGGACTCCCCCTAGGCCTTCTCTGCTGGCATCCACATGCAATTCGTACGGCTTATGAGGGTCAGCGTAAGCCAGGACAGGAGCTCGAGTTAGACTCTCCTTCAACTTCATGAAGGCACTTTCACATTGATCAGTCCATTCTTCTTGAATGGATTCTCGGGCCTTCCTTTGCCCTTTAGCCGATGAACCTCGATCAGAGGCCTTGGAGCCTTCTTCCACATCTTCCTTCTGTAGGAGCTTATTCATGGGTTGAGCTATCTTGGCAAATCCTCCTACGAATCTTCAGTAATACGAGCAGAACCCCAGGAAAGATCTAAGTTCAGTAACATTTCGGGGTCTAGGCCAGGAAGCTACGGCTTCCAACTTTCAAGGATCCGTCGAAACACCTTCAGCTGAAACAACATGTCCCAGGTACGTAACAGAAGGTAGGCAAAATTGACACTTCTCCAGAGACAGTTTCAACCCTTCTTCGTGGAACCGCTTCAAGACCTTTTCCAACCGCTGCTCATGTTCTTCCAGAGTCTTCCCCTACACAATAATATCATCAAGATACACCAACACTTCGATCAGGTTCATGTCCCCGACTGTCTTCTCCATTAACCCCTTAGTGACCGGGCGGTTTTACACAAATCCGTCTTTTAGTGACCGATGCTGTTTTTACGTTTCTGCGCTGTTAGTGTTTAGGTCAAATTTTCCTCTTACTCGTTTATTCAACCCACACATATCATACACCCTTTTTCCCGCCATTAAATGGACTTTCTAGAAATACCATTATTTCCATCATATCCAATAATTTACTATAAAAAAAATATGAAATATGATGCAAAAAATGGTAAAAACACACTTTTTCGTAATTTAATCCCCAAAATCTACAACCACCCAAAAAGACATCGGCTAAATAGGTTCAAAATTTTGTCCCGAGACTAGAAATACCCAATATTTACATGCGTTTGCTTTTTAACCCCTTCACTGCTGAGACAGTTCACCTATGTGCGCTGCGCTCATTCTGAACATTTTGTGCTAATTATTTTTAGATGAAAGCCTAGGTCCTATTTAATTAAACCCCCCCAGACAAAAAAAACTTTAAAAAAAAAACATTTTTTTATTTTATTAAATTTTTTTATTATTTTTTTTAATTTTTTTTTTTAAAAAACCAAACCTGGTCATGTTTGGTATCATTGGAAAGGCCATAATCAGGCCTTTCAAATGATGTCAAATATGACCATCTAGCTGCCATGGATCGGGAGATAAAGGGATCCTTAGGATCCCCTTATCTCTACATGGCAGCTAGAGGGTTAACTGGCCCACTGACATCCTCACACATATGGTGAGGTTGTCAGTGGGTGGGGGGGGACCTGGAGGCTTGGCTGACATCCAAGATGTCAGCCCCCTCCAGGTTCGAATCGCGTTTTGGCGCCAATTAGCGCCGAAAAGCGATTCGGCAGCGAACGGGTTAATGCCATACACCGCTGAAAAGGGGAGACTCTCCCCTCTCCAGCAGTGCAAACGGCATCTCCCTAGCCTCAATGGTTGGGGAGATAGAGGAGCCCCCCCCTCCATTGAATTGCATGGGGACGCCTGCTGATGACGTCACCACGCAGCGTGGTGACGTCATCAGCCTCGCCTGCCCATGTAAATCACATGGGCAGGCTTCCTCCCTGCCAGATCACCGTGGGATCCAGCGAGGGAGGTGAGTATCGGGCGGGAGGGGGATTAGGCGCCGCTGACGTACCCTGTACGTCCTGTACAGGGTACATCAGCGGCCCTTAAGGGGTTAACCGTTGGAACGTGGCGGGAGCCCCCATAAGGCCTTGAGGCATTCTGTTGAACTCAAAGAACCCCAATGGACAGATGAACGCAGTCTTCTCTTTGTCTTCAGGATGCATTGGTATCTGATGATACCCACTACGCAGGTCTAGTACACTAAACCATTTTGCTCCAGACAAACACTGTAAGGCACCTTCTATCCGAGGAGTGGCATATTGATCCGGAATGGTTCTCTGATTTAGCGTGCGATAGTCTATACATAGACGGATAGAACCATTTTTCTTTCGAACCATCACTATTGGAGAAGCGTACGGACTCCTGGACTCTTGAATCACCTTAGTCCTCTGTAGTTCATTTAGCTGTTCTCGTAGATCATCCAAGTCTCCCAGCGGAACTCGTCTTGACCTTTCACGAAACAGCTTATCTTCTTGTAGTCGGATGCGATGTTCAGTACTCTTAGCTAAACCCACGTCGAACTCATCCTTCGAGATCCTTCCATTTCAGGATCTGGGACTGAAGTCGTTTCTTCCATTCAGGCGAGATGGGAGCATCTTTAGGATAGAACCTTTCAGCTGGAATCTCTTTATTCACTCTCCCTCCTAAAATCGGTAGGGGAGAGAGGTGTAGCGGACGCTACTTGTCCGATGGGCATTCGGGCTTTCAGGATCACTGGAGAATCGGACACATTGCACACACTAACCGAAACTCTTCCTCATGTCCATTTCAAAGCTCTTGTGGAGATTATCTCAGGAATTACTTCTACTCCGGCTTCATTCCCATGACTGAGATCAGTTTCCAGTACCACGTAGGGACCCGGTTGTGATCCGTTCAACTTGACTGAAGCCCGGAAACTCGTCACTTCTCCTGATTGCAGAACCTTCTCTGTTCCTCCCAATCTCCACAGACGCCCCACTTCGGCAGGTGCCCTATGTTCCTCGACCATTCGCTGATAGACCGGACGAAACATCGGGTGCACTCCTCTGGTAGAACCTACTTCCATTACTATCGGAGTCAGAAGACGCCTCACCAGATCAGTATTCGTCCCCACTATCATAGAACTTCTGTTGGCCCCTGAAGGCCGAGGACACACAATGGCCAATGCATCACAACCTCCAGACTGTCCGATAACTTTGGATCCAATTTCTAACTTCACCTGTAGATATCCATCATAGGGAAGCTTCTCAGTTCTGATACCCCAGATCTCAAGGTCCTTTATTTTCTGTAGAGGTATGTGCTTCAAGTGCTTCCCGTAGAAGTCTCGATAGATCAATGTTACTTGAGCCCCCGAATCTAACAGGGCTTTAGTGTAGACTCCCTCTACTTGGATGGGAATGATGGGAGAAGGACCTATCAGCTGGTCAGGAAACTTTGTCGTAGCCACAGGAGGTTTAGACCCAGTTCGCTGTACCCTGGCCTTTTTCTTGACTCGTGGAGGTTTTGGTTGTGCATTGATTCTCCATGACATAGGACCGGATACTAAGGGAGTGACTCTTTCAGTCCTGGTAGGCTCAGCAGTTGGCAAGACTCTGGGCCCTCTTGGCCTCTCGGTTCTGGCTTGAATTTTGGAGCAGTTTTCAACCATTGGGCACCTAGTTTGCTCCTTCACTTGGGCCCTCTGGCGTTTCCCGCCTGTGAAGTAGATAGCAGCCCTTCCAAGGCCTTTAGGAACTCTTCCACTTTATTTCCTTCAGGCCTTTGGTTTTTGCACTGTGCTCGGAAATTACCCATTTCTCCACAACTGAAACATCTCTTCTTTGAAGATGGAGGTGCACTTGCTTGTGGTGATTCGGTTGAAGGACCCTGGCCAGACACCACAGCAACTCCAGTTGTTCGCATATCAGTAAGGAACTTCTGCATATCAGTCTGTGTCTCGGCCTCCTTCAAAAGTACTCGGCACAGGTCCGTGTGCGCCTGTTTCAGTTCAGCTTGAGCTTCTTGCACCTTCTTGACAGTCTTGTGTATTTCACTATATGTAGGAATGGTTGACTCTTTTGCAGTACTCTCTGTAGATATAGGACCAAACAGATGCTCTGTCCGTCAACTTCGGATCCATAAGTGTCCGACGAATCATCTTCAGTTTGCAGATATTCGTTATGTCTTACTGGTTGTGCATAAGCTCTTTCTCCTCTCCTTGAGGATTTCTCTTCCAGTAAAGCCTCTTCTTCTCTAACAGCTCGGATCAGTTCCAGGTACTTCAATTCTCGGTTACCTTCTCTGGTTCTCAGCTGTAGCATCACAGGATCTAAAGGTTGAGCGCCCCTCATTATCTGCTGCATTCGGATTTTATCTATTGTGGCCGGTTCGGCCCCTTTCTTAAGAAGTATCTGGTGCAGAATCTTATCTAGGCACCTCATATATTCAGTCATTCTCTCACCTTTTCGCTGGTAAGTATGTTCATACTGGTACATGAGCTCAGCAGCCTTTTCTGTTCGCTCAAAGACTTCCTGTAATACGTTTAGGTAATCTAAAGCAGTGCAGTCTTGTTTACTCAACTTCAGGTTTCTAACAGCCTCTGATGCAGGCCCCTTCAAGCTCTCAGTAATCCTTTGCTTCTTCTGCGCTTCAGGGATGTCCCACTCATCCAGAGCCTGCATCGCCTGTTCTACCCATTCTTCAAAGGATTCTTCTCCCGCCGGAGTTGGTACGTTTCCTGTAAAATTCCTCAACCGTCGATAACCAAAATTAGTGTGTGGAGGGCTTGTTCTTTGACATTTAGCCAGCAAATCTCCAATAGCCACTATAAATTCAGGCCCGATCATGGCCAGCGGACTGGGCGCGGGAACATTCGCGGGCTCGCCACGTGGCGCACTTGGCTGAATCAGTCGAACTTCTACCTCATCGGTCAGCTTCACGCTCGTGCCCTGAAAACACATGGGAACACCCTTTCTCCACTCAAAAAGAACATATGTGTGAGAAGTGTCTGGGTTCGTCTTAATGTCCAGAATTAACCCCCGATGTTCTGGTGTCAGCGCGGCCACGGCCCGGTGAATCCAATCTTCGGCCCAAGTGTCTGCAGGAATGTCCATGACTATGCTTAACTCTATCTGGCTATTGTGCTCCTCACACCATTTGGCAGCAGTGTCTGAATCCATAATTAACCCTTTAAATGCGGTTATTACAGAGACTGAAATCCCGGACGAGCCCCTACGTGTAGCGCTCACTTCCGGAGGAGCCGCTGAATTAACCTCGGGTTAGTCTCACCGCACTAGGGAATAAATATACACCAGCACTGTTGTGGATTTTTATAGATTATATACTTTACTGATCCCAATAAAGTGGCATATATAATGTAAATACGGTATATGAACAACAGGATTTCGTAATGCGGGAAAAACACGCGGCGGCAAAAGAAAAGGATTAACCCCCTCAGTTCTGGAGTGTTATTGAATGTAATGTCTCAAAAAGGTGTACGTGTATTGATTCGTGTACCCGGGTACCGTATTCAACTGGCCAGTGAATGGAATAAGCAAATCTTCGACTAGTCACATTGGGGCCCTGTAGATTTGAACAATAATGCAGCGGGCTTGGTTATACTCGGACTTGCGGCCTGTAAGGCCTCTCACCCATCCATTAGACAATCTGTCCCACTGCCCGATCAAGGATGTCTCTCCGCTTGTCCTCCGGAACTCTGTGCCACCGGGTCCGCTCTCTCTTGCTTGTCCGATCTCCAACGCAAGAAACTACGGCCTACCTCCTGCACTCCCCATGGATCATCACGGTCTCCTTACAAGGGGTCCAACTGGAACTGAAGTTCTGCGCAAACCTCTCAGCGATAAATAGGTATGCCTCCACAAGTTACTGTCCCGATCTCCAGCGCCCTCGAGGCAGCATCTGCACTCTGGCCTGATCTCGATCCCTGGCAGACTCACTTGCGTCCTCTGTCTTTCACCGCTCCGCTCACTCTGGCGCTCCTCTGCACGAGGCTTCTTACGTCCTTCCCCTCTGTCCCACCCACTTCCTGTAGCCGCCGCAAAGCCTGATGGATATTGTAGTTCGTTTAGGTCCCGCATAGTCCATATGGCTTTTGTCTCCCTCTGGTGGCCAAAAACGAGCAATTGCAGCAACACAGTTCTAAACAGCGCTACACTAATTTCTAGATGCTATGCCAATGGTCATTGATTGTATGTTGGACTCTCAACCAACCTGATGCCTTTCAATGGAAAATGCATTGTATGGCATAGGCTGATCAGCTCTGCACAATTTGTGCAAACCTGATAGGAAACCTGGCAGGTGCAGATTATCTTACTTACGGTCTCCATTTTAGCGACAACTATGGAATAGGGCCTATGGTTTGTAGACTCTATTTAGAATACCAAAATAATGTGACCATAGGAAACAGGCCTTAAAGCGACTGTGGTAATAGTATAAATCAGAAAGAAGAAAACTGGAAGGCATGCTTCCTTCTGTAGTCTTATAGAGTTAAATTTGTGCAGAAATGCCAGGCAGTGAGACATTGCAAAAATGTGACTGGAAAGGGATATGTTCTGTTCAGTGCTATTAAAATTCCTTCTATATTGGATCTACACATTTCACCCACAAGAGCTTTCTCAAGAGCAATTGGAATTACCTTGATTCTAATAATAAAATAGAATTTTGTCCTATACTGTCCATGAAAATCCTGCTTGCGGATTTACTGTAAACGTGGGTCTGTTTCCTGTGTTTAATGTACCAATGCAGATTTTACACTACGAACATTGATCACTTAATGTAATAATGTTGACCTTGCAGCACAGGTATTACAGGTTACCTTTTTAAATGTAATAATGCAGATCTTACTGTACAAAGGTTCCTCGTACTGTAAGATCCACAGTTTTACATTAAAACACAGAACACACAACCTTCATACTGCTAGATCTGCATTTTACAATAAATGCGCAATGTTCGTGTGGATTTTACAATACAGATACAGCAAACATGGAATGAACATCTGGCTTACAATAAGATAAGTACCATACATCAAATGCACATCCCTGTACAGGTATTTACACTCTGAGTTTTGATTTATTAGTTGCTCGATTTATATGGAGTGCATTAATGGGGGATGCCAAATTTCACTGCTTTTTTCCTTGAAATTGTGCAGGCACTCATCACGTTTATTTCCTAGATATCTCATGAAGTGTTTCAAACTCCCAGCCATAGCGGTCAGCTGCTTTTCCTGTGGTTCCACAATCTGGTGACGAAACCTCTTTTCTCCAAAAAGGCCACAATCTAAATAGTGGTTTTGCCATGTCTGCTCGCAATTCGGTCAAGCCCCATCGAGGATAAATAGACCTTTAATACATCCTGCCCTAAGTCATGCTCTCATTTTTCTTATAGGAAACGTATGAAAAAGGAGATTACATCATCCAGGAAGGAGAGGAGGGGAGCACATTTTTTATCATTGCTAAAGGAAGGGTAAGATATAGCTTTAAATTGTACAAAAAGAAATATGTTTTACAAAATTTTTGTTTCTAAATATACTTAAACCCCTTGCACGAGAATTGTGTGCACATACAGGAGATATAAAATGTTTTTGTAGAATTTTGCAGGGATTCTGAAAAGAATTACCATGAGAAAGGCTATAGAGCTGAAAGACAACATCAACAGGATGATAAAATGTATAATCATGTGAATGATTACTTTAAAATTCTGCCCAATGTATACAAAAAAATGATTTAAAATGGAATTAAAATAAATATACCAGGTCTTCTATATAAATAACTTATAGTAATATTATAGAAAGCAATACATTCAAAATCCAAGACTGTTCAAACAAACAGAAATCAGACAAAATGTAACTTTTTTCTTAATGTGCATAATAAGGTTAAGCATTTTCGTATATCCTATACTCTTGAAATAAAAATGTGTTTTGACGGCTCAAATATAGAAATACAATTTTTACCTAAATATCTCCCATTTCGTTGTATGAAACATGTGGGGCTTTTACTTCTCAGCAAATACTTACAGCACTAACATTACACCTCAATTAAAACAACATTAGATTTTAAAGGGAAATTATATAAATTTCATATAAATCTGAGTTAAGGGAAATGTGAATATTTATAGCACGATATTTGGTATAATAACAAAGCCACCCAAAACTGTTCAATTTGAAAGCCATTCATACTGTTGTTTTAGACTGCTTTTTTTATATTGAACTTCCCGTATTTTATATTCTTTGGCGGACCATAGCAATAGTTGATTGTACCAAAATTGCCCAAAACATATGTGAAAATTACATTTTATTATGCGATTTCTATTTAATGCAAGTGCCCAGGCACAATAATATTATGTTTTGGGAAGTGATTTACTTTGCGGGAAATTCAACACTACGCTTTATTAATTTTATTCTATTTTACTTGATCATGGGCAATTCAACAACTGAATGTAATAACAAGCCTTTAATTCCTATTTATGAAATGATGACGTATATTTGGCATAAACTGAAGGTTTAAAAAGAGAAACATCTATGCTCTATTTTATTGATAATGGAAAGTGACTGAATTAGAAAAGAAACCACATAGCAGAAGGAGGGGTTAATGAAAGCTTAATAAAGCGGTGGAAATGAATTCTAGAGTTTGCTATTCGAGAACTCCTATTTCACTAACAGCCATCCATAACCTTCAAATATTTTCAATGTATGTTGTGCTTAATCCCTATGGATTGTCCAGTATGGATTAGGTGATGCAGCAGGTTAATTCATTGTGAGTCATGTAAGCGACTGCTGCGTAAGAAGAGACAATGTTACAGATGCACTGTGGCTGCCATCATTGGTTAGATTTTCATCTGGCACCAAAATTCTGATGAATGAGAAGAGCATTAGTTAAGGGTCTATTCACTAGCCACCGAACTTGCCACCGAATTGCACTGAACAATGAATTTCACCGTGTGGTGCAATTTTGGGGCAGGTCATCTATTTAGTAACCTATCAATTTGCCAAATATTGGCGAATTGATGGCGAAATACAGTGCAGTTCGTCACAGTACGGCAATCTTTGGTGGTCTTTGGCACCAGCAAAACTTTCTCATAGAGAAGTAATGGTTAATCTATTCAGAGCATGCCAAACTGCTCCGACGTGTGGGTGAAATGCCCTGGTTTTCAGTGTTTCTGTTCCACAGGTTTAACCCTTTCGCTGCTGAGGCTTTTCCCGCCTCTGTGCTGAGGTCATTTTTACCGGTTTTGCTCATCATGTTTAAACGTGTTTTGAAGGCTTATTTTAGTATATGACCCAGACATATTATATATCGTTCTTTCCGTCAGACTCGGCAGATTCATAATATGTCATTATTATATGTATACGTTATGTCATGTCTGTATATTATAACAAAAAATGCAATAAAATATGAATTTTCAATAATTTACAACGTGTAAAGTGTTTTTTTTTCACATTTTAACATCTGAGCAATTGCGGTTATATTTTGTATGGGGTGCGCTTGTTAAAAAAATTAGAGATGGGGTCTCGTTACATTTTTTTTGGGGAAAATTACACGGTTTTTAACAAACGCACCGCATACAAAAATTGTTAGTGCAGCATTATTGTTCACATTATAATTGAAATGGGAACAATATTGCTGCATTAACAAACCAAAAAAAAGAAAAAAAAAATTGTTTATTTTTTTTTTTATAATTTGTTTTTAAATATTTTTTTATTTTTATTTTTAATTTTTATTTTTTTTACAAACTTTTTTCATACTCATGTTTGGTATTGTTGGAACGGCCATGCTCTGGCCGATCCAACAATACCAAACATTAACCCCTAACTGCCACGGATCGGGAGATAGGGGGTTCCAATGAACCCTCTATCTCCACCATTGGTGGCTGTTAGGGGTTAACTCCAGGACTGGCGTCATCGTGCTATGCACAATGACGCCAGTCCTCAGGGGGCATTCCCGGAAGCTTGGCCGACATCCAAGATGTCGGCCAGCTCCGGGAAAGGATCACGAACCGGCGCTTTTCAGCGCCGATTCGTGATCCGGCCCCCATGGGGTTATGCCAGGTACCATTTGGAAGGGCAGGCTGTGCCCTTCCAAACGGTGCCTGGGTTAACCCCCGCAATGCCGCCGATCGGGAGGGAGAGAGGTCCGAAGGACCTCGCCCCCTCCCTTTCAGGCGCCTCCTCCGCACATGCGGGGGGGGCGCCTGAATTAGGTGTCATCGCGCCCCCGCTATGACACCTAATTACTCCGGCGGCGGTTCCGGATGCTGGGCTGACATCGAGGATGTCAGCCCGCACCGGGGGGGCCAGCGATCGGCCGGAACCCGGCCGAACGCTGACCCCAAAGAGAGGACGCGCTCAGCGCGTCCACTGCATGGAACGTGACATGCGGTTGGACGCGCTGAGTGCGTCCTTAGCAGTGAATGGGTTAAACAGGCGTATCCCATAGGATTCAATGTAAAAACGTAATATAATTTTTAATTTTTTTGCAAATAAAAGTTTATTCTTTTCATTTTCAGCAAAAACCCTTTCTATTTTTTTTAGAACACCTTTTTGTATTTATGTTTTTTAAAGGCTTTTTTTTATTCTGTAACAGACCTCTTTATTATTTTTAAAAAGATATTTTTTATTATTTACAAACTTATTATTATTATTATTATTCTTTATTTATGAAGCGCCAGCATATTTCGCAACACTGTACAATGGGCACAATATAGACAGGGTTATAATACATTGAACAACATTTTGACAAACCAGTACAGGAGGAAACAAATGCCCTATTCCTGCGGGAATTTACAATCTAGAAGGGTTGAGGGGTGTAAACAGGAGGAGAGGACTGCAAGGTGAGAGTGGTGGACCAGTGAGAGTGATTGGCTGGTTGCGTCAGTGAGTCGGGTGGTAGGCTTCCCTAAATAGGAATGTCTTAAGTGAGCGTTTCAAGGAAGGGAAACTAGGGGAAAAGTCTGACAGTACAAGGGAGAGCGTTCCAGAGGATGGGAGCTGCAAGTGAGAAATCCTGCAGTCTATCATGGGATGAGGTGATGCGGGGAGAAGCTAGGCGCAGGTCACTTTAATGCATTGTTATTGTTTAAAACGCCTATTAGGAGTAAAGGAGAGTTCTGTTATTTTTTTCTTTTGCAGTACAGTGGATTTCGCCAAGGCCACTTCGGAGCTCTTTGGTGCTTTTCGTTGCTCTTTGGCGATGTTATAATAATAATAATAATGAATTCACCGTACTGTCGGTGAAATGGAATCACAAATGTGCACCAAACTGTGGTGGAGTGAAAAGCACCAAAAATTTTACTGAAATTTCGGTGCTTGATAAATGGATCCTTAAATCTTTCTGGATTCTGATGAGGTATCTTCTTCCCATGGACTGCCTTAGTGAACCTTGTCCATTTCATGCAAAAAAAAAAAGCATGACCTGAGATAATATTCAGTATGTTTGATATTGTTTTCTTCTAAAACATAGAGATTATCTTTTGAAGGCACTGAAGAAAGTCTGGGGAGTAGAAACAGTGCTGAACGTCAATGGTTCGAAGTGTTTAATGGAATTCCTAATATATTGGAATAGAACATTGTGAGGAAATATGGGTATGACAAATTTGGGAAGTTCAACTAGTAAACAGCCAGGAAGAATAAAATGGAAAAACTAGAAAGGATGTATGTCATTCTAAAAAAGAAATACATTGCAAAGTATTTCATAATGAGTTTCCTATATCACGCAATTGCTGCCTTAAAATAAAGAGTTAAAAAACAACAGGTATTCTAGTGCAAATCTTCTAGTATCTCTGATCTTCCCAGCTTAATGCTTTTTGTGTATTGTAATTTAGAAAAACTTTCGAAGGAATTACAAACTTTTTTCTTAAATATTATTTTTTTATGTCTGTATTTAATTTGTTTCCTTTGTTATGTACTCACAGGTAAAAGTCACACAGAGTGCTAAAGGATACCAGGAGGCCCAGTTAATAAAAACATTGGAAAAGGGTGATTATTTTGGGGAAAAGGCCCTTATCAGGTTTGTATTTTAACATGAAACACACTTTTCTAGTTATTTTGATAGCTGATTTATTAGCAGATGCAATTAATTTAAGCTATTTTTCTAAGATGTATTTCTTAAATTCTTGAAAAGATTAAGACTATTATTTTAAATTGTATCATCAGACAGAGCTCCATTTAGTCCTTCAATCTGGCTATAAGCAAACCATGACACTGATTCATCAATGCTACATAAAACAAGTTATTTTCAGAATTCAAATATTGATATCTTGTCTAGCTAATTTATTATCTGTGCTTTATGAGACGGTATGGTAATGTAAATGCATTTTTAATGATTTTTATTGTGCTTGGATTAAAATACTTTTGATTTTCAGAGGGCTATGTGTATGGGTTTTTTTCAATTTAGCTAAATGACAAATATTTTTTGAAGGAAGATTCCAATCAAAAATTACTTGAAAACCAGGGATATTTTCAAAGCACACTTGTCATGTATGGCTACAGAGAAATGCCATCTTGGTAATAATTAGCACAGCAATCTTATGTCCAATCAGAGCTGCCAATGTTTGCCTGTTAGGAGAACACAGAAAAGCTGACCTATGGGAGACAGGCAATGGCGACACTTGGCAGTGAGCATAATGGGTGCCTTTTACTTAAAAGACATCATATAATGCATGGAAATTTGCAAATGTCTAACACAATTTTTCATACTTACCATTTGTATATTGTTTTTCTGTATGCAGTGACGATGTCAGATCAGCAAATATTATAGCAGATGATGCTGTTGAGTGCCTAGTCATGGATCGAGAGTAAGTAAAATATTTTATTGATTTATCTTTTTATTTTCATCTTACATCTTTACTATTTGAGTTGCAGTAGGGCACTGAAGAAGCAAAAGTTTGGGATGGGGCTTAGCTGTTACCTAAAGAATTTGCATTTAGGTTAGAAGTCTGCGGACTCTTCTTATAAATAGGAATAACCTCTGAAAATTAAGAAACTAACATGGGATGTAAACTGGCCCGCTCTTTGGGCGGTTGAGCGAGACCCACAGTCCGGGCCCTATGCCTCTGGGGCCCCACACCTGACTGCTTTTGATGGCAAGCATCCGGGCCAGATAAGGGAATGTTTAGAGGTGTAAATAAGAGTGTGAAGGGCACCTCCTGGCCATCACTCACACTCAGGATTAGCACTGCCATGTTTCGGACCCCTCCACTGCTGTGGAAAGAGGCCTGATCCCGATGCTATACTTGGCCCTGCCCTGATACTTAACTAGGTAATACAGCACCAAAGAGCTCTTACCTTGATGGAGCTTTCCTTCCTCGCAGGGCCAAGGATCAGGCCAGACTTAAAAGGACATGCATGCTTTAATAGTGTGCCTTTAAAAACATGCAATGCCTTTTGAATGAGCCACTAGTCTCATTCAGCAGGTATGAAAAGCAAGTAAATATGATATTTTTTTCATATTTACATGCATTTCTTTCTTGGCGTTTTCTATGTCCATCTCAGGAGGCACACTGATCTAACTAATCAGTGTGCTTACTGCGAACGTCATAAATAAGGCACTGAGCATGTGTGCCTGAGTTGCTCCACCTCACTCCTGCACTGTGAGTAGGGATGAGCTGTTTGGTTCGGAGTTCGATTGGAACTTTGGCAGTTCACAAGTTCGCGAACTTCAAACTTTTTGGCATGTTCGGTTCGAGTTCGAAAAAAAATATTTGTTTGAAAAAAGTATAAAACATGCTTTAAAAAAAATACTAAAAAATCTAGGAGTAAAGAGACTCTTTACTGCAGAAAATAATAAGCAACAGTTTATTAGATATTAAATTAAAAAACTACCAAATGTCGTCTAGGTGCAAAGATTCTCACCTCTAAATGACCTGTGCTCTCAAACGGCATAAACAACAGGTGTTTAATTAGTGTTTGGGAATAACATGTGCTTCTAATTAGCAATTAGAATTTGATACATTGCTTGCAGACTGAGTGTGGGCTCCTGCACATGTATGAACAAACACTGTGCTTGTTTTGAATTCTAAGAAGTGTTCATTTCTACTATATGATCCTCTCTGATATGCTGTTTAACCCCATAAGGACCAGGGCTCTGTAAAGCCAATCATTAATGATGTAGTTGTTTCGTCATTTGTCATCAAGGGGTTAATAAAATCTTTATCACACTCCTTAGATTTAAACGTAATATTCCAGTATTTGTATGTCATGTACCTCTCTCGAAGGGCCTATGTGAGTATACAATTATTATTGTGTCGTGTGTGGGGGTCTCTGATGGCAAGGTTTCTATACATCCTAGAAATCCGCCACTTCACGGGCAGGTTATGGGAACCTCCTAGGCACGATATTTGAAGGAATTTTTAGTTTTTATTTTTAACCCTTATTTCATGGAAAACTCACTCTCCCTTTAAAAACGTCTTTAAAACTTTTTGTCCTTGTTTCCTGTCCCCCAGGGCACTACCCGGACCCCCATACACCTTTTATGGCAAATATTTTGCATATATGCCCTCTTGCAGGGCACTCTAAAAACCAAACTTTTGAGTCCCATTGACTTGCATTGAGTTCGGTTCGAGTTCGAACTCGAACTTTTGAAATTGTTCGAGTTCGAATGCAAACCGAACACGGGGGTGTTCGGCTCATCCCTAACTGTGAGCTGAGGGGAGGGCAAGGCTGAGTGCCATTCTAATCTGTAACTCTTTCACCCCAGCTACTGCAGAGGCAGGGAAGGAAAGAAAACAATACATGCAGAGAGAAAAAGAGACAGCAGAGACAGGTATAGCAAGAAAGCACAGAGAGAGGTACAGCAAGAAAAGGCGAGAGCACGCACATGCAAGAGAAACAGTGAGAGAGACTGCACAAGAGATAGACAGCACAAGAAAGAGTGTGAGAGCGAGTGAGGGAGTTTCATACAGTGAGTCTGTAAATAATGAAACGCGCAAGTGAGTGTATGAGTGAACGTATGAGTGAGTCAGTGTGTGAGCGAGTCAGCGGGAGAGACGTGAGTCTTGCTTTCACAGTTGCAGAGATAGCTAATATTCAGTTACTCAGTTTCTCCAGTCTGAGGTCCTGAGTGGGCACAGGATTTCACGTGCACTGCATGTGCCAGTTCATGTGAAGCTTTGATGGGTGGAGTAGTGGACAGGGAGGAGGCGGGGAATATTCAGGAAGTAGGAGCTGAAGAAACACCCCTAGCTGAGGGGTGTGGCCCGAGAAGATAAAAAGACAACAGAGTTTAAAGCAATATAATAATAAAAATTACATATTCTTAAAACTTTTATTGATTTATTCTAGTTTGTTTATTGGTATAAAAGTTTCAATTTAATATAAAAATTTCAAAATATGTATGTCCCTTTAAGGAAGACTGAGACCCTCCAGCACAGTAATCAGGAGGGGTGAGGAGGTGAGAGTGTGCCTGAGTGATTTAGAGTCTGTGTGTGAGAGAGTGGTTCAGGGTCTCCGTGAATGTGTGTGACTGGTTCAGTGTCTCTGTGAGTGGTTCAGGGTTATTTGTGAGTGCATGTGAGTGATACCGTGTCTGTGTGAGTGTGGATGGTTCAGGTTCTGTGTGAGTACGTGCGAGTTCTTCTGGGTCTGTGTGAGTGCACATGAGTGGTTCAGGGTCTGTATGAGTGAGTCAAGGTCTGGTCTATATGAGTCAGAGTCTAAATGAATGTGTGGAGCTCAAGTGTGTACCAAGTGCAATGTAGTTAATGACTGTACTGCTACAATGGTCATGGAGCACTCCATATATTTGGGGTGTGGGGAGGGCCATATTTATATCTCAGGAGCCTGTAGGCACAGAAATATGAAGCTCCCCAGGGGGGATAATTAAAATTAAAAAAAACGACAAAACAGTTTCTCGCTGCATTCACATCAAAAGAAGGGGTAGAATCTGTTGCCTTAAAATGAAGCAAAAATGGTGCAAAATGTTTGGGCTTGGGTTAACCCTATAACAAGCACAAATAGTAACCTAACCCTAATTTCTAACTCTAGCTATGAAAAATTATGCTCCATTTCAGCCCAGAGCAACCATAATTCTGGGCAACAAATTACAGCTGCCCCCAAGGGTCTTTTTCAAAACATGACTTTTTTACCACTTAATTTTTTGATCATTTTATACGTGACAAATGGACATTGCAACAATTTTTTTTTTTTTAACAATTTCATGGTCATGTTTGGTATCATTAGACAGGGCAGACTCTGACCTATCCAGTGACACTTACTTTGTACTTGTGGGTGTAAATAATGGAGATACAGGGGTGCAAAGGACCTAACAACAGAGCTTTTATTTTAGATGGACCAATGCGTAATAATGCATTGTGCCATCACCTCTGCATTTGCTCCTGGCATGAGAAATGAGAAGGTGAGTTAGTGCAGCGGAATTGTTTGCTTTATATGTAAAAGCACATAATGCTACTGCCTAGGATCACAGAAAAAAAAGTTAATTTTATTCCAGTTTATTTTATTTTTACATATTACATGGTTATAAACAAAAGATAAATCCAGGTAAAGTATCCATGTAATTGGGCAGACTAGATGGGCCAAAAGGTTCTTATCTGCCGACATTTTTCTATGTTTCTATGTCATGTTTGGTATCATTGGAAATATCAGACTCTGTCCTTTCCGAAGACTCCTCACTTGACCTTATGCGGTGTAAAAATCATAGATGTAGAGTTCTAAAGTCAACTTGCCTCTCTTCACTGCAGTGTCATGGTTTAGGTTGCCTATGAAACAATGCTATGTGCCATCACCTCCACACTTGCTGGCAGTGTAAGAAATAAGAAGGTGAGTTAGTGCAGCATCACTCTTCACTTTATATTTGTAAAGTGAATAATAGTGCAGCATTAGAAAAAAAAATAGAAAACATTTATGTTGTATATATTTGTAATTTTATTTTTAAATTAACTTGGCCATGTATGTTATCATTGGAAAGGCCATCCTCATACTATTTATTACCTTATATGTCCTTTTAGCACGTCGGGCTCCAGAGAAACAGGGGTCTAAATAATTGTAAAATGTTAATTATATTTAATAGAGCAAGGAGCCCCCTTGTGGCAGGTGCCTGTTGCACATGCCTAGTCTGCCTTACTATAAATCCATCCCTGGGTGTGGGTGTCTCTTTAGAGATTCTTCAATATTGTTGTGGTGTGTGGATGTCTTTTTAGAGGCTCCTCATAGTCAGGAGTGCAGATGTCTTTGTTGGAGCTGCTTCATATATTTATGGTATGCGAGTACCTTTTTTTTTTGGGGGGGCTCCTCAATATACAGGTGAAACTCGAAAAATTAGATTATCGTGCAAAAGTTAATTTATTTCAGTAATGCAACTTAAAAGGTGAAACTAATATGAGATAGTTCAAGCCGTGATTTGTCATAATTGTGATGATTATGGCTTAAAGCTCATGAAAACTCCAGATCCACAATCTCAGAAAATTAGAATATTGTGAAAAGGTGCAATATTCTAGGTTCAAAGTATCCCACTCTAATCAGTTAATTAAGCCATAACACCTGCAAAGGGTTCCTGAGCCTTTAAA
The DNA here is from genome assembly GCA_009667805.1 of Leptobrachium leishanense. NCBI lineage: Eukaryota > Metazoa > Chordata > Amphibia > Anura > Megophryidae > Leptobrachium > Leptobrachium leishanense. The sequence goes on from CM019063.1 coordinate 345,353,378, forward strand.
TGGTCTCTCAGTCTGGTTCCGTAGGAATCACAATCATGGGAATGACTGCAGCCCTGGCAGTTGCACAGAAAACCATCACTGACACCCTCCATAAGGAGGGAAAGACTCAAAAGGTAATTGCAAAAGAAGTTGGATGTTCCCAAGGTGCTGTATCAAAGCACATTAGTAGAGCGTAATGTGGAAGGGAAAAGTGTGGAAGAAAAAGGTGCACAAGCAGCAGGGATGACCGCAGCCTGGAGAGGATTGTCAGGCCATTCAAAAGTGTTGGACTTTCACAAGGAGTGGACTGAGGCTGGAGTCAGTGCATTAAGAGCCACCACACACAGACGGATCCTGGACATGGGCTTCAAATGTCGTATTCCTCTTCTCAAGCCGCTCCTGAACAACAAACAACGTCAGAAGCGTCTTACCTGGGCTAAAGAAAAACAGACCTGGTCTGTTGCTCAGTGGTCCAAAGTCCTCTTTTCTGATGAGAGCAAATTTTGCATCTCATTTGGAAATCAAGGACCCAGAGTATGGAGCAAAAAAATGGAGATGCACACACTGCAAGATGCTTGAAGTCCAGTGTGACGTTTCCAAAGTCTGTGTTGATTTGGGGAGCCATGTCATCTGCTGGTGTTGGTCCACTGTGCTTCATTAAGTCCAGGGTCGACGCAGCTGTCTACCAGGAGATTTGGGAGCACTTCATGCTTCCTTCTGCAGACGAGCTTTATGGGGATGCTGACTTCATTTTCCAGCAGGACATGGCACCTGCCCACACTGCCAAAAGCACCAAAACCTGGTTCAATGACCATGGGATTACTGTGCTTGATTTGCCGGCAAACTCTCCTGACCTGAACCCCATAGAGAATCTGGGGCATTGCCAAGAGAAAGATGAGACATGAGACCGAACAATGCAGAAGAGCTGAAGGCCGCTATTGAAGTATCCTGGTCTTCCATAACACCTCAGCAGTGCCACAGGCTGATAGTTTCCATGACATGGCGCATTGAGGCAGTAATTGCTGCAAAAGGGGTCCAAACCAAGTACTGAGTACATATGCATGCTTATACTTTTCAGAGGTCCGATATTGTTCTATTTACAATTCTTGTTTTATTGATTGCATGTAATATTCTAATTTTCTAAAACTTTTTTAAAGATTGTGGATTTGGGGTTTTCATGAGCTGTAAGCCATAATCATCACAATTATAACAAATCATGGCTTGAACTATCTTGCTTTGCATGTAATGAGTCTATCTCATATATCAGTTTCACCTTTTAAGTTGCATTACTGAAATAAATGAACTTTTGCACGATATTCTAATTTTTCGAGATTCATCTGTATTTGGGGCATGTGGGTGTCATTCTAGGGACTCTTCCATATATCAGGGGTGGGCAGGTTTCTTTGCTGTGTCTCCTTCAAGTATTCAGGGTGCAGAGGTGCCTGCTTAGAAATATTTATATATATATATATATATATATATATATACACAGTTGTGTTCAAAATTATTCAACCCCCACTGAAATTGAGTGTTTTGGCCAGTTTGACATTGATTTTGATCATTCAGTCATCTTGCTTACAATTAAATCAAAGAGGCACGTGTAGGTCAGACAAATATAACATCTAAACTATAAAACAATAAGGGCTGGCGTGTCCGTCGCCAAAACTCTACTGCGCATGCGCGCACAACCTGCAGCGGTTGGCTGCGCGTGCATCCAACGACCGCGGCACGCGCACAGCCGGCGTGCGAGAGGGACAAAACAAATCCGATCCATTGGAGAGGCGCACAGCACAGCGCCTCTCCAATGGATCGGATTTGTTTTCTGCGTCTCCTCCTTGCCAGCCTCCATCGCCTCCGCGCCCGGCCTCCATCTCCTCCGTGCCCGGCCTCCATCTCCTCCGTGCCCGGCCTCCATCTCCTCCGTGCCCGGCCTCCATTAGGGATGTGCGTTTCGGAATTTCGGAATTTTCACGAAATTTCCCGATTCGTGTCTTCGGATTCGGCCGAATTTCCGAATCGGGTCAGACCCGAAAACCGATAGATCCGAAAAGTTTTCCGAGCCAAAACGAAAAAATTTCGGATTTTTCGAATGGACTTGAAATGTGTCAAATCGAAATTTATTTTTGCTCTATTCATGATTTCGGTTCCATTCGTGATTTCGGTTCCATTTCGGTAATTCTGGAAATCGTATATTTAACTATTATCGGTTATATCGCTGATTCTGTAAATTTTGTATTTGTAAATGCGTATCACTTGTTTCTTGTGGCATTCGGGTCAGTTTAGCGTTTTTTAAATCGTTTTGTTCATTTTTTTTGTTCCTTGGCTTTCATACCATTTTAATATGATTAAATAAAGTTGTGAAATGTATATTCAATTATTCATAAGAAAAAAAGGATCTTTATTTAATAAAAAAAAACACGATAGAATCGCCAGAATTATCGTAGACACTTTGAAACGAGGAGAACAGACGTTCCGAAAAAACGAACATTTCCGAAAAGTCGATACAAAAAACGAGCAAAGTGACCCGAAAACACGAAAAATGGTCGATATTCGGAAAAAAAAATGTACACGAAAACGAGCCGAACCGAATCGAAACAGAAATCGGTCGAAACGTTTAAAATTTTAAACATCCGAACAAATCGAACCGAAAAAAATAAATAAAAAAATTCGGTGCACAAGCCTAGCCTCCATCGCCTCCGCGCCCGGCCTCCATCTCCTCCGTGTCCGGCCTGCCAGATTACCAGTCTGCCATGCATATTACCAGTCTGCCACGTATATTACCAGTCTGCCACGCATATTACCAGTCTGCCATGCATATTACCAGTCTGCCATGCACAATACCAGTGTCCCATGCATATTACCAGTTCCCAGCCATATTACCAGTCTGCCATGCACAATACCAGTCTGCCATGCACAATACCAGTCTGCCATGCACAATACCAGTCTGCCATGCATATTACCAGTTCGCCATGCATATTACCAGTCTGCCATGCACATTACCAGTCTGCCATGCACATTACCAGTTCCCAGCCATATTACCAGTCTGCCATGCACAAAACCAGTCTGCCAGCCATATTACCAGTTCGGCAGCCATATTACCAGTCTGCCATGCACAATACCAGTCTGCCATGCACAATACCAGTCTGCCAGACATATTACCAGTTCGCCAGCCACATTACCAGTTCGCCAGCCATATTACCAGTCTGCCAGCCATATTACCAGTCTGCCATGCACAATGCCAGTCTGTCAGCCATAATGTCAGTCTGCCATTCATAATACCAGTGTGCCTAAATACCAGCCTGCCATGCCATGCATACCACGTGCCATTAAATATACGTATAATGTATACGCTACAAAAAAAAATGTCCGCCCAAGCCCAACACAATCTAAGGGGCCCCATGAGTTTACAATCTAAGGGGCCACATGATCTTACAATCTAAGGGGCCCCACGAGTTTACAATCTAAGGGGTCCCACGAGTTTACAATCTGAGGGGTCCCACGAGTTTACAATCTGAGGGTCCGGTTCCCGTGAGCTTACAATCTAAGAGGGAAGAGGAACCTACTCTAATATATAAATTCCTTTGTAATGCGCTGTCAGCTGTGCGCGCACCCATCACAGCTGCTCAGTCGGCCCTCCTGTTGCGGATGGGATGGCGATGGACGCGTTACAAATGTATTTATATAGAGAGATACTCTTGGATAGGACAGTGAAAAAAAAACTATGTGGACTTGAATTCTGACCTGGCGACAACAACAATAGACTGCCCTCTGGGCAGGCTTTCCACCTAGTAACATTTTATAATGAAATAACCACAAATGTCTTTTCTGTGCTCACATCATTATCAGTTTTATTCAACCCCCAAGTGACATTCAATCTTAGTACAACATCCTTTTACAGTTATAACAGCTTTTAAACGTGAAGCATAGCTTGACACAAGTGTCTTGCAGCGATCTACGGGTATCTTCGCCCATTCGTCATGGGCAAAAGCCTCCAGTTCAGTCACATTCTTAGGCTTGCGCACTGCAACTGCTTTCTTTAAGTCCCACCAGTGGTTCTCAATCGGATTTAAGTCAGGTGACTGCGATGGCCACTCCAAAATGTTCCAGCCTTTAATCTGCAACCATGCTCTAGTGGACTTGGAGGTATGCTTGGGATCATTGTCCTGTTGAAAGGTCCAACGTCTCCCAAGCCTCAGGTTTGTGACGGACTGCATCACATTGTCATCCAATATCTCCTGGTACTGAAGAGAATTCATGGTACCTTGCACACGCTGAAGCTTCCCTGTACCTGCAGAAGCAAAACAGCCCCAAAGCATGATTGACCCCCCACAATGCTTCACAGTAGGCAAGGTGTTCCTTTCTTCATAGGCCTTGTTCTTCCTCCTCCAAACATAGCGTTGATCCATGGGCCCAAACAGTTCTAATTTTGTTTCATCAGTCCACAGAACACTATCCCAAAACGTCTGTGGTTTGTCCACATGACTTTTGGCATACTGCAGTCGACTCTTCTTATTCTTTGGAGACAGCAAGGGGGTGCGCCTGGGAGTTCTGGCATGGAGGCCTTCATTACGCAGTGTGCGCCATATTGTCTGAGCTGAAACTTCAGTACCCACATCTGACAAATCTTTTCTCAGTTCCTCAGCAGTCACACGGGGACTTTTCTCCACTCTACGCTTCAGGTAGCGCACAGCAGTCGAAGTCAGCATCTTCTTTCTGCCACGACCAGGTAGCGTTTCAACAGTGCCCTTTGCCTTGAATTTGCGAATGATGCTTCCTATGGTCTCTCTTGGTATGTTTGACATATTTGCAATCTTCTTATAGCCATTGCCCTTCCTGTGAAGAGTAATCACCTCTTCTCTTGTCTTCCTGGACCATTCTCTTGACTTCACCATGTTTGTAACCACACCAGTAAATGTCTAGAAGGAGCTGAGTATCACAGTCATTTTAAAGCTGCCTAATTGGTGCTTATTATGCTTTATTGCTGCTCCGTGACATCCACAGGTGTTTTCAATACCTGATTGAAAACACTTGAATGAACCTCTGTTCTTCAGAGTGGTAGTCTTTAAGGGGTTGAATAATTGTGTCAATGAAGAATTCACAAAAGAAACATTTACTACTGTATTACAAAACCAATTGATGTCTGTCACGTCTCGGCCTTGCCCCCTGGTGATGAAGGGTCTTCATGTTTGTTTTTCCCCTATGGTGTGTCTGGCTGTGCTGTTTAGTGCTGATCTGGGGCTCTGTTGTGATCTCCTGGTCTGGGGTCACATGGCCCAATCACACAGACCCACTCCCTATATATTCCCAGCAGCACAGAGCCTCATTGACTGTTTGTGGAGTTTGATGGTGGTTCTGTCTGGTTCGTGTTTCCTGAGTTGCTGCAAAGCATTCCTGTTCAAGTGTTTTCTGGTTCTGACCTCGGCTTTATTTTTGACTATCCCTTCTACTCCCCCCTGGTACCGTATATTTCTGATCTGTTGCCAACCTCTGCCTGATTGACGATTCTTGTATGTTTCATGTTTTATGTACCTTGTCTGTCTTAGTTTAGTATATTATTCAGAGGCCGCTTATAAGGACCTCTTTTAGTATAGTCTGTTTTGTTTACTGTCCTTCAGCCTGCTCACTTCACGGATTGTCAAGTGTATCTTTGTGTTTCTCCGACTGCCCTGCAGCCTGCTCAATTCACGGATTGGCAGGCGTATCATTGTTTATGAGTGTCCTAAGTTGTCTGTCGGTCTTGAAGCCTTCGGAGCTTAGTGGCAATTCTGTTGTTTTTTGGTGCTCCTTGGTTTTGGAGAAATCCGTCTGTCCTTGTGTCCAGTCAGTTACTCACCTGCCTTAAGGGCTTCATCTCCTGTTCCAAGCCACCACGATGGCCCAAGCAGGGGCTAACCGTTACATTACAAACAGTCCATTAATGCCTGCAGGTGAGCTTACTGTGTTAAATTCTGTGCTTCAGATGGTTTTTGATCTGCTGACAGAGCTGAAGAGGTTAATGCGGTCTCTCAGTGTGCTTAATTATGCGGTTCCTCCCAGCAGAGTCTCTGGGGAACCTCCCATGAGTGAAAGAGAGAGACGTAGAATTCTTAATCTCTGTTATTATTGCAGTTCACCCCAGCATAAAATCTTTTGCTGTCCATTAAAGCCCAAACCCAGAATGTCATGTTCTCAGGGTGAGACCCTGGTATCCACGTCATGTAGCCATAGCACTGACCCTACTGCTGGGACCTCTGTTTCTGTGCAATCCAGGGGTGTTGCAAATTCCATGTGTGGTAATAAAGCCAAAATTGCTCCACCTCAAGGCACACTACCTGCTTCCATGTTATGCAGTGGATCACTGTTTCTCAGTTCTTGTCATGGGTCTAGGGCCCAGGGTGGCGCTGATGCCACAAGGGCCCAGGGTGGCGCTGATGCCACAAGGGCCCAGGGTGGCGCTGTTGTTACAGGTACACAGCATAAAGAAAAACCTATGTCCGTTCCTGGCGGGAGGCCAGTTTTGTTTCTGTCTGACAAGGTGTCAGCGGTGCCAGAACCTGGCACATTGCCGGTAACACTCCCAAGCTGTGTGTCAGCGGTAACACTCCCAAGCTGTGTGTCAGCGGTAACACTCCCAAGCTGTGTGTCAGCGGTAACACTCCCAAGCTGTGTGTCAGCGGTAACACTCCCAAGCTGTGTGTCAGCGGTAACACTCCCAAGCTGTGTGTCAGCGGTTTTGTCCCAGGTGGGCCTAGAGCCCTTCACGCCTGTCATGGGCCCAGAGCCCTTCCTGCCTGCTGATGAGTCAGTTGTGCCGATGTTGAGCTACGAGGTAGCCGTGCCTATGCTTTGTTATGAGGCCGAAGTGCCTGTATCTAAACATGAAACCTTCATGCCTGGTTCTACTAGTGAGCTGCTAGTCATGCCGATTCCGATCCACGAGACAGTTGTGCCCGTGTTGTGCGAGGCAGCCGTGCCCATGTTCTGCTGCAAGGCAGCCGTGCCCATGTTCTGCTGCGAGGCAGCCGTGCCCATGTTCTGCTGCGAGGCAGCCGTGCCCATGTTCTGCTGCGAGGCAGCCGTGCCCATGTTCTGCTGCGAGGCAGCCGTGCCCATGTTCTGCTGCGAGGCAGCCGTGCCCATGTTCTGCTGCGAGGCAGCCGTGCCCATGTTCTGCTGCGAGGCTGCTGAGGCCTCGTTAGGTTATGAGACCACTGTGCCCTTGTCCCACAGTGGGTCCATTGTTGTTTCTACCGTTGTCTTGCCAAGTGTGGGTCCCGAGCCCTTCATGTGTAATTCGGGCAATGTGCCCCTAATGCCTGTTTCTGGTGATATGCCAATTTTGTCCCAGGTGGGTACTAAGTCCTTCATGTCTGGTTTGGGCCAAGAGCCCCTCATGTCAGCCCCTGATGGCACGCTGCCAGGTATGTCTGTTTCTGGTTATTTGCCAGTCCTGCCAGTTAATGGAGTGACATCCAAACTGACTGGTGCTACAAATTCTAGCCCTGTACCCGAGGGTTATATACGATCCCCATGCGGGATGTTGTTCCGTGAGGCACACTGGGCCATGATCAAGAAAGACCCTAATGCTCTCAGGTGTTTTGAGGAGGATTCCGATGACTCAGAGGGTCCACAGTGCACTCCTCCAGGTGAAATCTGTAACAATGGTGAGGTGCCAGTTGTATCATATCCTGGCAATGTCCTCTGTTCCAATGGTGTGCCAGTTAAAGGCGCGTTGTCAAGTCTGTCCAAGTCGAGCTGCAAGACAGTCGTATCCAAGTCAAGTCACGTGACCACTGTGCCCACGTCTCGCAGTGGGTCCATTGCTGTCAAAACCACTTGTGGGGTCGAGGTCTCAATCGTGTGGTGTTAAACAGATAACCAAGTCTGCCCCTACTATTGCCGTGTCGTTTGGGGTGGTCACCAGTTCTAGATCTCGTTCAAGGAGAAGACGTAAAAAGGTGACTAACCCTAGTCCAACTGATTCCATGTCCAGTCTGACTGATGCCGAGATCCCCCAACCCCGTCATGTCCCTGAGGGCTATGTGCAGTCGCCCTTTGGACTGGTGTTCAGAAAGGACCACTGGGATGCCATTCAAAGGAACCCTCATAGACGGAGGCGTCTTGGGGAGGAGGATGACGACTCTGAGTGGGACCTCAATGGATTTTGGTGACTGGTGTTCGTGATCTGGTTTCATGATTCTGTCTGCCATGTTTTTTGTTTTGGGTGCCCAGGAGGTCACCCGTAAGGGAGGGGGTTATGTCACGTCTCGGCCTTGCCCACTGGTGATGAAGGGTCTTCATGTTTGTTTTTCCCCTATGGTGTGTCTGGCTGTGCTGTTTAGTGCTGATCTGGGGCTCTGTTGTGATCTCCTGGTCTGGGGTCACATGGCCCAATCACACAGACCCACTCCCTATATATTCCCAGCAGCACAGAGCCTCATTGACTGTTTGTGGAGTTTGATGGTGGTTCTGTCTGGTTCGTGTTTCCTGAGTTGCTGCAAAGCATTCCTGTTCAAGTGTTTTCTGGTTCTGACCTCGGCTTTATTTTTGACTATCCCTTCTACTCCCCCCTGGTACCGTATATTTCTGATCTGTTGCCAACCTCTGCCTGATTGACGATTCTTGTATGTTTCATGTTTTATGTACCTTGTCTGTCTTAGTTTAGTATATTATTCAGAGGCCGCTTATAAGGACCTCTTTTAGTATAGTCTGTTTTGTTTACTGTCCTTCAGCCTGCTCACTTCACGGATTGTCAAGTGTATCTTTGTGTTTCTCCGACTGCCCTGCAGCCTGCTCAATTCACGGATTGGCAGGCGTATCATTGTTTCTGAGTGTCCTAAGTTGTCTGTCGGTCTTGAAGCCTTCGGAGCTTAGTGGCAATTCTGTTGTTTTTTGGTGCTCCTTGGTTTTGGAGAAATCCGTCTGTCCTTGTGTCCAGTCAGTTACTCACCTGCCTTAAGGGCTTCATCTCCTGTTCCAAGCCACCACGATGGCCCAAGCAGGGGCTAACCGTTACAATGACATTTTAGTTGCATATGGTTCTTTAAAAAGTCCTTGTAGGATTTCATTCTGAATACAATTACAAATGTACACTAAATTCCCTAAAATCCTTTACAGCATTGGGGGTTGAATAATTTTGAACACAACTGTATATATTGTATATATATATATATTGTGGGGGTATAGCTCAAATGGAGGTTACCTTTGCTGGAAAAAGGTAGTCCAGGCAGTAAAAGTTCTTTGAAATCTGTCCAGCAAACAGTATTTATTTAAATGGTTGCAATAAAACAGAAATGAAAACAGAAAATAAACCCTTGCCTCTCAGGCTCTTACTAAACAGTTAGCTCACCATTTGTTAGAGAGGGAAGCGAACTTCAGCCACCTCAAATGAACAAAATTACTTTAAGCAACCTTTTCACACACCTTTTACCTTGCAGCTCTCTCAGAAGGCTTTCTGAGTCCCAGGCCAGAGCTAATTCCTGGTTCAGCCTCCCCATCTTTTATCTCCCGAGTATAAACATCAATTAATTAATTAACAATCCAGGAGAGAGACACAACCCGGATTTTCCAGACCCAAAGTTAGCACAAAAACCCGGTCTGGGTTCCACTAGTCCTATACATAGGACAGGAACCGAGGGGAAATATATTGCTCCTCGATGACCTTCCCTTTCCTTATGTCACATATCCCCCCCCCTCTGCTCAAACCCCCGCAGTTGAGCAACTGCAATGGAGAGGCAATGAACACGCGAGAGGGCATCTGCATTGGTTTGAAGCTTCCCCGCTCTGTGCTCTACTGTAAACTTAAAATCTTGTAAAGCCAAGAACCACCTCGTAACTCGGCCATTCCTTTCTTTATTTTCACACATCCACTTAAGAGGGCTATGGTCAGTGACCAGTCTAAACTGTTTACCCAACAGGTAATACTTGAGGACGTCCAGGGCCCATTTGATAGCCGAACATTCCTTCTCAACAATGGCATAATTTCTCTCGTATTTATTAAGCTTCCTGCTGAGATAGACCACAGGGTGCTCCTCCCCATCTCTGATTTGGGACAGTACAGCTCCTAGACCCACATCAGAGGCATCTGTCTGTACTACAAAGTCTTTCATGAAATCTGGGGTCACCAGAACCGGTTGAGCACACAAAGCTTGTTTCAACCTCTGAAATGCCTCATTTGCCTCAGAATTCCACGTAATTATGACTGACCCTTTACCCTTCATCAAATCAGTCATTGGAGCCGCAATGGTGGCAAAATTGGGGATGAAGCGTCAATAGTAATCCCAAGAAATGCCCTCACTTGCTTTTTATTTAAAGGTTGGGGCCACTTTTGAATCGCCTCAACTTTATTGATTTGAGGCTTAACCAAACCCCGACCAATGGTATACCCCAGGTATTTTGCCTCCTCCAACCCCATAGCACATTTCTTTGGGTTGGCCGTGAGTCCCGCCTCCCTTAGAGAGTCGACTACTGCTTGCACCCTTAACAAATGAGTCTGCCAGTCTGGGCTGTGTATCACTACATCGTCCAAATAAGCCGCTGCGTATTGTCGATGAGATCTCAGTATTCTAGCCATCATTCTTTGGAATGAGGCAGGGGCACCATGCAGACCAAATGGCATCCTCTTATACTGGAAAGACCCCTCGGGGGGAGAGAATGCCGTCTTTTCTTTTGCTCTGTCAGTCAGGGGTATCTGCCAGTATCCCTTAGTCAGATCTAAAGTGGTTATGTATCGGGCCGTTCCCATTCTGTCAATGAGCTCATCCACCCGAGGCATTGGGTAAGCATCAAATTTGGACACACTATTCAACTTTCTAAAATCATTACAAAATCTTATGCTTCCATCTGGTTTTGGAACTAGCACAATCGGACTTGACCAATCACTATGGGACTCTTCGATCACCCCCAATTCTAAGATTTTTTTTATCTCTGCCGAGACAGCATTTCGTCTAGCCTCGGGTATTCTTTATGGCTTTACATTTACATGAACACCGGGTTCAGTAATGATGTCATGTTGAATGACTGTAGTCAATCCCGGCATTTCAGAGAAAAAGTCTGTATTTTTTCTGAGAGACTCTTTCACCTCATTATGTTGAGCCACTGATAAGGTTTCAGCTATTGGGACTTCAGGTGTGGAGGGGCCTGTGTTTGGAGGGCTTGGGATAATTACCAGGGCTTCCCTGTCCCTCCATGGCTTTAAAATGTTAATGTGGTAAATTTGCTCGGGTTTCCTTCTCCCTGGCTGGTGAACTTTATAGTTTACCTCTCCTATTTTTTCAATTATTTCATAGGGGCCTTGCCACTTTGCCAGGAATTTACTCTCAACGGTTGGGACTAGCAGTAGGACTCTATCCCCAGGGTTAAGGCTACGTAATTTGGCACCACGATTATAAACCCTCCTCTGTGCTTCCTGGACTTGCTCCATATGTTCCCGCACCAGGGGCATGACAGCCGCAATTCTGTCCTGCATCATTGAGATATGCTCAATGACACTCCTGTAGGGGGTTGTCTCACCCTCCCATTTTTCCGTGGCAATATCTAGAAGACCTATGGGATGCCTGCCATACAAGAGCTCAAAATGGGAGTATCCTGTGGACGACTGAGGTACCTCCCGAATAGTAAACATGAGATACGGCAATAAGAAATCCCAATTCTTCCCATCTTTGTCAACTACCTTTTTTAACATGCTCTTAAGCGTCTTATTAAATCTCTCCACTAGTCTGTCAGTTTGGGGGTGGTAGATAGACATGCGCAAGTGTGAGATCTTGAACAGCCTACACAATTCCCGAGTTACTCTAGACATAAATGGTGTGCCCTGGTCTGTTAAGATTTCCTTTGCAATACCTGCGCGACTAAATATCTGAACAAGCTCCTTGGCAATAGTTTTAGCTGAGGAATTACGTAAGGGAATTGCTTCAGGAAACCGTGTAGCATAATCTCGTATTACTAGTATATACTGGTGCCCCCGGGCAGACTTAACCACTGGACCTACCAGATCCATGCCAATTCCTTCAAAGGGTACCTCAATAATTGGCAAAGGTACCAGCGGACTACGAAAATGGGGTGAGGGTGCCGAATACTGACACTCTGGGCATGACTCGCAGTATTCCCTTACATCTGCATGTAAACCTGGCCAAAAGAACCTCTGGCTTACTCTCTCCTTGGTTTTCTCTATACCCAGATGTCCACCCATTATATGACCACGAGCAAGAGCCAATACCATCCTGTGGTATGGTTTTGGGACTACTAATTGTCCCACCACATCCTCCCCTTGCTTTACCACCTGATAAAGTAAATCTTTTTTTTGGATCATATAGGGGAAAGACATTCTTATATCAGGATTAATGGGTTTTCCATCTATCATTTTTATGTTTTCCCTGGCTCTAGTCAGTGTGGAGTCCTTTATTTGTTCTGTACGGAAATCATACTTCCTGACTTCTAAGTCAGGCATATCATTTGATCCACTTTGGGTACTAGAGCCAGGTACAACATCCTGTTCATTGTTCACACTCTCTGGGTCAGGTTCTACATCCTCCTGTTCCCCAGCAATTACAGAAAGAGGGAAAGGCATAACCCCTTCATTAGACACACCCACAATATCCTCTATGTTACAATCAAAAGGTTCTGGACTAAGTTCCCTTGGTTCACCTGTAGGGGGAGCACAATCCACCTGAACCTTTTTAGTTTCCCAAAGTCTCCAAAACTGTGGAAAATCCCTCCCAACTATAGCTTCCTGAAGCAGGGAGGGTACTACACCCACTGACTGTGTCACAGAGCCCCATGGAGTACCAATTTCCACTACAGCAGTCTGGTAATCACGTGTGTCACCATGTACACAATAACCCCAATAGTGCTAGGGTGGTACCTGTGGAGGCTGATAAAGTCAGCTCTGACTAGAGTTGCCACACTACCAGAATCTAGCAGAGCTGTAACTGGCTTTCCATCAATGGAAAGAACACATCCGTTCCTGACATGATGCAGTACAAACCACTTGTGCAAAGAAAGACATGCGTTTCCCCATTTTAGCATTATCACATTGCATAGGTTCATCAGTAAGTGGACAATTAGCAGCAATATGTCCTAACCCATAGCAACGAAAGCATTTTATAGGGTCGGCACCCAGTCCTGTATATGGCCTCATGGTCCTTCCTGACCTACCAGGCCAGTCTTTAGGTCCAGAGCCTGTAGTCTCTTCCCCTTTAGCAAATGTCTTAGAAGTCTCTCCCATGCCCTTAATCCCTGGAACAGGCTTACCAGGTCCTCTGGGCAAGTGTCCTCTGGGTGAGACGGGACGCTCAAGCACGGGGCTACTTAGCAAGTCTGTTGCTGTGGTGTATCGCTCGACCATGTCCACTAGCTGGGTAGCCGTTTGGGGGTCTCCATGGCTGACCCATTTCCTTAGGGAGGTAGGAAGAGCCCGCAAGTAATGGTCCATCACCACACACTCCACTATCTCCGGCGGCGACAATGTCTCAGGTTGGAGCCATTTCCTGGTAAGGTGTATAAGGTCAAACATTGGGGACCTTGGGGGCTTTTCAGCCTCATAGTTCCACTGATACACCCGCTGGGCATGAACAGCAATGGTAACACCTAGTCTTGCCAGGATTTCAGCCTTAAGTACATCATAATCCTGAGCAGCCTCAGGCTCCAAGTCATAGTAGGCTTTTTGGGGTTCACCTGTTAGGAATGGTGCAACCAGCTCCGCCCACTCACATCTCTGCCAACCTTCTCACGTAGCAATCCTCTCAAACGTAGTGAGGTAGTGATACATACCGTGCTATAGTCGCCCGGCAGCATCGTCCTCGCTGCTCGCTGGCCAGGTGCCAAGTGAAGAGGGGAGGCCGGGCGGTCACGTGTGACATCAGGGGGTGGGGCCAGGCGTGATGACGCGGACCCGCCAAGTTTAAAACCATGGGCAATGCATTCATACATTGCCCTATCGTGGTTTAACCCTTTCGCTGCGGTGGATGCGCTCAGCGCATCCAACCGCATGTCACATTGCGTGCGGAGGACGCGCTGAGCGCGTCCAGCCTTTGGGGTCAGCGTTCGGCCGGGTTCCGGCCGATCGCTGGCCCCCCCGGTGCGGGCTGACATCCTCGATGTCAGCCCAGCATCCGGAACCGCCGCCGGGCTAATTAGGTGTCATCGCGGCGGCGCGATGACACCTAATTCAGGCGCCCCCCCCGCATGTGCGGAGGAGGCGCCTGAAAGGGTGGGAGGGAGAGAGGTCCGAAGGACTTCCCCCCCCTATCGGCGGCGTTGCGGGGGTTAACCCAGGCACCATTTGGAAGGGCACAGCCTGCCCTTCCAAATGGTACCTGGCATTAACCGCTGGGGAGCCGGATCACGAATCGACGCTGAAAAGCGCCGGTTCGTGATCCTTTCCCGGAGCTGGCCGACATCTTGGATGTCGGCCAAGCCTCCAGGAACTCCCTCTGAGGACTGGCGTCATCGTGCATAGCACGATGACGCCAGTCCTGAAAGTTAACCCCTAGCTGCCACCAACGGTGGAGATAGGGGGTTCATTGGAACCCCCTATCTCCCGATCCGTGGCAGCTAGGGGTTAAAGTTTGGTATTGTTGGATCGGCCAGAGCATGGCCATTCCAACGATACCAAACTCGAATGTGAAAAAAGCTAGTAAAAAAAAAAAATTAAAAATGAAAAAAAAAAATATATAAAAAAAAATAAACAAGTTTTTTTTTCTTTTTTTTGGTTTGTTAATGCAGCAATATTGTTCCCATTTCAATTATAATGTGAACAATGATGCTGCACTAACGATTTATGTATGCGGTGCGTTTGTTAAAAATCGTGTAATCTTCCCCAAAAAAAAATGTAACGAGACCCCATCTCTAATTTTTTTAACAAGTGCACCCCATACAAAATATAACCGCAATTGCTCGCATGTTAAAATGTGAAAAAAAACACTTTACACATTGTAAATTATTGAAAAATCATATTTTATTGCATTTTGTGTTATAATATACAGACAGGTCATGACGTATACATATAATAATGACATATTATGAATCTGCCGAGTCTGACGGAAAGAACAATATATAATATGTCTGGGTCATATACTAAAATAAGCCTTCAAAACGCATTTAAACATGATGAGCAAAACCGGTAAAAATGACCTCAGCACAGAGGCGGGAAAAGCCCTTAGAGCTGCTCCTGTTGATATTGTTATTTTCTTAGTATACTGACCCCTGGCAATGGCTTACAATATTCTCTGGCGTCCTGACCCCTGGCAACAGTTTACAATATTCTCTGGCATTTCTGGTTTGGTTATATGTTCTCACGCTTGGCTTCTTCAGTGTCATTCTAGGGATATATATATAGACCGACCATTATAAGGATCGGAGGGAAAGGATAGGTGCTGCGTACAAGGATGACATTCTCCTCCTGGTGGGGATTAGTAACAGGTAGGCTTCCACATTGTCTGCAGCTGTCATCTTTTGCAGGTAATGGCTGGCACGCTTCACCTTTTGTTCCACAGGTATTGAAGCCACAGAGTTACTCTTCAATTCCAGGAGGCTTTGAGCTACCTCCTTGAGAGTATCTCTCGATTTGCTCACTGGGCATCTCGGTCAGCTCGCTGGGCCTCCAACATCTGCCGCTGAGCCTCTGCAAACTGGTGATTTGTCTCCTGCTGGACTGCAGTGGCTTGAAGCAAAGCTTTTATCACGTCCTCCATCATGCAACTTGCACAGGGAAAGTGACCGCATCCTCCACCATATGTGGGGGTATAGCTCAAATGGAGGTTACCTTTGCTGGAAAAAAGGCAGTAAAAGTTCTTTGAAATCTGTCCAGCAGACAGTATTTATTTAAATGGTTTCAATAAAACAGAAATGAAAACAGAAAATAAACCCTTGCCACTCAGGCTCTTACTAAACAGTTCGATTCCCTCGCTAACAAATGGTGAGCTAACCTCAGGCACCTCAAATGAACAAAATTACTTTAAGCAACCTTTTCACACACCTTTTACCTTGCAGCTCTCTCAGAAGGCTTTCTGAGTCCCAGGCCAGAGATACTTCCTCCCCATCTTTTATCTCCCCTGGATAAACATCAATTAATTAATTAACAATCCAGGAGAGAGACACAAAACCCGGATTTTCCAGACCCAAAGTTAGCACGAAAACACGGTCTGGGTTCCACTAGTCCTATACATAGGACAGGAACCGAGGGGAAATATATCGCCCCTCGATGACCTCCCCTTTCCTTATGTCACAATATACAGTGGCAAGAAAAAGTATGTGAACCCTTTGGGATTGCGTGGAGTTTTGCATGAATTGGTCATAAAATGTGCTCTGATCTTTATCTAAGTCACAACAATTTGAAAAACACAGTCTGCTTAAAATAATACAACACAAACATTATATGTTTTCATGTGTTTATTGAACAGAACATGTAAACATTCACAGTGCAGGGTGGAAAAAGTATGTGAACCTTTGGACTTAATAACTGGTTGACCCTCCTTTGGCAGCAATAACCTCATCCAAACGTTTCCTGTAGTTGCAGATCAGACCTGCACAATGATCTGGAGTAATTTTGGACCACTCCTCTTCACAAAACTGTTTCAGTGTAGCAATATTCTTGGGATGTCTGGTGTGAATCGCTCTCTTATGGTCATGCCACAGCATTTCAATCGGGTTGAGGTCAGGACTCTGACTGGGTCACTCCAGAAGGCATATTTTGTTTTGTTGAAGCCATTCTTTTGTTGAATTACTTGTATGCTTTGGGTCATTGTCCTGTTGCATCACCCATCCTCTGCGGAGCTTCAGTTGGCGGACAGATGGTCTTACGTTTTCCTGCAAAATGTCTTGTTAAACTCTGGAATTCATTTTTCCATCAATGACAACAATCCGTCCAGGCCCTAAGGCAGCAATGCAGCCCCAAACCACGATGCTCCTTCCGCCATGTTTTACATTGGGGATGAGGTTTTGATGTTGGTGTGCTGTGCCTTTTTTTCTCCACACATAGTGTTGTGTGTTTTTTCCAAACAACTCAATTTTGGTTTCATCTGTCCACAGAATATTTTGCCAGTAGTGCTGCGGAACATCCAGGTGCTCTTTTGCAAACTTCAAACGTGCTGCAATATTCTTTTTGGACAGCAATGGCTTCCTCCATGGTGTCCTCCCATGTACTCCATTCTTGTTTAATGTTTTCCTTATTGAAGATGTGTCCACAAAAATGTTAGCATGTGGCAGAGATTTCTGTAAGTCTTTAGCTGACACTCTAGGATTCTTCTTTAACTCATTAAGCATTCTGCGCTGTGCTCTTGCAGTCATCTTTACAGGACGACCACGCCTAGGGAGAGTAGCAACAGTGCTAAACTTTCTCCATTTGTAGACAGTCTGTCTTACTGTGGACACATGAATATCAAGGCTTATGGAGATACTTTTGTAACCCTTTCCAGCTTCATGCAAGTCAACAATTCTTGATCGTAGGTCTTCTGAGAGCTCTTTTCTGCGAGGCATGGTTCACATCAGGCAGTGCTTCTTGAAACCAGTAAACCCAAAACTGGTGTGTGTTTTTAAAGGGCAGGACAGCTTTCAGCAACACATCCAAAAATATCACACTGATTGGACAATTAGCTCTTGGAGAAGTCATTAGGCTAGGGGTTCACATACTTTTTCCACCCTGCACTGTGAATGTTTACATGTTCTGTTCAATAAACACATGAAAACATATAATGTTTGTGTTGTATTATTTTAAGCAGACTGTGTTTTCAAATTGTTGTGACTTAGATGAAGATCAGAGCACATTTTATGACCAATTCATGCAAAACTCCACGTAATCCCAAAGGGTTCACATACTTTTTCTTGCCACTGTATATATACTGTATATTGATATATACATATATATTATCCAAAAGTCCAGCAACACCTTTCAAAGTAAAACAGCAAAAGGAGAGGTGCTAGGCCTGTATGCAATATAGAAAATCCAACAAATGGTCGCACTCTATCAAAAAATAAATAAAGTAACAAAATTTATTAAACCATATTTAAAAAGCAAGTCCCGACGTTTCGGCTCTCTTAGGAGCCATTATCAAGGATCTTGAACCTTGATACTGCTCCAAAGAGATCCAAAAGGTCGGGACTTGGTTTTTAAATATGCTTTAATAAATTTTGTTTTTTAATCTATTGTTTGATTGAGTGCGGCCATTTGTTGGATTATATACAGTATATTGTATATATACTTATTTAGGTTCTGGTGGAGGACAGTGCTGGGTTTATTGGACCCTATTTAGCAGCAGCTAGCCAGGCTACATATACATATGTGTGTGGCATGGTGGCATGGTTAGGGGAAACATAAATTTTTCTCACCCAGGGTGCCTCCACAAATACTATGCGTGGCCCTGAATGTAGACTAGGAAAATGCTTGCTGAATTGATAAAGGGTAAAGTTAAGAGAAAAAATCATAACGTCCTCTTCTATGCACCCTTTTTAGATACTTGCTATTAATTTCCTCTGATTTAAACTTTTAGCAGAAGAAATAGTTATAGATATACATTTATAGGTAAGACTGATATTATTTTACTTTCTCCCATTTAAGGACGTTTAATCAGACTGTTGGAACCTACGAAGAACTTCAAAAATACCTTGAAGGCTATGTGGCCAATCTGAATCTAGATGATGAAAGAAGACATGCCAAGTAAGCCAGTCTGCACACATTTTCTCCACATTCATCCCCTTCTGATTTCTAATATTCTGTTTTGAAATATAAAGTTTTTCTTGTTTTCTCAGAAACGCTCCCTTAAAACATTCCTATTTAGGGAAGCCTACCACCCAACTCACTGACACAACCATCAATCACTCTCACCTTATAGTCCTCTCCTCCTGTTTCCAACCCCAACCCTCCCAGATTGTGAGTTCCTACGGGAATAGGGCCCTCATCTCCTCCTGTACTGTTTGTCAAATGTTGTTCAATGTATTGTAACCCTGTCTATACTGTGCCTATTGTACAGCGCTGCGGAATATGCTGGCGCTTTATAAATAAAGAATAATAATAATAATAATAAAATGAGGGATACGGAAAATAAAAAGGGGGAGGGGCAAGTTCGCAACCATACATGGTATAAGAACACAGAAGGGTGGAAATTTTTACAAAATTTCGGTGCTCTCTGAATAACCCCAGAAACAATAATGTACCTAAGCAATCAGAATCAGATTCATAATTTCACCTGATTCCTGTGAGTTGCCTTTACAGAACCTTGTGATTTATATTCATTCAAAATGTATAAGCTAGAAATACAATACAGGTAGTTACAAATACATCAATCTCATGCATGTGGATAAGTGCAAGATAATGCACCTGGGACGTAAAAACCCAAGGACTGAATATAGAATATTTGATACAGTCCTAACCTCAACATCTGAGGAAAGGGATTTAGGGGTTATTATTTCAGAGGATCTAAGGGTAAGTAGTCAATGTAATAGAGCAGCAGGAAATGATAGCAGAATGCTTGGTTGTGTAGGGAGAGGTATTAGCAGTAGGAAAAGGGAAGTGCTCATGCCACTGTACAGAGCACTGGTGAGACCTCACTTGGAGTACTGTGTGCAGTACTGGAGACCGTATCTCCAGAAGGATATAGACATCTTAGAGAGAGTTCAGAGAAGGGCTACTAAAATGGTGTACGGCTTGAAGGAGAAAAGTTACCAGGAAAGGCTTAATGATCTTAACATGTACAGCTTGGAAAAAAGACGAGACAGAGGAGATATGATAGAAACATTTAAATACGTAAAGGGAATCCACAAGGTAGAGGGAGTATATTTAAAAGGAAACAAAATAGCAAAACAAGAGGACATAGTCTTAGATTAGAGGGGCAAAGGTTTAAAAGTAACATCAGGAAGCATTATTTTACTGAGAGGGTGGTGGATACATGGAACAGCCTTCCAGTAGAAGTGGTAGAGGCCAAAACAGTGATTGAATTTAAGCAGGCATGGGATAGGCATAAGGCTATCCTAAACATAAGATAAATCCAGGTCAAGTATCCATGTAATTGGGCAGACTAGATGGGCCGAAAGGTTCTTATCTGCCGACATTTTTCTATGTTTCTATGTTTCTATTACCCAAAGGTTACCAGATCATCTAGGACTAATCCAAACCAGATTCTACGTATTCATAATGAATCCCCAGACAAAAGGGGTTATTCAAAGAGAGCTGAATAGGTTTCGGAAATACACCTTACGGTGAATTTTCCCGTACGGTGCAATTTCGTGGCCATTCGGCTATTCAAAAAGCTGGCAGTTCCCCAAATATTGGCGAACTGCCAGTGAAATATTGTGCGTTCGACCTCAGTGAACTTCCCATAGAGTAGCAATAGTTAATATATTCAGAGAACAACGCACAGCAGTGAAATGTTAGTGAAATGCCCTGATTTTCGATGGTTTCATTGAGCAGGTTTATTCAGGTGAATCCCATAGGTTTCAATGTAAAAAATATTCCCTGTTTTTATTAAACATTTATTAAACCATTTATTCTTGTAACTTGCAGTAAAATGTGTCTTTATGTATTTTTTAGGAATTTTTTAGGCATTTTTTACGATTTTTTTTCCCGAAATTTTATTTTCAGATTTTTTTTAAAATAGAGTTTTATTATATATACAGTATATATATATATATATATATATATATATATATATATATATATATAGAATCCAGGTTCCGGACGCACACGGAGACGTCTTATTAGAAACAAATACTTTTATTATGGTTGAGGGTCCCGAGGACAGGTTTGGGAAACACCGGTTTAGAAGAACCTAGTACATGCTCCTATGAGCAGGGCCCTCTTGTTTCCATCCTATGTCCGTTTATATGTATTTCGTTCCCTTTGGTTATTGTAAAGCGCTGCGGAAACTGTTGGGGCTATATAAATGATGACAATAATAATAATAAAATGTGAAATAAACCTAACGTATCGGCATAAAAGGCAAAAAATATTTTTTCTCATTGAGCCCACTGTGAGCTCAATGAGAAAAATAATTTTTCCCTATTTTGCTGATACGTTAGGTTTATTTTACATATACTAGGTTCTTCTAAACCATATTTAACCATTAATTTTTCTCCCTTGTCCCTTGACTGGATTCTCTTTTTAGTATTATAGCTGGATTGGTGTCACCTGAGCAAGCACCATGGTATGTGGAGTGCAGGGACCCTTGGTTTTATATATAAATAACAGACTTTTTATTATTATTCATAGGACCTGATATATTATTTTCAGGCATTTTCATCCAGTAGTTTTTTTGCAAATGAGTTTTAAAAGTCGCATTTTTTTTTCTACCCCTTTCGACAGCTTGTCGGCTTTTTCTGTCAGCTGGTCGGCGGTCTGTTCGGAGGGTCCTTGGCTTTTTTGGATTCGTTCGGCGGTTTTACGGTGGATCGTCGGGTACGTTCAGCGTTTTTTGAGTAGCGTATCGGAAAGATCTGTTGTTTTCTCAGCAATTTTGCGGTGGTTTTTCCGTTCGATTGGGAAGTTTTGCGGCAGTTTTTCAGATGCGTTTGGTGACTTTTCCCTGCCCTTCGGGGACCCTGAGGTGAATGCTGATTTCACCGCAGAGCTGGCGAATTTAACTCCCCGAAGTGCAGGGATTGAAAGAGCACCAAAATTCCGATGGAATTTCTGTGCTCTTTGAATAACTTTGAATAAGCACACATCCGACACGCATTTCATGTCTTATATATAAAACTATATTTACTAGTTTGACTGAAACTCTGAGCGCTGTGATGAGCAGCAGTCAGTTACTGTAACAGCTTTGCCTGACACATTGTGCTGAGAGTGAGAGATACTGTAACAAGCAGCGATCTCAGCCCTCTGAGGAGACACTACAATAGTAATTGTATCCACTGGTTTTCGGATGAATGAAATTAGTTTTCATACTAAAGAACTGAAAACAAATTTCTTTAGCAACTAAATAAATTGCATTTTATGACTAATCCATTAGTTCAAAACGAAATTTTGTGCTGTGCACATGTCTACTAGACACGTGCATTCGTTTTAGTACTAAAACGATTTAGTCCGAATTTTGGGATAATTTAGTTTTCGTATGACTCAAGAGATACGAAACTGCTCAGTACAAAAACGAAAGAAACTAAAATAAAATGCACTACATTTTAGTTTCAGTCCTTTTTGTGATATTACATTGATGAGTGAAGGAGACCAGCAATGAAGAGCGCAACATCGCAAAGCTACAGAAAAGGTTTGTATGCGTAATCCTTCCCGACCCCTACCCAAAAATCTGACAGTGATAGAGCTCCAGAATACTCACTCGCAGCACAGCCAGCCAGCACAGGAGAGGAAACCTTTACTTAACCCTTGCATGTCTATGAGGCAGACAAGATGATAAAAGCAGCTGGAGAAGGAAAACATTCAAATAAATCACACTGAAAGCTAATGACAGAGGAGGGCTGGATAGTAAAAAAACCTTTATAACAAGCAGCACTGGGAGAGGAGAGGGACTTTATATAAAACGTGTATTATAGTTGAGGTAAGGGGGAAATGCTCATGGATAATATAAAATGTATCAGACATAAGCTCCTATTATGCAGAGCAGGAGGGGAGATAGCACACATTTTATAAAGTCTGATACACTTAGTATCCAGCTCTCACAGTTACTCTGTCATTATGAACCTTCAGTGTGATTTATTTGAATGTTTTCCCTGGATTTAAAGTGCTTTATTTTATTATAAAAAAAATTTGCACCAGTCATCTCTTCTCTGAGCTTTCAGACCCCTTTACATTAATATTTTCCCTCTCCCCTGCTTTTATATTCCTGTGTCTCCCCCACAGAGATACAAAGTTTAGTAAAGGTTCCCTCTCCTGTGCTGGATAAGCATTGCATTCCGAAGTTCTGCACCCTCCACATGCCAATGCAGTAGGATGTTCTATACAGAGAGGGGCATTAATTAATGCAGGAGGATGTTCTATACATTATACGGAGAGGGGTATTAATGCAGGAGGATGTTATATACATTATACAGAGAAAGGTATAAATTGAGGAGGATGTTCTATACAGAGAGGGACATTAATTAATTCAGGAGGATGTTCTATACATTATACAGAGAGGGGTATTAATTAATGCAGGAGGATGTTATCTACATTATACAGAGAGGGGTATTAAATAATGCAGGAGGATGTCCTATACATTATACAGAGAGGAGCCTTTTTTATCCCTTTACATCCAGTGGCTGTGAGTGCTGAGATCGGCTGCTTGTTATATTATCTCTCAGTACAATGTATCAGGCTCAGCTGTTACAGTAACTGACTGTAACAGCACTCAGAGTTTCAGTAAAACAAGGAAATCATATTGTTCTAACCTCTTATATATAAAAATATTATTTACTAGTTTTACTGAAACTCTGAGCGCTGTGATGAGCAGCAGTCAGTTACTGTAACAGCTTTGCCTGACACATTGTGCTGAGAGTGAGAGATACTGTAACAAGCAGTCAATCTCAGCCCTCTGAGGAGCCACTGCAATAGTAATTGTATCCACTGTTTTTTGGATGAATGAAATTAGTTCTGTCTCTGCCGCTCCCTTCTGCGAGTCCCTTCACTGGCTCCCCATCCACTGCAGAATTAAGTTCAAAATCCTTATCCTTACCTACAAAACCCTCACTAACTCAGCGCCCCACTACCTGTCCTCACTAATCACCAAATACACCCCAGCCCGCTCCCTAAGGTCAAACAGTGACCTGCGCCTAGCTTCTCCCCGCATCACCTCTTCCCATGATAGACTGCAGGATTTCTCATGCGCAGCCCCCACTCTCTGGAACGCTCTCCCTCGTACTGTCAGACTTTCCCCTAACTTCTCTTCCTTCAAACGCTCCCTTAAAACATTCCTATTTAGGGAAGCCTACCGACCAACTCACTGACACAACCATCAATCACTCTCACCTTACAGTCCTCTCCTCCTGTTTCCAACCCCAACCCTCCCAGATTGTGAGTTGCTATGGGAATAGGGCCCTCATCTCCTCCTGTACTGTTTGTCAAATGTTGTTCAATGTATTGTAACCCTGTCTATACTGTGTTTATTGTACAGCGCTGCGGAATATGCTGGCGCTTTATAAATAAAGAATAATAATACTAAAGAACTGAAAACAAATTTCTTTAGCAACTAAATAAATTGCGTTTTAGGACTAATCCATTAGTTCAAAACAAAATTTTGTGCTGTGCACGCGTCTACAAATCACTAATGGAAAAGGTTAGAGCATAGCGGAACGATCCGTAACTCAGTATCCTGGAATATTGCAACAGTCCTATTGATAATTCCAAGTTGCCGGCACAGCTGATTATGAGTCGCCGCCTAAGATCCATGCTTCCATCTAGCAATCAACAGCTTCGGCCCAAATCCATCATCCACAAGGAAGTCATAACCAGAAGGGTAGATAGTCAGCATCTTCAGAGGAGCTACTACAACAGGTCAGCTAGACCATTATCACAACTTGCTGAAAGGCTGACAGTTCGTGTACATGAACATGGTCAGTGGCACCCAGCAGTCATCACCAAAATGGCAAATACTAACAGATCCTACCTTGTGTGTACCAGTGATGGGCTAGAATATCGTCGCAACAGGCGTCACCTCCTAGACACAAGAAAGTCAGTTACACAGTACCAACGAAAATGCAGACTTCGTACCAGAGAACATCATGTCCAGATATGCCAACATTGCACTGCGCACCATCTGAGGACATTAAGAGTCTACCTGATGACAGCAACAAACCATCCACCCTACTCGCTCACCACTCTTTCTCATCCACAGCTTTTCCCTACATAACCAGGTATGGACGGCAGAGAAAGCTAAGAGACATCCTGGACCTGTGACCAGGCAGGGGTGTACAAGGACAGCTACTTGCTGCAAGGATGGGACTCATTATTCCTAGTTTTAAGTGTGTATACAGTATATTTAGTTATTTGTAAGCAGTTATAGTTTAACATTTAGTTTTGAAATTTTTATATATTGCAAGTGTAGCACTGTGTTTAACTTGGCTCTGAGAACTGAAACCATATTGCCTCTAGAGGGAGCCAGAGCCTAATGTACTATAATGGACTTATGGACTATATCCCCCTGAAACCCTTGTAGGGAAGAAGGAAGCAAGCAGACTGTCACCAGGAAATGTGGAACATCGTGCGCAGCGTGGGCAGAATGAGGAGAGTGGTGCACAAAGAGAGTCGCAAGAGAGACATTTTCTGGGATCCAGGCCAGATTGGAGTGTGGAGATTCGGTGGCATCCATTGCTGGAGTGATCGGGGAGAGTGTTCATCAACCTGCAGTGTATAACGCTGAGCTGTTCCGGTCGCGAGTGTGTTCGAGAAGGACCTCGTGTAAAGAGGCTGCAGATAGAGCGGAGTGCTGGCGACATTCAACTTCGGCCTGAGGAGATCTGGCCCGGGAGCGTGGGTTTCAGCAGCATCGGGTTCCAGGTGTTCATCGGTCCGGGACAAGCTGTTTCGCCGGTTGGGCGAGAGGCCACTGGCCTATGACTTTGCTAACAGTGCGCACTTATTTGATTGCTTCAAATTTCAGGGCCCCAACGTTGACAGTGGCTAAAATCTTAGCAAACAACTTGAGGTCACAAGGTGGCGATATAACACCAATATTGCGCCATTAAGGATCTTTTATATCGATCAGACCACATATGCAATATTGTTTTATATTTTTTGCATGATACATGTATGCCTACACTACTGTACACGTAATATTGTGTGAATATATGTATGCATAGACCTAGCTATCGTGGGTCACGCCACTTAGAGAGAAAGATCTCTCCAGCCTTTATACTCTTTATGTGCTAGGTACAGGTTTGTTCTCTGGAGTGTGCTTTTTTCTCTCCAAACTTGAGGTCACAGTTCAACAGGGAGATAGGATGGTAGCTGGAGCATTGTTCTGGGCTCCCCTTCCTTAAAAATAGAGGAGATATTCGCAGCCAGGGTCTGTTCAGGTATGTCGTGGCTCAAAGTGATGGCATTAAAGGCCCTAACGAAGTGGGGGTAAAGGAATATAGGATAGCGGGGGTAGTACCTCAGGGGGAGGCCATCCGGTCTGGGACATTTTCCCGACTGAGATGCCTTTACTGCCTCGGCCAGTTCCTCCGTGACGGGGGAGTCAAGCATGTCAGTGGCAGCAGGGGAAAGTTTCCGCCTGGAGTGCGACTGAAGGTAATCCTGGATACGGTCTCAGAGACGTTGTCAGGAGTCAGAGGTGGTCAAGGATGGCAGATCGTACAAGGAGCTATAATAAGCGCAGACCGCCTAAAATATCTGTGGGGTAACCTGTGAAAAGTCCTGTCTCTATCCTGGATCTTAGGGCTATAAGTCAATATGCGTTCAGCAACCAGCATGCATGCTAGAAGTCTCCCACTCTAGTTGGACATGGAAAAAAGTGTTAGAGTGCAAGTATGCCCGGTGATGGTGAGAACTAATCAAGTCAGCCAGCGACCTACGTAGTGTGAGAGTCGTCAAGTGTGCTGGGTCACGGTCAAGTTTATGTAGCGACTCGGTGTGACCTGTTTGATGCAAAAGGTCCTCCATCTGCAGAGCCTAGGCCTTCTTTGCCTCAGCACCTTTCTCGAGATAGAACCCCTGTGCAACGCATTTGTGTTCCTCCCGGGTGCCTATGGGGGAGACATCAGGGGAGACATTTTCTTGAAAATACTGCTCCAGAACCTGTACTCCTGCCGCAAAGACAGAGGCATCAGAGATGAGAGTGGCATTGAGGTGACAATTATAAACTGTCAGTTTAAACAAGGGGGAGGATAAACACAACCTCACATGGGCATGGTCAGACCATGTGGCAGTGCCAATGGTGACCCCAGTCAGGAGAGGGGCATGATAAAATGGAAGAAATAGATAATCTTATCTAGTGTACACCTGGGCAGGGGCAGCGAAAAAGGTGTAGTTGTATCGACTTTTTTTCGTGATTTTGGACATTTTCATGTATTCGGTGTGGGAAATGTTTTGCCCCATAGACTTCAATTTTAAAAATATTCCCGTTTTAATACAATATCTAATAAGCCGTTTATTATTATATTCTGTAGTAAAGAGTCTCTTTATTTCTAGATTTTTTTAGGATATTTTAAGCATTTTTTGGAAAACAAAACTGAGCCACAGGGTTTGGGAAATGTTTTGCCCCATAGACTTCAATGTTAAAAATATTCCCATTTTAATACAATATCTAATAAACCGTTTATTATTATATTCTGTAGTAAAGAGTCTCTTTATTTCTAAATTTTTTAAACCTCACAGTAATGTGCGCCGTGTATTACGAGCATTCAGTATTATATGAGAGTACTGCTTTATGAGTAAGAGTAGTTAAAAAAATAAAAATAAACGTAAAACTTGGGGGGGTGACACCATGAGTTATCGCACCGGGTGACACCAACCCTAGTGACGCCACTGACGGTGTGAAGGCCCTTGCTGCCACCAAAGGCAAAATATTTGGGTGCACTGCCACTGACGCCTGTACCAGATTCATATAATTTTAATATTGGACTGCAGGGTCCAACCCTGCACCTCTTGCACAACAATACCACAGAAGGGTTATGGTGTGACGGCACTGTTGCCGACTCTAAAGGCCCAATTTTAAAGCACCTATTGTTACTTTCATCAAAAGCCTGCATAAGTTTCACCATAATTTAGCCAAAAAATCACTTAAGTTGTTCTGCGTGTCCTAAAATGTCTCCTCTTTTAATACAGGCTGCCGCCCCAAGCAGTTGTTTATGAATAGATTAAAGGAAAACCGTTTACCGTCATTTGAAATGTCATTTCTTTGTTTTTAAATGTTTCTATACATCCTACAAATCCGCCACTTCGCGGGCAGGTTATGGTGACCTCCTAGGCACGATATTTGAAGGAATTTTTCATTTTTATTTTTAAGCCTTATTTTATGGAAAACTCACTGGTCCTTTAAAAACGTTTTTGACCCCCATACACCTTTTATGGCAAATATCTTGCATATATGCCCTCTTGCAGGGCACTCTAAAAATCGAACTTTTGAGTCCCATTGACTTGCATTGAGTTCGGTTCAAGTTTGAGTTCGAACTTGAACTTTTGAAATTGTTCGAGTTCGAATGCGAACCGAACACGGGGGTGTTCGGCTCATCCCTAGCGGGCGCTCCACTGGAAAATTGCAGGGAATTTGGGGGTGAGTCCACAGGCAAGTCCGGGGATTGAGTAGGCCCAAGGGCCACGGATGGAGCCTCCGCCAATCCCAGCATATAGCGCCAGAGCGAAGGCGACCCCCACACTACCTGAAGTGTCTCTCAGCTTCTGTGAGGTCTGGAGTCTGTTGCTCTTCCCCATTGGGTGGCAGTAAGTGTAAACAAAGCATGACAAGCAAAGAGTCCAGTCGGAGCATCACACTCAAGCCGTCATCCTCATAGACGACCAAGCCACGCCCCCAAGTTTACAGCATTTCCGGATAAGTTAGCACCAACTTTGTAGTGGTGCCCTGTATATTTTAAGCCTATAATATAGACAAATGTAACACTTCTAGATTTTTTTAAATGGAACTAATAAGAAAAAATGGTAGCTTGAAACCACCTTTAATATGGAGATGAGCTGAAAAATGCATTAATTACCATAACTGTATTTGTGTCTCAGTTCTTGACCCAGATTTCACTTTTTTCCCCTCAGTTTTTGACTCTCTTCTTCTTTGCAAACTCTGCTCTGTCCTTTTTTTCTTTCTTCTGCTTTCTTTGCCTCTTATTACATTAGTCTTCTCTCTGTGCCTCTTTTTTCCTCTGTGCCTTTTATTACTTTACTCTTCTCTCTGTGCCTCTCTTACTTTACTTTGTCCTCTGTGCTCCTTTCTTTTCTTTCCTCTGATCTCTGTGCCTCTTATTACTTTACCCTGTGCCTCTTTCTATCCTCTGGTCATCTTCATTTCCTCTGCCCTCTGTGCCTCTTTCTTTCTTCTGCCTCTTTCTTTTTTTCCTCTGCTCCTTATGGCGGCTTTGCATCATCAGAAGGTGCCCACCTTCCATATCGGTAATAGGGCTCTAAAGGCTCACAAGCCGTGTAAAGTGTAACAGTGAGTTACAGCAGCAGATGATGGGCATTATCTTGAGGGTGTCATCACTTAAAACAATGATTGGAATTATTGGTGGCAAGTAGTTCTTTGTTCTGACTAGTAACAATTATTGCAAAAATGTTGAGCTCTGTATATATATATATGACCATTTATATATTAGATTTTTCAAGATTTGATATATACTATATTGCCAAAAGTATTCGCTCACCCATCCAAATAATCTGAATCAGGTGTTCCAATCACGTCCATGGCCACAGATATATAAAATCAAGCACCTAGGCATGCAGGCTGTTTTTACAAACATTTGTGAAAGAATGGGTCGCTCTTAGAGCTCAGTGAATTACAGCGTGGAACTGTGATAGGATGTCACCTGTGCAACAAATCCAGTCATGAAATTTCCTCGCACCTAAATATTCCACAGTCAACTGTCAGCTGTATTATAAGAACGTGGAAGTGTTTGGGAACGACAGCAACTCAGCCACGAAGTGGTAGGCCACGTAAACTGACAGAGTGGGGTCAGCAGATGCTGAGGCACATAGTGCGAAGAGGTCACCAACTTTCTGCAGAGTCAAGCACTACAGACCTCCAAACTTCTCGTGGCCTTCAGATTAGCTCAAGAACAGTGCACAGAGAGCTTCATGGAATGGGTTTCCATGGCCGAGCAGCTGCATCCAAGCCATACATCACCAAGTGCAATGTAAAGAGTCAGATGCAGTGGTGTAAAGCACACCGCCACTGGACTCTAGAGCAGTGGAGACGCGTTCTTTGGAGTGACAAATCGCGCTTCTCCATCTGGCAATCTGATGGACAAGTCTGGGTTTGGCGGTTGCCAGGAGAACGGTACTTGTCTGACTGCATTGTACCAAGTGTAAAGTTTGGTGGAGGGGGGATTATTGTGTGGGGTTGCTTTTCAGGAGCTGGGCTTGGTCCCTTAGTTCCAGTGAAAGGAACTCTGAATGCTTCAGCATACCAAGACATTTTGGACAATTCCATGCTCCCAACTTTGTGGGAACAGTTTGAAGCTGGCCCCTTCCTCTTCCAACATGACTGTGCACCAGTGCACAAAGCAAGGTCCATAAAGACACGGATGACAGAGTCTGGTGTGGATGAACTTGACTGGCCTGCACAGAGTCCTGACCTCAACTCTATAGAACACCTTTGGGATGAATTAGAGCAGAGACTGAGAGCCAGGCCTTCTCATCCAACGTCAGTGTGTGACCTCACAAATGCGATTCTGGAAGAATGATCAAAAATTCCCATAAACACACTCCTAAACCTTGTGGACAGCCTTCCCAGAAGAGTTGAAGCTGTTATAGCTGCAAAAGGTGGACCAACCTCATATTGAACCCTATGGATTAGGAATGGGATGTTACTTAAGTTCATATGCAAGTCAAGGCAGGTGAGCGAATACCTTTGGCAATATAGTGTATATTCAATTTTCTGTCTAAGGAGGACCACAGTAGCTTTGGTGATTTTTCTCTTCATCGCATTTGCTATTTTTTCCCACTCCCATGTGTTTTTGTCATGAGACAAGTACCAGGATAATGAGTGAGTGTGATGATGCTCACAATCTAAACACCCATGCCTACACACCATTACAAAGGTACACGAGAGTGGCTGAAAGGGACAAGATATATTTTTCAAGTTTCTCAAAGTGTAATTGTCCAAATGTGTAACAATATATGTTCATAGTTCATTTTCTTCATACTTTCATGCTTGTTACACAAGGTACATTTTGGTTCCCTCATTTTTTCTGCGAAAAACAGTATTGTTTTGATTGTTTTACAGGAGATCAACAAGTAGACAAGCCGCAAAAACTGTATCTCTGGAAATTATCCAAATCAAGGAAATTGTTGCAAGATTTTCACCGTCATCACCTTTTGAGCATCTGGAAATGATTACCACGCTGGGTGTTGGTGGGTTCGGGAGAGTGGAACTTGTAAGGATTATACTTTAAGAGAATACTATTGGTATTTCCAAAGCTGAGAATAGCAATTATAGAAGAGAACAGTAGAGCATTAATACCTCTCTTTAACCAATTGGCTGCTAAGGACGCGCTCAGCGCGTCCAGCCAAGTGGTTCTCCTGTGCTGCGGATGCGCTGAGCGTGTCCTAGCACAGGAGGCAGCGATCGGCCAGTATTTCGGCCGATCACTGCGGCCCCCCGGTGCGGACTGACATCTTTGATGTCAGCCCGGCCTCTGGGACTCCGACGGGCAGGAATAGCGTCATCGCCCCTGCCGACTGGCGTCATCATGCATAGCGCGATGACGTCAGTTCGGGAGTTAACCCCTAGCTGCTACCTATGGTGGAGATAGGGGTTCCAATGAACCCGCTATCTCCCGATCCGTGGCAGCTAGGGGTTAATGTTTCGTACCATTGGAACGGTCAGAGCATGGCCTTTCCAATTATACCAAACTTGACCATGTTAAATGAAAAGAAAAAAGTTTAAAAATATAAATAAAACAATTTAAAAAAGTTTTTTGTTTGTTTTTTGTTTTATTAATGCAGCAATATTAGAAACATAGAAACATAGAAAAATGTCGGCAGATAAGAACCTTTCGGCCCATCTAGTCTGCCCAATTAAATGGATACTTGACCTGGATTTATCTTTTGTTTAGGATAGCCTTATGCCTATCCCATGCCTGCTTAAATTCAATTACTGTTTTGGCCTCTACCACTTCTACTGGAAGACTGTTCCATGTATCCACCACCCGCTCAGTAAAATAATGCTTCCTGATGTTACTTTTAAACCTTTGCCCCTCTAATCTAAGACTATGTCCTCTTGTTTTGCTATTTTGTTTCCTTTTAAATATACTCCCTTCCTCTACCTTGTGGATATTGTTCCCATTTCAATTATAATGTGAACAATGATGCTGCACTAACGAATTTTTCAATGGGGGGGTTTGCTAAAAATCATGTAATTTTCCCCCAAAAAAATGTAACAAGTCCCCATTTATAATTTTTTTAACAAGTGCACCCCATAGAAAATATAACCGCAAACGCTCGCATGATAAAATGTGAAAAAAAACCCACTTTACACGCTGTAGATTATTGAAAATTCAAATTTTATTGCATTTTATTGTTCTAATAATCAGGCAGGACATGACATATACATATAATAATGATATATTATGAATCGGCTGAGTCTGCCGGAAAGAACGATATATAATTTGTCTGGGTCATATAATAAAATGTGACTTCAAAATGCGTTTAAACATGATGAGCGGACCCGGTAAAAATGAGCTCAGCGCACGGGTGAAATGGCTCAGCAGCGAAAGGGTTAATGATGGTACAATTCAAGCACAAAATATCTAAACCAGTTTGTAATTTTTGCATTTGAAAGGTCTTAGAGCAACTTTCTCTGCCACCGTTGTTACATGTTAATAGATCACCTATTAATCTTATTGTGTCGTGTCAGAGTTCCTTCAAGCATTATGACTGGATGCTTCAACTGAATAGCTAAATGCATCTGTTTACTTTACAGTTTTATATTCAGCTCTAACCCTTGACTTCTAAATTTTGCACTATTAGAACTATGTAGCCTATTATTGCAGGGGTCAGCAACCATAACCTATCCCCGGATGTTCTGGAACTACATGTCCTATGAGTCTCTGTCAACCCAATGGGTTTTTGAGCATCATATGAGATCTACTGTACTTTCAAACCATCTGGCCAAGGTTGTTGACCCATGTATTATGGCAGGGCTCAAAATTTCAAGTCACAAGCTACTAGCCAGACCATAAGAGTTACTCGCCACCAGTTGCCCCACCTACCCTGCCCTAAACTCCGCCCCTAAACACGCCTTCTTAAATTATCTTATGAAATTACACTGTTAAAGGTTTTATTCAGAATAAAGTTACAAAATAATAAATAACAATACCCAGGCATCAGATACATGTACAGTCAGGTCCAGAAATATTGGGACATCGACACAATTCTAACATCTTTGGCTCTATACACCACCACAATGGAGTTGGAATGAAACAAACACAATGTGCTTTAACTGCAGACTGTCAGCTTTAATTCTCCCCAATTCATCTTTCATTTCTCCCCCCCAATTCATATTTCATTTCTCCCCCCCAATTCATCTTTCATTTCTCCTCCCCATTCATCTTTCATTTCATTTCCCCCCCAATTCATGTTTCTCTCCATTTCACCCCCTGCTGTTTATTTCTCCCCCCCCTCCGTTTACCTGACCTGGAGAGTAGAATGAGGGGGCGGAGATTATCCTTCACGCTGTGCCCGGAAGATAAGGGGCCCAGCGTGAAGGAGAAAGATCCAGCGTGCAGCAGGATGGTCTGATAAAGGTGCCGCAGGTGAGAGTATTTACACCCCCCCCCCTCCCAGGAAATGATTCCGGCCAAGTCCCATTTGGTGAAAGGAAAAAAAAAAGTAGACTGGCTTACCCTGAGCACGTCGAAGAGAAAAAAGAAACAACACGGCCGCCGGCTGAATACACAGCGCAGGCAGCACGATAGACTTTATAGATAGACTGCAGTTTTACTCGCCAGCGCTCAATTTCCCCTCGCAAAACGCGAGTATGCGAGTGGAAATTTTGAGGGCTGTATTATGGCATTGGATGAAAGATAATATTTGACATATTGAAGAAGTAAGCCTATACAGAAGGGGACAGAGATGACCCGAATGACTAGACACTTACTCTGAGTACTGTCTATATATAATTGGTATAAGAATTCAATCCTGCAGCATCACAGTTACAGATACAATTATCATTCTTAAGTACCTCTGTGGGTTACCTTTATCTATAAAGCGAAATAAAGGCTTCCAGGCACAACAGGTTCCCAAAAATATGAGCACCATTAATTCCATACAGGAAATGTTTTGACTGTAGACACAGTCTTTCTCAGCTTGAGAAAGTCTGTGTTTGCAGCCAAAACCTTGCCTATAACAAAGTAAGAGTGTCAATCTTTTTTGAAATCTGGAGTGCCTGGACATAATTATTTTGCTTGGTTAAATTGGAGGTGGCCCCTCTCTTTTCTGTGTGCATCCTCCCACCCAGGTTCCCTTTTGCCCAATGACTTCGACCAGAAATGGTGAACCTCAGCATCCCAAATGGTTTGAAACAACATTTTCAATGGTGCTCCCACAGCTTTATTCCTGGCTAGGCATCATGAGATATGTAGTTCCAAAACATCTTGGGTGTCAAGGATCACCATCACTGGACTAGACAGTTGTTCCTTTTTGTTCTGTAATTCTCATGATTCCAGTCCTGCAGTGAATAGCTAGAACACCTGCAGATGAGCTGATCCAGGCCAGCTCTTACACTTACCTGGTACATTCATCTCGCCCAGGACTTCCCTGCAGTCTGCTATGTCTCTGACGACCTGACCTACAGAGCAATAGACTACTCCCTATTTAAGGGCAGTTCCACCACATTTCGGTGCTCTCCTGTTCGCTGCACATTGGCTAGTCTGATTCGTCGACCCTGCGGTGAATTCAGCATTCACCCCAAAGTCCCCGAAGTGCAGGGAACAAGCTGCCGAACGCATCCGGAAAACCGCCGAACGAATCCGAAAAAAAAACACAAAAAAAACAGAGTCGATCCGAATAACTGCCGAAAACCCAGCGAATGCACCCGACAATCCACCGCAGAACCCCAAATCAATCCAAAAACAGCCAATGACCCGCCAAACAGAGCAGCCGGAAAATGCCAATAAGCCGACAAATGGGTAAAAAAAAACAACTTTAAAAAGGTGTTTGCAAAAAAACTGCTGCACGAAAACGCCTGGAAATAATATGTAAGGTCCTATGAATAGTAAAAAAAAGTCTGTTACTAAAAACTGTTCACTGCTGTCGAAGATCACTGTATTTCGCTGGCAATTCGCCAATATTTGGCAAACTGACAGCTTTTTGAATAGTAAAATGGCCACAAAATTACGCCGAACAGGGAAATTTACTGTTTTGTGCAATTCGGTGGCCTGTTCAGCTCTCTTTGAGTAACCATGTAAGTAAATAATTAATAACTCTAAATGAGCTAAGTTAATAGCAAAAAGGACTAATGTTTGCATTTGGTTCATTAAGTGAATATTTGTAAAATTAATGGTAATTCTAAGTCCGTTTGTTGAAATAGCAAAATTAATATAATTTAAAGGTTTACCATAATTATCAAGCAGCTTTTGTGTATGATTAAAGAAATATCTTGCATGTGTTCTCTTTCAGGTAAAAGTGAAAAATGAAAAATTTACTTTTGCTTTGAAGTGTATTAAGAAGAAGCACATTGTTGAAAACAGGCAACAAGAACACATTCATTCGGAGAAGAACATTTTAGAGGAAGCATCCTCTCCTTTTGTAGTGAAGTAAGAGATGTATTGTTTAATAATATGTATTTAACTGTTTATATATTATTGTTTTCTACATATATACCTTTAATATGCTGTGACTTAGTGCTTTGAATGTTTTACATTGTCAAGTTATTTTATAAATAAAGGTTGGGCAACCGTTATTTGGAATTCTGAAATCTAGAATTTTCGGACTCTTTCGAATTTCAGTGTTACTTACCTCCCTGATGCTCTGGCCGCTTCGCACTGCTCACCAATGCACCTCCAATAGTATTAGCAGTGCTCAGAACATGCTGGGCGACTCTGTAAAGCCCCCATTGTGCAGCATGGCCCTCGAAACAGGTTGCTCAGTGTCTCCCAGAATGTGTACATACAGGCACTGCAGTGGGAAGTGGTTTGTGGCTCTCCTGCCGTGGTCCTCGCCCCCTCTGACACTGGTTTCTCCCAGATTCTAAAATTCTGAAGAATATGAAATCTGGAATGCTCTGGGTTTAGAGCAATCCAGATAAGTGCTGCTCAACATTTATGCATTTGTTAACTCTAAGGCTACAGTGCCATTTTCGACCCTGGACTTCATCCAGACTGGCCCATCGGCGCTCAGTGTGACTCACAGTCATGGGCGGCATGTATGAGCATATTGAAGAGTTCCACAGCTATAAAAATCACACTCATACACATGTTTTGTTGCTGTGGAGCTCTATGATACGCTCATACAAATTGCACATTACTATGAGTTTTATTCCTGTGGAGCTCTGTGATACAGTAATGTGCAGTGTGTATGAGTGTATCACAGAGCTGGACAGCATTAAACTCACAGTAATGTGCAGTGTGTATGAGTGTTTCACAGAGCTCCACAACAATAAAACTCACACTCATACACACTGCACAATACTGTGAGTTTTATTGCTGTGGAGCTCTGTGATACAGTACTGTACAGTGTGTATGAGCGTATCACAGAGCTCGACAGCAATAAAACTCACAGTAATGTTAAGTATGTATTAGCATGAGTTTTATTGCTGTGGAGCTCTGTGATACGCTCATACACACTGCACATTAAATTATTCATAGCAAGCAATGAATCCCATAAGATTCATAAGCATTACGCCATTTGTTCACACAGGAGAGAACTATTAATATTTTTGTACAGGAACACACAAAAATGCATTCGACTTCTCAGTTTACCTTCTATCACATAAACTTTATCCTGTGCTACAATTAACAATGCTTCTGTATAGAATAGTTAATTTTGTTTCTTGCAAGGAAAATTATTTTGCAAATAAGCTCTAGATTGTGGCGTCAAGGTTTTAGGATCAAGGTGCTAAAACAGTTTAACCCCTTGGCTGTGGAAGACGTGTGGGTGACGTCATGGGGTTTCCCCGCAACGTGTGGAGTACGTCCCCCACAGCCAAGGGGGAGACCTTGACCACTCCGGTGGGAAGTTCCTCCCGGCACACAGACGTCATCGTGCCTGTGCGCCATTAAGTCACTTTCAGGCGCCACCTGGCAGAGCCGTATCAATGCCTGAAGAGGAGGGGAGGGTCCTTTGGACCCCTCTATCTCCTCAACCAGAGAGGCTACAAAAAAAGAGAGGCATTGTTGGAAATGTCACAGTCTGACTTACCGATTTACCTCTTAACCCCTTTGTGTTGGACGATGCATTGAGCACAGCGAGTCGTCTCACTACTGCAGGTCCAGCGTCGATCTGGTACTGACTACCGGCTTCTCCCGGAGGGGACTGACAACTTGGATGTCATTCCTGCCTCTGGGACTTCCCCACACCCACTGACATCATCGTACATGGGCGCGATGATGTCAGAAAGGGACTTCCTTCGGACTCCTGTATCTTCTAATCCATGGCAGCTAAAGGGTCAGGTTTAATCTCATTGGAAAGGCTAGTGCATAGTATGATACCAAACATAAGCAGGTTGTCTGTAAAAATAAAATAAAAATTTCCTTTTTTTTTGTTCCAAAGCAATAACATTGTCCATTTGTGCCGAATAAAATGAGCAAAACCACTGTTGTTACTCACCTTCTCATTTACCACGCACAAGATCATTGTTTTATATATAGTCATTTTTTACTCATAAAACACAATGTGCCAAAATACATGAGAAAAATTTAGGTTTTTTTTAGTGAGGAAAAAGGGGGGTTTGTGAGGGTCCTTAGAACGAGTAACAGCACTAGTGGCTTGCTCTACAGTGGATGCCAGCTCAGGTCTCCCAAGATTTTAGCTCGATAGTGCCATTACAGGGACAACAGCTCCATATGCAAATCAGACTGCTACACACAGAAAGGGTGGCGAGTACTGAAATGCAAAGGACATCATCCCTGCACGAGAAGTGCAGCAACCCCCGATGATCGTTTCAGTCTTGTTAGGCCTCATCAGGAGGGTATAGCTGACACCCCTCTAGGCACCTCAAGCAAAGGGTCCACGGCTGGATTACCCTTTCTACTTGTAGTGAGGAAAATGGGGGGTTTGTGAGAGTCCTGAGAAAAAGCAACGGCACTAGTGGCCTGTTCTACGGTGGGGCCCACTCAGGTCTCACAAGATTTTAGCTCGATAGTGCCATCACAGGGGACAAAAGCTCCATATGCAAATCCCACTGCTACACTTAGAAAGGGTGGCCAGTACTGAAATGCCAAGGACGCCATCCCTGCATGAGAGTTGCAGCAACCCCGGATGATCGTTTCGGCCTTGTTAGGCTTCGTCAGGAGAGTATAGCTGACACCCCTCTAGGCACCTCGTGCAAGTTTTTTTTTTTTTTAGTTTTTGTTTTAGTTTTAGCTAAAATCATGTATTTTCTCAGAAAAATTACAGTAACAGGTTCCCATTTCAATTTTTTTTAACAAGAATACCCCATAGAATATATAACCACAAAGGTGTGGATGGGATGATAAAATATGAAAAAAAATATTTTACAAGCTGTAAATGATTGAAATCTGAATCAAAAATTTATTTTATTTTATTTTTTGTTATAGATTTTTGGAACATAACGTACACATATAATAATGATATATTATGAATCTGCCGAGTCTTCTGAAAATAAGGATATATAATTTTTCTGGGTCCTACAATAAAAAATGACTTCAAATCGCGTTTAACATCATGAGCATAAAACGGTCAAAATGAGCTCAGCACAAAGGGGGGAAATGGCTCAGCAGTGAATGAGGTTACATAGTTTAGAAACAGTTTTTTTCTGCAAGAAAAAATTAGCTCAAGCTGAATTATGAAGCTGTAATAGCACTTTTTGGCTAGCCAAAGGCTCTATCTGCCTGTCGAATAGTGAACATAGTATGAAAATGGTCCTTTTTCAGCCACATTTTCACTGTATGTCTACTGGTTTCCAACAGATCTGGGTTTTATGGAAAACAACTTTGATAGTGAATTGGGTAAGGTAATAACTTTATAAAAATGTTAGCTTTTCCTCTAGAGACTCTTAAAAGGCAACCTTTTTCTAACTAGATAATATGTGTAGCCACAGTTTAGTGTTCAGTTTAAAATATGTGTAACTATAACTTGCAGTTACAAGTGCATGTTTCCTCATCATATATATATGTCATCCATATCATCTAATTGCTCAAGTCTAACAAGAAGCAATTTGCATACTTTCAGATTATATCGCACTTTTAAGGATAACAAATATGTGTACATGCTGTTGGAAGTCTGCCTTGGGGGGGAATTGTGGAGCCTCCTTAGAGATCGGTAATATTTTTACATTATAAGCTAACTATGTGTTTGTGTGTATCTTTGAATGTGTATGAATGTGTGTCAGTGAGTGCCTGTCTGTGTGAGTACATGTGTGTCTGTTACTGTGTGTGTCTGTTAGTGTGTATGTGCACACGTGTTTGTGTGTGTGTGTGTATATCTGTTACTGTGCCTGTCTGTGTGTGTAGGTGCAGTTTTCTGGTGTGTGCAATCGTCTGTGACTATACATATGTGAATGTGTCTTTGCACCCTAGTCTTCTACATGTAACCACTCAAAATGTTTACCATACCGTTCACTTATTTTATTCTTTGAGTAGAAATAGAAGCATCAATTCATATTTAGAGATCATAATAACAAATTTTGTGAGCATATAGGAGATAGTGGGAAGATCGAAAGATATTGCCCACAAATTAGATTAAAGCTAAATATCAGATTAGAAATGTTTTCACGTTCAGTTTTAGTAATATTACATTACTTAAGTACATTTATTATATACTATTGCTGCTTCTCCTGTTTTGGAGGTTGCTGTGGAGGAAGTCATCATTATTATCAATTTGCTTTAATATTTTAATCTTTTTTTCCCCCAGCGGTAGTTTTGATGAGAGCACTGCCAAATTTTGCGTTGGATGCGTGACTGAAGCTTTTGAATATTTACATCGGATAGGTGTGATGTATCGAGACTTAAAGCCAGAGAACTTGCTGTTGGATTCAGAAGGCTATGTGAAACTGGTATAAATTTGTTTAATAGTTTTTGTTCCAGTAACAGTAAAACTTAAAGTTGTCTGCTCAAAAATTCTGGGCTCTATTCAATATTTGTTGCTATCGTAGCGTTTCGATATGTAAGCATTCGTACTAGCATTAGTAAGTTTAATTTCTGGCATCGACAGTGGCGTAGCATGGGGGGTGCCTCGGGGGCGGTCGCCCCGGGCGCAATTTTCTTAGGGGGCACAAAATTTCAAAAGAAATTTGAATCATTAATATTTTCCAGCAGGGATCAGCAAGGTGTCCGCCAGTTTTGCCACGCCGGCGGTGACTTAGCACTCAGCGTCCAGAAGGGAGCACCAAGACATAACATTCTGGTCCTGTCCCGACTCCTCCTTAATGCTGATATGAGTCACATGAAACAGCGCAGCACTATTCAACGGAACACCCTGTACCCCGTGTGGCAGATTAGATCTGTATTTCTATCTATATAAGGGTCTGCCTGTATATATGTGTCTATCTGCTGGTTTATACATATCTCCTCTCCTCCATATAGAGTTATATTCATATTTGTGTCTGGCCATTTGGTAAGTGCATCCCTGTGTCCACAGCTGAAATGTAATCAAAATGTTTAGATTTCTCCCTTGGGGGGAGGATATAACACGTAGATGTAAAAAGGGAATTTCTTTGTACACTAACATAGAAAATCACACCTTGGCAGCCAGGTCGGCACCAAGAGATGGGGACACCATCTTCAAAGACAGGAAGCACATCCTTGATCTCTAAGGGGGGTCTGGAGGGAAGAGGGACGCCTTTAGGCAATTAAAGATTAATTGACAAGCTTACTGAGCACGAGCGAGAATTGCACTCTGGGAAATGGAGTCCAGGACACTGGGCCATTGGTGGGTGGGGGCTGGAAAGATCAGGAAGTGTATAAATTCGAACACTGGCCATGTGCTTGTGGCTGATCACCCTGGGGTACCTTCTAAAGAGGACTGATCTGTCCATGTTCCTACCGCCAGGCCCCAGGAGGCAACGATGCTAGCTACTGATTATTCTGTCGTAAGTAAGGCTCTGTGATTAATCCCTTTTTCTTTCTAATATGCTGTGTAGTGTGTAAGTAATTGATTTATTCTAGTTATAAGTTTTTATGTAACCAAGCACTGTGATTCTTTTTATATCATAAATAAACAAAAAGTATTTAAGTTTTGACTCTGGCTAATGAAATCCACGCTAACTAAGAGATTGGGAGTATTGCTATTTGCTTTAAGCTCGGTTATATATAAAAAATTGCGTGTTGCGGTCGTCAGGAGACAGCAGGGAATTGTGGGATCCGTAGTCACTGTCCGAGTCTAGGATAATGCGGCTGCTAAGCCCTGCGTCTCCTGTTGCGACGCGCATAGTGTCCGTGAGGACTGGTGGCAGCGTTACTAATAGAATAACAAAGTGAGCTCTGGGATTGTGAGAGACGTAGTTAGTACGCGCTTCAGGAGAAGACTTGTACTGCGTTGCAATCCTGGGATCAGTATATCGCGCTCTACGTGCCTGTTGTGAGAGAAAGTGTGGCCGGGACGGGTAGAGAAGTGCGCGTAATTATCTGGGTCTAGGATGGATAGATAGTGAGCGGCTTAACCCGGCGTCTTTGCGCAGCAGCGCGCGTAGTGGGTCGTGACAACTGGTGGGATATCAGGTTAGTATTTGGATCTGTGAAGCAACATAGATCCAGATACTAAAGAAATTGGTTTTCCAATTTCCAGAGCAGAACTCAGTACATTTATTAGAATTTACACAATACACAGCAGTTCCCTTCCCCTTCTTTGTTTTTCTTTTCTATCTTTTATTTGGCTGGAGTGAGAATGTCGCAACAATCATCGAAAAAGACTTTGGAACAATTATGTCGAGACAAAAATATTTTGACGAAGGATAAAATGAAAGATGAACTTTTGCAAGCCCTCGAGGATTATGAGGCGAGGCAAGCAGTCCAGGACGCAGCAGAGCAGGGTACCACGCTTGACCCAGCGGAAGGAAGCGCAAGTCCAGTGGAAAGGACAGTGTCAAGTGCTTCGCCCAAGGGTGATACTGCCCTGGATGTTTACTTGCAGACTGTTTTAAAACATGTGGACTCTGCGGACTCGCAGATGCGGCTTCAGCTCATCCTGCAGTACCAAGAGCGAGAGGAGCACAGAGCTGAATGCGAAGCTGCGGAGCGCCAAGCTGAGGCTGAACGCGAAGCTGAGGAGCGCAGAGCTGAGCAAGAGGCGGCAGCGCGCCAAGCGGACCGAGAAGCTGCGGAGCGCAGGGCTGTGGGTGAGCGAGAAGCGGCGGAGTGCCAAGCCGAACGGGCACATCAGCTCGCTCTGGCACAGGCAGGCAGAACGCCATTATCTCCTGCCCCTGCGGGTACTGCAGAACTCTCTACGGCCAGACCTTGTGCCGAGAACTTTCCCACTCTTGACAAAGATGGGGACCTGGATGTATTCCTGCGAAGTTTTGAAAAGACTTGTCGACAGTACCAGCTGCCCAAGGAGCAATGGGCCAGGTACCTCACTCCTGGACTAAAAGGTCCAGCTCTTGAAGCCTTTGCAGAATTACCGGCTGAGAGCGACCAGGACTATGAGGCGATTAAAGCCGCGCTGCAGAGACGGTATAACCTCACGCCAGAGGTATGTCGCAAAAAGTTCAGGTCCTTGCAGAGACGGGCCGCGGAGAGCTACTCTGCAGTTGTGAGCCACCTGACCACCCTATTTCGACAATGGATCAGGGGGCTGAAGATTGATACCTTGGAATCCCTTGAAGACCTGTTAATCAAAGAGCAGTTCGTGCAGCTGTGCCCACCTGAGATCCAGGAATGGCTTCTGGATCGCAATCCCGAGACGGCCCTGGAAGCTGGGCCAACAGAGCGTCTGTGGACCAGAGCAGAGGTTCCCCCAAAGGATCATCAGGATGGAAGCCCAACTCAGCACGACCCCCTGACAGCACGGCGGCAACGCCCCCCTCTGTGCCAGTCTCTGCTGGGGAGGGGGAAGCGAATCCTTCTTCGCCTGGAAGAAGTGTGCGCCATCGCTGTTTTATTTGCGACAGTGCCAACCATCTCCTGGCAGCGTGCCCGCAGAGGAAGAAACCTGACTTTGGTGTGTCCAGGGTTAGTCAGCCCTGCAGACTTTATTACTGGCAGGACTCTAGCAGTAAAGGGTTTTGGTGCTGTCCGTCCTGCGGTGCCAATGGCCCGGGTTTATCTGGACTGGGGAGCTGGGAGAGGTCTGCGGGAGGTGGGAGTGTCTG
This sequence comes from Leptobrachium leishanense, assembly GCA_009667805.1. NCBI lineage: Eukaryota > Metazoa > Chordata > Amphibia > Anura > Megophryidae > Leptobrachium > Leptobrachium leishanense. The sequence goes on from CM019063.1 coordinate 345,396,352, forward strand.
AAAATATTCCTACAGATGTGTTGCTGGGCACGGATTTGGGTAAATTGGTGTCACAGTATGTGCTGGAAAGGGATGCTGGGGATTTACCCAGGCCCACTAGTGGCTCTACAGTGGGGAGGGCGGTGTGTGGGGATGCACAACAGGATTCCTGGATGGGAGGGCAGGGGATGGCAGTGAGTCAGTCTGCGCCTGCGCCAGGTGTGCCTGAGGTGTTGTGTGGTAGCATGAGGGGGCAGTGTGACTGTGCATCCCCCACTCCGTCATAGCGCCGGCGACTGGTGCAGGTGCCAGATGCCCGTTGGCAAGCCCGTCTTAAGATGCACGTGAGAGGCATGTTAGTTAGCCTCCCTTTCTGCGTCTTCCTTTGTATGGGAGATGTGGCAGATTAGATCTGTATTTATATCTATATAAGGGTCTGCCTGTATATATGTGTCTATCTGCTGGTTTATACATATCTCCTCTCCTCCATATAGAGTTATATTCATACTTGTGTCTGGCCATTTGGTAAGTGTATCCCTGTGTCCACAGCTGAAATGTAATCAAAATGTTTAGCTTTCTCCCTTGGGGGGAGGATATAACACGTAGCTGTAAAAAGGGAATTTCTTTGTACACTAACATAGAAAATCACACCTTGGCAGCCAGGTCGGCACCAAGAGATGGGGACACCATCTTCAAAGACAGGAAGCACATCCTTGATCTCTAAGGGGGGTCTGGAGGGAAGAGGGACGCCTTTAGGCAATTAAAGATTAATTGACAAGCTTACTGAGCACGAGCGAGAATTGCACTCTGGGAAATGGAGTCCAGGACACTGAACCATTGGTGTGTGGGGGCTGGAAAGATCAGGAAGTGTATAAATTCGAACACTGGCCATGTGCTTGTGGCTGATCACCCTGGGGTACCTTCTAAAGAGGACTGATCTGTCCATGTTCCTACCTCCAGGCCCCAGGAGGCAACGATGCTAGCTACTGATTATTCCGTCGTAAGTAAGGCTCTGTGATTAATCCCTTTTTCTTTCTAATATGCTGTTTAGTGTGTAAGTAATTGATTTATTCTAGTTATAAGTTTTTATGTAACCAAGCACTGTGATTTTTTTTATATCATAAATAAACAAAAAGTATTTAAGTTTTGACTCTGGCTAATGAAATCCACGCTAACTAAGAGATTGGGAGTATTGCTATTTGCTTTAAGCTCGGTTATATATAAGAAATTGCGTGTTGCGGTCGTCAGGAGACAGCAGGGAATTGTGGGATCCGTAGTCACTGTCCGAGTCTAGGATAGTGCGGCTGCTAAGCCCTGCGTCTCCTGTTGCGACGCGCATAGTGTCCGTGAGGACTGGTGGCAGCGTTACTAATAGAATAACAAAGTGAGCTCTGGGATTGTGAGAGACGTAGTTAGTACGCGCTTCAGGAGAAGACTTGTACTGCGTTGCAATCCTGGGATCAGTATATCGCGCTCTACGTGCCTGTTGTGAGAGAAAGTGTGGCCAGGACGGGTAGAGAAGTGCGCGTAATTATCTGGGTCTAGGATGGATAGATAGTGCGCGGCTTAACCCGGCGTCTTTGCGCAGCAGCGCGCGTAGTGGGTCGTGACACCCCGCTTGTCAGTCCCCCTTGAAGCCCTGTTTCAGCCCCCTGCCACTGGCAGCCCTGCAGTCACTGAACAGGAAAGAGGGAGGGAGGTGCCTGCCCTACAGCACATTAAAAATCCGGTCTCCACTAAGCCCCCTGGACAGCTCCCCCACACCCGGCCACCAGCAACTCCGCGCAGGTAGGTGACACTGTATGACACCAAAGCAGCGTGACCACCACACAGTGAGGGGATACAGGGAGAGGGTGACTGGAGGTTCAGGGAGAGAATGACTGGGGATACTGGGAGAGAGTGACTGGGGATATTAGATAGAGAGAGTAACTGGGGTACTGAGAGAAAGTGGGGGTACTTGGAGAGAGAAAGAGAGAGAGAGAGAGAGAGAGAATGGGGGTACTGGGAGAGAGTGAGTGACTGGGAGTACTGGGAGAGAGTGAGTGCCTGGGGGGGTACTGTGGGGGAGTAACTGGGGTACTGGGAGAGAGAGTGACTGGGGTACATGGAGAGAGAGAGACTGGGGGTACTGGGAAAACGTGGGGTAACTGGAGACAGTGACTGGGGGTACTGGGAGGAAGTGACTGTGGGTACTTGGAGAGAAAGTGGCTGGGGTATTGGGAGAATGTAGGGGAACTGAGAGTGACTGGGGTACTTGGAGGGAGAGGGTGACTGGGGGTACTGGAAGAGAGTGAATGGGTATAGTGTGAGAGTGGAACTATGATAGGGTATACTGGGACAGGGTGACTGGTAGCAGTGGCGTAGTTTGGGGGGGCATGTGTGCTTAATTTTATTATATCAATATTTTGTTAATATACAATACATGTGCTTGTGGGGTAAGGGGGTCAATACTCTACTGGTGTCAGGGAATCATGGTGTGTCACCGTGTCCACAGGTTGGGGGGGTGCACAATACTTGCCTTGCCCCAGGCGCTGACAACCCACGCTACACCGCTGGGCATCGATTTTGCATAGTTGATGCTACACTGGGGGGAAATCAGTTAGCGCTTCGCACCTTGCACAAGCTTACTATACTTTGCGCATCCTATACATGATATCAGTAGTGAAATCAGCTTTAAACATCTCGAGATGTCTATTACAAAGTACAGGTGCAAGTTAGCAAGTTAGCTAAATTTTAACAACTCTTTAAAGCTGGTCTTAAATGATTCTGCAAATGCAAAATCATTTAACATGCTCTAAACCCTAAAACTCCCATAGCCACCTCTCATCCCACAGTAAAAATGGTGACCCGGTATGCTGCTTCCTCTCGCCTGGATCAGAGTGAGACTGGGATCAAATAGTTCATAGTCTCCCTCCACGATCAGTCCGTTGCTCTGCACGATCTCTCAAGAGCGAGCTCACATGGAGCTCATGGCCAGGACACGGAAATCTCCATTAGCCAATACTCGCACTGCTGGTATCAGCGAGCTTTGTGCTTTGTTCTGGGTTGAGGTGCTAAGATAGCACCTACCCCCAGAATATGATGTTAAAGTGGAGACCATAAGGGAAATCTGCAGGTGCAGATTTTCCTGCTTAGGCTAGGGTCAGACTGAGGCAGTGCGAACGCGCGTTCTGGCGCACTTAATCACGGCCGTGCTAGCAGCAGATGCCGGGCAATGACGGCCAATATACGAAGTACGGTCGCACAAAAGTCCGGCTGCGCAACGCAAGTGGAAAATGAACGCATTTTTTCGAGAACGTTAAACCACTAGTACGGACGTACAGAGTGCGCTGCGTCCGTTAGCGGTGTGTGTGCGTGAATTGGAGATGTCAGACGCTGCTAATGTCCGGCCAACATAACGTCCAGATGCAAGAAGTGTTTTATTGATGATCCGTACAAAATCACGGATGAAACTGCGCATAGTATGACCGCTATTGCGTATTCCGTGAAAAAATACGTCCATTCTTCGAACGCACATTTTCACGGACAACGTGAAAAATGCGTTAGTCTGACCCTAGCCTTACCGTCTCTTTTCTAGCACTAATTTATTTTTTTAAGAAAATCATTAGGATATCCAATAGCATATAGATGACAGCAGGGATAGATAGGGAATGGGCATAAAGGTTGTGTGAGATACTATTCACTGTGAATCTAGACTTGGATTAATGTGTTCATAGAAATGATCTGTTCATGTTGTACTTGAGTAACATAATCCATAGTAATGATTTTATCCCTAACTGAAAAGTTGGTGAGATCACACAGCATAACATGGGCAGACAAGCACCACCTCCATAGGCAAAAGAAAGGCAGACAATGTGGGCTCATGCATAGGGTCAAATAGAGTAGTGCCCTACAATTTTTTTTGCAATAAAAATATTAATTTTAAATCACATAACTCAATTTCTGTTTTTAATTTTTGTGTCATTTAAACCATGTCTGATGGATAAAATGTGTCATGTCCCTTTAAGCAGCGCCATTGTCTACCGAACTGTGGCTAGGCAAAGTAAAAAAAAAATCCAAAACTGATCATTTGTCTTGGATGCTTCCAAAAATTTGATATGGACTATATGGGAGGTCTTAAGAACCAGGTACCGAATCTGTGTTTAAGCTCCCTGCTGCTGGCTATTTGAACTTTGATGGGCATCAAACAAACCTGGTCAAATCTAACATTTGAGGCTTCAATGTAGATCTTGTCTGCTTTACACACCAGGTGCCGTCCTTAACCCCTTGGCACTGCCACCTTTGCCTTAATGTGTGAAATTGCAATAGTAAACAGGATTTTTTGTGTAATCATAGTTGTGTAATCATAGTTATTTAGAGTAAAATAAGTACGATTCATATTCACTTATGTTTTGTTGCTTTTTTATAAATAATAAAAAATCACTTTCACAAATTTTGTAGACTGCATAATGTTTTTTTGTATACATCTTGTGGCTAAATTCTGGATTACACTTGTAATTTGAATTTAGCCTCAAAATTGCCAATTTATTTGACTCATTAATAGGAATAACTCTGTATGGTTTATCCTCTACATATGGGATCGTCCACAAAATTTGGAGGTAGTAGGTCATCCATATACATTATATTGCCAAAAGTATTCGCTCACCCATCCAAATAATCAGAATCCGGTGTTCGAATCACTTCCATGGCCACAGGTATATAAAATCAAGTACCTAGGAATGCAGACTGTTTTTACAAACATTTGTGAAAGAATGGGTCGCTCTCAGGAGCTCAGTGAATTCCAGCGTGGAACTGTGATAGGATGCCACCTGTGCAACTAATCCAGTCGTGAAATTTCCTCGCTCCTAAATATTCCACAGTCAACTGTCAACTGCATTATAAGAACGTGGAAGTGTTTGGGAACGACAGCAACTCCCACAAAGTGGTAGGCCACGTAAACTGATGGAGCAGGGTCAGCGGATGCTGAGGCGCATAGTGCGAAGAGGTCGCCAACTTTCTGCAGAGTCAATCGCTACAGACCTCCAAACTTCATGTGGCCGTCAGATTAGCTCAAGAACAGTGTGCAGAGAGCTTCATGGAATGGGTTTCCATGGCCGAGCAGCTGCATCCAAGCCATACATCACCAAGTACAATGCAAAGCGTCAGATGCAGTGGTGTGAAGCACACCGCCACTGGACTCTAGAGCAGTGGAGACACGTTCTCTAGAGTGATGAATTGTGCTTCTCCATCTGGCAATCTGATGGACGAGTCTGGGTTTGGCAGTTGCCAGGAGAACGGTACTTGTCTGACTGCATTGTACCAAGTGTAAAGTTTGGTGGAGGGGGAATTATGGTGTGGGGTTTTTTTTCAGGAGCTGGGCTTGGCCCCTTAGTTCCAGTGAAAGGAACTCTGAATGCTTCAGCATACCAAGACATTTTGGACAATTCCATGCTCCCAACTTTGTGGGAACAGTTTGTAGCTGGCCCCTTCGTCTTCCAACATGACTGTGCACCAGTGCACAAAGCAAGGTCCATAAAGACATGGATGACAGAGTCTGGTGTGGATGAACTTGACTGGCCTGCATAGAGTCCTGACCTCAACCCGATAGAACACCTTTGGGATGAATCAGAGCGGAGACTGAGAGCCAGGCCTTCTCGTCCAACATCAGTGTGTGACCTCACAAATGCGCTTCTGAAAGAATGGTCAAAAATTCCCATAAACACACTACTAAACCTTGTGGACAGCCTTCCCAGAAGAGTTTAAGCTGTTATAGCTGCAAAGGGTGGACCGACGTCATATTGAACGCTATGGGTTAGGAATGGGATGTCACTTAAGTTCATATGGGAGTCAAGGCAGGTGAGCGAATACTTTTGGCAATATAGTGTATTTTGAAACTACATCTCCCATGATCTTCCATGATGCTTAACCAACCTAATGAGGGGCTGAGCATCATAGGAGATATAGTTCTAAAACATCTGGATGTCCAAGTTTGCTGACCCCTGGTTGGAAGCATTACTTTGTTGAACAAAGACCTTGCACTATTTGGAAGGTGGATACTGCCACAAAGAATACCATTCACATGTTTGATCCAAGAATATTAGTTGATGATTTAGTGCACATCTGCATTTCCTTACGCAATATAATTAATGGTCCTGGCAATAAAAGACTTTAATACGGCCATCAAGCAAGGTAAACTAGATATGGGAAAAACAACATTTCGTATGTAAGCATATAGTATGTATACCTACGTATCCATGTACACATTGATGCTATAATACATGTGATCAGATTTCCCTTAAGAAGGATTTTTTGAAGATAATAAAAAAAATATTCATTTTAGCCACCATTCATTTCTGGGTAAATGTTGATGCTTCTAAATATAGAAATAGTTTTTTGAATATTGGAGTTATTTATAATGAACCATTCTCAGTGCAAAATTCTAAAAATAGAGCAATTAGCGGGAACATTCCACATATTTTTTTTCCCCAAAAATGCAGCTGGCCACAGATTTGTTGTTTATGTTTATCTATATAAATAAATATGAATTTATTTTGCGCCTTCGCTATTTCTGGTTTAGGTCAGTAAATACTAAGTTCCTGTTTATCACGCAAATGTGACTGCAACTTCCAAAGACAACAGAAAGCCCCATTACGCCAAATAAAGAGAAGCAAAACTACAGTTCTAACTATTTAATTTTCTTTTTCTTTTTATACAACTGATGTGGTCAATGTGCAAGGTTGATTTTGGATTCGCTAAGAAAATATTTCCTGGACAGAAGACATGGACATTTTGTGGCACTCCCGAATATGTTGCTCCAGAAGTAATACTGAATAAAGGTCACAGCTTTAGTGTGGATTTTTGGTCACTTGGAATACTATTGTATGAGCTACTTACAGGAAGGTATGTTTTCTAGCTGACATTAGCTCACACATACAGTATATTTATACATAAAATGTAAAACCAAAGATTACTTCTCCCTGCTTATTCTTCTTGACCTTTCTGCTGCATTTGACACTGTTGACCACCCTCTCCTGTTCCTCATGCGTCGTCAACTTGGCCTCAGTGGCACCGCTCTCTCCTGGTTCTCTTCCCATCTCTCTCTTTGCTTCTTCAGTGTCTCCTTCACCGGTGCCTATTCACTCCCAGTTCCTCTTTCAATCAAGGTACCTCCCAGCCTGGCCTCCCTCTCTCCCACCTCTCCCCCCTACAATCCATTCTAAATGCCTCTGCCAGGCTTATCCACCTCACGTGCCGCTCTGTCTCTGCTGCTCCTCTCAGCAAATCCCTTAATTGGCTCCCCATCCACTGCAGAATTAAGTTCAAAATCCTTACCCTGACCTACAAAGCTATCACTAACTCAGCTCCCCACTACCTGTCCTCATTGTTATTATTCTTTATTTGTAAGGCGCCAGCATATTCCACAGCGCTGTACAATGGGCACAGTATAGACAGGGTTACAATACATTGAACAACATTTTAACATTTGACAAACCAGTACAGGAGGAGAAGGAGCCCTATTCCCATAGGAACTCACAATCTAGAAGGGTTGGGGTTGGAAACAGGAGGAGAGGACTCATTAATCACCAAATGCACCCCAGCTCGCTCCCTAAGCTCCCCTAAGGTCAAACAGTGACCTGCACCTAGCTTCTCCCTGCATCACCCCTTCCCATGATAGACTACAGGATTTCTCACGCGCAGCCCCCATGCTCTGATACGCTATCCCTCATATTGTCAGCCCTTCCCCTAGTTTCCCTTCCTTCAAATGCTCCCTTAAGACATTCCTATTTAGGGAAGCCTACCACCCGACTCACTAATACACCTTACTGTCGCAACCAGTCCATCACTCTCACCTTGCAGTCCATCACTCTCACCTTGCAGTCCTCTCCTTCTCTTTCCATCCCCAACCCTTCTAGATTGTAAGTTCCCACGGGAATGGAGCCTCTGTTTTCTCCTGTACTGGTTTGTCAAAATGTTCTTCAATGTATTGTAACCCTGTCTATATTGTGCCCATTGTACAGTGCTGTGGAATATGCTGGCGCTTTATAAATAAAGAGTAATAATAATACCTCAAGGCTCTGTTATGGGTCCCCTACTCTTCTCGATCTATACTGCCTCTCTGGGCAACCTCATTTCTTCCTATGGACTCCAATGTCATCTCTATGCTTACGACAGCCAAATCTACCCTTCCTCCCCCTTTCTCCTCCTGTGTTGGACCATGTTACTGCCTGCCTATCGGCTGTCGCCGACTGGATGACCTCTGGTTTTCTAAAGCTCAGCCTCTCCAACACTGAACTTCTCATCTTCCCTCCCTCTAAAACTAACATTCCTGTGCCCATTTCCCTTCAGGTGAATGATGTCACCATTACTTTTACTTCTCAGGCTCGTTGCCTAATCTAATTACAGCTTTTGTAACACTACAACATCCCTTTAAAGCTACCTCCCCCTGTTCCTTCCATTGTTGTCATGGCCATCAAATTTGTGAGGTTTAACAGCTTACAATTATTTTTAAATATATGTGCAATATATAGCTGTAATGTAATCCTCTTTTACTTGTGCTAAAGTTGCTGTACACTGGACAAAGCCCTTTATAATACGTATTTGAATATACTGCTCTGAATATATGCTATGTACAAGTTGCACATTCACACTTATTTAACTTAATATTAGCTATTTATGTCTATCATCCAATGAAGCATAATTTTATCAATTATATTTAGTGTAACTTTAAAGACTCCTTATCAATATTTCCTTACACGCATTTCGATTAATAGGTTTTATAGTAAGACTCTCTTAGAGAGGGAAATTTTCCCTGGTGGGCCCATTAGTCGAAGTTGTCAGAAGTTTGAAGTGCATTTTTTACCAGTGAGACTGAATGAATCACCAATAAAAAATATGAGCATGCGGGAGGGGATGGTCAAGTTTTACAGGATTGAACTGCAACGTGAGCGATTCTTGCACATTTATCTTTCCAGCCCTCCTTTTACTGGTCCAGACCAGATGATGATCTACAATTTGATTCTCCAAGGCATAGAGAAAATAGAGTTTCATAAAAGAATATCAAGACGCCCTGAAGAACTGATTCGTCGACTCTGCAGGTACGAAAACAAAATCTAAATTATATCTCACATATGATTTGCCAAGCAGAGCTCAGGCCTTCTTGGGACCTTGTGCTGTGAAAAATAATATCCCCTTGTGACTGTGTATCTCAGCTAGAATTGTCTTCTTTCTTTGGTTGTCCTGTGTTTCAAAAAGTCTCCTAAGATGTGAAGGACCCCTGAAACATCAGGGAAAAGGTAGATTGTGGGTTGCCACTGCCATTATTCGACTCAGGCCCTACAAGGGCATAGGGTTGACATGTTTCTCTGGTTCCATTTTGGTTTTAATGGACACTGCAACCCAACATGTGGTAAGGTCCTTGTAGAAAGAATTGCGGAATTTGTGGAAAGAACGTATAGGTGTGAAGTTGCAAAGAGCTAGCAGAGAGACTGGATGATGTTAGTTAATTTTAAATTAATCCTCAACCCTAGTGCTGGGCCGAACACCCCCGCGTTCGGTTCACATTCGAACACTAACATTTGAAAAAGTTCGGATTTGAACACGAACACGAACACGATTCGAACTCAATGCAAGTCAATGGGACTCGAACGTTCGATTTTTAGAGTGCCCTTTTTAGAGGGACAGGAAACAAGGAAAAAAAGGTAAAAAAAAAACATTTTTAAAGGAACAGTGATTTTCCATGACATAAAGGTTAAGAATAAAAATGAAAAATTCCTTCAAATATCATGCCTAGGAGGTCCCCATAACCTGCCCGTGAAGTGGCGGATTTGTAGGATGTATAAAAACAATTAAAAAGAACAAAATGACATTTCAAATGACGGTAAATGGTTTTCCTTTAATCTAGTCATAAACAACTGCTTGGGGTGGCAGCCTGTATGAAAAGAGGAGATGTTTTAGGACACACAAAACAAGTTTAGTGATTTTTTGGCTAAATTATGATGAAACTTATGCAGGCTTTGGATGAAAGTAACAACAGGTGCATTAAAATTGGACCTTTGGTGCCAGCTAGTGCCTTCACACCGTAACCCCTCTGAGGTATTGTGGAAGAGTGCAGGGGTGGACCCTGCCGTCAAATATTACAATGATATGAATCTGGTACACGCGTCAGTGCACCCAAATATTGTGCCTTTGGTGGCAGCAAGTGCCTTCACACTGTAACCCCTCTGTGGTATTGTGGAAGAGTGCAGGGTTGGACCCTGCAGTCAAATATTAAAATGATATGAATCTGGTATAGGCGTCAGTGGGAGTGCACCCAAATATTTTACCTTTGGTGGCAGCAAGTGCCTTCAAACCGTAACCCCTTTGTGGTATTGTGGTAGAGTGCAGTGGTGGAGGTTTTGGGAATGCAGAAGAGATCCCCGATCTATTCAGTTACGACAGCATCAGGGGATTGATAGCTGCTGATCAAGGACTGATTCATTTTTATAAATGTCAGCCAGTCTACAGAGTCGGTGGACAGATGCACTCTTTTGTCTGTGACAAAACCTCCAGTGGCATGGAAAGTCCTTTTAGAAACCATACTGGATGAAGGGCAACCTAGTAGCTGCATAGCATATTTCTAAGTTCTGGCCAGTGATCCAATCTCAACATCCAGTAAGCCAGTGGATCATCTGCTGTAAAGGTATCCAGGTCTGCCCTTGCCCCTAGGTAGTCCTACACCCTATGGTTAAGACGCTGGCAATGGGCGCCTACATTTGACGTCCCTGGGCGTCGTGGACTAAAACAATTGCAAAAGGCATCAGTCAAGCGGCTCCCTTCACCGCTCTTCCTCTGATAAACCGCAGCCTCAGAAGCACCTGTGTCATCACTTGGTAACCTACCAGTGCCTGGAAAGGTGTTACATAAGTTTCGCTTTAGAGCGTACTCAAGTTGTTTCATCCTGTGCTCCCTCTGTGCGGGCAGGATGAGCTCTGCAACTTTACCCTTGTATCGTGGATCAAGAAGGCTTGCCAACCAGTAATGATCCCTCTCCTTGATTGCACAAATCCTGGGGTCCTTTAGCAGGCTTTGCAGGATAAGGGAGCCCATGCAGCGTAGGTTGGAGGTGGCATTATCTTCCGAGTGTTCCTGGTCGCTGAGTATGGCTGTATCGTGCACTTCCTCCTCCCAGCCACGTACTAGTCCTTGGGTTTTTGGGACACAAAACCCTCCCTTGAGGAATCCCCACCTTCAATGCCCCCACAACTTAAATATTCCTCCTCCTCATCCTCCTCCTGTCTGATCTGACGACCCACAGGAATGCTGTCTGTGTAAATATTGGGGACTTGAGAGCTAGGGAAGTCCTCCTCTTCCTCCTGCTGCTCTGCCTCTAGTGCCACATCTATAATTCCCCGCAGAGTGTGCTCCAGCAGGAACACTAAAGGGATTGTGTCACTGTTGCATGCACTGTCCCTGCTCACCATCCTCGTTGCCTCCTCAAATGGTGACAGTACAGTGCATGCATCCTTGATCATCAGTCACTGCGGGGGGGAATACCAAGTTGACCCTGTCCTTGTGCCATACTCACACAGGTACTCATTGATGGCCCTCTGCTGCTTGTGCAGATGCTGCAGCATTGTCAATGTCGAGTTCCACCTGGTGGGCATGTCACAGATCAGATGGTTTGTGGGAAGGTAGAATTCTCTTTGAATTTCTGTCAGGCGAACACTTGCTGGGAATTACCATCTAAAGTGGCTGCAGACTTTTCTGGTCTGGCTGAGAAGCTGTGCCAGCCCTGGGTACCTGGTTAGGAAACGCTGTACCACCAGATTTAGGACGTGTGCTAGGCATGGTACATGCGTCAATTTACCCAGGCGTAGGGCGGAGAGAAGGTTGCTGCCATTATCACAGACGACCATTTCCAGTTCAAGCTGGCGTGATGTTAACCATCTCTGCGCCTGCCCCTGCAGAGCTGACAGAATTTCTGGCCCGGTGTGGCTCCTGTCCCCTAAACAAACCAGCTCAAGCACAGTATGGCATCTTGTTGCTTGAGCCATTGCGTAGTCCCTGCCATGCGTCGGTTTAACTGCCACTTCAAACAGAGACAGAGAAGGAGGAGGAGGAGGAAGAGGTGGTGGAGCAGACAGACCTCATACAAGCAGCTTTCTGGAGGCGTGGTGAATGAATAAGCTTCAGCACAGAGCCCCGTCCTGGATCCCTCCCAGCTGCAAGCAGAGTTACCCAGTGTGTCGTGAAGGAAATGTAACGGCCCTGTCCATGCTTGCTGGACCACGTGTCTAAAGTAATGTGCACCTTGCTGCTGACTGCCTTTCCCAATGACTCCATAACATTGTCTTCCACGTGCTGGTATGGTGCTGGAATGGCCTTCCGTGAAAAAAACTGGCGTTTTGGAACCTGCCACTGTGGTACAGCACATTCGGTAAATTCACGGAAGGAGGCAGAGTCCACCAGCTGGAAAGGCAGCAGCAGCTGTAATGCAAGTAATTTTGCCAAGCTGGCATTTAGACGCTGTGCAAGGGGATGGTTGGGACTATATTTTTTCTTACGTTGCAGCAGCTAGGGCAATGAAATCTGACTGCGTAATTCTGCAGCTGATGGGATGCTGTCACATTCTGAGGAAGGACCTGGTACACCCATTACTGTAGCATCATCCCTGTCAGTGGAGATTTTAGGCAATGACATGGCAGAACATATAGTGGAGGTACAGACAGATGAGGAGGAGGACCTATGCAAAGTGTTGTGTCAATGGGATGCGTGGCAGGTGGTCATATGTCTTATCAAGCACATAGTACCGAAGTGTGTGATGTTTTCCCATGATTGATCCTCTTCAGACATAGCTTACAAATAGCAACGCTGCAGTCTGCTGCACATTTTGTGAAGAACTCCCAGACAGAAGAGTTCCTGCACGTGTGCTGCGAGACAACAGCGCTCTGCACCTGAGCAGCTCTGACTTCTGATGCCTTGGACTGGCTACGGTTGCTCATAGAGGACGTTGTGCCTCATTTTTGTTGGGCCTCCTCACTTGACTCCTCTGTTCGATCAGACACCCAGGTGGAGTCAGTGACCTCATCATCATTGTCATCACCCCCTATCTCTTCATCACTGGAGCCAACTTGGCAGTATGCTGCAGCTGCTGGGGCAACATGAGTGCCAGTTATTTGTGTGTCACTGGCACCCCCTCCCTCTAGGCTGATTTTACTCCCTTCCTCGACCTCAGAGTTTGAATCAGAGCACTGGAGTTGCTGCGCATCCTCAAGCAGCATGTCACTGTCATTGTAGTCAAACAATTCAGCTGACTCCTCCATGTATGATGGTGAGGCTACGGCAGGAGTAGCTGTGGACATGGAGGCTGAATTAGATGTTTTGGCAGCTGAGGTGGACTGTAAACCACTACAAGCCTGGCTGGCAGAGGACTCGGAGGATGAGGATGGCCTGGTTAGCCAATCCTGCAAATCCTCTGTATGTTGCAGCTGCTTAAGACGGCCAGCACCAGTTAGAAAGGACAAGCGTGCCTCTGCAGAGGATGCACCACGTCCACGACGACCAGGGGCACAGCCTTTCGACACCGAGGCTGCTTGCCCTCTTATCTGTGTCTTTGAGCAGCTGCCTGTCCCTTTTGGTCTTTCTGACATGGTGAGTGATATATAGATTAAAGATATACAGAACTCTGATTCAACTCTGTTATAAAGATTGGAGATATGCAGAACTCTGATTCAACTCTGGTATAAAGATTGGAGATATGCAGAACTCTGATTCAACTGGGTTATCTAGATTAAAGATATTCAGAACTATGCTATAACTCAGTGATACACCCTGTCCCTGATAGATGGCAGTGCCAAGACACAGATTAAAATTCCCAGAACTCTGGTATACGTCAGTGATACACCCTGATAGCTGGCAGTAGCTGGCAGTGCAAACGCACAGATTCAAATTCCCAGAACTCTGGTATAAGTCAGTGATACACCCTAATAGCCTTTGCAGTGCCATCACGCAGATTCAAATTCCCCGAACTCTGGTATAAGTCAGTGATACAACCTGATAGCCTTTGCAGTTCCAACACACAGATGAAAATTCCCAGAGCTCTGGTTTAAGTCAGTGATACTCCCTTTTGTCCTTGGTTGCAGTCTTGCATACCTTAGGCATAGGGGATGGTGGTTCCTCAACTTTGGTGTCTGAGCCTACTTCCGTCTTACCACTACACTCTGAAAGTGCCTCAAAAGAATTAAGAAGAGCCACAGACTGTGGGACATGCTTTCTATCCACAACTAAGTCTACCAGATCCTACAGTAGTCCATCTGCTGCTCCTAGAAGGCCTCTGTGGCAATGGCTTTGTAACAGTCATAGCCTGAGTTTGTCTAACAGATCATTTACAAATCTCAGACTTCAAACAGGTAATTTCCTGCTGCAATAAAGAGAACTGCCTACATATCAGGCACCATCCAAATCTCTAAAAATTGGATCTAAAAACAAATGCATGACAGCTCTTACACTGGACCAAGCCTGCCATTACAAAATGAAAGATAGCCTGGCAGCAGCTGGCAGTGCCAACACACAGATTCAAATTCCCAGAACTCTGGTATAAGTCAGTGATACACCCTGACAGCCTTTGCAGTGCCAACACAGAGATTAAAATTCCCAGAACTCTGGTATAAGTCAGTGATACATCCTGATATGCAACAATTTCCTCTCCTCTCTAATTCACTCCTGCAGCAAACACACGCTGGGGCTGTGGGGAAGCCTTATATAGTGTGCTGCGGGACTTAGCTCTGTGAGCCCATGATTGGGCAAAATTTGCCCAATCAGTACTCTGAGCCCTGATTGGCATAGTCTTGCACCTGTCATGCACCTGACCTGTGGTCAGGTGCAAGGCTGTAGCCAATTACAAGCTTCAGGCCAGTAGAAAAGTGCATTGTGGTCCATTGTGGTGCATTGTGGGCGAATACGAACTGAACACACGGAAATGTTCGCTGTTCAACGAACAGTCGAACGGCCAATGTTTGAATCGAACTCATGTTCGAATCGAACCGCCAGCCCATCCCTACTCAACACTATGGTACCCAAACTGTGTGAGGAAAAAAATTGCTCTTGGTAAGTAACTGGTGTTGGCAGAGTAATTCTTTATAATTCTTTATAATTCTAATAGGTAGGCTTATAATAAATGTCTATAATTCTAAAAAAACACAAAATAAGTATAGTATAGTAACGCTTTAGGCACCATAAACACATTATAGGGAGACCCTTGGCATCAATAAATTGAATTTAAATGGTCAGTGCCCCCCCCTTCAGCTGACTGTCGTTGTGTGTCCCAACTTGAAGGCTAAAGCAACACCACTTAACCCCAGATTGTAGCAGATGATAATGTTCTGTAATTACTGGCTGCAAGCAAGGAACTTTGGAGTCACATGTTATTCTTCGGCTGTCCTCCTCACATCAGTGCTTCCTATACATAGTATGGGACGTAAAAACATACAATAGTCTGCCACTAATACCGACCAGCCTCAGGAATTTGCTGGTCATTGGAACAGCAGGGGAGCCATTAGCATTAACTAGTGAAGTGTGGCCGACATAGTCAGTTTGGCAACTGACTGATGAATAGGTGAGGAGAATACATAATTTCACTAGTGTTACCATTACTCCATCACTATTGTCGCAAATGAGTAGGCTTGTAGACAAGGAGAAGGTGAGCAATAGGTTTCCACCTATGACTTTCGCACTTGATTACCATTTAAACCTACAGTTGAAGCATATATTTTCCCACTTTGTAGACTTGCAATTGCAAGCCATATTCTTTCTTTTATCATGATCCAGCTTCTGGTATAAAAAAAATGAATGTCAACAAAAGATGACATTGAAGATTGTTATTATTAATGAATGTAAAAGCAAATTTATTAACGCATTCCATTTAACCCTTCACAGGCAGAATCCAACAGAGCGTCTTGGAAACATGAAGAATGGGATAGCTGGTATTAAAAAACACAGGTATAGATAAAATACGCTGGGCCTTATTCCAAAGTTGTTGTTAACGTAACCAGAGCTGTTGTAAACTTACCAGAACCATTATAGTCTCTGGTGTTGCTAAGTTTACAACTGCTCTGGTTAAGCTTACAACAGCCTTGGAATAGGGCCCGCTGTCTGTTCCCAACCTTTTCTTTCCTAAAGCAGTAGGACAGTGACAGCAAACAGTTCCCAGTGTCCTTCCACTCCGTCGTAAGCAATCCAGTAAGCGCGTGCACTTCATTTCACTAGGGGCTCACAAATCTCTGCTCATAGTCCTATACACTCCAGAAGAGGACCAAAGCAGGAGCATATCTAATATTATGAGCCCATAGAGTAATAAAGTAGCTCACTTGTGAAACAGACATTAACCACTTGGCTGCTGAGGACGCGCTCAGCGCCTCCAGCCAAATGGTTCTCCTGTGCTATGGACACGCTGAGCGCCTCCTAGCACAGGAGGCAGTGATCGGCCGAGATTCCAGCCGATTGCTGCGGCTCCCCAGTGTGGGCTGACATCTTGGATGTCAGCCCAGCATCCCGTACCCCAGCGGGCACAATAGACGTCATTGCACTAGCGCGATGACATCTATTACAGGCACCCCACTCCCCGGGAGTGCGGGGAAAGTGCCTGAAGGGGGGGAGGTCGTTTGGAACTCTCTCCCTCCCCATCTGTGCGGGGCAGCCGAAAAAGGCAGGCACCGCTTTGAAGGGCACAGCCTGCCCTTCCAAGCAGCGGCTTCTTTAACCCCTAGGGGGCTGGATCGTGATTTGGCACCAACAGAAAAAGTCACAGTCTGGCCTTCCCAACAGTACCAACTATGACCACATAATGTGTAAATTTTAAAAATGAAAAAATAAATTAATGCAAAATTCAGTTTGTTTTCTCATTTCTAAGACAGAATTATGTGCATTTACTTATAAAGCAAACAATGCATTAACTCACCTTCTCATTTCCCTTGGCATGAGCAAATATGGAGGTGAGGGTGCAATGCATTATTACGCATCTAATACATATTGGTATTGGTTCATCTAATACACAAGCCAACGCACCACTGCAAGGAGCGTGCGGGCCCTTTGAACCCATGTATTTTCATTCTTTACACCCCACAAAATCAAGTTAGGTGATAATAGTCTGACCTTTCTAATAATACCAAATATGACAATGTAACATGTAGGGGGGTTGCTATTTCTTGTAATTATTTTTTTGTTTCAAAGCAATGGCATTGTCCATTTTTCACATATAACATGAGCAATACCACTGCCATTTCTCACCTTCTCATGTCCGATTCAGGGAGGTAGTTCCAGATTTTATACAGTGTCATTCATAAAACACAATCCTCCAAAATAAAAGCAAAAACTTACAGGGTAATTCAAAGAGATCCGAATTGCTTGAGAAAGGTAACCGAACGCTGAAAATCAGCGTTCGGTTACCTTTCTTGGCCATTCGGCTATCCAGAGAGCAGGCAATTCGCGAAATCCTGGCGAATTGCCTGCACATACGTGCCTGTTCGAGGGCAGTGAAATCCCCATGAAAAAAGCACTGTTTCGGCTATTCAGAGAACACAAACCAGCCGTGAAAGGTTCCCGAATTGCCCTGCCATTCGGTGGTTTCATGCGGCAGATTTATTCAGGCGAATCCCATAGGCTTCAATGTTAAAAATATTCCGGTTTTAATTCAATATCTAATAAACCATTCATTATAAAATTCTGCAGGAAAGAGTCTCTTTATTTATAGATTTTTTAGGATATTTTAAGCATTTTTCTGGATTTATTTTTTGTTAAGTTTACTTATTTTTTTCTGTAACAGCCCTTTTTATTATCATTCATTGGACCTCAAATGTAAATTTCAGACATTTTCGCTCAGTAGTTTCTTTGCAAACAGCGTTTCACTTTTCAAACATTCATTCAAACTGTTTTGCTAATTTATTCACTTCACTCGTCTGCGGTGTTGGCTTTTTCCGGTGGCTTCGCTGCGTGTGAACGTGCGGTGACTTTTTGATTCTCTTTGAATTACCCTGTTAATTTTTTTCCAGTATTAGTTAACATTGTGTAGTTTCTCACATAAAGTCAGTAACAGGATATATTGCGAAAAAAAAAACAACTATACAACTATACAACAAGCTGTAAATGATTGCTTGTGTTTTCACTTTGGGTTCTTGGGCTCTTGACTTTTTAAAGATTAGCCAGTGTACACTACTAGGGGATGCTGCTGCAATACCAGGTCAACCATCAAATGACTGTCATCGATAATATTAGGAAGGTCTAAACGCTGGTTTGGCATAACAGAAAGGGACATTTGCTCAGGTAATTTGTATACTTTTAAATAATTTCCATCTTAACATTTAAGGTTTAAGGATGTTGAAATGTGTACCGTGGATTTCTAGTAGATGCACACTTTCATAGACACTGCTAATCAAGAGCAACTTGATGCTACAGAACATGCACCTGCATCCTATTAACACTTGTTACCATGGTTAATGCTTTCTTCCCCTTTATTTGCTTTTTAAGGTGGTTTAATGGTTTTGACTGGGAAGGACTGTGCTCTAGAACTCACTCTTCGCCACTGAAACCAGCGGTAATTATTCCACATTGCCAATTTTGTTATAATTTACTCTTACGCATATGAGATGAGTACAGAGAAAAACAGTAATAGGAAAGATTTATTTTTGTTCTCTAATACTTAAGAGAATCTCCCAAAGTCAAGAATGTGTTAAACATGCAGGGCCCTATTCCCTAGTGAACGCTAACTGAGTGAGCTCTCAGGTGAGCAAACGTTAACGTCAGGTTTAGTGACCATAACGCATGCCACCAAGATTACCCCCTTCCTAAAGCTAGACCTCCTAAAAATTCGTTAGCGCGTCAGTGATTGCGCTCGCTTGCGTGACCCTACTGTACTGTGCACACCCTATGCTTAACATGGGGAGTGCAATCAGTAATTAGCGTTAAGATAAGCAAGGTATTACAAAGTGCTAACGCTAATTACCAAACTGATGCGGTAACGACAAAGTTAACCACACCTACAAGTTGGTGCTAACTGATTCTGCTTCTGCAGAAAATCCCCCTATAAATCCGATACTCACCTCTCATCCCACGGTGAGAGCGGTGGCCCGATCCGCCGCTTCTGGCTGCCGGGAGCAGAGTGAGACTGGGGACAAATAGTCCCCAGTCTCCCTCCACGAATCAATCTGCGACCCTGCACGATCTTGTGAGAGCAAGATCTCACAGGGCTCGGGCCTGCAGTGCAGCCTTCCATTGAGTCCTATGGACTACAGGAGGTGATACAGCGGTGCGGAAGTGCTCCCGCAAGTAACATCTAGGGTAGTGCTACATTCCGGGGCAGGCTGCCGAATTAGCGCCTGCACCGGAATAGTGCGGTAAAATGGGGACGCTACAGGGAAACCCACAGGTGCAGTTTTTCCCCGTTAGCATCCCCATTTTAGCGGACATCAAGGAATAGAGCACACAGATGCTTACATGAAACTGTATTGTAAAAAATTCATAAACTGAAATAATATAGCATTCTTTGCACAATTTATTTTAAGAAATGCATTATATTCAAGCATATGTGTCTCTGTCTATAGAAGATACAATAGTGCAAAAAAATTCTCAATTAATTTAGACTGTATTCTTTCTCCTTTACTGCCCCACCAAAAGGTGTAAAAAAAATTATATATATATATATATATATATATATATATATATATATATCTATATATTTTATATATGTGTGTGTGTGTGTGTGTAGCCATAAAAGCAGAATGACAGAGTTACCTGCAGAGAGATTAGAGTTAAAACTACACAACAGACAGCAGAATCAATAAACATGTTTTCTCTCCTTGATTGATTTGCAGCTAGAAGGACCTACAGATCACAGCCATTTTGACAATTATCCACCGGATAGCGAAATCCCCCCAGATGAGATATCAGGGTGGGACCAAGATTTCTGAAAGACTTTTCCTGTTGGTGAAACCTAATCATTCCATAAGGCATTCTTTTTTTTTATTGCTGTTACACATTTTTATGAATGTCAACTTGAAGTGATAAAAAATAAATTCTCTTCTTCAATTTGGTATCATATATTGAAAATTTTCTGTATACTGGATATTATTCTTCAACTTCAGGCAGCGACCATGCCTCCATACATGTACAATGCTTAATCTATGGAGAAGTATTTTTTTTTGCAGATGCTCCAAATTAAATGAGTGCTTCATTTCACAGAGGTAACGAATCATCACATGTATTGTTTCTGGTTTATGGCTTATTCTCAATTCATTGAAAGGTGGGTGAAGTGCATGGATCTCTAGTGGGGGTCAAAACTGTTTTACAACTTCAGTATTTGCTGAATAGCTTTGGCAGGAGGTAAAACAACTCTCACATCATACATGTTACCCGTGATACCCATAAAATTTAAAGTTTATTAACACAAGTCATAATTCCTCAGTTTTAACCCAAATATTAATCCATTCTGGGTTGACAAGGGCAACTTCCCAAATTCTGCATAAAAGAGAATGTTTTCGAACATTGTACTGGCTGGATGGAGTAGAGGTAACATCGTTACTCTATAACTGTGGAGGTCCAGGTTCAATCCCAGCCAGAGCACCTCTCCAGTAACTGTTCTTGGGCAAGACACCTAACGGTACATACTTGCGTACCACACAATATCGGCTGTGGAGTCCAGTGGTAAAGTCTCTACCCTTCGTCCTTGGAGAAGCAAGTCAAATCCTACTCAGCACATCCCTCCAATACAACTGTGGAGAAGCAAGTCTTGACTTTACGAGAAGCGGGTTCAACCTAACCAACAGGTCGCTGCTCTACAATCAAAGATGACGACTCGATCCCACTCAGAAGACGCCTCCAGCGAGTGTCCTTGGACAAGGCACCTAACGATATGGATGCACCTACCTCAAAAAATACTTGTACATCTCATAGATTGTAAGTTCCCTTGGGAACAGGATCCCCCTGAATCAGGTCATCATCCATGTGTGGTATTCCAATATATCAACCCCTTGTACACTGATCTTGTAAAGCGCTGCGGAATTTGTGGTGCTATAGAAATAAAGGATGATAATAATAATAAGCATTCAAATGGCGTATACACTAATGCTAAGTTTCTGAAAAACCCAATAAAAATGTAAAGTACAGCATTTTTACATTTACATTGTGTGTATGAGAAATCACAAGAGGCATTCAGAGACGGGGTAGCATAATTGATGAAATGCAATCATAAAGCAAACTCTGTTTTTCCATTTCTGATTTCCGTGATATATTCATCCCGTTTAAAATAGTTGCATGATTGTGCTTGTATTGACTCTCTCCTATCCCATTCAGTCAGGCACATACTCTTAACATATACCCACTCCTACTTCACTCAGCCAAGCACGTACTCACTCCCACTCCATTCATACACATGAACAAAATTATTATCACGCATAAAACACAACACTTGCCAAACTCGGCCAGTCCCCATGTACTCTCACAAAACCTGTCTTGCTCATCCAGTGCTGCAAGTGCTCTCACAATACCTGTCATAATCAACTACACACAAACTCTCGCAATATCTGACATTCTTAGCCAGCCCCTATGGACTGTTACAACACCTAAAATACAATTTTACTAAAAAACAGACCTATTTATTATTTTTTATAGGCTCTTTTTCATTATTTAGACACATTTTAATACATTTTTATTGGTTTAAACACGTATTAGGAGAATAGAAAACTTCCAATTTTTTGTTTACCTTTGCAGTTTGGTGTTATTCACCAATGCCAATTTGGAGCAATTCAGCAGTTATTGGTGCACATCGGCGAATTTTCGCCGATAACTAATATAGCAACTCCAATATCGGAAAATACAGTGACCATTCTCTAAATAGTAAATTCACTGTGTTTTTTGGGAAATTAAATCGCTGAAATCCGGCAAAATGGCCCGAAACGCAAAGCAATGACATTGCAAGTAATTTTGTTGTTTTTGTGAATAGGCCCTTTAGTTTTCTCAGTCCGCAAAACGTTTTCCCAGTAGTGATATGTTTTGTCTAGGTCAGGGGTCAGCAACCTTGGCTCCCTGATGTTTTGGGAACTACATTTCCCATGTGGCTCAGTCAGCCTTATGGGTGACTGAGCATCTTGGGAGATGTAGTTCCCAAAACATCAGGGAGCCAAAGTTGCTGACCACTGGTCTAGGGGACCTTTGCAATCTTCAAGGGGGGGGGGTGTTTTCTTCTTTTGGAAAGCAGTGATTTTCTTCATGGCGTCCTGCCATGGACACCGTGCCTATTCACAATGTTTTCAGTATAGTAGACCCATAAACATACAGGTTAACCAGTTCCAATAATTTCTTCTATTCCTTACATGTGAATTCTAGGGCTCTTTTTGGCCTTCTTGAGAATTGTGTGATTTACCTTTTCATTCACATTGGCTGTGCATCCACTTCAAGGGAAAGTAACAACAGATCTAAATTGTCTGGACTAATATATATTATGCCGAAAACTGATTGTGTTTTTTATGGAAAGTTGGGCAGGATAAAACAGAGACATGCACATTCAGACCCTAACCCATAATTCCTTGTCTGTATGGGTGTGGAAAAACCTATATATTATTATATTTTAATTAAGGTAGAATAAAAAGGTGGGCCTATTTCTTTTCCCAGTCCAGCAGAACATAAAATATAGAGAGGTACAAAAGGTAGGGTAAACGTGAGAAATTAGAGTTGGAGGCAATGATAAGATATGCAGGTATGGAGGATGAGATGGAGTACAAACATTGGCCTTGATTCCAATTAATGTGATAGTTAATATCGGCAAGTCTTCAGCTGTAATATGTGAAATTGCTTCAAAACGTATTCAGGTCTATTCACTAAAGGTGAAACTCAGGAGAATTGGCAGGAGAAGTGAAAATTCTAGGTCAAAATAGCCAAGCCAGAATAATTCTCCCATTTATCTCACTTTCCAAATCGGTTATTTTGTCCAGATTGTTCTCTTCTCCTGCCTGTTTTCCTGATTTTCACCTTTACAGGTCTATACACTAACAGGGTTAATCAGAGAAAGGTGAAACTCTGGAGAAGTGAAAATTATAGTTCAAAATAGCCAAACCAGAAATTTCTCCTATTTATCTCACTGTCCAAATCAGCTATTTTGACCTAGAATTTTCACTTCTCCAAAAGTTCTCCAGAGTTTCACCTTTCTCTGAATAACCTTGTAAAAATTGGCAGGAGAAGTTAACAATGTAGACCAAATTGCCAATTCGGAAAATGAGATAAGTGGAAGACTTTTTTGCTTTGGCTATTTTGACCTAAATTTTTCATTTCTCCAGTCATTCTCCTGACTTCGCCCTTTAGTGACTAGACCTGATTGTGAAGGTGACAATACATAACAGGCATCTACATTATTTTGCTATATATATATATTACTTAGAACCACACATAATGCACACATAATCATTTCAGCTACAACATTTACAACATTTATTTTAATTTTACAATTGTCAAATATAACAAAACAAAAACAATGCATGAAAAAAAAGTATTGCATTTTGGAAATGAGAATATTGTCCTTATATGTTTTCTGTTGGAGGCAATCAACTAAAATGTGTACATTTTTAAACATTGAAATCATCATGATCAGTAAAAACTCATAAAAAAATTAGCCAATAGTTATATAAACTTACATATTAAATAAAATAAATGCCACAACTAAAATGAGCGTGTTATATAGGAGTATATACTATATACACATATTACATAGCTAAAAAAAAAGGATGGAATACATGACAACATTGAAACCATTTATTTACATGACCCTTAACCCTCACTGTGAGGGAGTCCATAGTTTCATTGACATTACACCTCTATTGTAGTGGAATCGTTAGTCAAACACCTCACATGTACTGTGATATTTTATTATTTTGAAAAAAAACAAAAGAATGACATAGCATTTTTTTCTTAACAAAAAATAATATTTGAATAAGGCACACATTTTCCCCAAACTTTGCTTATAGAAGTTTCCATATGAAAGTAAAAACAGCTTATTATTTCTGAACTCCCAGTAGAAAAATAAGGTCATATTTGCATTATTCCAGTTCACTTTCTTCTCTAGCAGCTGACACAATAATTTTAATTATTTCATTATTTTATACCACATTGTCTAAGTAACACACCAAAACCAATTCATTACATGAAATTATTTGTTTCCTGTAAGTAGATGTCATTAAGGGGGAGAATATTGGTATAATCCCATAATACCTTGCATTATAAAAGGAAGTTGGGATGTACTCTTAAGGTTTGCGATAACCAAAGGGCATTGAGATAATAACAGGAATGCTACTAGTTAAAGAAAATTGTGTAATTATGGCATCGGCGTTTTACAGTTAGAACATTGTTTCCAACACCTTTAGTGTTTGACTCTGAAAAAAAAATAGTTTCGATATTTTGAACAAAAAAGCTGAATGTTTGTGGCACCAGAAATTAAAATGATCTTCAAAACCCATTGACGAATGAAAAGTTGAAAAATTTAATTTATGTTTATATAATTATCATACGGATGTAAATAAGTTAAATGAAGGAGTAAAGCAAACAAAGTGAGAAGATAAATTAAAATTAATCTTAATATGTTTTACACAATTAGAATCTACTTAATGTAATTCTTTATTAGCGACTATTTCTTCCTTTGCTTTCCTTGCTGTCATAATCTTTAGCTTTTGTTCACCTAACTCTGTATCATCAGACATGCTTAATGCTAATTTCATGTAATCTGTCCTTTTATCCAATTTTGTTTTCCACACTGTGAAGAAATTGTGTTATCTTTGACCTCTTACTGCTTACCGGTGTGCTATGTTGCACTGGTGGCAAGCGGGCTTAAATGCTGAAGGGCAGCATAGCACACCTCGACTTTCCGGCCTTCCTCCTACCCGCCTTTTTCCTACAACGATCCAATCGCGTTTAGTGGCTGCAGGGGAACTGTCTGGACTGCAGCCAATGACCGCTGGGAAACGAGGTGGGCCAGACCACTGCAAGTCGAGCTACATCGTTTAAATTTGTCATGTATTGAATAAGAGACTTGTAAAAATTGTTGACGAGCAGGACCAATTTATCCAGCAGGCAACTCCTCTCTGCATGCCTATGGGCTATAATCTAAGAAAAGCAGTAATCTCAATCACCACTCTTGGTAACCCTTTAACAGCTACTGAAAATACTATTCCATAGGCTATGGAATAGTATTTTCAGTAGCTGTTAAAGGGTTGTGGACCATAGCACTCCAGTAAATGTTACCAATAGAACACCACGGGACTGTATAGATGCGATTTCAGCATTCCAGGAGAAAGACACAGAAGACCGTTGTGACTTTGTTTTTGTTCTTCTGCATGAGAAGGCAGCAACTCTTGCTCTCCTCTTCACCAAGGAATAACAGGTATATAATTAATGTTTTTTCCACTTTTTTTCTATTGTTATATTAATTTTTACCTTAGCAAACTGGTTTTAAAAGCCAGTAAGGTCCTTCCATTTTTTTTTGGCAGCTGGTAGAAGAACAACTGCCTTCAAATCACTCATTATTCTACGGCTACCAACTCTTGTCCTATATACAAGTATGCAAGGTATACTTCACTCATATTACCTCTTGACATAGAATACCATGTGGGCCTTAAAAGCTTGCAAGAGTTTCCTCATTGATTACTGAGAATTCCTCAATCGTTACTTCATGTTTAGAATAACAACCTAAACGTGATGGCTCTTCTGACAATTACAAGATATCATTGTTTTATCTGTTACATTTTTATTGGCATGTCATTTACCCCTTTCCACCCAGACATGTTTTACCACACTGTTTTAGTATTCAAAATGCACTAGAACATTGACCCTATATTTTTTTAGACGATGGGTTTCCTATTACTCTTGAGTTATTCTATTTTCTAAAGCTTCTTTCTATCATCTTCGTTCTATATCACTATAAATATACTTATAGGATCCAACTATGTGCTAGTAGAATCCAGATGTTGATGTGATCACTGCAAAAGGATGTTCTTTAAAAGTTAAGAAAAAATATAGCATTTCATGTTTCACCATTTAGTATACTTATTTTAGACGTGTAGAAAAGTTCAGTAAATAAGGCACTATTAAAAAGTACATTTGTGGTCATCACCATCCACTGTTATCTCTCATGTAGATTGTAAGCGCAAATGAGCAGGGCCTCTTCACCTCTTGTCCCGATCCTAGGTTTGTTTATTTGTGTCTTGTTCCCCTTGGTTATTGTAAAGCGCTGCGGAAACTGTTGGCGCTGTATAAGTTATGATAATAATATGACATCATAATTAAATATAGAGTTTAATGCACAGGTCTGAGTTGTAAAGTGATTCAACTCTTTACAAGTTATTTTGCAAAAGCTGATTAAGTTCCATATGTAAAAACTGGTAGTCCCTATAGAATACCTAAAACAATACCCACATGATCTCTAGGCTTGTTTTATGTGCTTTCTACCATCTTACTCTATATAGAGTATGTTTATTTTAAACTAGTCAGAATATGATGGTTTATATGTAGGGGCCAGGAACGGAAAAATAATTCTGTGTTTCAGCCAACGAATAAACTTTTATCATTGAACGAAGAGAACAACTAGTATAGTCCTAGTATGGTACATGCTACACAAAATCTAAAGTGAAAATATAAAACCTATACTCCCTGCCTCCGCTGCTACAGATCAAAAGGATGAGAGAAATGACTTGCGCAATGGGAGATACCCTGTGCAAGACTTCTCCAAAATTAGGGATCTGTGTACCGTCAATACTGTACTCATCACTTGTATAGGTCTCATTCAGTGTATCATATTTTAATGTAAAATGAAAGTGTCCTGTTCTCTATATTTTTACTTTTCCGTCTCCTAACGAACAAAAACGCATACCGTACTGATCAATTTTTAGGTCATAACTGCCAAAATACTATTGTATTGCTTTACAAGGGTGTATTATAAGCATTGCCAAAAGAATTATAAAAATGTTTGATAAGAATATATAAGTATATCTGCATTGGTGTATTAATGGTTCTGGTCTCAGTATCTAAAATAAAAGGTTCTCTTTTAGTTCCCTAAATAAAACTTATTATTGCTTACATTTAACTTGTTCACAGAATCCAGTGGTTTTACGGAAAACAACTTTCTATTGCAGACAGTATAAAAATTTATATATTGTATACCCTCCTGTCGAGGCTTAAGGCCGGGGTTATACGAGTGCACTATGTGCGCCCATACTGATGTGCCTCCCGACATCGGTCGCAGCATTGTGACGCTTCGACAGGGCCGGCCACACACTGTAGCGTGCGCAAGAATTGCCTGTTCTACAGCGGGCGTGCAGCGGAAGTTCTGAAAGCCTCCCCGTCGAAGCGCTACAATGCGCATTTGGCAGGGCTGCAAAGCTCGATCCTCCATAGGAGGATCGAGCCTTGTAGCGCTGAGCACACTAACTGCGGCCAGCGAGGTGGTCAGACGTGTGTCGGAATGGAAGGAACGTCCACTCTCATAGACGTTCCTTCCGCTCTGCAAAATGCTCGGCTGACCCCGGCCTAATAAAACCAAAACGATCTTCAAGGTTTGCAGAACCTCTCATGCAGGGGTGACGTCCTTGGCATTCAATACTGGACAACCTTTCTGGGTGATCGCAATTTGATTTGCATATGGAATTGTCATCTCTGTAATAGCACAATCAAGCTAAAACCTTGTAAGACCTGAGAAGTCTCCACTGTAGAGAAAACCACGAGTGATGTTACTCGTTCTGGGAACTGCACAAACCTCTTTTTGTTAACTAATTAACTAATTAATGTACCTTATTCTACATAAAATATGGACTCCAGAACATGCCCCTGAAATTTCAACACATTAGACATGACAGCCGATGTGTTGAAATTATTAGAAAACCATTGAAATCTGTTTTTCCTGGACAACACCAGGAAGCTCAAACTACTATCTAAATGTAGTAACACTTTTTGGCCAGCAGTGGGAGCCAGTTAAAAAGGGCTTACCTATAGTGACCATATGCAGTGAGACAACTCTGTATATTTTTACTGTTTGGGTAATAGGAAGTCATTTCCCATAAAACCAATGGGTACTGGTAGTGCTTTTATGGAAAATCACTTGGTATTGAAGGGATTCATATCCAATAACAAAGCAAGCAACTCTCTATATTAAATTAATGCTAAAACAACGTAATTTTGTTTAAAGATGCTGCTGCATGGCATATTGGAAAGGTAGGAATGCTGTAAATTTTAATGCATGGGAAAGTTATAAACACTAATTTAAGGCAGGCATCCTAAAAGTCATTGTTTATCTAATTTAACATTAGGGTGCATTTTATATTAAATGCAGGAAAGCTTCGTCCTGCAAACGCAGGGATTGTATAATTTTTGGCAGACTGTGAATGACATTATATACGGTAGATGCAGTAACAAAGCATATTAAATTCTAATTGACAATAGACTAAATTGACGATAGTTTAAATGTACAAGAGAAGTCATTTTTTTTGTTTGGACAGGAACACGTCCAGTATTTGTGTTTCATGATACAAAGACTGTAGTGGGTCTTTAGGATTAAACCAACCTTTAGTGTTAAAATGAAGGTTTAAGCTAAAAAAACAAAACAACAGGTATTGTAATTCTACATTTATAAATAGGGTCTTCTTTTGACGATTATGAGTAAACGGTTAGAAATGAGATTTGAGAAAACATTTGATAAAAATTGATATAAAATTAATTCATTTAATAATTTGCTTTCTGTCTCCCGTTAAAAATACATCCTCAAAAACGCTAAAATAGAAACAACTATTCTAAACAATTGACATAGTTTAAACACAAACACGCAACCTCTATATATGCTTGTCTCATCTTTCGCATGAGCCCATAACATACATAAATAAATAGAACTCCATTATATTTTATAAAATTACTGATTTCTTTTGATATTATTTAAAATATAAATGAATAACAGTGGTTGGTGTTTACCATGTATATGGTTCTGGATTCCTAAATGTCATGATTATCAGATGTTGATCACAGGCTTTCATGCTTAACAAATGGTCGGAGTGGGTGTTGTAATCGGAGTTGATTTGTTAGCTTCAGACTAGTCTTGGACTGGCTATTGGAAAAACTGATTAAAAACGTGCTGGGTCGCAATGGCAATGGACCATAGACTGACTGGGAAAACCAAATTATCGCAACAGAGGGCTCATCGAAAGCCAGAGCTACTGCTTTAAGGGCTGTTTGGGAGATCTAAAGAATGTTTGCTTCATCCAGAGCTAAGGTCTTGAAATCCAGTCGGTCAGAGTAGCTTAACCCCTGACTGTCCATGCACCAAATATTGATTTTGTCCTTTCCCTAATTGTGTCCTGCTTTTATGTTTCCCAATAGTAAATACTCAGACTGTCACTGGACACAATACAGTGTAAAAAAAAGTAGATATATATGAATATAAAAAGATTTTGAAAAAAAATACAGTTATGTTGGCTTTTTAGACTGATCACATGGTGCCGTTTTGTAGCATGTTGTTACGGAAAAGCACATATTTCTGACATATTACCATGCTATTTTTCACTGTGAAAACGTCCATGTTAGGAAATTTGTTAACAAAAGTTTTTTAAAAGATATAACCTCCATATCCATTGTTTTAATTCATTTCAAAGCCCACTTTGAATTTTTTTAATTTAACTCCTATATGTTTATAACCAAACCGCTTAATTTTTCCTCTGTTGAATATTCATAATTTCTATAATGTTATGTAATAATTGTTTGAGTTTATCTATACAGGCAAAAGATACCTATGGTTTGTACAGAAAAGCTTTAAAATTCCAGATGTCCTGCTTGCAATGCGTCTCCATTGTTTTTGTTTTTATACAATTATATTATAGTTAATACTTAAATATATCATAACTGGATAAAAAAATCAACAGATCCAAATATAGAGCTCCACCTTTCTACATATAAAGATTCACAGTCTGAAAATGAAGAAGGTTTATAAAACAGTCACTGTGCTCGAAATTGGATATCCCATCCACATGAGCATTATGGATCTTTATCCACGAAGAACCCTAGGGTACCATATGAGAATCTGCAGAACATTTTCAATCTGACTGAAGACACAAAAGAACTGCTTTTGCTAAGGTTGGGTTGGAGGACACTAATTCCTAAATTAAATATATCATTGTGTATAAGATTCACATCAGATCAGTGATTCTTCATGAGGTCAACAGTCAATTCTGTGGAAACTTATTAGCCACAATGAATATTTCAAGGAGCAAAGGTTGGGTATACAACCTAAGCTATATATACCATCAATTTGCTGCACATCTAACCACTAGAGATTCTCTTATCAAAAACAGCTCTACCTAAAGCTGTTCGGAAAATCTATCTTCATGGTCATTGTTAGAAAAGTTTATGTTCATATGCTCATATGCACAAAAAGGAAAAATAGCAAGCCCTCTCAAGGGGGACATTACAAAGATGCATGTTATTTTTCAATTCCGCACATCTCTGCGTGTAATTTACATACGGTGTGTAATGGTTTCTACATTTTAATAGTTTAAAATCGCAATCCAGTTTTGCAGCAGGCTTATGAAGACATCCTGGGTACATTCCAAGAAGCAGGAGGAAATAAAGAGCACAACCGAAGTTTAGTATTTTAGGTTTCATTACATAGACTATTATTTCACTGCATTGTTTGTATGTGATAATCTTGCAATTTGATGACTGGTATTTATAAAGTCTTGTCATACGGGGTTATTCCTGATGCTAAATAGTGGTACACAAACACAATGAATTCCCTTGTAAAAAACAGCTATGCATTATATTTAATGTCTGAAAGCTGTAGAAGTAAATATTATCTTAATAGCTTTTCTCAATCTCAAGGATGCTCTTAGATGATTTTTATAAAAGTGCTAAAAAAAAAAGGATAATAATTATCCAACCCATTATAACTCTTTGCATAATCTATTACTGATTATTTATTCTTGCTATAATTCTGGGGTGAACTTCCTACAGGGTTCTTCTGGAGTGTGTCCAAGGCCACCTAAAAAATAAGGATAATGGGTGAGAATAAGCAGCTGTGTTCAAAAGGTCAACATCATTGAAACAATTCTGTATTGGACCTTGACAAATAAAGCAAAAATTGGATGGAACAATTAAAAAAGAGAAACAGCAGAGGAGCTTGAATGACGTGTCGCTTCCAGTTCCGCAAGTGGAAGCACCTATCAAGTCCGAGGTAACCCATTTATCATCGACAGCAAAGCCCCACATAACAATCCTTCAAAACACAAGGAAACGCATGTTGAGTTTGCTCATTCTATGGTAACGGATGATTTAGAAAAGTGTAAGCGTGATAAACTATATTTGGCTCACCATTTATTGCATCAATAAGAAATAAGATTAATGGTCAAATCAATGGTGAGTTTCAAAAAGCACAATAGATTAGACAAAGGTGGTTTTATTTTTCTCTGGTACAAAAATAGATGTGTCTTTGGATGTTACCTAAAGGAAGGAAGAAAAAATCCTTTAAGGCACTGAATTATTTTTTCCGGGAAATAATGATCTGCATGTGTTGGATATATCCGCTTTAATTGTCACCGATCCAAGTTTGTTTAGAGCTGGCAACAACGGAAGGTTCGTAACCAGCATTCTGGATGGATATACATATACATTTATAAAAGCATATACTGCTTTACATTATTGTTTTTGCTCCGAAAGTCTTTTGAATACAATATGTTGAAAGTGCAAATATGAAGATAGCTTCAAACTATTGTGTTGAGCTGCGTGAAGTGTTATCTGCAGGCACAAGACTCCACTGTCATGTTGGGATATACTTTGAGGACAACATTCTTGTTTTCGTCAAAGAACAGGATGCTGAGGGAAGACATCTTCTCTGGAACACAACACGGCTCAGGGATCCCGGGTACTACGCCAACAGCACGCACAATGCTTTGGATAGTTGCATGGTTTGAAGGCTTTAAAGACTAAATAAAAGAGGATAAAAATACATTTAAAACTGATTGACAATGTTAGAAATTTAATTATGCAAAAATACATAAGGCCTATTTAATTACCCTTACAGTTTCTAAAGATAACTTAAAGTATGTCAATCATCCTTTATCAACCAGGGCTTAGGAAGTTATACTGTTTAACCCTTTCACTACAAAAAAACATACGTGATTTTTTTATTGAAACACCTTACAAATTTAAACACCATTAATGAACAGTGAGTGTTCTCACTGGTAAGAAATAAAATATTTAGTCAGGGTAACTCCTGCTACCCTGAATTACTGAAGAGAAAATTGAAGGAGCAGAACCCACCCTCAATGTAAAAACCGTGGCACAACCCTTACTGCTAAATTACAATAGTCAAGGAGTAGACAGAATACAGGGAGAACTCTGGGGTCACATACACACTGGGTTTCATAACTGCTGAAAATCCCTGTATAGTGCAGATGCAAGGTGTTACTGTAATGTCTATGCCACATACAGATATTCATTTTATATTTTTTTGGTATTTTCTGGATTCTAGATTGGTGAACCACAAAGGCCAAAATAACTTGGTGCTAGGTTCCAAGTAAGGTGTAAAATTAACCAGACATCTGGTAAATTTAGCAACTCTTTAGACTTTAATGCCTCTGATAAGTCTACTAGAATACTGGTTAAGTTTACACCAGGCTTGGAAACTAAACATTTATATTTTGCAGATGATGAAATTGTATCATTTCTATAACTATATTAAGATTATTCACATTTAGAAAATAACATAGGTTTAGCCAGTGCTTCTATTTAGTAGTTTGCTGAGCCTAAACTCGTCATGGTAATTATAGGTGTTTTTTTCCCCAAGAATGCAACCTACACTATCTGTTCTTCTGGAGTTGGTCACGGCAAAGAGTTTGGTGGAAAAGAAAACCCTCTTTAATTTTAACTGGGCAATCCGCTGTTCATTTCTGAATACATCCTTTCCCTATCACTTTTCTCTAACATTTTAAATAATTTTTTTTTTTTTTTTTTACAATTTCACAGGCATAAATCCAGAAACACAAAAAACTTAAAACCTAAAAGAGGAAAATGTAAACATCACTGATATAATGTCTATACCAGAGGCTTGAACTACAATTGTAACTACAATTGTTTTTTTTGTACAGTTATTAAGAATTTTTACATTTTATGCTACATGAGGATAACCCTTAAAGTGATCTGTCAGAAATTCAGAGTCTCACTATCATCTACTCTAAAATAACAAGATTTAAAGCCCCAAGTCCGCTGGGTCCCGTGTCTTCCATGAGAGACAGGTGGACACACTTGGTCGAGCTAATGGAAAATGTAAAAATGAAATCCAGGATTTGCCTGCTTGTAAACTTTATGATTTCATATTACTTTTCGGGTCCACCCAGCCCCATGTAATAAATGAGAATGGAAGCCAATTCATCCCTTCAATTCCACAGACATAACTCTGCAAACACAAAAATGTAAAACCTAACAACGCAGAATGTAAGCACTGCAGATGTACTGTGTACGCAGCAGGCTTGAAGTTGCTACAGTTATTACGAAAATTAAGTCAGATACATGATTTTTTATTGTTTCTTTGCCTAAAATGATGGAAGAGATGTTTCTTAATTCAGTGACAAGAGATCTCAGGTACTCAATAATTTGGTATGGGTGAGAAGACCACTGCACCACTCCATCCTCCACTGACAATGTTCTGTCTTGATAAATAACTCGAGTGATTGTACACTAATTACGAGTGATAATAACCTTGTTTTGCTATATGACACTGAGGCTGTAGCTATATTGTGCAATTTGTTGGTCGGACCCAAAGCCGTTGTTTTTTATGCTCTTTCTTGTGGTGAAGCCAATCCACTCCTAATTTATATTTTTCTCAACTCCTCAGGATCTCTACTTCTAAATTTCAGGCTCCGTTTGATCCATTGTTGATGTGGGTTGAAACACCAGCCCCGTACTCCTAATGTCGCAAAAGATCTCCACTGTAATACACTGCTCTGCAATGTCTATAAGTTGTATTTCTTTGAGCTTCTTCTATTGTACTTTGAGTTTTAATTTGAAAGAAAAAGATGAGCTGTAAACCTTTCTCGCTATCTATAGCTTTCAAGAACTATTTCTCTATCTGTATCTCTTTGTCTATATAGATCTATTCATCTATGTTGTATATATAAATCAGTACATATTATCTAAAGGAAACGCATTTCACAAATCTAAGGCTAGGGTCAGACTAACGCATTTTTCGCGTTGTCCGTGAAAAAGTGCGTTCGAACGAATGGACGTATTTTTTCACGGAATACGCGATAGCGGTCATACGATGCGCATTTTCGGCCGTGATTTTGTACAGATCATCAATAAAACCCTTTTTGCGTCTGGACGTTATGTTGGCCGGACATTAGCAGCGTCTGACGTCTCCTAATCACACACACACGCCGCTATGCGGACGCAGCGCACTCTGTACGTCAGTACTAGTGGTTTGACGTTCTCGAAAAAATGCGTTCGTTTGCCACTTGCGTTCTTCATATGCTGCCTAGGCATTGGACGTCATTTGCTGCTAGCACGGCCGTGATTTAGTGCGGTTAAACGCACGTTAAAACTGCTTTCGTCTGACCTTAGCCTAAATACACTTCCAGATTTCGATCGTCGAAATTGTAAAACTATTAATTAACACTGAGACTATTGAAAAAGCTCATTCTGCACTTCATTTACTTAAATATTATTATTATTAGCTGGTTCAAGACTAGAGTGACACAAAATATATTTTTCCAAAACCTCACAAGTTGAAAGTTAGAAGAAAATGTGATCTTACCTAGCAAGTCCCAATACTTGGACGAACGCGCAAACTAGTGGACACTAAAAGCTGTGGAATGTGAACTTCAATGAGCGGACAAAAGGTCACACTTTACTACCTAGAAAAGCATTAATGTTTGGATAGTGTACAAGAAATTCCTTCTCATAAACTTCATTTTTTTTATAATCTCACTATTTTAACAACTACACTTATAGAACAGACATAAAAATATTACTTATTTATGGCTTCACATGGCTTCCTAATAAAACAGCTGGGATATTTTATTGATTAGAAAAAAAACAAGCAGTTCATAAAAAGGAGATGCACTTTCTTGCCCGACATTGCATGAAAATATATAAAGGATATAAAAGTCAGTGTAAAAATACTATTAAAATATTTACAGTACCTTTGGCATTGGAAACTGGCAGGCACCTGAACAGTAATAGGCATCAAAGGATTTAGGGGAAATAATCCATTCGCTCCAGCCAATGTCTGCAAAATCCACTTTCAGATAGCGTCTTGCACAGTTTCTGGGTTCATTCCACTGCTTTTTTCTAGCCTTCTTCAGTGTCTGCTCATCAAACTGTAGAGTCTGGCCTTTCTGACGCGCACCTTTTCTAAGCTTCTTCTTATTTTTGCCTTTTTCTGCAGGTCTAACATGAAGATTTTTAAATGGTTTCTTTTCCTCCCATACCTCCTCATCCTCATTGTATTGGTATTCAGCTCCTGGGAGCTCATTGTTTTGTAAGGGTAAGAGTATGTCAGTAGACCGTTTTCTCCGGAGTTCGACGGTTTCTGTTTTCCGGTGGGGTTTGTGGGTTAGAGGATTGCGTTTTCCTTGTAGGTTTGAAACAACACTATCTGGCTCTGAGATGGCAGAGTCATTAGCATACACCAAGATGTAGGGTTTGAGGCCAAAGATTTGCCTCCGTCTATGATTTGGCATATCGGTGGTCATGTTGATGCCGATTAGTGTCTCACCATGTTGTTTGGCATTGTGTAGTGCCTGAGTGATATCCTTCCACTGCCAAGAAGGAAAGTCCCTGTATGATGTTGATATGTTGATGAAAAAATTACCCAGAACACGACTTTGATTTTCAAGAGTTTTGACGCTCCACACAGCTAATTCTAAAGAAATATCATGTTTCCGGTGTCCATTACGAGCGCAGAATGGGAGATGACGACATCGATGGCTAGTGTTAAATAAATCTCCGAGATAATAATGAAGTGTAGCTGAAAGGATGTTTTCTGATGATGTCAGTGAGGTTAGGTTGAAAATATGTCTACCAGTGTTCTTTAATTCTCCTGTAAAACAAACAAAACACAAAAAAAGCATTAGGCTTAACAACAACACATTCGACAGCGATCATTCTAATGATTATTAAGATGTATGAATTTCTTTTCTGTAAAACTTTGAACCTGTTTGATAGTTTGGATGATTACATTAAGGAATTGTCATTTAGAATGATACTAAATAATCTAAAGTCACTTCAGCAACCTAAATGGAAAGCTGACCTGGGAGTATGCAAGTAACTACAGGGGTTATTTACAGAGAACCGACATGTCGCTGACATTTTGATGCTCTCTCATTCCCTGCACTTCGGGGAATCAAATTTCCTGAACCTGCCGTGAATTCTGCATTCACCGCAGGGTCCCCGGAGTGTGGAGAAAAGTTGCCACAAAACCGGCGAATAATGAAAAAAAAAATTAGCTGCAAAACCGCCAAAATTATCGGATGTGTCAATTTCGGCTGGTCCGGCAAATTATCGAATCAGATTAGATTCGGTAAAGCACTGGGAAACCACTGGGAAAGTATCGGATTCAATAATTTTGGAGGTTTTGCAGGGTTTTTTTTGTAATTGTGCACAAATTATCAGATCCAATCTAATCCAATAAATTTAGCAGATCCGATCCGCTAATCTGTCGCAAACACGCAAAACCCGTCTGGAAAAAGCCGAACGTAGCAACTACCAGCGGCCAGAAAAAGTCGACAAGCCGACGAATAGGGCAAGAAAAAAACAAACCAAAAGGATTGAAAGTGTCAAAATTGAAACGCTGTTTGCAAAAAAAATACTGAAAGAAAATGTCTGGAATTAACATATAAGGTTATATGAATGATAATAAAAAGGTCTGTTACAAAAAAAATAAAAACTGCTTTCCAAAAAAAACGGGGAAAAAAATTTTGCTGAAAAAAATCAAATGGCTAAAAGATCCTAAAAAAATAAATAAAGAAACTTTTTGCTGCAGATTAAAAGAATAAACGGTTTATTAAATATATTTTTACATTGAAACTTATGGGGTTCGTCTGAATAAACCTGCCAAATGAAAACACCGTACAGCAGGGCACTTCAGCAGCTTTTCACTGCTGTTCGGTGTTCTCTGAATAGATTAACCATGGCTTCTCTATGGGGACTTTCATTGCCAACAAACAGGCACCATATTTCCTGGCAAATCGCCAACATTTGGCGAACTGCCTGCTTTCTGAATAGCCGAATGGCCACAAAAATGCACCGTATGGGGAAATACACTGTTCGGTGCATTTTCTGGGCAAGTTCGGATCTCTGTGAATAACCCTGTATGTGCTCAAGCAAGAAGTTCCTTAGATGCTACTTTGTTATGGACTTGAACAGACTACTATTATGAAACTGACCTATACTTTGGTGGAAAAGATATTCTTCTAAAGCAGTGCCAGGTTTTCCAGATATCAGAAGATCAACAGAAGTGATCTGATTTGCTGCTCAGTGATTGCAGTCCTTAGTCTGTATTTCCCCAAGGTAATCCTTAAAATATGGCCTGTTAGTGATCCATGAAGACAGGCTTGAAAACCACTGCCCTAGAGCATTTTTAGTGCAAACTACAGTATATAGTGATAGATTCCAATTCTATAAATCCTTTAGCATTTTGTTACTGAACTTTCGTTGCCCAAATATCTGTCAAATTCATTAATATTCTCCTAGAAAATAAGTCTCCTGTAATGTTACAATGGAGCCTTTGTGACTTATCTTCCTGGTCTACCTGGATAAGATCTTGAAAAATGTATATTGACTGTTAAATTCTAAATTCCTTCTTGCATGTTACACTGTAACCAGAAGACATAATTCTTCTGTAGCCCCAAAGAGAAAGGTCATTATCTGTGCTTTTTCAAAATCAGTATAGTCAGAAGCTAAACCATTGACAACCTTTCCCATAGATCCTTTCTGTGACTAATGCCATAAGCATCATGCATTATGTCATGACATTGGTTTTTGCCAGAATAATACACGTTGTGCCTTCACTGTATCTGCTGTGACTGGTGACTTTCATTTGTTCTCACTTCTGGTCCTATTGTCAGTACTATGGTAAGGAAAAGCATATTTGTGCATATACTTCCTTATTCTTACTTTTCTTTTTCTTTCAGTCAGAGTATACCAAGGAAGAATTGTTTTCCTGCATTCTCATATTCTAGTAAAGAATTATCCCCATTGCTTCCTTATTGCCAACATCCCACATTTGCATTCTTAGGGCCCTATTCTGAACTTGGTGTAAACCTAACTAAAGCTGTTGTAAACTTAACATTTGTAGACTATTACACACTTGTTGTTAAGATATAGTGTCTCCTGTAGTTATCTCAAATATGGGAATCACTATTCCACTCTTGCCATAAACTGACTTTGCGGCTCAAGTCTTGCAATTAGAAACATAGAAACATAGAAACATAGAAAAATGTCGGCAGATAAGAACCTTTCGGCCCATCTAGTCTGCCCAATTACATGGATACTTAACCTGGATTTATCTTTTGTTTAGGATAGCTTTATGCCTATCCCATGCCTGCTTAAATTCAATCACTGTTTTGGCCTCTACCACTTCTACTGGAAGACTGTTCCATGTATCCACCACCCTCTCAGTAAAATAATGCTTCCTGATGTTACTTTTAAACCTTTGCCCCTCTAATCTAAGACTATGTCCTCTTGTTTTGCTATTTTGTTTCCTTTTAAATATACTCCCTTCCTCTACCTTGTGGATTCCCTTTACGTATTTAAATTCGCAATTCCTTGTCTTTCCTTACTCTAAATTAACGTCTCCTATACTTTGTATAGGAGATGATAATTTGCACCCATGGATTGAAGCGCAAGCTATTCCAAGGTAGATTTTCTTGCTTACCGTCTCCATATTACCGGTAACTATGGAATAAGGTCCTTAGAGTTTATAAGGTTTGCATTGGTTGGTATCTTATTGAACAAATTCTGGAATATGAATTCATAGGGCATACAATTGATAACTAGAAGAGATTTTTGACAATGTATTGGTTGTGTTCCTTAAAATATCACTGGAATACAGTAAGAGTTCTTAAGAACAACACTCTACACATTATAGAGTTGATTGATGGCAAAAGATTAAAATTTCAACAATGTTTATTATTAGGCTGTCATTCTGAAAGTAGTTTTCTTGTGTAAGAGATTAATTATCATGTGGTACTAATTAAATTGCTTCTCTTTCAACAACTGATGGTAACACCAACCACAATCTCATACCCACAACTGCAAAACTTGCATGAAGAAACTAGGTTAATATCTCCAAACTAAAGGGAATCTTATTTCCACATTTTTCTCTTGGAAAACGATGTCTCTTGTTATACTTGGGGCTCTTTTCCAGGCCCTTGTGGTTAACGAGTGAACTTTAAGCATAACAGCCAACTTGTAAGTAATAATTTCTCCCATCCTATTCCAGCTGAGTCGCAAGTGATTTGCAAACATTGTGCGCGGAACTGTAGGTATCTACTAGTGGTTCCGTAACATAGAGGTTTGCCTTCAATTGAGTTGCTACTAACAGTTAATCACTCGCACCATATTTTATACATTAGTGGCTCCCTGTTACATTACAGACAGAATAGGACTCTGGTTTCTCACTTTTCTTTCTGCGTCGGTTCCTCATTCCCTCACTTCAGTTTTCAGTGGGATGAGAATGAGGACAAAAGTCCACAGTGAAAATCAATATGGTGCTCTTTATGTTTTCTCCTGTGGTAACTACGGTGTATATTTATTATCTTATTTATTAGATTTGTGTGCATCTCCTGTGTTGTCTATAGGGATTATTCAGAGAGAGACGATCTGGCCCCGAAATGTAACCGGACACTGAAATTCAGCATACGGTGACATTTTGGGGCCATTCTACTATTCAGAGAACAGGCAGTTCGCCAAATTTTGGCGAATTGCCAGCAAATATGGTGCCTGTTCGATGGCAGTGAAATTCCCCAAAGAGAAGCAATGGTTAATCTATTCAGAGACCACCAAACAGCAGAGAAAAGTTGCCGAAGTGCTGCCCTGCTGTTTTCATTCTGCATTTTTATTCAGGAGAATCGCATAGGCTTCAATGTTAAAAATATTCCTGTTTTAATTCAATATCTAATAAACCGTTGACTATAATATTCTGCACTAAAAAGTCTATTTTTTAAATCGTTTTTTCTTTTTTCTGTAGCAGACCTTTTAATTATCATAAATTGGATCTTTTATGTAAATTCCAGACATTTTTGTTCAGTAGTTTTTTCGCAAACAGCATACTGTTTTTTGTTGTTTTTTTAACCCCGTTCGTCAGCTTGTTGGCTTTTTCTGGCGACTGCTCTGTGCTGTGATCAGAGGCTCGTCGGCTTTTTCCGTTGTGGTTTTTGCGGCGGTTTCAGCGGTTTTTCGGCAGGTGCTCGACGGGTGTTCGTCAGGTTTGTGGTGGGTTTTCCCTGCACTCCGGGGATGAATGCTGAATTCGCCGCAGGGTGGGGAACTTTGATTCCCCGAAGTGCAGGAAAACGTGGGGTACGAGAAAGTACTGAAATGTCAGTGACATTTCAGGGCTGTCTGAATAGCCCCTTATATTTTTGGTGTTTATGTTATTGGAATTCTTTTATGTAAAAATTCAATAAAAAGGAAAGTTCACAAACTGAAATTTTCCATAATGCTTAGCTATCAGTAACAGTAATGCCAGATGCTTTTTTCCTTCCACATGAAGGAGAGCGCACAAGAAGGAGATATGAATGGTTTTAAAAAATATTTTTGTTTGTTATGTCCATGGATACAACTCTAATATTATTATTATTGTCATTTATTTAGCGCCAACAGTTTCCGCAGCGCTTATGAAATGAAAGTACTAAAAAAAATAACCTGTATATGAGTGGGCCCGAACTGGCAAACCTGGCCTGGCAGTAACACATGTTCGAAAACACCAGAGAGCTGTAAAGTTGAGCTGTGTGGAAAATGTATATAAAGCGCAGTGTATGTATATTCAGGCTCTTCAAATGGACTGGAAAGAAACCAAAGAATGTGAGCAGCAGGTTTCCGTGTTTTATTCATTTACACCATGCGTCCAATCTTTACTAATCTAACATGGAGCTCCCACATTTGGAATTTTAAAAGGGGCAGCTTATGAAAACATCCTCTGGCTTTATTTTTAAGGAAAGTATTATAAAACTGTGGTAGGGCATTGCTGGGATAAAATATAATGCTTTACCTACAGTGATGCAACGGCATGTACTGTTACAATTACGTGATGCCGAAAGGAATGCGCTCAGTGGTGTTCCCTCCAAAGTGATTTTTGGGAATTCAGGCTCTTAAGGAAAAGGCCGACAACTTGTAACTAAATAGTAACCTCTTACAACAAGACTTGACAAATTTGCTTTGAATCTAGTAGCCAGCTACAAAAGTTAGGAGCCAACGTTTCGGCGAGGATTCGTCTTTATCAAGGTATCATTTATCATTAACTCCAGATCTGTCACTCATGGGGTGTTGGCAACATAAAGGATTATGGCCCAATTGTATTGGAGGGATAATAATGAAAGCAGCATTCCAATTGGTTTTACAAACTTCCTGTTTATTAAAAACTGAACATGATCCATTAACTCCAGACCTGTCACTCATGGGGTGTTGGCAACATAAAGGATTATGGTCCAATTGTATTGGAGGGACAATAATGAAAGCAGCATTTTGATTGGTTATACAAACTACCTGTCTATTAGAAACTTTAGGATTGGCCAGCAATGAACAGATAAGAGTATATAAGAAATAAAATGGTCATTTGATATCAGCAGCCAGCTGAGGAAGCCACTAACATATTGTGTAAAGGTGAAACGCGTTCTGGCATTTTTTATATGTTTTAATTGTTTTATTAAAGTTTTTACTACTACTGCTGGAGTCTTTTTGCTGGAGTCTTTTCGTTGGATAAGGTTTTTTCGGATGTTGTACCTGATAAACAACTTCTGAGCACATTTCCTACGGACCTAGGCTAGGTCCTATACTTTGTGAGTATACTTTGTATATCTATTCTTATCTACATTACTACGGTCTGTGCTATGGTCCTTGCCTTTTATATTTAAGGTATCAAAGGATTTCAAGATCGGATGGGCATCTGGGTGGCCGGTCAACTACCCTAAAGGTTTTTCACCTTGAACCAGGAGGGTTCTGCATCATGTGAGTGCTACCTTTTTATGCATATACTAGTATGTTCATATGGGTTGCACTATGATACATTTCTTTGGTTGTATAAATAAGAAAGCCTAAATATACTATTGGAAACTGTGACCCTCACCCTTTAACAGGAACATTGTGATCGCTACACCCCTTCCATTTCGTTGTCATACTAAATATAGGGGTGAACTGTAGACCAAAAACAATGGGAATAGGAGCAAAGAGTACTTAGGTTTTATATATATATATATAACCTGTGTGTTTATAGCCACTTGCTCATCACAGCAATTCGATGAATTGTATCCCAGAGTTCCTGTGCCACATTCCCCATATGCAGCAAGGAATTCTGGGTAGGATATGCAAATGACATCTGTCTCACTTTTTTGCATCCTGTATCTGTTATTACACAGAACCCTAAAATCAATGCTATGCCACACTGTGGCTTTCTAGCACAGATGAGGTTTATGCAACTGGTCAAAGCCACTCCTAGGACAGCACTGTTTTGGGTTTATTGGACCCTCATCAACTAGGAGCTAGACATGATGACCAGTTGCAGTGGATGCTTCGGACCCGTAGGGCAAGTCAGTATCTACAACAGTTGTGGTGGAGGACAAAAAGCGAGATAAAAAGCCTCCACACTATCATAAGTGTGTTTATTATTGCAGAAGCCATTTGCACATCACAGCAATTCGATAAATTGCATCCCAGAGCTCCTGTGCCACATTCCCCATATGCAGCAAGGAATTCTGGGTAGGATATGCAAATGACATCTGTCTCACTTTTTTGCATCCTGGATCTGTTATTACACAGAACCCTAAAATCAATCACAGCAATTCGATAAATTGCATCCCAGAGCTCCTTAGAGAACATTCTGATAATGAGTTCCAGTATAGTCACAGGCAAGTCCCTGTAATCCAAGAGGAATAAGCATAGGAGATCCAAGAGTTCTGTAAAGTAAATAAGTCCAGAGGCCTGTAAGTAAATAGGAGATCCAGGAGGTTTACAAATAATAAGTCTAGGAGGGTTGTAGCAGGGATTGCCTTGAGAGGATAGGATCCAGCAGAGTATGGGTCATAGGATTCTTGGAGAAACAGCAGGAAGCTCCTTGCAGTTTGGATATTTCCAAGACAATGTGGAAGCATTGTTACTGAGGTGTGGTCTGGTTTTATGCAGAGCGATTAGTTGAATTAT
Organism: Leptobrachium leishanense; assembly: GCA_009667805.1. Classification (NCBI taxonomy): domain Eukaryota; kingdom Metazoa; phylum Chordata; class Amphibia; order Anura; family Megophryidae; genus Leptobrachium; species Leptobrachium leishanense. The sequence continues at coordinate 345,439,702 of CM019063.1, forward strand.
ACAACACCTGAGTGCTACATGGTAGCAGGTGAATCTTGGCAATACTGGTGAAAGTCTCATTACTATGAGGCAGCGCTAGGCTTTTTATTACGCCGCCGGCGATTTTCCTTACATCCCGTACCTTTGTTCGATACATGATATTTTTCACATAACCCCATAGAAAGAAGTTGAGGGGAGTGATATCTGGTGAACGAGGTGGCCAGGGAATTGGGCCACCCCTTCCAATCCACCGGTCTGGAAATGTTTCATTTAGGAACCCACGAACATGCAGTCCCCAATGTGGCGGTGCACCATCTTGCTGGAAAATGATAGTTGGTTGAAGGTCATGTTGTTGTGGTGCTACGTATTCAGTCAAAAGGTCAAGGTAAACAATTGCAGTAATTGATGTCTCGCCGAAGAAAAATAGACCAATGATTCGATTGCACATGATCCCATACCACACATTCATCTAAAGCAGAGGATCACTGATGCCATTGCCACCATTGATGAGGGTATGCTACAGCAAACATGGCAAGAAATCGAGTACCGTCTTGATGTGCTTCATGCAACTAATGGTGCGCATATAGAGGTGTATTAAATGAGGCAAAAAAACTTTAATATATACGTCTCATTTTGTAATAATTTTCACTTATCTCTCTTTTCATTTGACTTTGCAATAAATTTTTGAAATTGTAAAGAGACTTTATGGACACCCTGTATAATGATCATGCCCTATAGTTTCCAATACATGTTGGATGGTATAATCATAATACAGATAATTTTCACATCACATAAAACCGGCTCAAAACTTACAAGTTTTACAAGTTTTAAAAAACACATCACTTTAAGCTAGATTTTGAATGTATTCCACAAATAATGGTTATACATTGCACAAGCCTACCTCAATGTCAATAAGTCAATTTTTGTTCTAACTTGTAACTAAATAGTAACCTCTTACAAAAAGGCTTGACAAATTTGCTTTGAATCTAGTAGCCAGCTACAAAAGTTAGGAGCCAACGTTTCAGCGAGGATTCGCCTTTATCAAAGGTATACCTTGATAAAGGCGAATCCTCGCCGAAACGTTGGGAACCTTGCCTCTGCATCTGGGAGTTGGCTTGTACTGACCCAAATTATCATTTTAGCTGCTTCTATTTATTTATCACTTTGTTACCTGGTGCTTTTTCCTGTTAGGTAGTGTTTGTGCATGTTGTCTTTTGGCTACTTTTTTGACCCTAGAAGTGTAGACTGTTGCTTCAAATATCAGTTTGGCCACTCTGATATATATACTCATATTATTTGTGTTGTTAACATTTGTACAATGTGACGTTGTGATATTGTTTTATTTGTGTACTTATTTTCTTTGCTCTGTTGTCATTGGACACCCTATTTACCCCCTGCAGACACAGACCCACACACATACACACCAGTCCTCATATATAAATACACTCACCAGGTCTGGATAAATTTACATTAAATGTAGGAGACAGGAAGAAAACATTGAAGCAAACTAAATGTTTTTAGATGCCAAAGACTGCTTTTAGATTGGTGTAAAATAAACTGGAAATTTAGGAGCCAGTGGCTACCAGTGGCTTTGTTAAGCCCTGTTTTACAAGATTAATCCTGGAGATCTGTTCCCTGGAAGCCTGTGTAAGAAAAGATCGTTGAGGGTTGCTGCATCTCTTGCGCAGTGGAGACTTCCTTTTGCATTTCAATGTTGGCCTCCTATTCTGGATGGTAGCAGTCTGATTTGTATAGGGTAATGTCTTCTCTGTAATGGCACTAAAACCTCATGAGACCTCAGCAGGGACTCAGCCGGCCACTTATGCTGCTGCCCGTTCTCATTGCTCTCATAAAGCTTGTTTTTGCTCATTTTCAGGACCCAATAATTATTAAAGCTCCTCGTATGGGAAGCAAGTCATACATTAACTTGAACACTTGTAAATATATGCCTTTTATGAGCTTCAAAGATGGTTCAGTTTTCTGTGTTTTAAAATAACCGGTATATGTTGTAGAACTGCACGTTAGTTTTTAATCCTTTGTCGTTGTCCTTGTGGGCACGAGACATTCAAGACCACATCTCCTATAGCAGGTCTATGGTGAAGCTGGCTGCAGGTATTTGGTTGCTCAGGCAACCTCATTGCTGAGCACTCCATTAACAGTCCTGCCAGAAAGCTGATAACAGACACTGTGCAGTAGATATCAGCCTTGACTGCAATTCCATCCATCTTATCTGATGTTTGGGATGGAGTCCAAGTGCCAAACCACATACTTCATAAATTACAAGACTTGGACAGACTCTGTAATCAAGAATGATTGGCCTCTTATGGGAGCTGAGCTACTTCCTGCTCTGGGTAAAAGCTGAAAAACCTGGAAATTTTTAGTAACTACAAGAGTTTTACAGGTAACTGCAATTACGACACATTTCTTTGTGTCTATAAAATGCATTTAACAGGTCCACATCCAGTCTACAGTGGTTTCTGAATGTTTGTGTCGTATGAATGCCTGGACGACGCCTCTTTGTTTATAGAATACCTCTCCATAACTGGTCATTACAATCATAAGCGGTTCTTCATAAGGCTGCTTGATATGTTTCCAGCAAACCTTGCATTGCCCCATTTCCTATAATAAAAAAAAATACAAACTGAGGCAGTACTTAGAGAGTTGAAACCAAAATTTTTATTAAAAACCTTGTCTTCCCTCCCATTAACTCTAGCACTCTTGGATCGATTTCCCTTGAGGTGAATGGTGCCACCATTACTTCCATCTCACAGGCTTCCTCTTTGACTCTCCGTCACTCCTCACATGAAATTCTCATCCAAGCTTTTATTATCTCCCACCTAGACTACTGTAAACATCTCTGCATAGACCTTAAACGAGTTCAGATTATCCCTCGATAGTCTATATCAGTGGTTCTCAACTGCGGTTCTCAAGTACCCCTAACAGGCCAGGTTTTTAGGATTGCCTTGGGGAAATGCAGCTTGAATCCTGCAGTCACTGAGCAGCAAATCATATCACCTGTGCTGTTCTTCAGCTATCTGGAAAACATGACCTGTTGGGGGTACTTGAGGACAAGGTTGGGAACCACTGGTCTATTTGAACGCCTCTGCCTGACTCATCTACCTCACATACCATACCTTTCACACCTCACCCCTTTGTAGAGTTGCCAGATCGCCCATGTTTTCCTGGACACATATAATGTATTCACACTGATGAGCAGTGCATAAAAGTGCCACCCCACAGCATGTATAATCATACTCTGAAGGTAAGGAATCCTAGGTGACCTGCCTCGATTTCCTTCCTGCAGCAAATGAATTATACATGTTGCAGGGCAGCATTTTTCCATGGACTCCCCTCTATATGAAATAGTAATGTGTGTCCAGGAAAACATGGCCGACCTGGCTACCCTACCCCTTTGTCAATCTCTAAACTGGCTCCCTGTTTCCTTTAGAATCCAATTCAAAATGCTGATCAGTGGCGTAGCGTGGGGGGGGCTGGGGGGGCCGTGGCCCCGGGTGCAGTTTTCTTAGGGGCGCATAATTTCAAAAGAAATTTGCGCCCCTAAAAGTTGAGGCCCGGGCTTGGGCGCTGTTCGATGCTCTATCGGCATTCGGACAGCCGCCCCTGGAGCTCTGTCTCCGGCATACTTACCTGCCTGAGCGGCGCAGGGAAAGTTTCCTCGCTTCCGCTCTTTGAAGGACCCAAGCCGCGGTCACGTGGGACTCCCACGTGACCGTGGCTTGGGTCATTCAAAGAGCGGAAGCGAGGAAACTTTCCCTGTGCCGCTCAGGCAGGTAAGTATGCCGGAGACGGAGCTCCAGGGGCGGCTGTCCAAATGCCAATAGAGCATTCGAACAGCCGCCCCATGTCTGGTCTGGGGTCTGAGCTGGGGCATATCCATGAGAGCTTGGGGGCAGTATATCCACGAGCTGGGGCAATATCCATGAGAGCTTGGGGGCAGTATATCCACGAGCTGGGGCAATATCCATGAGCTGGGGCAGTATCTCCATGAGCTGGGGCATATATCCATGAGCTGGGGCATATTCATTTGTGAGCTGGGGCAATATCCATGTGTGAGCTGGCTGGGGCAATATCCATGTGAGAGCTGGGGCATATCCATTTGTGAGCTGGGGCAATATCCATGTGAGAGCTGGCTGGGGCAATATCCATGTGAGAGCTGGGGCATATCCATGTGTGAGCTGGGGCAATATCCGTGTGTGAGCTGGGGCAATATCCATGTGTGAGCTGGGGCCAAATCCATGTGTGAGCTGGGGCAATATCCATGTGTGAGCTGGGGCAATATCCATGTGTGAGCTGGGGCAAATCCATGTGTGAGTTGGGGCAAATCCATGTGTGGGCTGGGGCAATATCCATGTGTGAGCTGGGGCAAATCCATGTGTGAGCTGGGGCAATATCCATGTGTGAGCTGGGGCAATATCCATGTGTGAGCTGGGGCAATATCCTGGTGAAAGCTGGGGCAATATCCATGTGTGAGCTGGGGCAATATCCAGGTGAGAGCTGGCTGGGGCAATATCGATAACGTGTCCACAGGTTGGGGGGGGCACACAATTCTTGGCTGGCCCTGGGCGCTGACAACCCACGCTACGCCACTGATGCTGATTATCTGATATTATCCTCCACTTGTGCCCACATTCTCAACGCTCATCTTCAGGACTTTTCCTACGATTCCCCCTATATATGGAACTCCCTCGCTGCAACATTCAGCTCCCCTGCGACATTCCCTTGCCTCCAGTCTTTCAATAGGTCTCTAAAAATGCGTTACTTTAGAGAATTCGATCTTTGCACTCTATAACCCTTTGTTACTCTCCTGCTCCATCTTCCCATATAGCCTCATGCACAAGTGTACAAGTGTGTCCAACTTATTATTTACCCTCACCTAATGTGTCACCCCTCTCCTCTTAGATTGCAAGCTCTCAAACAGGGTGAACCAATAAGAGCTTTATAAATACTTGCAATTGTAACAGTAAATGCAAAATGGATATCAAAGTGAAATTAAAACAGTATCAAAAATTATATAGACAGTATTTACACGCACATATTTGTGTCAAGTTTCTTAAGACAATAAAATATATATAAATAGTAGATAACTGGAATAGTGGACGTTCCTGAGCAAAACACTGTCTAATACAACTTCCTCTCTGATAATTATGGGCAGGAAGAGGAGAACTGCAGGAGGGAAGATACAGTGCATTTATAATAGCTTTCCCTGTTTCCCCTGGCTTAACACAGCTGTTACACCGAACATCTAAGAGGTTATTCAAAGAGCACTGAAATTCCACCGCTTTTCGTTCCCCTTCTTTGCAAACATTTTACTTTGTGGCTGTGCTTTATCTTATACAGTATTCAACAGCTAATGATGTGGAGGAGGGACTGTTTAGATAAGGCAGCAGTGGGTGTAATGTGTTGTCAGGGCTACTCAACATAAGAGATGGCAGTGAATAAGATATGACAGGGAGCTTAAAGAGACTTCTAACCTACCACCTGTTGATGTCCTTTGAATACATCCCACACAATACAATGATTTGAGTGATGTAAAGATACTGTGATGCAGTTTAGAATACAAAAGGCCACAAGATGGATGCCCACAGTGACACTAACAAGTTTATTCAGAGAGATCCGATCTAGCCCCGAAATGGCACCGAACAGGGAATTGCCCGGTACGGTGCAATTTTGTGGACATTCGACTATCTAGAAAGCAGGCAGTTCCCCAAATTTTGGCGAATTGCAAGCGAAATACGGTGCCTGTTTGATGGCAGTGAAATCCCCATAGAGAAAAAATGGTTAATCTATTCACAGAACACCAAATAGCAGGGAAATGTCAGTGAAATGCCCTGATGTTCTGTGGTTTCATTCGGCAGGTTTATTCAGACGAGCCCCATAGGCTTCAATGTTAAAAATATTCCTGTTTTTAACCAAAATCTAATAAACCGTTTATTCTTTTACTCTGCAGCAAAAAGTCTATTTATTTATTTTTTACGATATTTTAGGCATTTTTCGTCAAAAAAAAATTCCGATTTTTTTTTTTTTTAAATAGCTTTTTTTTCTGTACTAGACCTTTTTATTATTGTTCATAGGCCCTTATATGTTAATTCCAGACATTTTCACTTAGTAGTTTTTTGCAAACAACATTTCAAATTCGACACTTTCAATCGTTTTATTAATTTTTTTTACCCCGTTCGTTGGCTTGTCGACTTTTTCCGGCGGCTGGTCGTCGCTGTGTTCAGCGAATCATCACCTTTTTCCGGATGCAGATCGTCAGGTTTGCTGCAGCTTATCAGATCCGTTCCGATTCGATAATTAATCAAATACGATAATTTATCGAATCAGATCTGATAATTTCTGCAAATTTTTGTTTTCATTTAAATAAAATGCCTCAAAACCGCCGAAATCATGGGATCCAATAATTTCGGCGGGTTCCGGGTGGATTATCAAATTGCCAGACCTACCACATTTTTTCAGTCGGCAGTTTTGCGGCGGCTTTTTCCTCACACTTCAGGGACCCTGCTGTGAATGCCGAATTCACCACAGGGTCGGGGAATTCGATTCCCCTGAAGTGCGGGGAATGAGTTAGCACCAAAATGTCGGTGACATTTCGGTGCTCTCTGAATACAGCCTATAGAGAGTAAAATATTTTCTTAACTAAACATATGAGATAAAAACCAAGCACGTTTAAGAGATCAGTAACATAAAATAAACAAAATAAGGACATTTCATTTTCGATGATAATGGCCCTTTAAAGAATTGACCTTCTTTTCACAGGCTAAGCTTTAAGTCTTCTGTATTAAATTCATTCCAAATGACAGAATGCTTTTTTTACAATTAAATATATGAAGATATAATATACACCAGAAGGTGGCGTTCTAGTCTAATAAATAGCTTTAAATAAACTTAAAAAACATATTTAGCCACAGAGATTTGACCGATCATTGGTTTAAATAATACGTTCTTTGAAACAAAATAAAGTAAAAAAAATTATAAGCCATTTGTATTTTAGTTTTTCTGTTTTATATCAGAAACAACACTCAGCCTTAAAGGGCCACTACCACCAAAAAAATGAAATGTCCTTATTTTACTTTGCTGATATCTTACACGTGCTTTGCTTTTCACTTGTGTGTTTAGCTAAGAAAATATTGTACTCTATTAGGGTTATTCAGAGAGAGGTGAAAAGCAGGAGAATGACTGGAGAATGGAAAATTCTAGGTCAAAATAGCTCATTTGGAAAGTGAGATGAATGGGAGACTTTTTCTGGTATGGATATTTTGACATACAGTGTTATTCAGAGAGAGGTGAAAACCAGGAGAATGGCAGGAGAAGAGAACAATCTAGACCAAATAGCCGATTTGGAAAGTGAGGTAAATAGGAGAATTTTTCTGGTTTAGCTATTTTGACCTAGAATCTTCTCTTCTCCGGTCATTCTCCTGCTTTTCATCTCTCTTTGAATAACCCTGTATATGTGTCACTGGGTGCATCCATTTTGTGACCTTCTGTGTTGTAAACTGCCACACCATAGTATCTTCACTTGCTCCTAACTGGGTGGCTTTGGCCATAGAATGGTGTCTATGGGTCGATCGCTGACTCAAATCATGGTTTTGTGTGGGATAAGACATCACCAGAGGGTAGATTAAAAGTTTTTTAAGCTCCTATCACATTCAACTGCCATCTCTTATCTCAAGTAGCCTGGAAAACACAATACACCCCATACTGCCTTATCTAAACATTCCCTCCTCCACTTCATTAACTGATAAATACTGTATAGGATAAAGCAAAGACATGAAGTAAAACTCACCATTAGTTTTTGGTATATGTTGCATCATGGGAAAAATGCACAAAATGGAAACAGTCGATAACAAAATCGAATTCTACTTTTCCTTTTTACATGCAATTACAATATCAACAGGGTTATTCAAAGAGATCCGAATGGCTGGAGAAAGGTAGCCGAACGCTGAAAATCAGCGTTCGGTTACCTTTCTTGGCCATTCGGCTATCCAGAGAGCAGGCAATTCGCCAAATCCTGGCGAATTGCCTGCACATACGGTGCCTGTTCGGTGCCTGTTCGAGGGCAGTGAAATCCCCATGAAAAAGCACTGCTTCGGCTATTCAGCGAGCACAAACCAGCAGTGAAAGGTTCCCGAAATGCCCTGTCATTCGATGGTTTAATTCGGCAGGTTTATTCAGGAGAATCCCATAGGCTTCAATGTTAAAAATATTCCCGTTTTAATTCAATATCTAATAAACCGTTCTTTATAAAATTCTGCAGTAAAGAGTCTCTTTATTTATAGATTTTTTTAGGATATTTTAAGCATTTCTCTGTATTTTTTTTTCTTTTTTTTAAAAGTCCGATTTTTTTTTTTTTTTTTTTTAAGTTTACTTATTTTTTCTGTAACAGCCCTTTTTATTATCATTCCCTGGACCTCATATGTAAATTTCAGACATTTTCGCTCAGTAGTTTCTTTGCAAACAGAGTTTCACTTTTCACACATTCAAGCAAACTGTTTTTGCTAATTTATTCACTGCCTCTTCTGCGGTCTCGGCTTTTTCTGGAGGCTGCGCTGTGTGTGATCGGCTCCTGCTCAGGTTTTTCCGTGGTTTTCGGCAGGTTAATCCAGATGTTTTTGCGGGTTTTCGGTGTGCATTCGCCGGGTTTTGCGGTTAGTTTTCATCAGGTTTGCGGCAGCTTTTCCCTGCAATTCGGGGACCCTGTGGTGTTTGCTGAATACACCGCAGGGTCGCCGAAATGGGATCGGCAAAAGGAACCGAATTGAAGAGAACGAAAAGTCACCGAACGTGCGGTGACTTTTCGAATCTCTTTGAATAACCCTGTGTGTGTTTTATAAGGTAGTTTTGTTTGTAATGCACAAGTAATCTAAAAGATATCTAAAAGATAAAGCAACATTGCAAAGTTGGTGTTAACCCGTGGCCTGATCCAATCGTAGTTACAGCAAGCAATTACTAACAACATTTATTATAGCTTAGAGTATTATTGCTTTGCAGCTATCTCATATACCTGCATGCCTTATATACTGTATATTGGACCTTATAAAAGAAAGTACAATAGGAAAAATGCTGCTGCCAGTATAAACAGAATTTTTAGTTTGCAACAGAGCATCTAAAAAGTTATCAAAGCACCCTGATAACTCAGACCCCTCCTGCTCTATTGAGAGTGCAATGCAAAAACAGAAAGCTTGTAGAACATGCAGCAGATTCAAAGGCATGTATCACTTTTTCTATACATTTTGCTTATTTTCCACATTTTCTTAATACATATTTAGTATTGTAGCAAAACTGACATTACTCAATGCTTTGCCTGCTGGCAGATTGCACAGCCAAAAGCAATATAATGCAATATATTATACAGGCAAAGCTCAAGGCTATATATTCACGTACAGGGTTATTCAGTAGGCACCGAAATGTCACCGTCATTTCCGTGCTCTCCCGTTGGCTGCACTTCGGCGAGTTAAATTCGCCGTCCCTGCGTTGAATTCAGTATTCACCACAGGGTCCCCGAAGTGCAGCGAATCGACCCATCGAACGCATCCAAGAAACCACCGGATTGAATAGCAAAAACCAATGCAAAACCACAGAACGTATCGAAAAACCGCTGAAAAATCACTGAATTGATCTCAAAAACTGCCGAATGCTGCCGAATTGATCCGAAAAAAGCCGACCAGCAGATGAATAATGCCGACAAGCCGACAGATAGGGATAGAAAAAAATAAAAAAAAACACTGTAACTTTTAAAAGGCAATTAAAAAAAACTACTGCATGGAAATGACTGGAAATAGTATATACGATCCTATGAATAATGATAAAAAGGTCTGTTACAGAAGAAAAAACTCCATTTAAAAGAAAAGAAAAGAAATCGGAAAAGAAATTCCCCAAAATAATCCAGAAAAAATGCTTAAAAACTAATTAAATAAAGAGACTTTTCGCTGCAAATGAAAAGAGTAAACGGTTGAATACATATTTAATAAAAACGGGGAATTTTTTAACATTGAAACCTAAGGGATTCGCCTGATTAAACCTGTCGAATGAAACCACTGCAAATCAGGGCATTTCACTGACATTTCTCTGCTGTTCGGTGTTCTCTGAATAGATTAACCATTACTTCTCTATGGGGACTTTCACTGCTGCTGAAGATCACTGTATTTCGCTGGCAATTTGGCAATATTTGGCGAACTGCCTGCTCTTTGAAAGGCTCTGAAATTCACTGTATCGAGAAATTCACTGTTTGGTGCAATTTCGTGGCCAATTCGGATCTCTTTGAATAACCCTATAGAAACTGGTTACCACTGAAGCCAGGGAAAACATGAAATACAAGAGAAATAGCTGTGCTACATAAATAATAAGGTATAATTTAACACCTAACTCTATTTCTCTATAAACATAGGATCAGGCAAAAATGATCCTTGAGGAAGACCATAAAGCCCAAAATGTTGCCTGATCAAGTGGTGGTGAAGAAAAAAAAGGTAATTTGGTAAATTCTACTTTTTTGTTGCAAAGTTACTTTACCCGGGTAATCTGTAAAGTATCCAGAGGCCTCTGGGTACTCCGGTTTTCTGCACTGTTTTAACCGGGTAATTCGCACATTACCCTAGTGTTCCTGGATAAAGTGTCATGTGCAATGAAACACTGGACTTTATACGGGTAATCTGCAAAATATCCCAACGCCTCTGGGTACTCCGCTTTTCTTGGGTTTTCAGCAGGTTACAGTTGACTGAATTCCGAGGATTACCCGGGTAAAGCTGCAAACTGTTATCTGACCGATAACAAAAGTGTGTTTTTTGGTTATTTTTAATTAAATTGTATCCACAGTCACAAACCACACTAAATAATCGTTGTGTAACTGTGCGTTGTCAGAAAATTAATTCATGAAGATAAAGATATTATATAAAGAGTAACCTGATGGTTATTATATTTTATAAACGATATATTAGCACACATGACACATAATAAAGATCACGTCATTTTTTTACATTCTTATAAGAAACCTATCCTGTCACTCTGTATATTCATTCTTTCCTTAATACATTTTAATGTTTGTCTTTTGCCATTTTCATTGATAATATCCATTGAAAATAGTAAAATTCACTGTTACCCAAGCGGGGTTGGATGCTCTGCAGATTACCCAGGTGAAGCTGCGGATAGTCCTCAGATTACCCGGGTGAAGCTTCAGATTTCCACATTATTCGGGTAAAGTGCGACTTTTTCAGCCCTTCCAGACCGTTACCCAAGGGCAGTTAGTTAGTTCTAAGATTACCCGGGTAAAGTCCAAAATTTTAATTTTTTTGCAGCTTTACCCAGCCGTTTCGGGTAATGTCAGGATTACCCAGGTAATCCTAGGATTAACCGCAATTCGGGCTTTACCCGTAATATATACAAGAACAAAAAAACATCTTGATTGAATGTAACTAAAATCTTTATAGATTTGCAGGCTCAATTCCAGGATGGTCAAAGGCAATTATTTGTGAAATAAAAATGATGTTTTCATTGTCGGGGTGCAAATCTGCTCTGTTAAATAGAGTGAGTTATCTGTCTCTGTATGTCTTTGGCAATAATCTGCAAGACGTCTAGCAGCATAAGTGTTAAAGGTTTCAAAAGTACATTCAAAATTGTCAAAATCAATTTTCAGCTGCAAAAACAAAATCCAGTTTTTATTACCTTGGGAACAAACCTGTATGCTAATGAGAACACATGAAAACAAAATTACGAAATTGATTTTCTCAGCCTTTAACCCCTTCGCTGCTGAGACATTTCACGTCTGTGTGCTGCTGAGCTCATTTTTACCGCTTTTGCTCATGTTTAAGAGCGATTTGAAGTCACGTTTTATTACACGACCCAGACATATTATATATCCTTTTTTTCATCAGATTCATAATATATCATTATTATGTGTATACGTCATGCCCTGCCTGAATATTAAAACAAAAATGCAATAAAATTAGAATTTTCAATCATCTACAGCGTGTAAAGTGTTTTTTTTTTTCACATTTTATAATCCGAGCCTTTGCAGTTATATTTTCTATGGGGTGCACTTGTTAAAAAAATTAGAAATGGGTACTTGTTACATCTTTTGAGAGGGATTACGTGATTTTTAGAAAACGCCCCCATAGAAAAAAATCATTAGTGCAGCATCATTGTTCACATTATAATTGAAATGGGAACAATATTGCTGCATTAATAAAAATAACACACCAAAAAAAACACGTTTTTATTTTTTTATTATTATTTTTTTAAATTATTTTTATTAATTTTCTCTTAATTTGAACATGGTCATGTTTGGTATCATTGGAAAGGCCATGCGCCTCAGGGGTTAAAGTCAGGCACTGCTTAAAAGGGAAGACTCTCCCTTTTTAAGCGGTGCCTGGCTTCTCGCTCTAGGTCCTCCCGATCGGGAGGGAGAGGGATCCGAAAGGATCCCCCCCTCCTTCCAGGCGATCTCCTGGCTTTGCCAGGTGGTCGCCTGAAAATGACATCATCGCGCATGGGCGGGCCCATAAAAGCGGCATCTGACTTCCTCGAAGTCAGAATACCTCGGGACCCTGGAGCAGAGCGGTGAGTATCTCTCCGGCTCCCACTGAGTGGATGACCTGTGGGGAACGTCCTTCGCATACAGCAGGAGTCTATGAGGACATTCCCCACACGTAATCCGCAGTGAAGGGGTTAAAAGTATCATGATGCCATTCAGAAGGCAATCTGATCCAATGATGGTTACATTTGGAAGCCACGTAAAACAATTGAATTTGTCAACTAACATGCTGTACTCATACAATCTGGCAATAACAAAACAATATAATATGGCATACTGATACAGATGCCTCGATTATATGTTGAAATAATAGAACCATCAATAATAGGGACTGAATGCAGTGAAATAGCTGTTCGGACGTCTTTGCTATTTGCCACGCCATACGATAAGTTGACATGTAGGTCATGTCTATCTATCAGTTGGAAATCTTAAAAGGATTAGGAGTGAGTGACATCCTGCTTCATAATAATGAATGACGCAGTATAGAATGATATGACCCTCTGTGTGTATAGGATGGATTGTAGGATTACATGTTCTATGGAATCAAGAGCACAAAAATGGACACACACACAGACAAAAATTTAGGATACAGTGAGAGGGGAAGTTTCCCTTTAAGTGCGGTAATACGGAAACAATTCTCTCCTCTTGGAAAACCAGCTTCCGAAACACCATTGTAGCCTTATCATTCTACATTGAACATAAAGGTACAGCGCTTCTCAAAAACCACTCTCAAGGTGAAAGAGACCATAAAGAGAATAAAATAAAACAGGAGAATGCTTACATAAACTAACGAAGAAAGGTTTCACAGGGATGGCTTCATGGAGAGGCCCCATTTTTCATCCCTAATATCAGATTTGTGGAGAGGTATACTGCCCTTTCTAATCTTTTTCAGAACATTTTAAAGGAACCTGATATATAGTATCTTAGAGTCCTCAAAGAGATAAAGAGGTATATCCAATAGTGCAATATGTGCATTAGAAAGTGGAAGTATTCATTACTCACACTTTATGAGAGCTGCAAGCAGTAACAAAAGCACATCACAGGTTGTTATATGGCCGACCTGTCTGAAATATCAGTGAAGCCACACACTCTGTATATTTTTCTTGTTGTTCTAGGTTTATCATTCTATTCCCCCTCTTCCACCGCCACCCTTGCTAACTTGCCAAGCCAGGCCCAGGCAGAAGATCTTTTTACAGGTTGATGTTCGGGTTGTTGTAATGTGGTGAGGAGAAGCTTGCCTACTTATTGTGGAACCCCAGGGTCATATGCAAGAAGTGAATGTCACATGCAGGCTATGATTGAAGTCAGATAGCTTAACTCATCCTCTTTTGAAAGCAAACAAAGTCCTTTATATTTTCACTTTATTAGGAAAGTAACAGCAAATAAAAGGAGTCTTGTGGGAAGAGAGGGCTTCTCTTGGTATGCTTTGTTATGGGGAGAAGGCAAAAACAGGATGCAATTACCCAGGACAGGATGTTTACTCACATGCCTCCATGGTAGACTGGGGGGATTGTCATCTTCCTGAAACAGGAAATGAAGCTGGACCAATCTATGTGAGTTACACTGGGAGAGTGGACTAATCTATTTTGAGTAAAAACATAGGGGAGAAAAATAAAGAATCTGGTTCCATGATACTACTAGAAGATGAATAGTTGCCTTTTGAAAACATAAAGAGTACTGCATAGTAACAAAGTGGTGGTGGCGCACTGCACCATGCTTTTCATTCTGATGAAGGACCAGCACCTCTTTGGAGAGTGTTCTATTATTATTATTATCATCATTTATATTGCGCCAACAGTTTTCACAGCGCTTTACAATAACCAAAGGGAACGAGCAGGGCCGGATTAACATAGGGGCTGATGTAGCTGCAGCTCCAGGCCCATGCCCCAGAATAGGCCCAGAGAAAGGATAACTACAGTATGTCTACATTGATGGGCATTTGGACTCTTGTATCTCCAACTCCATAGCAGCTACAGAGTCAGCTACATGTGACACTCCAAAATAGTATAAGATTGATCAAATAACAGATACAGAATAGTTGCAGAAGTGGCTTTGGGAAGACAATTTAGTAAAACTTTGATTAGATATATTACAAAATGTTTTTCTGCTCCAGAATTAGAGTTTTATGATGCTTGACTACCATATTGACACTGTAATAATGGGCCAGCTGTCAACCACTGCCAACTGTGCCGTAATCTGTATTATTTAAGAAAAGCATTATTGCAAGATGTTGCAAGTGAATTAACAGCTGAAGCTTTAGACATATGAAATCTCTTCTACAACAATGCCTCATCATTTCTTGAGGTGCCCAATATCGTTAAAGTTTGGTACCCCCACCCATACAGAATGTGTGCAGAAAAAAGTATAATCACTGACAACTATCAGCTGCCCGCTACTGATTATCAGTAGAAAAAATTAATTCAGGAGAGGTATAATAATAATCTATAATTAAAATAATTTTCAATCCACTAATGTTGCTTTTAGACTGATTGAAAGCTTTTCAAGGTATGATGATAAAATATACTGATATATTCTGCTTCTACTGATAAAGTGCTGGCAGAACTAACTTACACAATATGTGTATTGTGCTAATTACTCCAACTGATAAGTAGGGATGCACTGATACCGATACTAGTATCGGTTCCGATACCAGGCATTTCAACAAGTACTTGTACTTGTGCAAATGTCCAATACTTTTACCGATACCGGAAGCTACCACTGGGCTGGCTTGCTGGGTGGCATGTAGGGGCTGGGGTGGCTGGCAGAATGCCCAGCAAGCAAGCGTTCCAGCAAGCAGCCGCGTGCATGTGAATGTATACATACAGTTGTGTTCAAAATTATTCAAGCCCCACTGAAATTGAGTGTTTTGGCCAGTTTGACATTGATTTTGATCATTCAGTCATCTTGCTTACAATTAAATCAAAGAGGCACGTGTAGGTCAGACAAATATAACATAACATTTATAATGAAATAACCACAAATGTCTTTTCTGTGCTCACATCATTATCAGTTTTATTCAACCCCCAAGTGACATTCAATCTTAGTACTTAGTACAACATCCTTTTACAGTTATAACAGCTTTTAAACGTGAAGCATAGCTTGACACAAGTGTCTTGCAGCGATCTACGGGTATCTTCGCCCATTCGTCATGGGCAAAAGCCTCCAGTTCAGTCACATTCTTAGGCTTGCGCACTGCAACTGCTTTCTTTAAGTCCCACCAGAGGTTCTCAATCGGATTTAAGTCAGGTGACTGCGATGGCCACTCCAAAATGTTCCAGCCTTTAATCTGCAACCATGCTCTAGTGGACTTGGAGATATGCTTGGGATCATTGTCCTGTTGAAAGGTCCAACGTCTCCCAAGCCTCAGGTTTGTGACGGACTGCATCACATTGTCATCCAATATGGTACTGAAGAGAATTCATGGTACCTTGCACACGCTGAAACTTCCCTGTACCTGCAGAAGCAAAACCGCCCCAAAGCATGATTGACCCCCCGCCATGCTTCACAGTAGGCGAGGTGTTCTTTTCTTCATAGGCCTTGTTCTTCCTCCTCCAAACATAGTGTTGATCCATAGGCCTGAACAGTTCTAATTTTGTTTCATCAGTCCACAGAACACTATCCCAAAACTTCTGTGGTTTGTCCACATGACTTTTGGCATACTGCAGTCGACTCTTCTTATTCTTTGGAGACAGCAAGGGGGTGCGCCTGGAGTTCTGGCATGGAGGCCTTCATTACGCAGTGTGCGCCGTATTGTCTGAGCTGAAACTTCAGTACCCTCGTCTGACAAATCTTTTCTCAGTTCCTCAGCAGTCACACGGGGACTTTTCTCCACTCTACGCTTCAGGTAGCGCACAGCAGTCGAAGTCAGCATCTTCTTTTTGCCACGACCAGGTAGCATTTCAACAGTGCCCTTTGCCTTGAATTTGCGAATGATGCTTCCTATGGTCTCTCTTGGTATGTTTAACATCTTTGCGAATCTTCTTATAGCCATTGCCCTTCCTGTGAAGAGTAATCACCTCTTCTCTTGTCTTCCTGGACCATTCTCTTGACTTCACCATGTTTGTAACCACACCAGTAAATGTCTAGAAGGAGCTGAGTATCACAGTCATTTTAAAGCTGCCTAATTGGTGCTTATTATGCTTTATTGCTGCTCCGTGACATCCACAGGTGTTTTCAATACCTGATTGAAAACACTTGAATGAACCTCTGTTCTTCAGAGTGGTAGTCTTTAAGGGGTTGAATAATTGTGTCAATGAAGAATTCACAAAAGAAACATTTACTACTGTATTACAAAACCAATTGATGTCATTTTAGTTGCATATGGTTCTTTAAAAAGTCCTTGTAGGATTTCATTCTGAATACAATTACAAATGTACACTAAATTCCCTAAAACCCTTTACAGCATTGGGGGTTGAATAATTTTGAACACAACTGTATATCTGAGGTCTGTTGCGGGTATACATGTATCTTATGTCTGATGCAGATATACATGTATCTGAGGTCTGGTGTGGGTATACATTTACTGTATCTGAGGTCTGGTATGCATATACTGTATATGTATCTGAGGTCTGGTGTCTGTGTTTGTGGTCAGGGTGTGTGCAGAACCTGTGCAGTGGGTAAATGGGGTGTCTGGCCATACATTTCAATATTACCAGTTACAGTTACAAGTATTTATTTAAGCGCAAACAAGTTATGTAGCGCTTTACAATGGGTGAGACAGAATAACAAATATACATACAAGTTAAACACACAGAACAGTAGGAGAGAGGACCCTGCTCGAGAGCTTACAATCTAAGAGGAGAAGAGTGACACACTAGGTAAGGGTAAATAGAGAACCTGAAGTAGCAGTGTATAGGTGGGTCGGGTGGGAAGATGGTGTACAGTGTACAGTGGGGATGTACAGTGGGGAAATCATGAAGTGAGCCGATAGGCTCTACAGTAATATGTTTTCAGAGACTTGGACTTGGGAGACGAGTAGTCTAATGTTGCGGGGAGAGAGTTTCATAGAAAGGGGCATAAATTGGACAAGCTTTCATCTAAATCCTAAATTATTTATTGGAAAGCAGTCACAGGACATTAAATAAAAGTATCGGTAATCGGTATCAATGAGTACCTGAAAAAAAGTATCGGTACTCTGTATTAAAAAAATGGTATTGGTGCATCCCTACATAAGATTTCTATAGATGTTTAGAAAGGCACTCAGCTTCAGGAGCTTTGCTAAAGGACAGAGTCTTACATAAAACATCAAAGCAACCAGTTCAACCAGCCCCAAAATATGCTTAAATAAAATATCATGACTAAATAACACAATAATCTTTGATTAATCAGTATAATGCGAATAATGCTACATGTGGCATTCTGTTAAAACATTAAGGGAAGGGGGCTGCAGTTAAATCAGCACTAGAGGTATTTAAAAAGACATTAAATACTCATAATAAATGTGATATCGTACAACATACGGTTGCATTAAGTAGCCATCTGCTTCGTCTTATCCTTGGATTGTGAGTTAGGGCAACACCTCATTCAAATTACTTTCAAAGTGTTCTAGAATTTAGATACCATAGCTTTCTAACTCAAACATTATATGATATATATCCGATATTATATCTGTTGGGGGTTTTTTATGTGACTTTTGGCATGCGTCTTTAAACCCCCATTGTGACAGAGTGTTCTGCATGTTAAGTACAAGAATATGTAGAATCATGTCACAATACTATATGGTCAATGTGACATTCAATCACATCCACCACATGGCCAATGTGATCTGGATCAGTTGTACAAACCTGCCCCACATTGGAGGCAGTAGGCAGGGGCGATCCCTCTTCAGCCAATGATGTCTTCCCTCTCTCTACAGCTAACATTCCTGCATCCATTTCCCTTCAGGTGAATGGTGCCACCATTATTTCTACCTTACAGAATCGTTGCCTCGTTGTCCTCCTAGAGATACCGATCTTTACTTCACTCCTCAGTAAAGTCACTGAATATTTGGTCAGTTGCTAACCAAATCTTGCTACTTCCACCTAAAAAAAAATTGCACTTATCCACCCCTTTCTTATTAATCAGAACTCTGCTAAAATGCTCATTCAAGCTCTTAATATCACCAGCCTCGACTACTGTAACCCTCTTCTCACTGGCCTTAAACGATCCCAGATTCTCTCTGCAGTCTGTAATGAATGCCTCTGCCCGGCTCATCCACCTCACATCCTGTACCTCTCCCAACCTCATCCCCTCTGTCAATATTTACACTGGCTCCCTCTTTCATTTAGAAAACCAATTCAAAATAATGGTGCCCGCACCACAGCTTTCCATAACTGTGCCCCTGCCTAAATCTCCTCTCTAAATAGCAGGCATAGTCCATCCTGTCCGCTTCACTCTGCCATCGATCTTATGCTATTAAATCTATGAAACTAATTATTGAAGTTGAGATGTTATAATGTAGTATTGTGTGGGTTATATTTGCCCAAAAAAATAGCAAATTCCATTTTTTTACTTTAAGATAGGCCTCTGCTTATTGACTATCTTCCAAAATAAGAGCATGACATCATGACCTTACTAGTAATCAATAAAATAAGTGGCATAACAATAACAACAGCTTCTCTATACTTTCAGAGTAAGTCTGTCTATTTTATGCCCCCCCCCTCCCCGTACGAAAGGTCTCTGTGGTGGTTAAGGACATTGCCCTGAGTGAGGTTCTTGATGAGAGGCTGCATTACCCTCCCACCCATCACATAAACACGAACAGAGAGGGAGAGATCTGGAACATTTATTCAGCATTAAGATTAGAAGGGAGTAGAGATTCAAAGCAGGTGTTCAAAGTCTGAAGTTTTATGTTCTTAAGGAAAGACATTCAGAAAATTGATCAAAATCAAAAACACATGCCTCTGAAGGGACCCTGACCATCCATTACCCCATCCCCTTCAGGTTACTTTTAATTTATCTTGAATTAAAGTGAACCTGTAGCAGCCAGGTTCACTTTCCATGTAATATCCCATCTGGAGGTAGATATTGCATTTTTCATAAAGATTAATGCAATATTTTATCCCTTGATGAGGTATCTCTAGACTCAATTTACCCAGTTCCAACACCAGGCACCTTGAACATCAGGCTTTGCCAACATCACTTACTGACGGCCCTTGTGCAGTCTGCACCGTTGGTGCTCAGAGACAATTTTGGCAGATTGACTGAAGAGTCAGCTACCTGGATAGATTTCAGTACTGGCCTGAAGCATGGTTCTTCTGCCTACAGCTGTCACTCATGCCACCAGACGGATGCGTCACCAAAACTTTGACAAGGAACACCTTAAAATTTTACTACTTATGTGTTAGCAAAAAAGCAAACACATATACAGGGAATGGTTTCCTGTCAAATGAGCCAATATGTGTTGGGATTCACAAGTTCACTTTAAGAATAGCTCTGGGATGATACAGCTTGAACATTTTATGAAAGACCCTTAGCACACAATGACAATGGCATGGTTACACTTTGGTTGCCTCATGCAGTAGATTTGGCATATGCTTCCAGATCACAAGGGTGCATTCATCTTCGGTTATAATTACAGGATTCTATCAGCAGGTCACTTCGGCCACTGACATTTTGGCTTTTATACAGCTCACCTTCCAGGACTTCTCTCCATTTTTCAGACAAGAAGAACTATACTACAAGCCTCGTCTTATTAGCAGATGGCTCTAAGAGCTCAGGTATGATTTTAATCCAACCACCTCACTTTACTAAGCATTGCAGACAGCTCCAGTTACAGATGCCTCTGATTTATCAGGAGTTACATGGAGTCCAAACCCATGGTATAGTATGTATGAATGTATTTTCAACTAACTGCTGCTTACCAATCAGGTATTAGTGTTGGGACAAGAGATTGTGTGGTATGCTGTTTGCTAAGGAGGAAGTGAGATTGGAGAATCAGTTAGATACTGTCAACTGTTTAGTGATTGGAGGCAGTTTGTACACCGGGCGTTAAAAATGGTACTGATCATTAATGTTTTATCTTTAGTTTTAAGGGAAGAGACAAAAGAAGAATTGTTAGACTATAAACAAGTTATATATGAAATGGTGTCTGCTGTGTAAAGGTCTGTCTTTATTCCTTTACACAAACGCATTACAATAGGACATAAATACTTGTAACTGTAACACCACAAAATGCTACATTTAAAATTTACACACACACACACACACACACACACACACGACAATATATAATGAATCTGCTATTTCATGCACAACATTAGTCAAACATAATTCCCTGCTCACTATTCCACATTGATAAATATACATTACCCATTAATAATTCCAAATATAATATCCCTTCTCATTACATTTGCAGTATTACTTATATATGAGGCTATGAACTAGTACCTCCATTGTTCCATACAAATACATATTTCCATGTTATATGCGTATATATTACCCATACATATTTTCACAGATTATATACCATGACTTTCCATGTGCAACAATGCCTATATACAATTCTGCATAAAATACTCCCGATGCAATATCTTCTTTACATAATAATTACAAATATAATACTCCATGTATACACATATGTCACTAGAGGTGTGCTTCCTTTACTGGACCCATGCTGTTTCGGCCCTAGGTCTCCAGGGGGTGCAATCACTGCTGGCGCACTGATTAGACGAACAAGATATTCACATGCCCTATCTAAGTTGTCTCGCCTCCATAAGAAAAGGTGTGGGTATATTCCCTTGCAACCCCAGGGCAGGACTAAGGGCTGATTCTGTAGCATTCCTGGAATCATAAGTCGACCATTCCTCCATCCATACAGTTGTCAAGAGAGCAGGAAGATGCAGGGCCGGCCCGACCATGTAGCGATTCGGAGCAACCGCTCCAGGTGGCAGATTTTGGGGGAGCAGCAGATTTTGCCGCCGAGCCCCTGTACTGCTTTTTAAACAGCGCAGCTGTGCCAGCATCTCATGGAAGCCGACGCAGTGGCCGTTCCGCGCTGAGCTTCCAGACTAACTCCCAGTCTGGGTGCCACCTGCTGGCATCACCAGATGATTGCATGCTAAGAAATGTAGTTCTAGCCTGGTTTAAAGCATATTGCAGAGAACCCATTTAGAACTACATCTCCCGGCATGCAATGCTCCAGTGATGCCACAAGGTGGAACCCAGACACGGAGTTAACCAGGAAGTCCAACACTGAATTTCACAGATGGGGGAACAGTGCTTGGGAACGGTGAGAAGCAGGTGCTGACGGGCAGCAAATGGAGGCAGGAGTCAGACTGCAGACAGAGCCTGCTGGTAAGTCTCCCTCTCCTTGCTACACTCCCATCTCTCCCCCTCCCAACTCTCTCCCTATCTCTCCTGCACTCACATCTCTGTGTGTGTCTGTCTTTGCTGCGTTTGTGACTGACTGTGCGTGTTACTGTGTGTGTGTTACTGTGTGTGTGTCTGTCTGTGACTGTGTTACTATGTGTGTGTTACTGTGTGTGTGCGTTACTCTGTGTGTGTGTGTGTTACGATGTGTGTGTGTGGATGGATTTATTTATTTATAAAGGATTTTACCAGGAAGGATACATTGAGATTTTTTCTCTTTTTCAAGTTATGTCCTGGGTTCAAGAACACAGTTACAGAAATACAAAGTAGTAAAATGCAGGAAATTAACACAAAACAAATATACAGGATTAACAGAAAATAAATACAGTCAGGTCCAGAAATATTGGGACATCGACACAGTTCTAACATCTTTGGCTCTATACACCACCACAATGGAGTTGGAATGAAACAAACACAATGTGCTTTAACTGCAGACTGTCAGCTTTAATATGAGGGTATGCACATCCAACTCAGGTGAACGGTGTATCAGCGTGAGTATTATTGATTTGGAGCTCTGTGATACAGTAATGTGTGGTGTGTATGAGTGTATCACAGAGCTCCAAATCAATAATACTCAAGCTGATACACACCACACATTACTGCGTTTTAATGATGTGGAGCTCTGTGATACAGTAATGTGTGGTGTGTATGCGTGTACCACAGAGCTCAACAGCATTAAAACTCACAGTAATGTGTGGTGTGTATGAGCATATCACAGGGCTCCACAGCAATAATACGCATGCTGATACACACTGTGCATTACTGTGAGTTTTATTGCTGTGGAGCTCTGAGATACCGTAATGTGTGTTGTGTATGAGTGTATCACAGAGCTCCACAGCAATAAAACTCATAGTAATGCATAGTTTGTATCAGCGTGAGTATTATTGCTGCGGAGCCCTGTGATATGCTCATACACACCACACATTACTGTGAGTTTTAATGCTGTGGAGCTCTGTGGTACACGCATACACACCACACATTACTGTATCACAGAGCTCCACATCATTAAAACGCAGTAATGTGTGGTGTGTATCAGCGTGAGTATTATTGATGTGGAGCTCTGTGATACAGTAATGTGTGGTGTGTATGAGTGTATCACAGAGCTCCACATCAATAATACTCACGCTGATACACACCTCACAGTACTGTGAGTTGTAATGCTATGGAGCTCTGGATACGCTTTTACATGCCACGTGTTTGTTTTTTTTTATTTTGGGGGGGGGGCAGCATTTCATCTGTCGCTCCAGGCAGCACAGTGGCTTGGGCCGGCCCTGGAAGATGATCAGTGCACTCACACAGTACCACATGGAAGACTTCCGAGGCAAGTAGGTGAAAGAGATGGGGGTGATGAACTTACATGCAGTGTTGTAGAAAACAGGCACTCAATTACCTTAACCCCTTCGCTGCTGAGCCATTTCACCGCTGTGTGCTGAGCTAATTTTTACCGCTTTTGCTCATCATGTTTTAACGCATTTTAATAAAGCCACGTTTTATTATATGACCCAGACATATTATATATCGTTCTTTCAGGCAGACTCCGCAGATTCATATTATATCATTTTTATATGTATACGTCATGTCCTGCCTATCTATATATTATAACAAAAAATGCAATAAAATTAGAATTTTCAATCATTTACAGCATGTAAAGTGTTTTTTTCACATGAGCGTATGCGGTTATATTTTCTATGGGGTGCGCTTGTACAAAAATTAAAAATGGGGACTTTTTGGGGGGAATTACATGATTTTTTGCAAACACACTCCATAGAAAAAAATCATTAGTGCAGCATCATTGTTCACTTTATAATTGAAATGTGAACAATATTGCTGCATTAATAAAAACAACACACAAAAAAAATGTTTGTTTTTTTTATTGTTTTTTTATTTTACTTTGCACATAGTCATCTTTGGTACCATTGGAAAAGGCCATGCTCAGAACTTTTTAATGACACCATGCATGACCCCCTAACTGCCACGGTTCTGGGGATATCTCTACCAGGGGATTTCCTTGGGAAATCCCCGGGCAGCTAGGGGTTCCCCGGCTATCTGACGTCATCGTGCTATGCACGACACGTCAGGAGCCGAGGGGGAACCCGGAAGTGGAGCCGCCATCCAAGATGGCGGCCCCACCCGAGCCAGATCATGATCTGCTGCCGAGCGGCGCCGATCGCGATCTGGCAATTAAAGGGTTTGAAACTGCCTTTCAAAGTGGTGCCTGTTTTTTTTCTGAGAACCCTCCCGATCGGGAGGGAGAGGGATCCAAAATGATCCAACCCTCCGTTTCAGGCGATCTCCCGGCATTGCCGGGGGGTCGCCTCGAAATGACGTCATCGCGCTGGCGCGATGATGTCATTTAAGTCGGGGCCGGCCTATATTCAGCGCCGGGCTTCCCTGAAGCCAGAACGCCGCGGGACCCTGGACAGAGAGGTGAGTATCTCCGCCGGGGCTCCCACTTGCGGATGACGTGTGAGGCACGTCCTCCGCATATAGTGGGAGTCAATGAGGAAGTGCCCCACACGTCATCCGCAGTGAAGGGGTTAATAAGGGACCACCAGACAGTGAATTTCACCATCCGGTGCAATTTCGGGGCAGTTCGTCTATTCGCTACATACTGGCGAATTGACAGCGACACAAGGTACAGTTCGCTGCACATTGGTGACTTTCCGTGGCAGCAAAATTGTCCCATAGAGAAGTAATGGTTAATCTATTCAAAGAACATCAAACTGTGCTGTGCTGTCAGGGAAATGTGCCGTTTTTTGGTGATTCAGTTCAACAGGTTTAAACAGGCGAATTCCATAGGATTTAATGTAAAAAATATTATCGTTTTTATATTTTTATTAAACCAATAATTCTTTTCATTTTCAGCAAAACGTCTTTTTATCTATTTATTTTTTGGAACACTTTTTTGTAATTTTTATAGACTAAATATTTGATTTCCAATTTTTTTAAAAGGCTTTTCTTTATTCTGTAACAGACCTTTTTATTATTTTTTAAAGGACTTTTTTTTTATTAGTCAGACCCATTTTCATGCATTTTTATTGGTTTAAATACCTATTACAAGAATAGCAGAGTTCCGTTTTTTTCCCCAACAGTTCGGCGGTCACTTTGGCGCTCTGTTCAGTGGTCCTCAGCGACTCCATCTTCTGTGCACTTCAGCGACCCTGAGTTGAATAGTGAATTCCTGCAGGGTCTGTGAAATGGAACCAAAGTGCGTCGAACTAGAAAGCACCGACATTTCGCTGAAATTCTTTTCTGTTTGTTTTTAATATCTTTTGCCTATATTGTATTGGTGTGCGTGTATCAGAGTCTGGTTGTGATTGTTAGTGTCTGTGTGTGCGCTTGCCAGTGTCAGCTTGTGTGTTTGTCTCTGTATGTATGTATGTCAATGTCTGTGTTTGTCCATATTCCATGACATCACATGTGTAATATTGTCTCTACAAATTCTCATGTGCGATATTAGAGGGACACTCTACTCATCCTAGCACTATATAAAGTGGTCAGGACGTGAGGATTACTCTCCTCTCCCCAACCCTGCTGTCCTGATCTGCTATACGTTTTGGGTGTAGTGGGGAGGTTTTCACCACCCCACTCAGTGTCACTAGCAACCGGGATTTTTGAGTTTCCCGGTGCCAGTCACCAGATTGGTCACTAGTAATGTCAGCAGTGGAGTGTGTGCCAACGTTACACTTTCTGAGACCGCCCACTGTAGCGCACAATCTTAGAGAGGAAGTGATGGATCAGATCTGTGCATGTGCACAAAGCTCTGATCCATCGGTCTGTGCAGGCGCTACAGAACTTGCATATACAAAGTGCGCAGGTCCCATAGCAGTGCGCAATTTACAGTTCCTAAGCTACACAAAGAGGAGAAATGGCACAGAATAGCTTCAGAGACTCCTGGGTTCAGCTGAAGAAAAGGAGCTGCATGCAGCGAGGGACAAAAGGAAAGTAAAATCACCTAAAATTAAAAAATAAAATAAATATAAGTGACAGAGGCTGTTAGTAGCTTCTGTCCAGTTATTTAAGGGCAAAAAAAGGGAGCTCTAGTTTTCAATTGAGTATCCTTTTAAATCTGCAACGTTACTCCTGCATAACATCACATGCAATGGGCATATTATTACACATACATAGCGTGTCATGTTGCATGTTATATGCCATGTGTTAGGTTATCTACACACTTCATTTGCAAAGAAAACAAAAAAGAGAAAGTGCCCATGCAGCAGGAAGTCCTCTGTGTGGATACTGGCTGTTTACCTTTCTGCAAATACTGTTTACTATGTGATCCACCTCTCTTACCTGCATTCCAGGTGTTTAACTCTTTCAGCGTGTCAGTTATGTGACTTAAGGCAACAGAATATAAAAATATGTTATATCTACAGTGGTATTATGTGTACATTTACACAGGTTTTTTCACATATACGCATGCTGTGAGAATCCTGTATAAACTAATTATATTTATAATTTAATATAAAAATGGGTTGAGTTTTTGCTACGGAAAGAATTATGAGTCTCTGTTGACAAATACCTTAAGATAGGGTGACCATTCATCCTCCCCGGTTTCCAGGGACAGTCTCTGGACAAATTAAGTCCCCAGAACTTAAATATTTTTTTTAAACTCGCCTGATCCCTGGATCCACTGAGTGCAGCCTCCGGTCTCCCACGCTGTCAGAAGCGTGTGCCGGTTACTATTAAATACAGCGCATGCTATATATGCAGCTTCGGTTCTGAGAAGATACGCTATTAGCGCAACGGGGAAGCCAGCTGCACATTTTGCGTAGCTCCTACTACGCTAATAACGCAGACTGTCAGAAGCTGCATACAGCGCGCACCAGTTTAAATAGTAACCAGCACACGCTGTATCACTTCCATTGGCGTCGCTACAGGGGGGCAATTGCCCATCCCCACCAGGTTACTCCTTGCTTGTTAAATTGAGCTAGTCTGGATGTTTGGACCAATGGAAAAGTACCATTGGTCCAACAGTCCAATAAAATGCTGCAGGGAAGTCAGCTGCCCATCCCATAATCCCAAATTTTAAATTTACAGCTGCTGCTAGTTGCTGACAGAAAGAAAGGTACTTATCTTAAAATAATACATTATTATGTTATGCG
This sequence comes from Leptobrachium leishanense, assembly GCA_009667805.1. Lineage (NCBI taxonomy): Eukaryota > Metazoa > Chordata > Amphibia > Anura > Megophryidae > Leptobrachium > Leptobrachium leishanense. Next base: position 345,466,678 of record CM019063.1, read on the forward strand.
TTAAATAATAAATTATCATGTTATATTTTTTTACTATGGAATTACTGGTTTACTAGTGCATGTAGAATTTGAGGAGAATATGCTAATAAAATAGTTGTTTTTACCATTTGCCAATAAAAAAAAATGTCCCCAGATTTCATATTAAAAATCTGGTTACCTTACCTTAAGACATACAGGGTTATTCAAAGAGAATCGAAAAGTCACTGCACGTTCGGTGACTTTTCATTCACTTCAATTCGGTTTGTTTTGCCGATCCCATTTCGGCGACCCTGCGGTGCATTCAGCAAACACCACAGGGTCCCCGAATTGCAGGGAAAGGTCGCCCCAAACTCGCCGAAAACTAACCGCAAAACCCGGTGAAAACCCGCAAAAACATCTGGATTAACACGCCGAAAATGCCGGAAAAACCCGAGCAGGAGTCGAACAAACGCAGCGAAGCCACCGGAAAAAGCTGACACCGCAGACGAATGCAGTGAATAAATTAGAAAAACAGTTTGCTTGAATGTTTGAAAAGTGAAACGCTGTTTGCAAAGAAACTACTGAGCGAAAATGTCTGAAATTTACATATGAGGTCCAAGGAATGATAATAAAAAGGGCGGTTACAGAAAAAAGAAAAAAAAAATCCAGAAAAATGCTTAACATATCCTAAAAAATCTATAAATAAAGAGACTCTTTACTGCAGAATATTATAATGAACGGTTTATTAGATATTGAATTAAAACGGGAATATTTTTAACATTGACGCCTATGGGATTCGCCTGAATAAATCTGCCGGATTAAACCACCGAATAGCAGGGTATTTCAGGGAACCTTCTCTGAATAGCTGAAGCAGTGCTTTTTTATGGGGATTTCACTGCCCTCGAACAGGCACCGAACAGGCACTGTATGTTCAGGCAATTCGCCAGGATTTGGCGAATTGCCTGCTCTCTGGATAGCCGATTGGCCAGGAAAGGTAACCGAACGCTGATTTTCAGTGTTCGGTTACCTTTCTCAAGCAATTCGGATCTCTTTGAATTACGCTGTAAGTTTTTGCTTTTATTTTGGAGGATTGTGTTTTATGAATGACACTGTATAAAATCTGGAACTACCTCCCTGAATCGGACATGAGAAGGTGAGAAATGGCCTTTCTCCAGCAATTCGGATCTCTTTGAATAACCCTGATAGTTTTCTGAGGAATTTCAAATCCTATCTACAGTGACATTTTGGAGTAAAAAATTTAATATTTTACATGTATATGTATTCACTAGTCAGTCTCATGGTTATAGACTACAGGTAAAATATAGGAGTTATTCACTAACCTTCAAATTGGCCCCAATTTGCACCGGACGGTGAATTTCACCGTTTGGTTCAATTTGGGGCTTATTCGTCTATTCACTAACCTATCAATTCGCCGAATACTGGCGAATTGAAAATATGGTGCAATTCATCGCAATGGCGTTCGGCGGCACTGAAATTACACCACAGAAGACTATCATGTCTTCAATTCACAGAATGCTGAATTTCTCCGAAATTCTGACGTAATGCTGGAAGCTGGAAACCATCAACAACCTGGGTTACCGGGTCGACCATGCTTTCCTGGACACATATTAAAATTTCATGCAGAGGGGAGCACAGGGAAAAAGGCTGGCCTGCAACATGTATAATTTATATGCAGCAGGAAGGAAATCAAAGCAGGTCACCTGGGTTTCCTTTTGATTTCCTACCTGCAACTTATGAATTCTACATGCTGCAGAATTACAGATTTCATGCACTGCACATCAGCATAATAACTCGTGTCCAGGAAAATATTGCCTGCCTGGCACCCGTTTCTGCATCCCCCAATTCCCAGCGCTATTCCAAATGACGTATTCCTTTTTTTTAAAGAGCTACCCACATCGAAAGAAACTGAAATATACAAATATAACAGCGGAGCCGCAACAAGAATTGTGGCTTGAATAGAATAGCAGGGAAGTTGTTAGCGGTAACTAGAGGAATCATTATACTGTATTCAGTTGCTCACTTCATAATGAAATAGGGATCCATATGATTTAGGTTTCCACATACACCAATATACCTCACACCAACAATCAGTGCACACAAATCTAACTAATGGGAATACCAGAAAAAAAGTGAAACTTTCACACATAATTAGCATTTTAACTCTCTTAATATAATATTATTTTATTGCCGATTTACACATTTCTAAATAATGCATACATCAAGAAAAACACACCCAGAAGAGTTTTCTGTTTTAGGTGTGGTGCATAGGAATATTGAAAACCATACCAAAATGCCAAAAAATTATATTTTAAATAAATTAAAAAAAAACGTAGAGGTGGTACTGAATCAAAAATGCTCAAGATCTTACAACATCCCACATTTGCAGCCGAGCCAAACCAATGGCATTCTTTACCATCTAATCTTGAATTGATCTTGTCGTGGTCAGATTCACTTTAACTCAACTAAAAGGAAACTCTATCCATATATTGTGCTGGAAAAGGTATAGACTTGCTAGCAATTTAAAACGAAACCTCTCAATCAATTATGTGGCTGATAATTGATTGACAGGAGAAAGCAGGATCATCTTCTGACAGGTGGTCCTTCTGCTCCCCCTGCTGGTCAAACACAACATGGTGCTGTGATGGCAATGTCTGCCTGTGCTTGGCTTGGGGAAGTAAATCCCAGTCAGTGACCATCAAAAATGGAGAGGGTGGAAGGTAAAGACCAGAGAAATGCCAAAGTGTGAAGTTTAAGTGTTAAACCATATAGAGTAGTCAACAGCACACAGCCCAATTGGGGAAATGTCCTCTAGATGTTTTGGAACCGGCTGGGTGGAGTAGAGGTAACATCACTGCTCTGCATGGAGAGACCCTGTGGAGTCATGGGTTCGCTCCCAACGAGCACCTCTCCAGTAAGTGTCCTTGGGCAAGACACCTAACGATACATACTAGCCACCCAGGACATAGTTGAAAACGAGTGAAATCTCAATGTATCCTTCCTGGTAAAATCCTTTCTCCAAAAATAAAAAATCCCATTCGACTTAGTGTATTATGGGAGTTGTAGTTCCAAAACACTTGGAGGGCCAATGTTGCTGGCCCCTGAGTTATAGCTTCTTCTTAATACATATTTCAAATAGATTTTTCTGTTTACAACAATGTCCGTTCTCATGAAGTGTGTCCACACTAGTTTTGTCTTAAGTTTGAAATTGACATTTATAGCTCATCTTTATCTTCGTCAAAAACACATTTTTGGTCAATTGTGTCATCCTTTGGGTCCTTCACCCTCTAGGAACGATCCACAGCTTTATTCTACAGGACACACGCCGATTCTTTTACTCAGACTTTGAACTTTTTCAATTCCAGACGCATTCTCTAAAGTGATATTTAATCAATCTGTAAACATTGTTCATTGCCGAGAAGTCCTGCACGGATTATACTGCAAACCTGGGCTCTTTTCAGCTCGAGGAGTGGAGTTCAGCATGTTGTTGGGATCACTGTGGATTAGGAACAGGTGGGACCCTGGAGCAATGCTGTTACATGCGGCAGAAAGCCCTGTAAATTACTGAAGTAATTATGTATATTTAGACATTAAAACAACAAGGTTCTGGAATATTTCCTTCCAGTCAAGGCAAGGGATGCCGCACAGCATGAAGTACTCTGGCACCTCTTAACACCTGATCCTCTTACTACACCCTAACTGCCACCTCCCCATGGGATAGAAATATTCGTAAAGTCATGACATAAGCGTTTTTATGTAAAATAGCATGGTGAGCAAAAGTTGAACTGTGCAAGGTTGATTAATACAGGCTGCTACAACAAGATTTTAGACAAAAGCTGGAAAAAAAATGCTGAGACACGGCATAAAAAAGGTTATTGCTTTAATTTGAAATGTCACAATGTGCACTAAAGCAAACACACACATTTTATATACATGGTTTAGCCAACAGAGTGAACGCCATTATTATAGGTGTTAATATTATTCATGTAGGGAAAACAATTGTTTCTTTTCTTTGTCTATATTCTAGGTCAGGGATCTCAAACTCCAGCTCCACAGATGTCGATTGCATACAAAGCCCGGAATTCTTTGAATTCAATTGATGGACAGAGATTCATGGGACTTGTAGTTTAGAAACATCTGGGGCAGCCAGTTTTAGATCCCTGTTCTAGGTTGTACGTATATTACAAGTTGTGCTCAGCAGTAGTTACTACATGGTGGTCGTTGAATGGGTGGCTTGTCAGACTTCCAAAGATGACAGATTCTGGTGGCCTGTTTAGCAGGAGCATCTCTAACCATAACAGCCAAACTGGTGTTGCAAGATCAATAGTCAACAGAGTAGACAAAGTAGACACAAAGCATGGCAAGACTTTATCAACGAAGAAGGATAGGGGGTGAAAACTGACATTTATTGATAGCTACCATGCAACACTATCTCAGATTGTTTCTAAACAACACTCAAGTACTTCAGCGAGAATGACTCGAACTGTCTGATTCCAACTGTGAAATATAAGGGGTGGAACCTGGAAAATCTCAGTATTTGCCACTCGTCATTACCCAAAGTCAATGATCTCAAGGTCTTGATCCTCCAGACGTTGCTTTACTACATTATTCTATGGCCACCTGTTGCATTCAAAGCATCTGAGGGGTCGAACGTTGAGATCCCTGCACTAAGTGGTTGAGTTGCTACCAGTAAATACTCAGGCATTCTAGACGATCAGGTACATCCTATGGGTCAAATCAAATTTTCCCCAACAATGATGCTATTTTCAAGATGATAGTGCCCCAAAAAAACAGCCAGGACAGTTCAGTCTTGGATTGAGAAGTACCAATGTCTGCTCTGGCCAAGTCATTCAGCTTCCTTATAATATCGAAGAATCACTGTGATAAGTTTTAGAAGACAGAGAGACAGACACATATTCCCTCCACTTTTATCTCTGGAGAAATTGACAGATGTTATAATAGATGCTGAATTCCAAATGTCCGAAGTTGAAAATCCTACTAATGTTATATAAAATACACAAAACCCTGTACACGTTACTTTTCTTTAAATAAGTCCTTTTAAATGTGGGGGTCTTCAAATGCATGATGGGTTTTTTCTTTCCAACATGCATTCGACACAACCACTGAGAATAGCAACCTGGTGGCATCAAATCGGAATTCATTAGTAATACATTGATCAACTCTTTAGATGCTTTTTTAGATCAAAGCACACATGACAACGATGAAAGGAAAAAAATACGTATTTATAAAGTAGTGCTTAGTCGAACCTGGATTTTTTCTTCTAAATCACTGATTAAACTCTAGTCGTCTGTGCCAAAATACAAGTTAATCATCAAGCTGTTATGGGAGAGACGTGAATGTCTAAATAATTCATATCAGAAGAGTATCTTGGGTTTTTTCTTCCAGAATTCTCTTACTGAACAACGCGTCTGGTGTAACACTACGGCTGCTGCCAAAACATCTGATGGAGATTGGTCACTTCACAGATGTCACTTCACAGATGTCTAGTCTCTAATTAAGACCAGCATTTGAAATTTATAAAGCCAGAAAAAGATAAATTTCCAAGAACTCTCTACCATGCACACACTCACAGAAGAACTCAGTTAAACCTTCCTTCGCCCTTAATGAAAGATCAGCTGTTAGAGATGTGGTTAGAATACAAGTGGGCTGAAAATCATTTTTGGTGAGATACAATGACGGACAAATAAGATTAATCCAAAAAGCTGTCTATTTACACATGTTCTGCCCTTTCTAAGCTGTTTAGTGGAGGAGTTAATGCAAATTCCAGTTTTAAGCCCTGTGTTAGTACAGGTGTCTCAACCAGAGCCAGACAACGTTTGGATAATTGCTGGAAGGATGAAAAACATCTTTGACATTCCTGCTGGTCATGGAGCTTGAGTTACATGGTGCTCACCGGCTAGAAGAATAAAGTCTGGTGTTGATTGCTGAAGTTCATCAAAACCTTATCAGAAGGAGAACATAGGAGACTTCAAAGTGTGTTAGTGAATGGTGAGCACCAGTTAATTTTAAATGGCATCTTAGATTTCAGATGATCTATCATCCTAATAGAGACTTTTTCACAGATGTTTGACCACCTCACCCCAATGGCATTTAGTGGACAAAACCTGACTTAGCTCAGATGGTTAGTATCTAGTAGTATCAGATCCGAGTGGTCCTGGACATCACAACGAAGGGACTCATTCTCAGTGAGAGAAATTGAAGAGAACTGATAGAGGAATTAAACAGTTTGGTCAACAATTGTGAGCCGGAAGATTGAACACTTGGTTTCCAAAGACTTGACAAATCCGGGAGCCAATGAGCCGGTGGCTCCTGAAATAAAGAATACAGAGATACCAAATCCAAAACTGTCTGGTTTGCAGTGACCCTTTCAATTCTCCAATATTTAAGCTTTAGCAAAAATATCTGATATAAATTTCCTTGTTGGTCTACGATACCAACGCGATTACCAGCACTCACTATCAGCCCCTATATGTGTTCGAATTCATTATATAACAAGATTCAACAAAAACAAGGGTCGGGTAGCCATAGGCTTCTTACTTTCTGAATTATTCTTGGCAAATCTATGGAAGAAACTTCAATTTTCTCCTGAAGATATATTACTGGTCTCTAGGTTTTCCCACTTGCTCCTCAGTTTGAGATAAACTTGTCAAGAATTTAAACAAATATTGGGCCCTAATAGCAGCTCGCAAATGGGAAAAATGTGCACGAGTCACGTATTTGCAACTCGCTTTTAATTGCTCATTCTTCTTCAAGTAGTCACAAATGAATGACTCCCATACAAAGATACAAAGTATAGGAGCGGTTAATTTAAAGAAAGCTGCCGCAACAAGCAAAGCTGCGGCTCGGTTGGAATAACAGCTCAAACAGTGCTGTGAGCTTTATTGCTCAGTTGGAACGGGGCCTGCTATATCTCACATTTTATATGTGAATGCATTTAGCAACTGGAACAATGTATTTATAAGCTTGTAACCTGTGATTGTCATGTTCTTTCGCTATAGCACTGTGTTCAGTGAAGAGAAGGATGGGGTCAGGGTGATTGATATCAGTACACGGAGAAGAAAGGTGTCAACAAACCAGCAAATAGTACAATAATAAATTTCACGAATTGTCACTTTCACTGGTTTAAGAGAGGGTCATGATACATTTGGTAGATACACAATGTATTCAGGATACAATTTAACATTGCATTTGTCACCTCCATTTTTGCCTTTTCTCTCCCTCACTTTGAAATGCCTAGATACTTTTCATTCTTCACACTTGAAATGTGCGCCCTTCAGAATATATTGCCTTCCAGGGTTTATTTATTTTGTAGTGGGGAATTCTGTTTGTTTGACGGAGTATATTGTTCTATATGGGTAAAGATAAACTAAACTCACACAACTGCATAGATTTCCGAAAGATGATTTAAACAAGTGTCAGACGTACAAGACAAGGCTTCATTTCAGCGTATGACCTACAAATTGAAGAAGTCAAACAAAAGCATTTTGGGTTGTTACATAAGTGTTTAGAATCCTCATACTAATTTACCCAGTTAAATTTGTTATTGTTATCAAACATGGAATTGCAGACTTTAAGCCAAAACTGAAAAGTAAAATGTAAGTCAGTAATGTTATTGTCTGCATCTAAAATCTTGCAGCTGCCCTGTTATCTGATGGCAATTATTACATAACCGTGGTAGTGTCGTTGTTGATTTGATTTTAAATTAGATGGAAATCATTGATATCTTTTTTGCTGCAGATTGACTAAATATACAGGATTGTGATTATACTGAAAGCCTGGTAAACATACAGGGTTATTTCTAAGAGATTCGAAAAGTCACTGCATGTTCGGTGACTTTTCGTTCTCTTCAATTCGGTTTGTTTTGCCGATCCCAGTTTGGCGACCCTGCGGTGTATTCAGCAAGCACCACAGTGTCCCCGAATTGCAGGGAAAGGCCGCCGCAAACCTGACGAAAACTAACCGCAAAATCCAGCGAATGCACGCCGAAAACCCTCAAAAACATCTGGATTAATCTGACGAAAAAACACAGAAAAACCCGAACAGGAGCCGATCGCAGGCTTCGACACAGCAGAAGAGGCAGTGAATAAATTAGGAAAACAGTTTGCATGAATGTTTGAAAAGTGAAACACTGTTTGCAAAGAAACTACTGAGCGAAAATGTCTGAAATTTGCATATGAGGTCCAGGGAATGATAATAAAAAGGGCTGTTACAGAAAAAATAAGTAAACTTAAAAAAAAATCGTACTTTTAAAAAAAAAAGAATAATTAAGAAAAATGATTAAAATATCCTAAAAAAATCTATAAATAAAGAGACTCTTTACTGCAGAATTTTATAATGAACGGTTTATTAGATATTGAATTAAAACGGGAATAATTTTAACATTGAAGTCTATGGGATTTTCCCGAATAAACTTGCCGAATTAAACCACCGAATGGCAGGGCATTTCAGGAACCTTTCACTGCTGGTTTGTGTTCTCTGAATAGCCGTAGCAGTGCTATTCATGAGGTTTTCACTGCCCTCGAACAGGCACCGAACAGGCACCGTATGTTCAGGCAATTCGCCAGGATTTGGCGAATTGCCTGCTCTCTGGATAGCCGAATGGCCAAGAAAGGTAACCGAACGCTGATTTTCAGCGTTCGGTTACCTTTCTCAAGCAATTCGGATCTCTTTGAATAACCCTGATAGTGTTTATTCACTAAACAGTGAATTTATGGCAACCTGACAAGCAAGTAGCATAACTATAGGACAGGAATAGAAATGGAAGAAATTGGTGATAGGAAAATGTATTTTTCATTATAGCTGCTAGAAGGTAGGTGTAAGGACTCCAAAGAACTATTTGTTCTCTGTGTCCTTCAGTCAGCAGTAAGAGGAGGTGGATCCCTCAGTCCTCTTCACCAAGGGATGACAAGTACGTTTTTTTTTAGAAATAATAAAAGTCACTGTGAAAAACACATACACGTGAGAACAACTTAGGGATGTGCTTTGTCCAGAGTTCATTTGTTGTATTTCCTCCAAATGAAGTACAAAGTTCTGAGTAGGACATGTAAACAAAGTCTACAACAGCTTCCTTTTTTGCATCAAACTCCTATTGTAGCGTTGACATGCACCCCACATGCCATGCTCAATGACCTCAAGCACAAGTTAGGGGATGCAACAATACACAGTTACTCCTGGACAGCTGTTTCAGGGTTGTTTGTCCTTGTCAGCAGGAAATAGAGTTGTGATTGTTACAGAATGATGCAGAATTTTTTGAAAAATCAACAACTGTAAGAATTGACAAGTGGTGGACTTCATTTGAATCTCCTACCCAGAATTCTCTTCCACAAACAGGGAGTGTGGCAGAGGAAGGGTCTGATTTGCTCAGTCATGTAACTGTTTTACATTCTCTCTTGCCGTTTGCGTAGACAAGGATTTTAGTCTCACTTTTTTGTCCTCCTCAAATTATAATTCTTTATATTTCTTATAGTTATTTAATACATTTAGAATTTCACATTCATTCCCACTAGGTTTAGAGAGACAGTCATTTTTATTTTTGGGCATTTTAACACGCAGATAGGAATCGCACATAGTTCACCGGCTCCCAGTACTTTTGCGCATCCTGTACAAAGTATGAAACGTAACGTTGCGCAGCAAATGGCGCACAAATCATGCGGTAACCGATGGGTCCACTCACTGTGGAATAGCTGCTGCGCCATTAGCATTGTAGAGGGGAGCTGCAAGAGTTTACGGCTCTCTAACATATACTTATGGCATATCTGGAACATATTCCTCTACTTGATGGGTGGAACATCAGGAAACTCATCCATATCTCTTAGAGAGGAAAGTTGCCAAAGTGAGGTTTGCCTTGAGTTTGGCAGGTGGGCTTACGCTTCATCTAGGATTGCCAATTCAGCGGTGTCTTCCTGGACATATATCTCTATCTCAGGCAGAGATAGAGCAAAGGGAAGGTGCTTCCTGCCCCGTGTATATAGTATAACAGTCTAGAAAAACACGGAGGGTCTGTCAACAGCAGTTTCAGTGGTACAGAGTCTGTTGTTTACGTGTGCGTGCGAGTCGTGTTATGGCACGCAGGTGACTTTTTTCAGTTTGTTTTGGACTGGTTTTTATCCCGACCTTTGCCTCGATCAGTTTTCCCAGTTTAGGGAATAAACTAACCCTGAGAGCAAACAACGTGTTTTTGAAGCAGCTCCACTGCGCGACTCATCGGTAATGCAAAGGGTTAAACTCCCCCAGGGGAAGCACCTGCTGAAAGTGAATTCCAAGCACTTTACAAGCTAACTCCTTCAATAGAACACAGATGCATTCAAGATGACTGAAGAAGGATACTGAGCCATGATAATGAGAATATATGTTTGTTTTACCTCCTGCACTTGTCCTTTTGCTATCGGATACATCTGCCTAGTCCTTTTATTTTATTTTTATTCACTGAATTTTTTTCTATCTGTGTCTCTGCATGCCTCAGGAATAAAGCAAACATTTTGAGACCCCATAAACCTCTACATGTCAGAGTTAAGGACTCGCTGGTATAGTTATTCTAGTTCTCTGCAAAGGATTTAGGCTGGGGTCAGAACAGCGCACTTTTAACGTGCGTTCTGGCGCACATAATTACGGCCGCACTAGCAGCAGATGACGGGCAATGACGGCCAATATACGATGTACGGCCGCACAAAAGTCCGGCTGCGCAACGCAAGTGGAATTTGAACGCATTTTTCTGAGAACGCTGAACCGCTAGTACTGACGCACTGAGTGCGCAGCTGCGGCATAGCGGCGTGTGTGCGTGATTAGGAGATGTCAGACACTGCTAATGTCCAGCCTACATAACGTCCAGACGCAAAAAGAGTTTTATTGATGATCCGTACAAAATCACGCCCGAAAATGCGCGTCGCCTGACCGTTTTTGCGCATTCCGTGAAAAAATACATCAATGCGTTCGGACGCACTTTTTCACGTTCGCGGGGAAAAATGCTTTCGTCTGACCCTAGCCTAAATTAGCACCTTACGCAAAATAATATTGGGGTTATTCACAAAGTGCCGGTGTTGCAAATTTCGGCAAAAATCGCCAGTATTGCAGCGATGACAAACACTGGCGTTTCACGTGACAGGAAAGGTTTCACAGTGAAGCTTCTCCTATCACTCTTTAGGTTTAACCTTTGTGAAATGCTGGTGGTTTGTCACCGATACATGTTTTGTGATTAACCCCTTGAGTGCTCACAGAAAACTTTTTCACCTAAGGTAGAAATTTAGGGATAGAGATTATTTTAACCATTTCCGCTGTGACCCAAGCTCTTAAGGTAATAAATCTCTCTTTAGCTATGGGGAGCACATAGAAGCAAACTATCACTGAGATTAACCAAACCTGCTTTCCTAGAGGTTAACCCCTTCAGATAAAGAATGTGGAGGTATCACTGAGAATAACACACAGGGTTATTCAGAGAAAGATGAAACTCTGGAGAACTTTTAGAGAAGTGAAAATTCTAGGTCAAAAGAGCCAAACCAGAAAAATTCTCCCATTTATCTCACTTTCCAAATCGGCTATTTTGACCTAGAATTTTCCCTTCTCCAAAAGTTCTCCAGAGTTTCACCTTTCTCTGAATAACCCTGACACTCTAGCTAAGGGTCAAGCTTTGTGGTGATCAACCTATTCTTTTGGGGATCCCAGTTAGCTTTATTGTTAAGCTCTAATGCTAAGGATCGAGCTCTCACAGAGATTAACCCCTTCTAATGGGTGTAGGAAGAGTAGGATTGAGAAGAAAACAGATCCCCTTTATCTTTCAACACATATGCACTGTGTGTGTCTTGGATTGAGGATTTGTTGTATGGATGGAGTTTATGCCATGGTATCCCACCCTAATGTTACTGAATCCCCCAATTTACATGTTGTTAAGGGTATGTCGAGTCAACTAAAAAACTCAGCTTGGTTGTCTGTAAGGCTGCTGTCAGACGAGCGTAGTGTTCACGTCCGTGATTGCGCCTAAAAGTACGTCCGTGATAGCATGACAGGAAGCCCATCGGAGCCCGACACATGAAGTACGTCCGCACTGAACTGCGGACGCACAACGGCCGCGGCCCACGGACGCAAGGTAAGCAAGAACGTACAACCGCTAGAACGGCCGCACAAAGTGCGCTGCGTCCGCAACGTCTGCATAGCTTTGTGTGTGAGTGATGGAACGTGGTCATTTATACGTCCAGTATTTTTCACGGACAAAATGGTTTTGCTTTTTAATTTATTTTCCCTCCTACATCCGTCAAAAATAACTTCAGTGAAAAAACGGACTGTGTGACCACTACTGCGTCTTCCGTACTGACGATGTCCGTACTGCACGGACGTACAGCCCGTAGAAATCACGCTCGTCTGACCCTAGCCTAAATGGTTAATTGCTTCATATCTTTGCCCTCTCTTACAGAGAGAAGGGGGATCCCCCTTGATTTTTGGGATGTCTCTCCACTGATGTCCTTTCGTCTAAGGATTCATTTTTACTGAAATTAACTCCTGTCAGCTGTCACTGCGATTAACCCCTTCTTCTTAGGATTCAATCTCACTGAGAACATACTTCCCAACAGTTTTCACTAAGATTGGCTGTTTTAGGTCAGAACCTTGTTCTAACAGCCTGATAAACCCACTCAAGGAGGACCAGCCTCGCAGTAACATTAACCCTTTGTGCTGCGGATGGATCCAGCCCGCACTAAAACGAATGTTTCTATATAACGACCATGCTGGTATAGACATTAATGTTAAGAGATGTTACACTTTCATTACCATTAACTCTTTCATCACATACTGAAGAAATGAAACCCTAAGGCACATGAGTTGGACTTCAGAGATTAACCCTTTTACGTAATGACCAAATCCATTCCTGAGACCAAGGGAACCTGTACAACCAAGGACTAAAGCACTGAAAGAAATTGACTTCAACATAGTCTGAGATAAATCCCTTCAACTAACTACATAGTACAACGCTACGGAACTTGTTAGCGCTTTATAAAAACTTGTAACTGTAAATATATAAATTATACAAATATATATTAAATGCAACAAACCAAGGGGAGAGAGCACTACGTTACATGAGAGACAGAAAGGGATATCGAACTGCATTAGAGCTGATTCACATTATATATATATATATATATCAGAAGAGGAGAGGCTGCACTTTATTGTTTGTATACATTACATATAGATGGATAGTTAACATTTTAATAAACATGTTTCCAAGCTGTGATATCCCTGTGCTATCATAAGAAACACATGCTGCCAGGCATTTCAGTTATTCTGTGAATGTGAGTTTTGTAAGGGCTTGTGACACTTTGAGCAGGATGCCTGATCTGACAGCCTGGATGGGCAAGCAGGTATACACACTCACTCACAAACAGCTCCAAACATCTGGAAGCCCTGCTCAGCTCCAGGGACAAATGAACTCTTTAATGCAGGACAGACCTGGGAAAGGTCATTTTACTAAATCTTGGAATAACCTAGATTCACGTTCACATGGAAAGACACTGAAACAGACTATAGACTCGATACATTTTAGAGTTTAGAATGGATTACACTTTTCTGCTGTCATTGCGATTCTTGGTGAATTCAATGTTTTTCCGAGGAGATATCTCATCATTTGGATGAGTATTGGCAAGGTAACAGACCCCAGCGCCAGCTCAGTGCATCATAGAGATGTGTGGGTATGGGAGTGATGACATAGTGGAACTCCAGGTCAGCAGCTGCAGGAAGGAGTGCTGTGAGCTATGCTAAACATACTATCACTGCATACTGCAACTCCTAGCATTCTCAGACGTATGATCAACTATAGCAGCTCCATGGCCAAACCCTTCATAGACAGAGATGCCTTGCTCCACATCCAAACTCCCATCATTCCCAGCACTGCTAAACTGTACAATTTATTGCCAAGGAGAGAGCTATTAGAAGTCATCAATAATGTGAAATAATCAAAGTGCAAAATATTAAGCAAAAACATCCAGCTTCACTGCTAAGATACTACTCATTGCAATGACAGATGTATGTGGGTGTGAATATATGTTTAAGCATGCATAAGTGTGTGAATAAGGAGCTGTGTGTGTGTGTGTGTATATAAATGTATGTATGCAAATATGGGTTTACATAAGAGTGTGTATGTATATATAGCTTTAGACGTGTGTGGATTTTATAAGTATATATACATATATGTAATGTATGTATAGACTCATGCATATGAATATATATATATAATGTGTGTGTGTTTATAGTTAAGAGCATGAGGATATATATATATATATATATATATATATATATATATATATATGTGTGTATGTTTATACACTACACATTGTATTTGTATATCTGTGACTATGGGTGTATATAAGAATATATATATATATACACACAGAGAGACACATAATGAAGCCTTCTCTTAAGGTGATGCAAAGGGTTTCTGTGCCAGATGAAAGCAATGCATGTCTCCCCCCCCCCCCGAGAATGAGAATCTACTATTTCCAAACATTCTAAATAAAGGTAAATACAACATTGTTGATAAACAGCTCGTGCCCAGTCACAGTGATGTGTCACACCAGGAATACAGTGACACTGTCAGCAGCTGTGATGGGAGGCTAAGCAGGCAGGATCCTGCACCCACAATGTGTCTGAGCTCAGCAGCCCTGTGCCACTATTCGGATCAATGGCACGAAGGAACGTCTTCCAGGAGGGGGGGATTACTCCTGGAAACGCTTGGATCAGCAGTAAGGGACACATATATCTTCTATACAATACTCCTTATGGTCCTACTCACCATTCAGTGCCCTGAAGCTCCTGACAGTGTTGCCATCCTGGAGGGGCAGGTGATGTTTGGAAGGAGCCTCCTTGCCCCTTCTCCCTCCACCACTATATTTATCATAGAGCCTCAGCATGTGCTCTGACACTGTGTCCCCAATGGGCAGCACTGCATCTTCTTGCCAGGATGGGTCACTGACCCCAGTACTGGGACTTCTTACACCCACCATGCCATCTTTTAAAAGGTCTCCAGAGCCCGCACACAGGCTGCAGCTGTAGCACACCCACAGCAGAAACGAAGTACAGCACCTTGCCATCCCCAGCAGGCAGGTGACCCTGTGCATGCCAGTCACCAGGGCAGCGATGCCAGCCTTCCAAACCAAGCACGGTGTGCAGAGGGCAGGAGATGCTGAAATAAAAGTATAGAAGCAAACTCCAGGGACACTGTGATCCTGTGTAATCCTGTGTGTGCAGAGTGTCTGAGCCGCCTGTCAGTGCGTGTCGCGCTCCCCGTGCTGTGCTCACCTCGCCGGGACTCGGAGTGCTGTGCGAGCCGCAGCCTGGCCCTGGTTTTGTGTGAGAGCTCAGGGCTGATCCAGCAGCGCAGGCAGCCAATCCCAGGGCTCCGCTCCGACCAACCTGCCAAGCGCGCGGCCACACTGCACGCAGCGCAACTACTGTGTGTGTGTGTCCTGCAGCCAGCCGTGTCCTGGTGTGCCCAGCCACATCCTGCGCTCTCTGAGACACACATGACACAGCAATCACCTGCCGGGCACTGCCATTACTATACACTTATAGCAAATTATGTAATCGGTTTCAAATAAAAGTATATCTGTCCTATCTATCCTTCCATCATATAGCTAGAAAAATCGAATTTATTTCTATAGGCTATATGTCAACATGTCTATCAACCTCTCTCTCTGTCTATAAATCTGTCTATTGATCGATCTGTCTATCTACCTGTCTGTCTGTCTATCAATCAGTCTATTGATCAATCTACCTACCTGTCTGTCTATCTACCTGTCTATCAAGCTGTCTGTCTATCAATCTGTCTATTGATCAATCTGTCTATCTACCTGTCTGTCAATCTGTCTATTGATCAATCTGTCTATCTACCTGTCTGTCTATCAAGCTGTCTATTGATCAATCTGTCTATCTACCTGTCTGTCTATCTGTGTATTGATCAATCTGTCTATCTACCTGTCTGTCTATCAATCTGTGTATTGATCAAGTCTATCTACCTGTCTGTCTATCAATCTGTCTATCTACCTGTCTATTGATCAATCTTTCTATCTACCTGTCTGTCTGTCTATCAATCTGTCTATTGATCAATCTGTCTATCTACCTGTCTATTGATCAATCTTTCTATCTACCTGTCTGTCTGTCTGTCTATCAATCTGTCTATTGATCATCTGATTGTGTCTATTGATTATTAGTATTATTCTTTATTTATGAAGCGCCAGCATATTCCGCAGCGCTGTTGATCGATCTGTCTATCTACCTGTCTGTCTATTTACCTATCAATCTGTCTATTGATCTATTTTACTGTGTCTATCGATGTGTCTGTTGATCAATCTGTCTGTCTATTGATCCGTCCATCAATCAGTTTGTCTTTCTACCGATCTGTTGATCTATCAATCTGTCAGTCAATCGGTCTGTCTATTGATCTGTAGATCTATCAATTGGTCTGTCTGTCTACTGGCCTGTCTGTTTATCAGTCCGTCTGTCTACATAGCTGTCATTCAAACTCTCTGCCTCTCTATCAATCTGTCTATCTAATTTCACCTTTCTCTTTTTGGAATTCAAATAAAAGGTGAAGCTAGAGCATCACATTTTTCAGAAACCTGGTATGTGTGGCATCATTTAGCCAATACTCTCAAGCCCAGCACTTCTAGACAGACCCATACTGTATTTGTTTTGTGGTATGCACTTTGTATGCTTAAATAAAATGCGTACATTAACTGTATGGAAGTCACCGGCTGAGCAACATTAAAATTAAACATTGAAATGATGATAGATCTGTGAGTTCCCACAACTGCTTATTGCTTAACCCTTTCACTGCTGAGCCATTTCACGTCTGTGCGCTGAGCTCATTTTTACCGCTTTTGCCCATCGTTTTAAAGCCACGTTTTATTATACCAACCAGACAAATTATATATCGTTCTTTCCGGGAGACTCGGAAGATTCATAATATATCATTATTATATGTATACTTCATGTCCTGCCTGTATATTATAATGAAAAATGCAATTAAATTTGAATTTTCAATAATTTACAACGTGTAAAGTGTTTTTTTTCTCTTTTTATCATGTGAGCATTTGCGGTTATATCTTCTATGGGTTGCGCTTGTTAAAAAAATTAGAAATGGGGACTCGTTAAATTTTTTGGGGGAAATTAGTGCAGCATCATTGTTCACATTATAATTGAAATGGGAACAATATTGCTGCACTAACAAAACAAAAAAAACGTTATTTCTTTTTTTATATTTTATTAATTTTTTTTAATTTATTTTTTTACATTTAACATGATCATGTTTGGTATCATTGGAAAGGCCATGCTCTGGCTGTTCCAACTATACCAAACATTAACCCCTAGCTGCCACAGATCGGAAGATAGGGGGTTCATTGGAACCCCTATCTCCACCATAGGTGGCAGCTTGGGGGTTAACTCCAGAACTGATGTCATCACGCTATGCGAGATGACGCCAGTCATCAGGGCGAGATCCTGGAAGTTTGGCTGACATCCAAGATGTCCGCCAGCTCTGGGAGGGGACAGCGATACGGCGCCTGTTGGCGCTGAATCGCGATCCAGCACCCTAGGGGTTAAAGACTGCCGCCGCTTGGAAGGGCAGGCTGTGCCCTTCCAAGCAGTGCCTGCCTTTTCTCGGTGGCCCGCTCGGTTGGGGAGGGAGAGAGGTCCAAAGGACCTCACCCCCTCCACTTCAGTCACTTTCCCCACACTCGTGGGGGGGGGGGGGTGGGTTGCCTGCAATAGACGTCATCACGCTAGCGCAATGACGTCTATTGTGCCCGCCGGGGTCCCGGATGCTGGGCTGACATCCAAGATGTCAGCTCGCACCGGGGGCCGCAGCAATCAGCCGGAGTACTGGCCGATCGCTGCCCCCTGTGCAAGGACGCGCTCAGCAGGTCCTCCGCACAGGGGAACCACTTGGCTGGACGCGCTGACTGCGTCCTTAGCAGCCAAGCAGTGGCGTCGTAACGTGGGGGCGGGGGGTGCGGCCCGCACCAGGTGACACCCGCCCTTAGGGTGACACCGTCACCCTAAGGGCGGGTGTCTCACCCACCGCCCGCCACCGCCGCGTATTCGCTCCGTGCGAGCGTCCGAAGCATGCTGCTTCGGCGCTCACCTGGAGGAAATACGTCACCAGCCAATCGCGGCTGGTCACGTGGCTCCCCCAGACGAGCGCCCAAGCTGCGCGCCGCCGGACGCTCAGAAGGAGCGAAAAACGCGGCGGAGAGGTGCTGCCTGGGCCGCTATCCATGTGCTGGGACCAGGACCAGGAGGTGAGCTGGGGCAAATCCATGAGCTGCTGGGGCAAA
Organism: Leptobrachium leishanense; assembly: GCA_009667805.1. Classification (NCBI taxonomy): domain Eukaryota; kingdom Metazoa; phylum Chordata; class Amphibia; order Anura; family Megophryidae; genus Leptobrachium; species Leptobrachium leishanense. The sequence continues at coordinate 345,484,986 of CM019063.1, forward strand.
TCCATGGGGGCCTGGGGCAAATCCATAACCTGCTGGGGCAAATCCATAACCTGCTGGGGCAAATCCATGAGGAGCTGGGGCAAATCCATAACCTGCTGGGGCAAATCCATGAGGAGCTGGGGCAAATCCATAAGCTGCTGGGGCAAATCCATGAGCTGCTGGGGCAAATCCATAAGCTGCTGGGGCAAATCCATGAGGTGCTGGGGCATATCCATGAGGAGCTGGGGCATATCCATGAGGAGCTGGGGCAAATCCATGAGGAGCTGGGGCAAATCCATGAGCTGCTGGGGCAAATCCATGAGCTGCTGGGGCATATCCATGAGGAGCTGGGGCAAATCCATAAGCTGCTGGGGCAAATCCATGAGGTGCTGGGGCATATCCATGAGGAGCTGGGGCAAATCCATGAGGAGCTGGGGCAAATCCATGAGCTGCTGGGGCAAATCCATGAGGAGCTGGGGCATATCCATGAGGAGCTGGGGCAAATCCATGAGGAGCTGGGGCATATCCATGAGGAGCTGGGGCAAATCCATGAGGAGCTGGGGCATATCCATGAGGAGCTGGGGCAAATCCATGAGGAGCTGGGGCAAATCCATGAGCTGCTGGGGCAAATCCATGAGGAGCTGGGGCAAATCCATGGGGGCCTGGGGCATATCCATGAGGAGCTGGGGCAAATCCATGAGGTGCTGGGGCAAATCCATGAGGTGCTGGGGCATATCCATGAGGAGCTGGGGGCATATCCATGAGGAGCTGGGGGCATATCAATGAGCTGGGGCATATCCATGAGCTGCTGGGGCATATCCATGAGCTGCTGGGGCATATCCATGAGCTGCTGGGGCAGTATATCCATGAGCTGCTGGGGCAGTATATCCATGAGCTGCTGGGACAGTATATCCATGAGCTGGGGCAAATCCATGAGAGCAGCTGGAGCATTATCAATGAGAGCAGCTGGGGCAGTATATACATGAGAGGAGCTGGGGCAATATCCATGAGAGGAGCTGGGGCATATCCATGTGTGCTGGGGGCAATATCCATGAGAGCTGGGCAATATCCATGTGTGAGCTGGTCTGGGGCAATATATCCATGTGTGAGCTGGTCTGGGGCAATATATCCATGTGTGAGCTGGTCTGGGGCAATATATCCATGTGTGAGCTGGTCTGGGGCAATATATCCATGTGTGAGCTGGTCTGGGGCAATATATCCATGTGTGAGCTGGTCTGGGGCAATATATCCATGTGTGAGCTGAGGCGCAATATATCCATGTGTGAGCTGAGGCGCAATATATCCATATGTGAGCTGAGGCGCAATATATCCATATGTGAGCTGGTCTGGGGCAATATATCCATGTGTGAGCTGAGGCGCAATATATCCATATGTGAGCTGAGGCGCAATATATCCATATGTGAGCTGGTCTGGGGCAATATATCCATGTGTGAGCTGAGGCGCAATATATCCATATGTGAGCTGAGGCGCAATATATCCATATGTGAGCTGAGGCGCAATATATCCATATGTGAGCTGAGGCGCAATATATCCATATGTGAGCTGAGGCGCAATATATCCATATGTGAGCTGGGGCAATATATATCCATGGGTGAGCTGCTGGGGGCAATATATATCCATGTGTGCTTTCACTGCCTTCGAACAGGCAACGTACTTGCTGGCAGTTGGCAAAAAGTTGTGTGAGCATATGAGAGAGCTACACAGCAATAAACCTCACAGTAATGTGCGCTGTGTGTATGAGCATTCAGTGTTATATGGGAGTACTGATTTAGGAGTAAGAGTAGTTAAAAAAAAAATCTGAAAAACTCGGGGGGGGGGGGGTGACACCATAAGTTACCGCACCGGGTGACACCGACCCTAGTGACGCCACTGCAGCCAAGTGGTTAAAGGACCACTACCACCAAAAAATGAAATGCTCTTATTGTGTTTATTTTATGTTACCAATATCTTACATGTGATTTGTTTTTTTCTTGTTTGTTTAGTTAAGAAAATATTTTACTCTACATGTATCACTGGGTGCATCCATTGTGTGATATTTTGTGTTGTAAACTGCAACTGCCCCCCTATCTTTACATCACTTGCTTCACATTCTGTGGCTTTGGCCACAGAATGGAGTCCATGGTTTGATCACCAACTCAAATCATTGTATTGTGTGGGATGTATTCAAAGGACACCACCAGGGGTCAAATAGAAGTCCATGTCTTATCTCATTCAGCTGTCATCTCTAATCTTGAGTAGCCTAGAGAACACAAAACACTCCCTGCTGCCTTATCTAAACATTCCCTACTCCACCTCATTAACTATTAGATAATGTATAAGATAAAGCAGAGCCACAAACTAAACTTTTGCTCAAATGTTGATAAATGTTGCATCATGGGAAAAATCATAAAAATAGAAACAGGAGATAAAAAAACAACTTTATTTTTCCTTTTTACATGCAATTACTTCACACAAAGAAAAAAAACAACAGTATGTGTTTTTATAAGGTGATTTTGTTTGTAATGCAAAAGTAATTTTGTTATAGCTTATGTAACTGGTAGCGTCCCTTTAAAAAACCTTGAACATCACAAGGAACTGCAGGACCAGCACAAGTGCAGACGCAATCGCCTTGCCATTAGTATAGGAGTCTGCTCGATTTGGCGTATGCAAATGAAGTAACAGTTAAAACTCTGAAAATGAAATTAGCCTAGTGCAACTCAAATAAAAGCACATACAGCCTTTGTCTCCAAACACACACAATGAGCTGTGAGGCCAGACTCACTCCAAAACACATGTACACCTTCACAAATCTAGGGACCAGTGCGTTTAACACTGTTAGAAATCTCAGGAATGGTCAAGGAATGCTTGTGTTTGGCACATCAAATCGATCCACATTCCTGAACGAGACACACGTAGCAAGAAAAATGGATGCAAACAACTGACAGACGCATCCTGAAATTATAAATTATTATTCTCTATTTATATAGCGCCAGCATATTCCGCAGTGCTGTACAATGGGCACAATATAGACAGGGTTACAATACATTGAACAACAATTGACAAACCGGTACAAAAGGAAACAAGGGCCCTATTACCGTGGGAACTCACAATCTAGGAGGGTTAGGGATGGAAACAAGAGGAGACATGCTGCACATGTCACTTTTTCCACAAGTTGCTAAAGACACAAAATGAAATGTTTGTCAAAAGTAAACCTTAGGCTAGGGTCAGACGAGCGTGATTTCTACGGACTGTACGTCCGTGCACACGGACATACGTCAGTACGGAAGACGCAGTAGTGCCACACAGTCCGTTTATTCACTGATGTATTTTTGTAGAAGGGAAAATAAAATAAAAAGCAAAACCATTTTGTCCGTGAAAAATGCTGGACGTATAAATGCAGTCCGTCTGACCACGTTCCATCACTCACACACAAAGCTATGCAGACGTTGCAGACGCAGCGCACTTTGTGCGGCCGTTCTAGTGGTTGTACGTTCTTGCCTGCCTTGCGTCCGTGGGCCGCGACCGTTGTGCGTCCGCAGTTCAGTGTGGACGTACTTCGTGTAACAGGCTCTGATGGACTTTCTGTCATGCTATCACGGACGTACTTTTAGGCGCAATCACGGACGTGAATACTACGCTCGTCTGACAGCAGTCTAACATCCAATAAGTAATGGTTATAGTATCTTTTAAAGTGATCGTCAGTTTCCCACAGGGACTTTCTGTGAGGCTGGGCTGCAATGAGTGGGTGATGGCTGCTGCAGCAGAGCGGTGGCCATCTGTAAGTCTGAAGGCGGTACAATAAATTCCCCAATTCGCTTCTGGGTCCAAGTGGATTTTCCTCACACAATTTTCATAAAGATTATTTAATGAGTTAAGAAATAAATTCTTTAGCACAACAAGGTACATGTGGGTGTTGAGTTGTAGGGACGGGGTTTTGTATGGGTGTGGTCTCCTGTGGGTGCAGCACAAGGGGGCCCCATTATTTGTCAGTCCGCCCCTGGTTTAGGGCTACTAAAATGGTGTACGGCTTGAAGGAGAAAAGTTACCAGGAAAGGCTTAATGATCTTAACATGTACATCTTGGAAAAAAGACGAGACAGAGGAGATATGATAGAAACATTTAAATACGTAAAGGGAATCCACAAGGTAGAGGAAGGGAGTATATTTAAAAGGAAACAAAGTAGCAAAACAAGAGGACATAGTCTTAGATTAGAGGGCCAAAGGTTTAAAAGTAACATCAGGAAGCATTATTTTACTGAGAGGGTGGTGGATACATGGAACAGTCTTCCAGTAGAAGTGGTAGAGGCCAAAACAGTGATTGAATTTAAGCAAGCATGGGATAGGCATAAGGCTATCCCAAACAAAAGATAAATCCAGGTTAAGTATCCATGTAATTGGGCAGACTAGATGGGCCGAACGGTTCTTATCTGCCGACATTTTCTATGTTTCTATGTTTCTATGGTTTCACAGCTGTAAGATTTGGCACAAAGTCATTCTAACATTCAAACTACTTTATAGTAGGCTGCTCAGCTTTTTTCTGAGCATTATGCCAATAAGCAATTAGATCACAACGTATTGTGTCTGCACCATGGACTTCTCCCATTGTGCCCATAACAACCCTAACGACATTGTGCCCGTAACGACAGTTACTAACAAACTATTTTAAGATACTCATCTTTTATTCTCCTGGATGCCAAATATAATAGCTCCAAAACCTGGCCAACCATTAGAATCCAGGTAATGGGAGTGAATGTGGATGAGTGGGATGGGAGTGAGTGTTGGCTGCCGTTAAGTGGGGCTCCATTGGCAATGTAATCCTGCATGCGGAGGGCCGCCTTCCGTGCCATAACCTTAGACTCTGGGCTACAGTGTTCATTTTCAGCACAGCAAGAATGGTTGCTGTGTCGACATTATTAAAGCTACAGCCCAGGTCACATTGCTGAGAGTGAGTGATATGCAGAACTGCATATATATATATATATATATATACTCCACTCTATATCCTGCATATCACTATATCTTTCAACTATATATATAACTCTATATATGTATATATATGTGCCCTCCTGTGTAAAACAATACCAGCCCCACTATATATATCTGTGAACTGTATACTACCATATCTGCCCAATTATATATATAGCCATGGCAGCAAACATAGTCGTCGCTCACTATGACGTACTTGTATGATACGTCTAACACGCTAGGCGCCCAATGCAGGCACGCCGACCATTCGGTTCGTGGCGTGGCTCTGGACGCAGCGTGTACAGGATTGGGGGGTGAATTAATCTTTAGATTATTTAAACTTGCCTTTATTGTACTGCTTTTATTCCTTGATAAAGGTTCTCAGGAACCGAAACGTCGGACTTTTAACCAATAAAGTGTTTCATTTTCCTACAAGACCCAGAGTGCTCCTGTGCTTGGTTTCTATCTATTTTTGAGGACAGCACCTGGGCAATTTATTTTTCTTCTTAAATACGGACTGAGTGCTCTCCCTACTTGGCTTTCTCTATATATATATATATATATATATACACAGTATATATATATATATCTGCCCCCAGTGTACATAACTCGATCTTCTCAGTTATATATACACCTTGTAGTGGTTTTGTCAATATCAGTCTCTGTGTGAATCAGTCTCAATGCCTTGACAAAGGCGATTGATTGGCAAGACGTTGGGTACCTTTTCTAGGCCACCTGGAGTTGGTTTGTTCTGGCACGCTCTATGATAGGGCTGCTTTTGGTTCTTTTCTGTCTTTACTATTTGGGTTGATACATGTATTAGTTCATTGCTTATATGTGATTGCTGTATTCACTATGACAATTTAACAGATGTCTCATTTCATGCATTTTCACTAGATGAGCATGTTACATGTGTTTACTGTGCCTTTACTATCATCACAATTATTCTTGCAATTGACTTTTTATTGTTGTTTTGTATTGAATAACAAAATATCTTTTTGAGTACATTTTGATATGTGTGATTCTGTGATTGTGCCATCCTGATATGTGTTTTTTTCTGCTAATTTTCTGCTTATTTTGTTGGACATTGGAGGAGTCCTTGTGGTGAGTGCGCACCCAACCTTTCAGTCTGCAGGATATCTGGTTTTGGATTTACTTGTGATTCTGTCAGTGCCTTTGCCATTGTCTCTGTGTGTCTTTAAATCTCTCTGTCAGTGTCACTGGCCTCACTTTCAGTGTCTTTGCCAATCTCTATGCGTCACTGTCAATGTTTATTGTGTCTGACAGTGTTTTACCCAGAGACTCTCATCAGTGGCGTCACTTGGATTGGTGTCACCCGGTGCGGTAACTTATGGTGTCACCCCCCCCCCGAGTTTTACGTATTTTTTTTAACTACTCTTACTCCTAAATCAGTACTCCCATATAACACTGAATGCTCATACACACAGCGCACATTACTGTGAGGTTTATTGCTGTGGAGCTCTCTCATATGCTCACACAAATTTTGGCCAACTGCCAGCAAGTACGGTGCCTGTTCGAAGGCAGTGAAAGCACACATGGATATATATTGCCCCCAGCAGCTCTGGATATATTGCCCCCAGCAGCTCACCCGTGGATATATATTGCCCCCAGCTCACATATGGATATATTGCCCCAGTTCACAATTATATATTGCCCCCAGCAGCTCATCCATGGATATATATTGCCCCAGCTCACATATGGATATATTGCGCCTCAGCTCACATATGGATATATTGCCCCAGACCAGCTCACACATGGATATATTTCCCCAGACCAGCTCACACATGGATATATTGCCCCCAGACCAGCTCACACATGAATATTGCCCCAGCTCTCATGGATATGCCCCCAGCACACATGGATACTGCCCCCAGCACACATGGATACTGCCCCAGCTCACATGGATATGCCCCAGCTCTCATGGATATGCCCCAGGAGCTCTCATGGATATGCCCCAGCAGCTCTCATGGATATGCCCCAGCAGCTCTCATGGATATTGCCCCAGCTCCTCTCATGGATATACTGCCCCAGCTCCTCTCATGGATTTTGCCCCAGTTCATGGATATGCCCCAGCTCATGGATATAATGCCCCAGCTCATGGATAATGCCCCAGCTCATGGATATGCCCCAGCTCATGGATAATGCCCCAGCTCATGGATATGCCCCAGCTCATGGATAATGCCCCAGCTCATGGATATGCCCCAGCTCATGGATATGCCCCAGCTCATGGATACTGCCCCAGCTCATGGATAATGCCCCAGCTCATGGATTTGCCCCAGCTCATGGATAATGCCTCAGCTCATGGATACTGCCCCAGCTCATGGATAATGCCCCAGCTCATGGATATGCCCCAGCTCATGGATAATGCCCCAGCTCATGGATATGCCCCAGCTCATGGATATGCCCCAGCTCATGGATACTGCCCCAGCTCAAGGATACTGCCCCCAGCTCATGGATATTGCCCCAGCTCATGGATACTGCCCAGCACATGGATACTGCCTCAGCACATGGATACTGCTCCAGCTCATGGATAATGCCCCAGCTCATGGATATGCCCCAGCTCATGGATACTGCCCCAGCTCATGGATTTGCCCCAGCTCATGGATAATGCCCCAGCTCATGGATACTGCCCCAGCTCATGGATACTGCCCCAGCTCATGGATTTGCCCCAGCTCATGGATAATTCCCCAGCTCATGGATACTGCCCCAGCTCATGGATAATGCCCCAGCTCATGGATATGCCCCAGCTCATGGATAACGCCCCAGCTCATGGATACTGCCCCAGCTCATGGATACTGCCCAGCACATGGATACTGCCCCAGCACATGGATACTGCCCCAGCTCATGGATAATGCCCCAACTCATGGATAATGCCCCAGCTCATGGATATGCCCCATCTCATGGATACTGCACAGCACATGGATACTGCCCCAGCACATGGATACTGCCCCAGCTCATGGATAATGCCCCAGCACATGGATACTGCCCCAGCTCATGGATAATGCCCCAGCTCATGGATATGCCCCAGCTCATGGATACTGCCCCAGCTCATGGATTTGCCCCAGCTCATGGATAATGCCCCAGCTCATGGATACTGCCCCAGCTCATGGATAATGCCCCAGCTCATGGATATGCCCCAGCTCATGGATAATGCCCCAGCTCATGGATACTGCCCCAGCTCATGGATCAAGCCCCAGCTCATGGATACTGCCCCAGCTCATGGATAATGCCCCAGCTCATGGATATGCCCCAGCTCATGGATAATGCCCCAGCTCATGGATACTGCCCCAGCTCATGGATAATGCCCCAGCTCATGGATATGCCCCAGCTCATGGATAACGCCCCAATTAATGGATAATGCCCCAGCTCATGGATATGCCCCAGCTCATGGATAATGCCCCAGCTCATGGATACTGCCCCCAGCTCATGGATACTGCCCCCAGCTCATGGATATTGCCCCAGCTCATGGATACTGCCCAGCACATGGATACTGCCCCAGCACATGGATACTGCCCCAGCTCATGGATAATGCCCCAGCTCATGGATAATGCCCCAGCTCATGGATATGCCCCAGCTCATGGATAATGCCCCAGCTCATGGATACTGCCCCCAGCTCATGGATTTGCCCCAGCTCATGGATAATACCCCAGCTCATGGATTTGCCCCAGCTCATGGATATTGCCCCCAGCTCGTGGATATTGCGCCCAGCTCATGGATATTGCCCCCAGCTCATGGATAATGCCACCAGCTCAAGGATTATGCCAGCAGCTCACCTCCTGTGCCGCGTGTTCAGCTCCCTCTGAGCGTCCAGCAGCATGGAGCTTGGGTGCTCGCCTGGGGGAGCCACGTGATCAGCCGCGATCTCGCGAGAACTCGGCTGGTGACGTGTTTCCCCCAGGCGAGCGCCGAAGCTGCATAGCTTCGGACGCTCGCAGGGAGCGAACACGCGGCACAGGGTGAGACACCTGCCCTTAGGGTGACGGTGTCACCCTAAGGGCGGGTGTCACCTGGTGCGGGTCGCACCCCCCGCCCCCACGTAGCGACGCCCATGACTCTCAGGGCTATTCAGAGAGATCCGAAAAGTCACCGCACGTTTGGTGACCTTTCGTTCCATGCACTTCGGGGCGATTCTGTGATTCTATTTCTCCGACCCTGCGGTGTATTCACCAAGCATCGCAGAGCCCACCATAATGCAGGGGAAAATTGTCGTAAACCCGCGAAACAGTCACCGAACACTCACCATAAACACACAGAAACCGCAGCCAAAACCCCGCTGAACACACCGGAAAAACCCGACAAGCCGCTGATCACAGTTCAGAGCAGCCGCCGGAAAAAGCTTTCAGGCAGACGAATGTGGTAAAAAAACAAAAGACAGTACGCTTGAAAGTTTAAAAATTTAAATGCTGTTTACAAAAAATCTACTGAACATAAATGCCTGGAATTTACACATACGATCCGATGAATGATAATAAAAAGGTCTGTTACAGAAAAAAGAAAAATCGATTTAAAAATAAAACAGAAAAAAAATTGCCGAAAAAATCCCGAAAAATGCCTAAAAGAGCCTACAAAAAATCATTAAATAAAAAGATCTTTTAGAGCAGAATAAAATAATAAACTGTTTATTAGATATTGAATTAAAACGGGAATATTTTTAACATTGAAGCCTATGGGATTCGCCTGAATAAACCTGCCGAATTAAACCACTGAACAGCAGGGCATTTCGGCAACTTTTCCCTGCTGTTTTTGCCAATGTCTCTGAATATATTTAACAGCTTACCGAGCATCAAAAGAAACTCTGTTCCATCAAAATGAAACAAAAATGCATCAGAATGTTAGCGTTATGGTTCACTGTAACCCTAAATTGAATTCTAATACTATTCCTAACAGGAACTTAACCCTAATGTCCAACCGTAGTTTCTAATCATACACCTATGCTTAATTACTATGCATAATTTCTAACGCAAACCCTAATTTCTAACCCAAGTAAAGAAAAACGCTCCATTTTAGCTTGAAATGTCGAATTCAGCACTGACCAAATTCGAAGCATCAAAAACCAGCTGAGGGTGAATAGGGAAGGCATCCAATTCGCCTGTGGCTGAATTTGTTTGTAATTTTTTAAAGACACGTCTTTTTTAATGGATCTTTTTTTGATGAGTCTAAAAAAAACCATGTCTTTCCCCTCGTTCACCATATGCTAGCAGGAGTGTTATACTGTAGTGTGTTCCAAGAAGAATAAGTAATAAGCTGTGTTTTCTTTCTAGGAAAAAAGGTGGGGGTACTCACCAAAAAGCGACAAAGCTCCAGCCAGCGAGCAGCTAATGAAAAGATGGTGTATGCTCTCATGCAGCCAATGAATAGAGGGTACACGCCAGCGTGCAGCCGATTAACAGAGCCAGGGCCAGGCCACGACATTGTGTTGCCTGGGTTCAGGGATGGAATGCTGCCACCCCCCCTCAAATTATGCACGCCAAAACACACCCATGCTTACAACAGAGCTCCACAGCAATAAAACTCACAATACTGTGCATGTGATTGTGTATGAGTATTTCCCAGAGCTCCACAGCTAAAAACTCACAGTAATGTGCATTGTATATGAGCATTTTACAGAGCTCCACAGCAATAAAACTTACAGCAATGTGCAGTGTGTATGAGCTTATCACAGAGCACCACAGCAATAAAACTCACAGTATAAGCGTATCACAGAGCTCCACACACAGTGCAGCATAATTGTTCACTTTATAATTGAAAAGTGAACAATAGTGCTGCATTAGAAAAAAAGAAATAGAAAAAAGTTTTTTTTAAATAAAAATGTTCAATTTTATATAAAACCTGATCATGTTTCGTATCATTGGAAAGGCCAATGGCTCTCTATCTTCTATAAATCCAAGGATATTAGAGTCCAAAAGACCCCTGTATCTCCTCCATACTGAATTGCCTGCCCAGCCGTGGGGAAGTCCCGCTTCTGACGTTATCATGCGAGATGATGTCATGCGTGATGACATCAGTGGGCGGGAGAGGGCCCACAGGTCCCCATCTATGTGGGAGATGTCTGTGATCGGCCCCGATCCGCGGAACTGCAGCGATGGGCTGGAAATGTCCTCGGCATCCTAGCGAATAGAGCGTCAGCCCTGCCGATAGGTACTGGTACTGCGTGTACCGGCAGTAAAAAAAAATCCTAGTAATAAGTATATTGCAATGCTAATATTTTATCTGGATTTATTATTGATATTATTATATAGTTTCCTAAAAATATTCTAAATACACTTTCTTATTTACATTACAATTATCAATGGTTCATTTTGTCTTTGGTACTTATTTATTGGTGTGTATGTATTTTTTTGCAGAATTAATATGACTTTTTATATATCTTTATAAATATTTCCTACTAATATATATATAAGACTAATGCATTTTTTTAGCCTGCTAAAGGCTGTGACATTAATGAATAGTGTCTACGTGTTCCAATCACAATGTGAAAGTGGTACTAATCCTGTATAATACATTGAAATATGTTGATATGTGACAGGCTGATAATGGTAATGATGGGAAGTCATCATTTTAAAGTTTTATGATATAAAGAAATGACCATAAAGTTCCTGAGTATGAGTTAATGTACGAGTTTTACTGTGAAATGGGAAGTAAAAACATATTCACGTATAATATTAACCTATTTAAAAACTGCAATGCTGTAAATTATGTTCTATATTATCTTGAGTAAACACATTTCACATCATAAAGCTTTTAAACAGACTCTAAAAATAGAAGTATACTGTAAAATATAGAAATATTTATTCAAGTTAAATCCATATTTTTTTCGTTCATGAGAGTAACTTGACAGTTACTGCAATGATATATATAAAGTTGTAAACTACGAGAATTTTTAGGGAAGAGGATCCCTTCAATAAATTATATTTGGGGTGTCCTATGGTCTGTTGTAGGAGTTTCATAGCCTCCGTTTGAAGGTTACCGTAGGGTCCTACTGCCATTAGTGTGTTTTTGACTGACAGATCTGGTATAACCATAGGCGTGCGCACACCAGGCACACCCTAATGTTAGGTGAAGGGTTTATCTTTGACCCCCTACATAGATATTTTGGATGTTCCTTAACTGTTTCATGATTAATTACATTAATAGTGACTGTATCTCAGCATAAACATTGGTTTTGCCCATAGGGTGTGCACAAGAAGATGACAAAGAGGTCCTTTTTCACCTCCTACATTGATATTTTAGATGTCCCTTATCTGGTTCATGATAATTAACATTAAAAGTGACTTATCTGATTACAGGCTTGTTATCTCTAATGAAAAATGTGCATTTTGTGCAAAATCTGTAAACATAAGTTTTCAGTAAATGTTCTATGGGTGCACACCCTAATGTAAAGGGCTGCGCACGCCAGTGGGTATAACCCTATTAGGATAAATTAGCTATATTTTCCATTGATAAAGGGACACTCTACTTACTGTGACCACTCAATGTAAATGTAAGCTGAGTGATCACACTGCCCTAGATATCCTCACCCCTACAGTCAGGACCAGAAATATTGGGACATCAACACCATTCTAACATCTTTGGCTCTATACACCACCACAATGGAGTTGGAATGAAACAAACACAATGTGCTTTAACTGCAGACTGTCAGCTTTAATTTGAGGGTATGTACATCTAACTCAGGTGAACGGTGTAGGACTTACAGCAGTTTGCAGATGTGCCTCCCACTTGTTAAGGGACCAAAAGTAATGGGACAATTGGCTTCTCAGCTGTTCCATGGCCAGGTGTGTGATATTCCCTCATTACCCCAATTACAATGTGCAGATAAAAGGCCCAGAGTTCATTTCAAGTGTGCTATTTGAATTTGGAATCTGTTGCTGTCAACTCTCAAGATGAGATCCAAAGAGTTGTCACTATCAGTGAAGCAAGCCATAATTAGGCTGAAGAAACAAAACAAACCCATCAGAGAGATAGCAAGAACATTAGGCGTGGCCAAAACAACTGTTTGGAACATTCTCAAAAAGAAGGAATGCACCGGTGAGCTCAGCAACACCAAAAGACCCGGGAGACCACGGAAAACAACTGTGGTGGATGACCGAAGAATTCTTTCCCTGGTGAAGAAAACACCCTTCACAACAGTTGGCCAGATCAAGAACACTCTCCAGGAGTTAGGTGTATGTGTGTCAAAGTCAACAATCGAGAGAAGACTTCACCAGAGTGAATACAGAGGGTTCACCACAAGATGTAAACCATTGGTGTGCCTCAAAAACAGGAAGGCCAGGTTAGAGTTTGCCAAACAACACCTAACAAAGCCTTCACAGTTCTGGAACAAGATCCTATGGACAGATGAGACCAAGATCAACTTGTACCAGAGTGATGGGAAGAGAAGAGTATGGAGAAGGAAAGGAACTGCTCATGATCCTAAGCATACCACCTCATCAGTGAAGCATGGTGGTGGTAGTGTCATGGTGTGGGCATGTATGGCTGCCAATGGAACTGGTTCTCTTGTATTTATTGATGATGTGACTGCTGACAAAAGCAGCAGGATCTCAAATACGTAATGCAAAAAACAGGATGTGGAACCGACCTTGGAGATTAGTAGTCCTGTTCAAGACAACCACTGTGATAAGGGCTGGAGATGTACTGACACAGCGACTTATATACAGTAGCGGTGGTGTCAGGGTTGTGGAGGTTCTTCTATTCCAGTTCTCTTCCAGCGACAGTATGCAATATTATATATGTAGAAGAATGGTGTCTTACTTTGATGGTAGGTGCGCAGACTTGGTAATAGATCTTTAGAGGCTGGTAAGGCAGGTATACTGGGGTCGTCAAGAGCAAGCAGAGGTTCAAAGAGGCAGGCGGCGTTCAAGAGTCGTTGGAGACAGGCGGATAGTCAAAGAGGCAGGCGGAGTTCAAGGATCGTCAAATACAAGCAAAAGGGTCAAGAGGCAGGCGGCGTTCACGGATGGTCATAAGTTCACAGCAAGGGTATCAGCAACGGGAAGTCGGTAGGTAAGGTAGCTCTAGACGTTCTGGGATCAATAAACGAGCGATTACTCACCCTCTGTTGACTTCTTTTATGGGAGGTTGATTGGAGGCAGGTGCCGGCGTCTTCCCCTGTAATCCGTTACACTTCCGGGTCTGCGTCATTGGTGTGCGACGCCATTCCCTGGAACGCAAGTTAAAGGCGGCTGTGTTGTGCGCGCATGCGCGGCTTGCCTTGGACGTAACCAGGTAACCCGGCGGATTAAGGAGGACACGTTGATCAGAATCTGTGTACGACGATGCGGTACTTGTTGGAACCGGGGTCCGGGCACGCGAGGCGCGGGCACATGACAGGCCCCCCACCAAAACGACCTCTCCGAGGGCGATCAGGATGGTTTCTGTGAAAACGACGTATCAAAGCAGGAGCACTAACCTCAGAAGCTAGAACCCAAGAGTCTTCGTCCGAGCCGTAACCCTTCCACCGTATTAGATACTCCAGCTTGTTTCTTCGTATACGTGAATCTAACAGGTCTTGCACTTCGTACCTCTCATCATCGGAAGAGACAGGACCCGGACGAGGAGGTATCCTACCAGGGAAAGGGTCTTCGGACGCCAGTCGTAATAAAGAAACATGAAATACTGGATGTATCTTATAAGAATCTGGAAGAGAAAGCTGGACAGCTGTGGGTGAAATAATCTTGGTTATAGGAAACGGACCTATGAATTTTGGACCTAGTTTCCGGGAAGGACAATGTAATCTAATGTGTGTTGTATCTAACCACACATTGTCTCCTAAGGCATAAGTAGGAGAAGGGGATCGTTTTTGGTCTGCGTATACTTTATATCTGAGTTGGGCATGATGAAGATTATCACGGATGATCTTATAATTGTGGAGAATATCCTTGATTCTTTGGTCGGTCGTAGGCGTATCACTATTGATAGGAGCGCCAGGTAGCATAACAGGATGTCTTCCATAATTAATAAAGAAAGGTGAATATTTGGTGGCAGATTGTTTCTGATTATTATACACGAATTCAGCGATCGGGATATACTGAAGCCAATTATCCTGTAGATGAGTGATATAACATCTGAGATACTGTTCAAGGATGCCATTAACACGTTCTGTTTGCCCGTTGGTTTGGGGATGAAACGCTGTAGATAGGTTACTTTGGATATGGAGCCCCTTACAGAATGCTTTCCAAAAGTGGGAAGTAAATTGGGTACCTCTGTCGGTAGTGATACTCTCTGGAAGACCATGTAATGAAAAAATATGTTTTATGAATAACGTAGCTGTTTCAGAAGCGGTAGGAAGGTGTTTGATTGGTATGAAATGGGCCATTTTCGAGAATCTGTCAATAATTATCATGAGTGTGTTATGATTAGAAGACATGGGGAGGTCAGTGATGAAATCCATAGCAATGTCTTTCCAAGGACTGGACGGTACAGGCAAGGGTTGTAACAACCCTTGAGGAGAGGTGCGTAGGGTTTTTGCTTGTATGCAGATAGGACAATGCACTATGTATTCTCGTATGTTAGTGTTCATACCTGGCCACCAGAAGATTCTCCGTATCAGGTCGATGGTTTTATGGATTCCTCCATGGCCCCCAATGGTCGTATCATGAAAGAATTCTATGACCGGTACTCGAGCTTCTTGTGGTACTACGTATTTATCTTTTCGTAGTAGGAAACCTTCCTTTCTTTGTAAAGCAATATCTGACATGTCATTCGGGTATTGTGGAGCTATGTGATTTAATTAGATTCCATAGGGTGTGGTCAGTCGTGGAAAAGCAAGATTTGGCTAATATATCTTCTTCCATGATTCTTGGTGGAGCGCATTCTTTCCGGGATAGGGCATCGGCCTTACCATTTTTGTTTCCTGGTCTATAGGTGATATGTAGATCAAAACGGTCGAAGAAAAGCGCCCATCTTGCTTGTCGAGGTTTTAGTCTTTTGGCTCTTCTTATATATTCTAAGTTTTTATGGTCTGTGAAGATAGTCACTGGATAGCGAGAGCCTTCTAGTAAATGACGCCATTCATCCAGGGCTAATTTGATGGCAAGTAATTCTCTTTCTCCAACGTCATAGTTTCTTTCAGCAGGATTTAATGTTTTAGAGTAATAGGCGACTGGATGTAGGATTTGTTTGTCACCTATCCTCTGGGATAATATCGCACCGGTGGCATGTTCAGAGGCATCAACTTCAACGTAATACGGAGTAGTGGGATCCGGTAATGTCAGTATGGGAGCTGTAGAAAAACATCTTTTTAATTCTTCGAATGCTTGTTGTGCAGCCGGTGTCCAGACAAAGCGAACTTGCGAGCGAGTTAGTTCATTTATAGGTTTAGTTATGGCAGAAAAGTTTTTAATAAACTTGCGATAAAAATTGCAAAATCCCATAAAGCACTGTACTCCTTTTTTATTAGCCGGAACAGGCCATTCTTCAATAGCTTTAGTCTTGGAATTATCCATTTGGATCTCTCCGGGGGTAAGCACGAATCCTAAAAAATCAACCTTTTGACTGTCGAATATGCATTTTTCTAGTTTTGCGTATAGGTGATGTTCTCGCAATCTATGTAATACCTTTTTTACGTGATCATGATGCTGTGAAAGGGAAGCCGAATATATTAGGATGTCATCTAGGTAGATGACAACATATTGATCAAGAATGTCTCTGAAGATATCATTCAGGAATCGTTGAAAAGTTGCCGGGGCGTTACACAATCCGTAAGGCATGACTAGGTATTCGTAATGCCCGTACCGGGAACGAAACGCTGTCTTCCACTCATCGCCTTGTTTTATTCTTACTAGATTGTAGGCTCCCCGTAAATCCAGTTTAGTGAAGTAAGTAGCTTCACTTAGTCTATCCATAAGTTCCGTAATTAATGGAAGAGGGTATTTGTTCTTGATAGTGACGCTATTAAGAGCTCTATAATCGATACAGGGCCGGAGGCCTCCATCCTTTTTTCCCACAAAGAATATAGGAGCTCCTGCCGGGGAGGTCGAAGGTCGGATAAAACCTTTTTTCAAGTTGTCATTGATATATTCCTTTAATACTGATAACTCGGGTTGGGAGAGAGGGTATATTCTCCCAAATGGTACAGGTGAGCCAGGATACAGATCAATAGGACAATCATATTGTCTGTGAGGTGGTAGGTTGTCAGCCCCTTTTTTGAGGAATACATCATTAAATCCAGTATATGTATTTGGTAGAACAGTGGCTCCAATTTTCTTATGATATGTGTTAGTTATCTCAGTGATTTCCTTTTCTGTAAGGTCGGACGACTGTATCGTTATGGTACCTTGTTTCCAGTTGATAGTAGGGTTAACTTGTCGTAACCATGGAAGTCCGAGGATCACGGAGAAGGCAGGAGATTCTATGATATCAAAGGAAAGCTTCTGTTCGTATACTGGACCTATGGAAATAGAAAGGGGGATGGTTTCATATAGAATGGGACCCGACTGAGGAGGGTTCCCATCTAATAATTGGATGGTCACAGGGCGATTTTTGGTAACGAGCGGTATGTTGGAGATGGAAGCGAGGGTTTTGTCTAGAAAACATCCGCTGGCCCCTGAATCGATCATGGCCTTAAGGTCTATCCGTTCTTCTTTCCACTGGAGAGATATGGGGACAAGTAAATGAGAAGACATATAATTACTAGAGCCTTTTAAGTGAGTATTACTGAATAAGGAATGCATCTTACCCCTGGGGAGGTCAGGCCTTTCGCGACATTCTCTTAATTGATGCCCGGATCGCCCGCAATACATACACAGTCCTAGCGATCTTCTACGAGTTCGTTCAATATCAGATAAAGGACCCCTGGCAGTATTAATTTGCATTGTTTCTTCTTCAGACGCAGGCAGAGTGGACGAAGCTCGTGGAGGAGGAGTAAGGGCCGTGTAGGCCTTCTTGGTAACAGAGAACGGTTGCTAGAGGCTCTTTCTGCTCGTCTTTCTCTGAGTCTTCTATCCATTTGGATACAGAACGACATTAAGGCGTTGAGGGAGGAAGGAGGTTCTATTCTAGCTAATTCATCTTTTAGATAATCCGACATTCCCGTTTTAAATTGGGCTAGGAGAGCTGGTTCATTCCACTCGGAATTTAATGCCAGATATCTGAATTCGGTTATGTAGTCTTCTACATCATTTTTTCCTTGCCGTAGGTCTGAAAGGGTTCGGGCCGCATTAGAGGTTTTATGCGGGTCATCGTATAAGTCTTCCATTGTTTGGAGGAAGGTATTCCAATTCAGTAGAACGGGGTCTTCGGTGTAGATTAGATGATGTGCCCAGCATTGAGGTTTTCCCGTCAGTAATGCTATGACGGTATGGATTCGTGCATAGTCAGTGTTATAAACTGTAGGTTGTAAGGAGAAAACGATTTGGCAAGAGGTTATAAACTGCCGAAATTGGCTTCTATCACCATCAAATTTCTCTGGTAGAGGTATATGAGGGATATGTATTTCGGCATTAGACGCTGGCGGTCTGTGCGGTGGTGGGCTGGTTGATTGAGGTAATGGTGTAGCAGTAGCAAGTCTGAATTCCAGACGGTCATAAGCGGTTTGTAAAGTGGACTGATTTCTTTGTATGTCCTGCACAGCTTGTGTAAGCGTAGCCATTTGTGCTGTGATACCAGCCAGGACTTCAGCTATCCCCGTCGGTTCCATTTAGGCTCGTTTATTCTCTCAAATACGTAATGCAAAAAACAGGATGTGGAACCGACCTTGGAGATTAGTAGTCCTGTTCAAGA
Source organism: Leptobrachium leishanense (assembly GCA_009667805.1). Taxonomy (NCBI): domain Eukaryota; kingdom Metazoa; phylum Chordata; class Amphibia; order Anura; family Megophryidae; genus Leptobrachium; species Leptobrachium leishanense. Next base: position 345,503,666 of record CM019063.1, read on the forward strand.
CAACCACTGTGATAAGGGCTGGAGATGTACTGACACAGCGACTTATATACAGTAGCGGTGGTGTCAGGGTTGTGGAGGTTCTTCTATTCCAGTTCTCTTCCAGCGACAGTATGCAATATATATATGTAGAAGAATGGTGTCTTACTTTGATGGTAGGTGCGCAGACTTGGTAATAGATCTTTAGAGGCTGGTAAGGCAGGTATACTGGGGTCGTCAAGAGCAAGCAGAGGTTCAAAGAGGCAGGCGGCGTTCAAGAGTCGTTGGAGACAGGCGGATAGTCAAAGAGGCAGGCGGAGTTCAAGGATCGTCAAATACAAGCAAAAGGGTCAAGAGGCAGGCGGCGTTCACGGATGGTCATAAGTTCACAGCAAGGGTATCAGCAACGGGAAGTCGGTAGGTAAGGTAGCTCTAGACGTTCTGGGATCAATAAACGAGCGATTACTCACCCTCTGCTGACTTCTTTTATGGGAGGTTGATTGGAGGCAGGTGCCGGCGTCTTCCCCTGTAATCCGTTACACTTCCGGGTCTGCGTCATTGGTGTGCGACGCCATTCCCTGGAACGCAAGTTAAAGGCGGCTGTGTTGTGCGCGCATGCGCGGCTTGCCTTGGACGTAACCAGGTAACCCGGCGGATTAAGGAGGACACGTTGATCAGAATCTGTGTACGGCGATGCGGTACTTGTTGGAACCGGGGTCCGGGCACGCGAGGGCGCGGGCACATGACACAGGATGAATTCTGAAGTGTTTCGGGCAATATTATCTGCTCACATTCAGCCAAATGCTGTAGAACTCATTGGACGGCGCTTCACAGTGCAGATGCACAATGATCCAAAGCATACTGCAAAAGCAACCAAATAGTTTTTGAAGGGACAGAAGTGGAATGTTATGCAATGGCCAAGTCAATCACCTGATCTGAATCCCATTCAGCATGCATTTCACTTGCTGAAGACAAAACTGAAGGGAAAATGCCTCAAGAACAAGCAGGAACTGCAGACAGTTGCAGTAGAGGCCTGGCAGAGCATCACCAGGGATGAAACCCAGCGTCTGGTGATGTCTATGCATTCCAGACTTCAGGCTATGATTGACTGCAAAGGATTTGCAACCAAGTATTAAGAAGGGAAAGTTTGATTTATGATTATTATTCTGTCCTATTACTTTTGGTCCCTTAACAAGTGGGAGGCACATCTGCAATCTGCTGTAAGTCCTACACCGTTCACCTGAGTTGGATGTACAGTACATACCCTCAAATTAAAGCTGACAGTCTGCAGTTAAAGCACATTGTGTTTGTTTCATTCCAACTCCATTGTGGTGGTGTATAGAGCCAAAGATGTTAGAATTGTGTCGATGTCCCAATATTTCTGGACCTGACTGTATATCTCATCAGTGTGCTTCAATCCTCCATGAAGTTCTGATTAATGAGGGCAGAGCAGAACTCCAGGAAGAGGGAACCAACATGGCTCCACCTTCATCCCTCCTTCCCTCCATTCCACTGGACCTCCTGAATGACCCCTGGAGCGTCTAGCCTCCCTCGTCTGTGTAAGATGCTAGCAAGGTGGCAGCATGTCACGTCTGAAGGAAGAGAGACTAGCACTGAGATGAATATGAGTTTTAAAAGTAACTAAAGGGTTAATGGGAGCTGGGGAGAATCGGGGGTCTGTGGGGAATTAATTATGCCCCCTCTCTAATTTAAATGGTAGAGTACTTCTTTAAATGTAATGTGGTGCTCATTGAGGTTTTTATTCCAGCTGAGCCGATAATAGGGATCTGCTAAAATGAAAAATGGTGCAACCATAGAGTAGAACAGGAGCCGTTAGCATTAAACAATGAACTATTTATAGCCCACTCATTACAGGCTGGGTTGGAATGATTCCATGAGTTTCTCAAGGAGCTCGACTACCATAAACTATGGAATGCATTTGATTGTAAAGGTTTTCCCAATAACAAGATGGTGGTGTCTAAGAGACAGATTATAGTTTTACCATCTGATTCCATGAGGATTTGGCATTGGATATTAGGTCTGTATAGAATTGGCCAGATGCTGATCTGGGACCTATAATATAGATGAATAGATAGAGAAGCTCATAATATGTAGAAGCACAATTGTACCTGATAAGGGGTTTGGACACAAAGCTTATATAACAGACATGCGGATCCTCAAAATAAAAGTTATATGGTTGGAAACAGGCCTGGACTGTCCATCTGGCACAATGTCAGTGGGGCATGACTGTCATGGGTGCAGCAATCTGCAAACTATACTCACTGCCAAGCCATACCCTGGTCGCCCTAAACCTCGTCCATGCCAAGCTCAATGCATACTATTTACTAGGGGCCATTCTTTGGGCACCGCATCTCCCACATTTGACCACGACCCCTCAGATTACTATAATGACATCACCACCTTGTGGACAAAGCTGCAAATGACACATCAAAAAAGTTGCAGTTTGACAACGCTTACCTATGTTTTTGTGGTTCAGAATTAGAATCTCATTGTATTCCAGTACCAAAAGATGAATAACTGAGGTCATTTTGGTGTTCAAGGTATGATATCTTGCCACTTTGTTGTGCTATCAACATTAGAACAGTGCGAAGGTGGCTTGACATAATTCCAGTTGATGTTCTTAAGTAATGAGCATTTAGGCTAGGGTCAGACGAGCGCATTTTTAACGTGCGTTTAGCCGCACGAAATCACGGCCTTGCTAGCAGCAAATGACGTCCAATGCCGGGGAACATACGACGAACGGCCGCACGAAAGTTCGTCCGTGCAACGCAAGTGGCAAACGAACGCATTTTTTCGAGAACGTAAAACCGCTACTACTGACGTACAGAGTGCGCTGCGACCGCATAGCGGCGTGCTTGCGTGATTGGGAGACGTCAGACGCTGCACACGTCCGGCCAACATAACGTCCAGACGCAAAAAGTGTTTTATTGATGATCCGTACAAAATCACGGACGAAAATGCGCATCGTATGACCGCTATCGCGTATTCCGTGAAAAATACGTCCATTCGTTCGACCGCACTTTTTCACGGACGACGCGAAAAATGCGTTCGTCTGACCCTAGCCTTATCTTTATTCGTGTTCATGTGGTGATCTGAGATGTCCTTGCTGTATGCTGCCAGTAAGACCATAAGTGACAAAAAAACACCTCCTGCCTGTACTTAATTCCTGTAGGACTTGCTGTTCAATAAGGGTGGTCAGACATTTCGGTCCTCTGGTAACAACATTCCTAACAACAAACGTTGAGGAGAATAGTAAAGAAATTATTGCATATCTATTCTACTGATTAGATATCTGGTACCTCATCTCCAAAGGCAGGTATTCCAAATGGCAAAAAACAATGAACAAAAAATAAAGAAGCTATGCCACACTGATTGTTCTCCGTATACCATGTTGACACACCAGTAATGCAGAAGACTGTCTGAAACACACTTAAGTGTACATATAGTTGTGGCTCATATAATTATACACATATTTATCAAACCTATTTGATACCAATGCCCAGCATTGAGCTTAATTGGAGAAACAGGAATAGTTTTGAATCAAAACCAAATCTTTTAAATTGAATATCTTTCTGAATCAGCAAGATATTAAATATTCCAAGATATTGGGCCCTATTCCCTACTTTGTGCTAAAACAGGGTTGCTAACGAGGAAAACCTGCTCCCGTAAGGCCCCTTTTGAGCACCATACATGCCCTGAAATGCAGCACTACCTTCGGTGATACTCATGGTAGCACGTCCATGCTGTCGCTAGTATCACCTCCTGGAGTCCATAGGACTCCATGGAGGGTTGAGCTGCCAATGGTGCCCCAAAGTTTTAGCCCTGTGGGCATAATGCCCAAAGAGCTAAAACTGTAAAATCAGCTGCTCAAAGCTCTGAAATATTGGGTTATCAGCAGCCGATGCACTGAAAAAAAGTAGAAAATAGACCAGTCGCTCAAACCTCTAACTTAATTTGGCAGTAGATGGTGCCATCTTCTGGCCAAAAATCTGCTATTTACAGTATGACATACAATGTGTATAAGCTGAAATATTTCTTACTTTAAAATCAATTAAACATGATTTTACGAAAAACCACTGGTTTCTGACAATGTTTTTTTTTGGAAAATCACTTTGTAGTGAAGGGGAGTGTATAGGAGCTAAGACTCACTTATGAGTGTGAGGTTTTGTTATTAGCTTTGAAACAGCAGTTCATGTAAAGTGAAAAATGCAGGACTGTATTCATAATTGGTGTTAATGGGGCATCTTGATATGTAATCATTACGACTAGAATTAGAAAGTTTAATGTCTGGCATCGATATTCCAATCTTGAAGCTACAGTCAGGTGAAAAAGCTTTTGTGAGTTTACTGTACTTAAGTGACTCCTATATTTGCTGCTGTATCTTCAGAGACACTATACTTATGATCACTCCCAGTACACTCCTGAGGAAGCCACTCTGTAGGCGAAACGCGTAGAGTGATGTATGATTTTTAAATACCCCCTTTTTTGATTTTGGTCTCCTGTGGCAGTAATGTTACTTTCTGAGAGGACTGATCTGAAGCGCTTCTAGTCACTGTCTGTTTCTTTGTATATGTCCAGTTCAGGTGGACTAGCTACTTTGTATGCAAGATATGCTCATTATGCTTCCACTCTGATTATACTAGTGCAATAACTTTTCCTCCTTTCCTATTTATCGTGAACCCACGAAGGTTCACATTTCTACTGTGTCAGGAATTGTTACGCTAGTTTCAGAACTTGGTTATTTACTAACATTTTGTCTCCCAGCCATAGGGGTACCGTTTGAGTTTTTATCTGTCATGCGTCCTTTATCTGTTTATCAGTTTGTGTCTGCCGGAGTTAAGGCAGCAGGTTTTCTTAGTGGGAATTTTTTAGAAAGGATTTTACCAGGAAGGATACATTGAGATTTCTCTCGTTTTCAAGTATGTCCTGGGTGGCGAGTATGTACCGTTAGGTGTCTTGCCCAAGGACACTTACTGGAGAGGTGCTCGCTGGGATCGAACCCATGTCTCCACAGGCTCTCTCCACACAGAGCAGTGATGTTACCTCTACTCCACCCAGCCGGTTGGTTAATTTCTTAAAAGTTATGTTTTAAATTATATCCACCATATTGTGCTTCTAAGCTGACTCCTATATTTAACATGGGGAGCGCAATCTATTTTTAGGATATCGACAAGTTAGGTATTACAAACTGCTGGCGCAATTTACAGTCGGGACACGCAAGGCAAAGTTTTAACTCCTAAAATCTGGTGTTATATGATTCTTCAAAACAGAAGAATCTGTGTTCTGGGCGCCACCTAGTGGTTCCTTTCACAATTGTTCATGTGTTGAGGGTTAATTAACCCCTCAAGACCTTTAAGAGCAGAAAAAAAAAAAAAACAGCAATAAAACCGTAAATTGTCAATGTTTCTCACAGTAAATCAGCAGCTTGTCCGTTCACTCGGGCTTATCCCTAGAACCCAGTTAGAAGCATAAATAGAGAAAAAATGTGGCGGGACAGGCGCTTCCTTCACAATGACAGGGATGTCCTCACTTAAATGACAGTTCTCCCTCTGTTGGATGAGTATAAACCTCAAACAGAACAGAAAACAAAAATAATGGTGCAGTATGTCAAGGCAGTATACTATTAAAATAAAGATAAGAGGATTGCACTCACATGGTGTGGTGTCTTAGTATCAGACACCAGATGTTTATAGCGGCTGGCAGAATTATGGAAGGAACGCCAGACTTCCCTTGGTGGTGCTCCAACGTCTGTGGTGGTCCTCCAATCTTTGGGTACTCCAAGAGCCTTGATGTTGTTTCAGTATCCGTTCCCCTGATCCTCAGCAGCGGTGTAGATCACAATCATGTGGGGTACAGCAGCCAGGAAACAGGAAGAATAGGGACAGCAAGCAAGGTATAATGGGATTTATTGGTATAAAATAATTAAAATAATCTTGGTACATCCAAACGCATTTCGCGGTATGAAGCCGCTTCCTCAGTAGATGTAGGACATCTACTGAGGAAGCGGCTTCATACCGCGAAACGCGTTTGGATGTACCAAGATTATTTTAATTATTTTATACCAATAAATCCATTATACCTTGCTTGCTGTCCCTATTCTTCCTGTTTCCTGGCTGCTGTACCCCACATGATTGTGATCTACACCGCTGCTGAGGATCAGGGGAACGGATACTGAAACAACATCAAGGCTCTTGGAGTACCCAAAGATTGGAGGACCACCACAGACGTTGGAGCACCACCAAGGGAAGTCTGGCGTTCCTTCCATAATTCTGCCAGCTGCTATAAACATCTGGTGTCTGATACTAAGACACCACACCATGTGAGTGCAATCCTCTTATCTTTATTTTAATAGTATACTGCCTTGACATACTGCACCATTATTTTTGTTTTCTGTTCTGTTTGAGGTTTATACTCATCCAACAGAGGGGAGAACTGTCATTTAAGTGAGGACATCCCTGTCATTGTGAAGGAAGCGCCTGTCCCACCACATTTTTTCCCTTATATGATTCTTCAACTGCAAAATCATTTAACACTCTTTAACCCCCCCACCCCCCCCCCCCTTTTAGTGCCATAATCACCTCTCATCCAACTTTTAAAAGCTGTTTGCAAAATAAAACTACTGCAAAAAATGCCTGGAATTGATATATAAGGTCCTATGAATAATAATAAAAATGTCTGTTACAGAAAAAAAACTCTGTTAAAAAGAATCTGAAATAATTTTTTTCTGAAAAATCCCAAAAATTGCCTTATAAAATCCTAAAAAAATAAATAAATAAAGATACCTTTTGCTGCAAACTAAAAAAATAAACGGTTTAATAAATATTTAATAAAAATAATGAAATATTTTTAACATTGAAGCCTGTGAGATTCACTTGATTATACCTGCTGAATGGAAGCACTGAAATCATGGAATTTCACTGACATTTCTCTGCTGTTCAGTGTTCTCTGAATAGATTAACCATTAATTTTACTGTCGCCGAACAGCACTGTATTCCTCTGGCAATTTGCCAATATTTGGCGAACTGCCTAGTTTTTGAATAGCCGAATGGCTCCGAAATTGCACCATACGGGGGAAATTCACCGTTCAATGCAATTTTGGAGCCGGTTCGGCTCTCTTTGAATAACCCCTTATGTGTTTGAATGTAGCAAATACAGTGGCAAGAAAAAGTATGTGAACCCTTTGGGATTACGTGGAGTTTTGCATGAATTGGTCATAAAATGTGATTTGATCTTCATCTAAGGCTGGGGTCAGACGAGCGTAGTGTTCACGTCCGTGATTGCGCCTAAAAGTACGTCCGTGATAGCATGAAAGAAAGCCCATTGGAGCCTGTTACACAAAGTACGTCCGCACTGAACTGCGGACGCACCACGGCCGCGGCAAACGGACGCAAGGCAGGCAAGAACGTGCAACCACTAGAACGGCCGCACAAAGTGCGCTGCGTCCGCAACGTCCGCATAGCTTTGTGTGTGAGTGATGGAACGTGGTCAGACGGACTGCATTTATACGTCCAGCATTTTTCACGGACAAAATGGTTTTGCTTTTTAATTTATTTTTCCTGCTACATCCGTCAAAATATACATCAGTAAATAAACGGACTGTGTGGCCACTACTGTGTCTCCCGTACTGACGTACGTCCGTGTGCACGGACATACAGTCCGTAGAAATCACGCTCGTCTGACCCTAGCCTAAGTCACAACAATTTGAAAAACACAGTCTGCTTAATATAATACAACACAAACATTATATGTTTTCATGTTTTTATTGAACATAACATGTAAACATTCACAGTGCAGGGTGGAAAAAGTATGTGAACCTTTGGACTTAATAACAGGTTGACCCTCCTTTGGCAGCAATAACCTCAACCAAACGTTTCCTGTAGTTGCAGATCAGACCTGCACAACGATCTGGAGTAATTTTGGACCACTCCTCTTCACAAAACTGTTTCAGTGTAGCAATATTCTTGGGATGTCTAGTGTGAATCGCTCTGTTAAGGTCATGCCACAGCATTTCAATCGGGTTGAGGTCAGGACTCTGACTGGGCCACTCCAGAAGGTGTATTTTGTTTTGTTGAAGCCATTCTTTTGTTGAATTACTTGTATGCTTTGGGTCATTGTCCTGTTGCATCACCCATCCTCTGCGGAGCTTCAGTTGGCGGACAGATGGTCTTACGTTTTCCTGCAAAATGTCTTGATAAACTCTGGAATTCATTTTTCCATCAATGACAACAATCCGTCCAGGCCCTGAGGCAGCAAAGCAGCCCCAAACCATGATGCTCCCTCCACCATGTTTTACAGTGGGGATGAGGTTTTGATGTTGGTGTGCTGTGCTTTTTTTTCTCCACACATAGTGTTCTGTGTTTTTTCCAAACAACTCAATTTTGGTTTCATCTGTCCACAGAATATTTTGCCAGTAGTGCTGTGGAACATCCAGGTGCTCTTTTGCAAACTTCAAATGTGCTGCAATATTCTTTTTGGACAACAATGGCTTCCTCCGTGGTGTCCTCCCATGTACTCCATTCTTGTTAAATGTTTTCCTTATTGTAGATGTGTCAACGAAAATGTTAGCATGTGCCAGAGATTTCTGTAAGTCTTTAGCTGACACTCTAGGATTCTTCTTTACCTCATTAAGCATTCTGCGCTGTGCTCTTGCAGTCATCTTTACAGGATGACCACGCCTAGGGAGAGTAGCAACAGTGCTGAACTTTCTCCATTTGTAGACAGTCTGTCTTACCGTGGACACATGAACATCAAGGCTTTTGGAGATACTTTTGTAACCCTTTCCAGCTTCGTGCAAGTCAACAATTCTTGATCGTAGGTCTTCTGAGAGCTGTTTTCTGCGAGGCATGGTTCACATCAGGCAGTGCTTCTTGAAACCAGTAAACCCAAAACTGGTGTGTGTTTTTAAAGGGCAGGAGAGCTTTCAGCAACACATCCAATAATATCACACTGATTGGACTCAAGGTTGGCTCACTCCTGGCTCCAATTAGCTCTCGGAGAAGTCATTAGGCTAGGGGTTCACATACTTTTTCCACCCTGCACTGGGAATGTTTACATGTTATGTTCAATAAACACATGAAAACATATAATGTTTGTGTTGTTTTATTTTAAGCAGACGGTGTTTTTCAAATTGTTGTGACTTAGATGAAGATCAGAGCACATTTTATGATCAATTCATGCAAAACTCCCCGTAATCCCAAAGGGTTCACATACTTTTTCTTGCCACTGTATGTGTTATTTGTTATTTTAGTAGTTTGTATGATATCAACAATAGATAGGGGTGTCATATTCTCTATGGCTTTCTGCACACATACACTACATGCATACACAGTGATGGTTAATGCGGGCAGATTATGTACAATCCATACAATGCAGGTAGTGCATGCCACTTTACCCCGCAACATGTTCCATGAACTGTCCATCTGCATGAAGAAGTAAAATGTGTCTAGGAAAACCATGTGGATCAGGCAATCAGATATGCTGGTTAAATTATGCAATGTGATGGCTTTGTGTGTATGAGTGTGAAATTTGACAGTTGATAAATATATGTGCAGTAACACATGTGTTATTGTGGATTTTTCTATGTATGTGCTCATTGTTTATGTTTTAAAAATATTTGGACGGTAATCAGGAATGATGGGTGATATCATTGTGGGTGTATCATTTTGGTGATTCTGTACAGAATAAATGTAAGTTTTATTCTTTGATTTAGTATATTTTTGATTTTTTTAAAAGCATTAGTCAGGTATATATATATATGTATATTGATAATGATTTCTATCTAGACTGAACTGAATTTTGGTAATTACAGACTAAAAACTACCAATGCAGTCACCAGTAAATTCTTCACAGGCTAGTGATGCAGTGTGATGCTTTAATGTGTTTTACTAATCAGTGTAGATTCTCCATTACCAATGTAAATATGACCTGTGATGACTGATTTCCACAGACAACATCAGTCATGATGTCAAAAATAAATTCATAAGAATAAATAAAATTACAGGACCAGATCCAACCAACTCACCTCCCATGATGTTGATGGTGCTTATCTCCAGCAATCTAGCAGAAAGTGTGGAGCACCGGGAATTAATTTGGAACAACTGGTTCAGGCAGTGTAATCAAGAAGGATCTAGATTTCCATGAGGTTTCTGGATTTCACAGTTAACAATTGTACTGTTGTGGTTCGCACATGCTTTTCTTTAATTTATAAAGGTTGAATAGTAAACAGGCATACATACCTACGTGATCGGCAGATCACATATACCTATTGCAGTGACAAAATCCCTTTTATAAATTTACGGTTGTTGAAAATAAAAGATAAAGTTAGCAGCTAATCCTATGTCTTTTTCTATTTAGATAATATTAGATGAGATACATAATTTATACATACAGGGTTATCCAAAGAGATTCGAATTGCTTGAGAAAGGTAACCGAACGCTGAAAATCAGTGTTCGGTTACCTTTCCTGGCCATTCGGCTATCCAGAGAGCAGGCAATGCGCCAAATCCTGGCGAATTGCCTGCACATACGGTGCCTGTTCGGTCCCTGTTCGAGGGCAGTGAATCCCCATGAAAAAGCACTGCTTCGGCTATTCAGAGAACACAAACCAGCAGTGAAAGGTTCCCCTAATGCCCTGCCATTCGGTGGTTTCATTCGGCAAATTTATTCAGGAGAATCCCATAGGCTTCAATGTTAAAAATATTCCCGTTTTAATTCATATCTAATAAACCGTTCATTATAAAATTCTGCAGCAAAAAGTCTCTTTACTTATAGATTTTTTAGGATACTTTAAGCATTTTTTCTGAATTTTTAAAAAAAAAATTAAGTCCGATTTTTTTTTTTTTTTTTTAGTTTACTTATTTTTTTTGTAACAGCCCTCTTTATTATCATTCCTGGACCTCCTGTGAAAATTTCAGACATTTTCGCTCAGTAGTTTCTTTGCAAACAGCGTTTCATTTTCCCAGATTCATACAAATGGTTTTTCTAATTTATTCACTGCCTCCTCTACGTCACAGCTGCTTCGGCTCTGTGTGATTCGGCTCCTGTTCGGCTCCTGTTCGGCTCCTGTTCAAAGTTAATCCAGATGTTTTTGCTTTTTTCAGCGTGCATTCGGTTAGTGTTCGTCAGGTTTCGGCAGCTTTTCCCTGCAATTCGGGGACCCTGTGGTGTTTGCTGAATACACCGCAGGGTCACCGAAATGCAATCGGCAAAAGCAACCGAATTGAAGAGAACGAAAAGTCACCGAACGTGCGGTGACTTTTCGAATCTCTTTGGATAACCCTGATAGTTAACTGTAACTGATTCATAATAGTATAGTAATATTTTATGCACTAACATGAAAAGTACATAAATTATAGTCTTATTATTCCAGAAATCAAGTATAAAATAGATAGTATCAGCAGAAAGTAGTAAATATGAGTAAAGCATTCCATCTGATGGAGACTAGGATGAAGGCTACAGTCTAACCCTAAATATGGCAGTGGCTCACCCGTAATTCAATACAGATAATAAGGTTATAAAACTATCAGGGTCAAGGAAAATATATGTAAAACTTAACTTGTAATGCATTAATCAAAACTCCTTTTGCAATGATAAGCAAGGAGTAAAATAGCGAGTACAAGACAACAGTAAAGAAAAAATGGTGAAGGACAAAACATAAAAAGTAGAGATGTACCGTTACCAATACTAGTATCGGTATCGGTGCTGATACTGGGAATTTGCATGAGTAATTGTACTCTTGAAAATGCTCCCAATACTTCTACCGATACTGGAAATCAGCACTGGAGTGGCTTGCTGGGTGGTGTCCGTGGAACTGGGACGGCTGGCAGAATGCTCTTACAGCTCCCTCCAGTATTCCTCTGGCCTCCAGCTGCGCTCTTGCAAGATCTTGCAGAGTTTGTGAGATCTTGTGAACTCTGCAAGATTACTCAAGAACATGGCCCCAGCGGAGCCGTGTTACAACCTTCACATGACGGCGGCCACTCATTGCAACACGACCAGCCAGAGGGACCTGGCAGAATGCTGTTGGAGCATTCTGGCAGCCGCCCCAATGTCTGTGGTCTGGGATGTATATATATAACCAAAGTGGGTCACTGTATTTAAAATGCACAGGTTTATTTTTTGTCCCAGTCCGGGCATGATCTGTTGAATAGAGCTCAAACTGAACCTTTGTTTATAGGAAAACATTATGGGCTATATTACATTCTTCATGCAAAAAGCCTTGCGCAAAGCGACAATCTTTGCGCCAAGCGTGAAACTTTTGCGAGCGCAAATCACCACTGGAATTACAATCCTCGCGGCTTTTTTCATCCGCCGATCAATTGCGCGCGCAAACAAGACGCTCCCAAATGCACACACAGTACCGTCTCGCATAAAAATCTTTGCGCGAGCAGTCTTTTTTCGAGATTCAGCCAATCAGAATTAACCACACCTGTCTCACGTTAACAAATTGCGTCTGCCACTGTCAATCCGTGCATATATGCTGCAGCAATAATACATGCACACACAACTTCTCCATTTTATTGGTTTAATATGAGTAGAATGTGTAACTATACTTTGCTGCATTTTTTTTTTGGGCTGGTGTGTTTGGGTTCGGCCAGGTTGTTCAAATTTGCCATTATCACCAGCTATTAGGAGTTGCTACAATTATGCGCGCAAAGGCCATGCGGTAATTACCGCAAAATAGATTGTAATACCATACTCGTACCAGCGCACATTCGCATTTGCGCTCACAATGTTAAGTATAGGACGCGAGAAGTACAGTAAACTCGCGCAGGGTTCGCGCAGGTTCACCCACCGTAGACGATTGCGAGCGGCTGTTGCGCTATGTAATACGGGATTCGGTGCAAATGGTTTTATCCCATGCGTTAATGTTTTTTGCGCCAGCGCAAACGTTTGCTTGAAGATTGTAATTTAGCCTGAAGTGTCACAACGAGACATAATAGGAAAGCAAAACATATTAGCGTTTGCTAAGGCCCGTGTCAGACGAGCAGACTGATACGACTGAGACGGCGCATGCACAAAATGGCCGCGTTTTAATGTTACATCCTGAAACCAACGTGGAACGCGGAAAACGGTGTGGCGCATGCGCAAGATGGCGGCGCACACCGGCCAAGGATTTCGGAACAATTAGGGACATGAGTGGCTAATTTTATCATTTTAAAAAGGGTATATATACTCCAACACTTCGATTGTTTGTTTAACCAGCTGAGGAAGCTGCTTTACAGCAGCGAAACGCGTCCTGGGGCCATGATTTATTTTTTGTTTTAAACTTTTATTTTAATAAATCTTTTAAAAGACCATGTCCCGTTTCCAGATTGGTTTTTTATTTGGATTTTTTCCACAAAAAAATCCATGGGCGTTCCTTCTCGCGCTTTGGAAGCTCCACCTAATTTAAGTTTTGAAACAGCAGAAAAAAAACTTTGCACCTTCTTATAAGAAAGATTTACACTAGGAAAGCATATATTCCTTTGTTTATCCCTCCACGCTTCCACTGAAATATGGTGTTTGAAGAAAATCTCCATACCTAAGTTGGGGGTCACCTGTTAACAAGGAGGAAGAAGAATCACCCAGAGGCGAAATCCCACTCTGAGCCGGTGCTAAGGCTCTACATTTGTGAGTGGAAATACCATATATTTCACCGCCTCATAATATATATATTTGCAGTTTTGCACTATGATTTTCTGTATTTGCTTCTCTTACATAACCATATGATGTGCTGCGGGCCTGCATGAGACATCTGGACTCCAGAGCATTCTTTGCGCTCACCAGATACATTATATTCAAAACATATTAGCGTTTGCTAAGGCCCGTGTCAGACGAGTGGACTGATCACGTCCGTGTTGCCGCACATTTTAACATCCGTGGCTGCATAGCATTCTGACCAATGGAGCCCCACACACGAAATACGTCCGCACTGAAGTGCGGACGCATGACGGACGAGGCAAACGGATGCAGGTTAGGCAAGAACGTAATACCGCTAGAACGGACGTGCGGAGTGCGCCATGTCCGCAACGTCTGCATAGCTTTGTGTGTGAGTGATGGAACGAAGTCAGACGGACTGCATTTATACGTCCAGCATTTTTGACGGACAAAATGTTTTTTTCATTTTAATTTTATTTCAGTCAAAAATAACATCAGTCACAAAAACGGACTGTGTGGCCACTACTGCGCCTTCCGGCAGAAAGTGCGTCCGTTGCGCAAGGACTAACAGTCCGTACAAAATGCGCTCGTCTGACACCAGCCTAAAGAACAAATTAAGAAATCCAAGTATGGCAAATCATAGGTACCAAACTCAAACAAAACAATCTAAGAGTCTAAAGGAAATTTATAACGTTTTACAAAAATATCTATTTCTGTATTTTAGATTAATTAAGATTAAATAATATATAAAAATATGTGTATATAGTAACTGCATGCAGAATGCATATGAAGAAAACATTAAATATTTTTGTTACATTTTTTTATAATTAAACACATTCTCTACTTCAAAGAAATGAGACTTGTTTCTATGTTTATCAATATTATGCCCATTTGATGCAATTCAATCGAATGTAAATGCTAGCTAATGTCAGGGTGATATCTGTATACTGTAATATGTTGTAGTTTGTTAAATGTTAAATATTGAAATTAAGAAGTGAATGGAAACCAGTTCTGTCTTAAAAACATACAGAGATCTGTATTGTTATTCCCCCTCTTTTTCTCTTTTCAGAAGGCTTTCCTTCGTTACAGGGTTTTCAATTCTTCAACACAATCTATTCAGCACCATGGAGATTGTTTAAGGATGAGCTGCACCTGTAGCACTTGTGTGAATCTTATCCTTGTATCCAGATCTTGAAAACACAGACGCTCTTTGTATGTTTTAGAGTACACTCTCTCTAGGAGGCATAGACAGGGTGAGTTTACTTGTTCTGGATTTTAAGCCTCAGAATGATGTTATCTCATGATTTATCTGGATTGCATACCGTTTGGATGAGGTGTGGAAGTGGCAGAGAACCAGATACAAATGGATATTTATACTAGTTGTCAAGGGGTTTGTCCATGGTTATTCTGCAATGGAAAAATATATTGCTCAGACACAAAAAGCACCCATGCGTTTGATTTTATTGAGATTGTTACAAACTATTTTTGTGATACTATAATTACAGGTTTATTACAACAAAGACAATTATCTTCACTTGGCTGGGGATTCTATGCGTTACAGTTCAAACCATGTAGAAATGATGCTGTGCCCCCAAATAAGTATTTCGGAGATTTTATTTAAAATTTATACAAAGAGAATATAAATAAACCAAACTGAAAAAAGTAGGACTCTATTCAAAATGGACTATTGGTGTTTTCGAGAGGCTTGATCCACTGGCAAACATTGTCACTTCATTTGCGTAAAGAAACTGTAACCCCTTAACACCATGGCTCTTCCTGACAGCAAGTGGGCTTAAACGCAGAAGGGCGGCATAGTATGCCCTGTGGTTTTCTGGCACCCCTTCGACCCACCTCCCTTCACAGCTAGCTGATAGCCGTCATTGGCTGCAAGTCCACCAGTCCGTGGCGTTTAAGCCTGTCTGATGCTATTATGGCATAGGACGCCCTGCAGCAGTATTCCTCCAGGGCAGAATCCACAGCCTCCTTTTGCCACTATCAGAAAGACATTGAAGTGACACAGTATCTCTGACCTTACTTTGACCCTGTGCAAGCTCATGAGATCACACCAACTTGGCGAGTCTAAGATTGGGATGTGTGGGCATAGCTATGACACGATTTGCAGCAACATTTGCTGTGTCCAAATGCATGCATGCAAGGATAACATTCTGACCACTCAAGCAGCCAATCGGGGCTGCTCTTACACTAACGCTCTGATTGTAATAAGCCTGCATTCACAGAGGTGAAAATTAACGTCTCCCATAAGAAATATAGGAGACATTAATGTACAGTAACCTAGTGCAAGGAAACGCAATATTCGAGACGCAGGTTCAGTTTGCGTCAAGACTGGAATAGCGATTCCCGTTGACACACATAATGTCTCCTGTAGTAATCTCATTGACAACTATGGAATATGGCCCCAAATGTTTCACAAATCACTGCTTTGGTACCTGTTTGAGTTAAGATACTGCTGGATTCTCCTAACAGTGAGCAGGATTGTGCTTCTACAACACAGATCAGAAGGCAGTCATCTTACAAGAAGTAGTAGAAGACAGAACAGTACCACTAGCAGGTCAATGCGTTTATCTCAAATTTAATGAGATAACTGCAAATTCAATGAAAGTAGGCTTCCACAGAAAATCAGATTAGGAAAAAAAGAAGAAAAGAGAAGAAAATGAGATCTAATGGTCAACACGAAGATGAAATGAGAACATGGAGGTAACTTAACAACCTATACATATGTTAGGTTCAGAGTTCTGGAACCCAGGATGTGGAGACTTGTATCAGAAGGCGAGGTACACAGTGGTTAATCTGAAAGACATAGTCAGGAATTCTGAGGTCGGGGCTGGCAGCAAGATTTGTGGTCAGTGAGGATAGCCATGGTCAGTAACACAAGGTATCAGGAAGCAAGGTACACAAGGTATCAGGAAGCAAGGTACACAAGAGTTAATCTGAAAGGCATAGTCAGGAATTCCAAGATCGGGGTGGGCAGCGAGGTTCGTGGTCAATGAGTATAGCCGTGGTCAGTAATGCAAGGTATACAGGTCTATCTTCTGTAAAGGCACAAAACGAGTGAGTACTATGCCACTCAAGTTAGGGGTGGTCCTGCCTACCCCTAGCCCCACCCCTCCGGTCCTCCTCCTCCACCACTGGAGCAGAGGGGGAAACCCAAGGCGTCAGAGCAGACGTCACCTCGGCCACAGATGCTGAGGCCACGCACCCTGGATGCGCCATGCACACGCCGACCCTCTGGATGCCAGCACCTCGAGGAGCTCCCGTCACTGTGATGGAGGTAGGACCCTGAGGCCCGAGCCTGAGGCCCAGCAGAAGTCGGCTGGGAGAGTGGTGCGTTACCCCCGCGTCCCGCTGGAGGAAGCCGCTGGGATCTCGGTGAGGTAGGTCCTGGGAGTCAGGGAGGGGGCCTGGCACCACTAGGAGCCTGACAACATGGTAGATGTTCTGGAATAAATGGAAAGAACTCTTACAGTGGTCCTTCATTTTTTTGTCCTCAAACTCCATGTTATATTTGTAGGTTTGATTCCAGCTATACTAATGATTTGCAACATATATAACCTGTTGAATTGCAGTGAACTGTTATTATATTTGTCTCAGTATTTATTGGTTGCTTGCTGTGTTACAGATAAATTCATTTTTCTAGAAGAGCAATTAGACCTTCATCTGCTTGTCTACAAATCCTTTCACCGACCCTAACACATTTTTTAGCCTGTTCTTTGTATGTTAAATGTTAATGATTTAGTCTGTTACCTAAAAGATTTTTGTGGGATCATAAAGCTTATGTCTAACCAAGCTCACTGACCCTATACGGCACTGTCAGAATATCTGGTCTTATTCCATTTTTTTGTTCTCACTGTGTTTTTGTAGCATGTTTACTCCCTCCCATTCACTCACTGCTACACACAGGATTTTGGAAAACACATTTCCTCAAGGTGCCTGATGTAATTATTAACCATCTTAATGACTTTGCTGGCAATTTCCACCATTTTGATGTCCTAATGACCTCTACTGATTTTTCCCGTGGCTTTCACAAGGTCATATTGCATAGCATTTATTGGAGTCATAAATCTTTTGTGTGTTTGTGTGTGTAAACTTGTCTATGAAACAAAGGGAAATTGGATTTTTTTGCTATATTGATTTGAAGAGTTATGTAAAAATAAACAATAAATAATAAGTTGATTAATAAAAAGTCGATTACAACAAACATATTCAATAATTTGATTCATGAGAGAAGATTACAGTATATGCTAATAAATACAAAATAAATACATGAGGTGCAATCATGTGTGATGACTGAAATATTAGTTGGCAGATGGGCCATAATTATGGACAATGTTTAATCCCGAAACAGGAAGTTCGAAGAAATTTAAAGGATAGAATAACACTCACATACTGGAATCTCCAGACCTGGTGAAATTAGAACCTGAGCGGGAACCACAATCGGGAATAGTGACAAAGAAAACAGGTTCTGCAAACATAAAATCTAAAGGGGTTATTCAAAGAGAGCCGAATTGGCCACCGAATTGCACGAACGGATTTGTCTATTCAGAAAGCTGGCGTTTCGCTAAATATTGGCGAATAGCCATCAGAAAATGCTGATCTTCGGCAGCAGTGAAATTCCCATAGAGACATAATGGTTAATCTATTCAGAGAACGCCGATCTGCCCCGAAAAGTTGGCAAAATGCCCAGATATTCAGTGGTTTCATTCGTCAGGTTTAAACAGGCGAATACCATAGGTTTCAATGTAAAAATATTCCCCGTTTTTATAGTTATTTTATTCAACTGTTTATTCTTTTCATTTGCAGCAAAAATTCTCTATTAATTTATCTTTTTAGAATTTTTTTAAGCATTCCCCCCAAAACTTTTGAATCAGATCTTTTTAAAATGGTGTTTTTTAAAATTCTGTAACAGACCTTTTTATTATTATTCTTAGGACCTTATATATTATTTCCATACATTTTCATGCATTATTATTGTTTAAAAAGCCTTTCAACGGTTGCTTTTTTTTTTTTTATTACCCCTGTTCGTCAGGCTGGCTGGCTTTTTTCGCTGGCTGGTCGGCTTTTTCCGGGGCGGTTTCGGCGGTCTGTTTGTCCGGTTGTCGGCTGCGTTTCGTGATTTGAGGATGCGTTCGGCAGTCTGTTCGTCGGGTCATCAGTAGCGTTCACCAGGTTTACGGCTGCATTAGGTGGTTTATCGGATCGATTTGGTGAGTTTTCGGTGGCATTCGTGGATCGAATCGGCGCACTTCGAGGACCTGTGGTAAATGCTGTATGGAGTTAAAGAGAGGCACCGCTGAAAAAGGCAGACTCTGCTCTCTCCAGCGGCACCACTCTTTTTTTACCTATGTGGAGCCGTTTGGGAGGGAGAGGGCTCCAAACAAGCCACCCTCCCCTTTCCATTCTCCACTGCAGGCGCCGAGGGGCGCCTGGCGATTATGTCATCATGCATGGTGATGACGTCATCGCGGCATCCTGGCATAAATAAATAGGCGTGAAAATTGCACACTTTTTGGGAAAAAGTTCTCTTTGTTCATAAAGACTAACACATAGAATATATAATCACAAAGGGTTGGATGATAAAATGTTGAAAAATAAATTTACAAGTTGCAAATGATTGAAATCTGAATGGAAATTGACACCTTTTTGATATTTTATGTTCTAGCATTCTGACGGAACATGACAGATACACATAGAAATAATTTAAATCTCCTGAGTCTGTTGAAAAAAAGGATATCTAATTTGTTTTGGTCCTAAAAAAAAAACATGATTTCAAAACACATGATGAACACAAACTGGCTGAGATGAGCTCAGCACACAAGAGTGAATGGCTCAGCAGTGAAGGGATTAAAGTAAATATTACATTTTTATTTTGGTTTTTTAATTGCAATAAAAGTCTTTACATGTATACACCATCAACTACAAAACGGACACTTTGGATGCATTTGAGTGTTACTACTTTGAGGATTTGGATGGATAGCCTTTCTATAGGTATTATTATATTACATCATTGTGTTAATAATGGATGGTGGACCATATGAGTCAGGTTTACGCCCCAACGAATGCAAAAGTTGGACAGCACTGGATTAGTCAATGAACACAACAGTCAATAAGGCATTTAAATTACGGCTTAAGTATACATTGGCTTTTCATTGCGTTTCCTGTGTGAATCTGTATTTTAAGCCTCCTCTAATACACAAATATCATTAGGCAAACAGAACTGTCATCAAAACACATGTGGAATTCAAGCTACCCAGTGTCTGTTCAATTCATTGTATAATCCTCTCCTACTGTCAGTCATGTATTTCCTGAATATCTTTGTTTATATAAATTGTCAAAAGTTTCCTCTTTTACTTTACTCTTTTACTAACTTTTCACCCACCAGTTTCCATCCTCACTTATCTTCATGCCTGGGTTTCCTTCCTCTGTGTGTTAGGGAAGAGATTACATTATTTCACCTATGATTCCTTTCAAACAGTCTGCATTTTAACGACTCTGGAAGAATTTTCTTCCACTGGGTGTTCCAGCCCTAGTTCCATTGTCTAAGTTACCGCGGGCAATGTAGATATTGGGATAGATTCACTACAGTTTCCTGTTAGATCTAGAAATGTGATTTGGGATCTCATGGTGACCTATCAGCTTTAAAAAGTTAAAATCTGCAAGGCATGGACTCTGTAAGGGTCTAATTTTTAAAGATGTACCCTTAGGAATTCCGGCACCTGGAGATTTTAAGTTTTTTAAGGCTGATAGATCCCCATGAGATCTCATAGCTCATTTTTAAATCCAGCAGGGAGCTCTAGTAAATCTATTCCAAAGAATGTCTGCTATAAATTAAGCTTAATGGGCCCCAAATTGAAGGAAACAAGACACCTGGGGTAGGTCAGTTGTCCTTTAACAAGCAACATAGATGGTAAATCTGCAGTGCCATCACAGAGGAGGTAGAGATCTGAGTACAGTCAACAAAATTGTCTCTCAGTTTGACCAGACATGAGGCTGCCCGGGTTTAACTTGAACTTGCAGAGAAAAAGTAAGCACTTGGGTTGGGGTTATCCATTCATGTATTGACTTGGCCAATAGGTTGCTGAGTAAATGTTGCATTCCTGTTCAAGCTCCTTGCTATCTGCCAATACTTGAGTAAATTTGTATTAAATTATCCATTTAACCATATTAGAAACTAGACATTTTCCAAACACAAATACCATGAGAGGTATGCACAGTTTCCAGATTCTTCATCAACAAAAATAGTATATACATGTTGCTTAGTTGTGCATGAAAAAGGCAGCCACCCTGCCAGATGAATGATTTATATATTGGAGGTGAGAAATTAAAAATGACTGACTTCCTTCATGAACCAAATAAATATTAGAGATGAGACGAATGCCCCCGTGTTCGGTACGACTTCGAACTCGAACAATTTCAAAAGTTCGAGTTCGAACACGATCCAAACTCAATGTAAGTCAATGGGACCCGAACGTTCGGTTTTTAGAGTACCCTCCAAGAGGTGGTATTGTGGAAGAGTGCAGTGGTGGACCCTGCGGTCCAATATTAAAATGATATGAATCTGGTATAGGCGTCAGTGGCAGTGCACCCAAATATTGTGCCTTTGGTGGCAGCAAGTGCCTTCACACCGTAAGTAACCCCTCTGTGGTATTGTGGAAGAGTGCATAGGTGGAGGTTTTGGGAATGCAGAAGAGATCCCCGAACTATTGAGTTACGTCAGCATCAAGGGATTGATAGCTGCTGATCCAGGACTAATTCATTTTTATAAATGTCAGTCGGTCTACAGAGTCGGTGGACAGACGCACTCTTTGTCTGTGACAAAACCTCCAGCGGCACTGAATGTCCTTTCAGAAAGCACGCTGGATGAAGGGCAACCTAGTAGCTCCATAGCATATTGGCTAAGTTCTGGCCAGTGATCCAATCTCAACATCCAGTAAGCCAGTGGATCATCTGCTGTAAAGGTATCCAGGTCTGCCCTTGCCCATAGGTAGTCCTGCACCATACGGTGAAGACGCTGGCAATGGGTGCCTACATTTGATGTCCCTGGGCGTCGTGGACTAAATTTTTTTAAAAAGGTATCAGTCAAGCAGCCCCGGCCTTCGCCGCTCTTCCTCTGATCATCTGCAGACTCAGAAGCACCTGTGTCATCACTTCGTAACTTACCAGTGCCTGGAAAGGTGTTACACAAGTGTCGCTTTAGAGCGTCCTCAAGTTGTTTCATCCTGTCCTCCCTCTGTGCGGGCAGGATGAGCTCTGCAACTTTACCCTTGTATCGTGGATCAAGATGGCTTGCCAACCAGTAATGATCCCTTTCCTTGATAGCATGAATCCTGGGGTCCTTTAGCAGGCTTTGCAGAATAAGGGAACCCATGCAGCGTAGGTTGGAGGTGGCATTAGCTTCTGAGTCTTCCTGGTCAATGAGGATGACCCCATTGTGCACTTCCTCCTCCCAGCCACGTACTAGTCCTTGGGTTTCTGGGCACACAAAACCCTCCCTTGAGGAATCCCCACCTTCAATGCCCCCACTTCTTAAATATTCCTCCTGCTCATCCACCTCCTGTCTGATCTGAGAACCCGCAGGAATGCTGTCTGCATAAAGACTGGGGCCTTGAGAGCTAGGGAAGGCCTCCTCTTCAGCTGCTCTGCCTCTAGTGCCACATCTATAATTCCCCGCAGAGTGCGCTCCAGCAGGAACACTAAAGGAATTGTGTCACTGATGCATGCACTGTCCCTGCTCACCATCCTCGTTGCCTCCTCAAATGGTGACAGTACAGTGCATGCATCCTTGATCATCAGCCACTGCGGGGAAAAAAAAAACAAGTTGACCTTAACCTGTTCTTGTGCCATACTCACACAGGTACTCATTGATTAACCTCTGCTGCTTGTGCTGATGCTGCAGCATTGCCAATGTCAAGTTCCACCTGGTGGGCATGTCACAGATCAGACGGTTTGTGGGAAGGTGGAATTCTCTTTGAATTTCTGCCAGGCGAACGCTTGCTGGGAATGACCATCTGGAGTGGCTGCAGACTTTTCTGGCCTGGCTTAGAAGCTCTGCCAGCCCTGGGTACCTGGTTAGGAAACGCTGTACCACCAGATTTAGGACGTGTGCTAGACATGGTACATGCATCAATGTACCTTGCGTAGGGCAGAGAGAAGGTTGCTGCCATTATCACAGACGACCATTCCCAGCTGAAGCTGGCATGGTATTAACCATCTCTGTGCCTGCCCCTGCAGAGCTGACAGAATTTCTGGCCCGGTGTGACTCCTGTCCCCTAAACAAACCAGCTCAAGCACAATATGGCATCTTTTTGCTTGAGCCATTGCATAGCCCCTGCCACTTAAACTCGGTTTAACTGCCACTTCGCCAGAGACAGAGAAGGAGGAGGAGGAGGAAGAGGTGGTGGAGCAGACAGACCTCATACAAGCAGCTTTCTGGAGGCGTGGTGGATGAACAAGCTCCAGCACAGAGCCCCATCCTGGATCCCTCCCAGCTGCAAGCAGAGTTACCCAGTGTGCCGTGAAGGAAATGTAACGGCCCTGTCCATGCTTGCTGGACCATGTGTCTAAAGTCATGTGTCATGTCCTTGCTGCTGACTGCCTTTCCCAATGACTCCATAACATTGTCTTCCACGTGCTGGTATAGTGCTGGAATGGCCTTCCGTGAAAAGAAATGGCGTTTTGGAACCTGCCACTGTGGTACAGCACATTCGGCAAATTCACAGGCAGCAGCTGTAATGCGAGTAATTTTGCTAAGCTGGCATTTAGACGCTGTGCTTGGGGATGGTTGGGACTATATTTTTTCTTATGCTGCAGCAGCTGGGGCAATGTAATCTGACTGCATAACTCTTCAGCTGATGGGATGCTGTCACATTCTGAGGAAGGACCTGGTACACCCATTACTGTAGCATCATCCCTGTCAGTGGAGGTTGTAGGCAATGACATGGCAGGACATATAGTGGGGTAGAGACAGATGAAGGGGAGGAGGACCTATGCAAAGTGTTGTGCCAACGGGATGTGTGGCAGGTGGTCATATGTCACCTCAAGCACGTGGTACCCAAGTGTCTGATGTCTTTCTCACGCTTGATCCTCTTCCAACATAGCTTACAAATAGCAACGCTGCGGTCTGCTGCACATGTCGAGAAGAACTCCCAGACAGCAGAGATCCTGGACGTGTGCTGCGAGACAACAGCGCTCTGCACCTGAGCAGCTCTGACATCTGATGCCTTGGACTGGCTACGGTTGCTCATAGAGGACGTTGTGCCTCGTTTTTGTTGGGCCTCCTCACTTGACTCCTCTGTTCGCTCAGGCACCCAGGTGGAGTCAGTGACCTCATCATCATTGTCATCACCCCCTATCTCTTCATCACTGGAGCCAATTTGGCAGTATGCTGCAGCTGCTGGGGCAACATGAGTGCCAGTTATTTGTGTGTCACTGGCACCCCCTCCCTCTAGGTTACATAGTTATATATAGGCTGAAAAAAGACATGCGTCCATCGGGTTCAGCCTCTAATTATTATACTCCCTTCCACAACCTCAGAGTTTGAATCAGAGCACTGTAGTTGCTGTGCATCCTCAAACAGCATGTCACTGTCATTGTAGTCAAACAATTCAGCTGACTCCTCCGTGTATGTTGGTGAGGCTATGGCAGGAGTAGCTGTGGACATGGAGGCTGCATTAGATGCTTTGGCAGGTGAGGTGGACTGTAAACCACTACAAGCCTGGCTGGCAGAGGACTCGGAGGATGAGGATGGTCTGGCTAGCCAATCCTGCAAATCCTCTGTATGTTGCTGCAGCATAAGACGGCCAGCACCAGTTAGAAAGGACAAGCGTGCCTCTGCAGAGGATGCACCACATCCACGACGACCAGGGGCACTGCCTTCCGACACAGAGGCTGCTTGCCCTCTTATCTGTGTCTGGGAGCGTCTGCCTGTCCTTTTTGGTCTTTCTGACATGGTGAGTGATATATAGATTACAGATATACAGAAGTCTGATTCCACTCTGGTATAAATATTGGAGATATACAGAAGTCTGATTCAACTCTGGTATAAAGATTGGAGATATACAGAAGTCTGATTCAACTCTGGTATAAAGATTGGAGATATACAGAAGTCTGATTCAACTCTGGCATAAAGATTGGAGATATGCAGAACTCAGATTCAACTCTGGTATATAGATTAAAGATATTCAGAACTCTGATATAAGTCGGCAATTTTACTGATATTTTCCCTGCAAGGCTGCCAATGTCCTCTACTCTCTCTCTCTCTGATTCACTTCCTCTCCTGAAGGCTGCAACACCCTGATAGCTGGCAACAGCCAGATTCAACTCTCAAAAAATAAACAGATTAACTCTGATTAAACTGTGTTATTGTATGGTATCTAGAATTAGATCAAAGATATACAGATTTTCCAGAACAATGCTATAAGTCAGTGATACACACTGTCCCTGATTCCCCGGCTGTGCCAAGACAGATTCAAAATTGCTGAACTGTGGTATAACTCTCTGATACACACTGATAACAGGCTGTGCCAAGACAGATTCTAATTTGCTGAACTCTTTTAGAACTCACTGTCTGATACACACTGTCTGATACACACTCTCCTACAACTCACTGAAACACACTGTCCCTGATAGCCTGGCAGTGCCAACACAGATTCTATTTCCCAGAAATCTCCTGCAACGTCACTGATACACCCTGACAGAACAATCTCCTCTCCTGTCTGATTCACTCCTGCAAACACACACGCTGGGGCTGCAGGCAGGGAAGCCTTATATAGTGTGCTGCTGGACTTAGCTCTGTGAGCCCATGATTTGGCAAAATTTGTCCAATCAGGACTCTGAGCTGTGATTGGCATAGTCTTGCACCTGTCCTGCACCTGACCTATGGTCAGGTGCAAGGCTGTAGCCAATTACAAGCTTCAGGCCAGTGGAAAT
Source organism: Leptobrachium leishanense (assembly GCA_009667805.1). Taxonomy (NCBI): domain Eukaryota; kingdom Metazoa; phylum Chordata; class Amphibia; order Anura; family Megophryidae; genus Leptobrachium; species Leptobrachium leishanense. The sequence goes on from CM019063.1 coordinate 345,529,243, forward strand.
TGCATTGTGGTCCATTGTGGTGCATTGTGGGCGAATATGCAGCGAACAATGTTCGGAGTTGGGCGAACAATGTTCGGAGTTCGACGAACAGCCGAACGGGCGATGTTCGAATCGAACTCCGAACAGATCCGAACTGAACGCTCATCCCTAATGAATAGTATTTGTTACAGGGCAGCACCAGTGTCCTTTCAGCATGAATAAATCGTAATGTGTAGGAGAATTAGCTCTTCTTAGTGATTGATAAGAATCATCAGTCCCCAATGTTATGTTATGCATGCATTACTCACGAAAATATAAGGGGTTATTCATGCATTTTGGGAAATCAAATTCCTCGACCCTGCAGTGAATGCTAAATTCTCTGGATTGCAGGGAATGGACCCGAAAATCTGCTGCAAAACCACTGAAAATCTGCCGAAAAATCACCAGAAACTACTGCCGATACGTTCAGAAATTTCGGATAAATACAATAACTGCCGATAAAATCTAGAATGCACCCGACGATCCGCCTCCAACCCGCCAGCCACCGTTGCAAACCCACCGGACAGCTGCCAAACGCAGCCGACAAGCCGCTGAACACAGTGCCAACAAGCCGCAGAAAAAAGCCGAACAGGTAAAACGCCGGACATGTAAATAAAAAAAAGATTGAAAGTAACAAATTTTAAACGCTGTTTGCTAAAAAACTGCTGGTCAAAAATGTCTGGATTTAACATATAAGGTCCTATGAATAATAATAAAAAGGCCTGTTACAGAAAAAAGAGAAACAGCTTTTTAAAAAAAATCTAGAAATTTCTTTTGCAGAAAGAAACAAAAATGCCTAAAAATCTTTAAAAAATAAATAGACTTTTTGCTGCAGATTAAAAGAATAAATGGTTTAATAAATATTGAATAAAAACAGGAATATTCTTTTACATTGAAACATATGGGATTTGCCTGATTATACCTGCTGAATGAAACCACCGAACATCAGGGCATTTCTCTTACATTTCTCTGCTGTTCGGTGTTCTCTGAATAGATTAACCATTGCTTCTCTATGGGGATTTCACTGCCGTTGAACAGGCACCATATTTGCTGGCAATTCGCCAAATTTTAGCGAACTGCCTGTTTTCTGAATAGCCGAATGGCCATGAAAATGTACCGTACGGGGAAATTTACTCTTCGGTGCCAGACCTGCTCTCTCTGAATAACCCTGATAGTAAATTGGGATGGATCTTGAAAAAGTGTTTGCTATTAAGACCGACTCAACTTCTATAAATTAAGCAAGAGTTGTGTAGTAAGCATCAAATAAGCAAAACATAGTTTTATCCAGCCGTTAACCACCGCCAAGATTTTTATACTGTTGTTTAATGTTTACTGCTAGCAAACTGATAATTTACAAAGCCCTGAGGCAGTGGATGACATCTCAGAAGTGGTATTCAATATATACATTTAATGATTGGTCATCACTGCTAGTTATTGCTAAATACAACATTTCCCCAGTTGGAGGCCTAACTCCTGCACCTGGGAAGACAAAGAAGGTAAGAATCAAAGAATCTGTAATTATCAAGAGTCAAACCCATCACTTGAAAGCTTCAAGCTGTGTTACACAGTGATGCTAGACGATACATAAGATCACCCACTGTTGGTATGTGTTGATCAGACGGCAGCTGCATAGCTTCTGGCATACAAAGCTGTGTCCTAGCATATTTCAGTATAGTGGCGCACAAAGCAGCCTTGCAGAGCTCTTATAGAATTAATTACGAGTGTTCAGTGTGTACAAACCCAGAACATTCTTTTCAAATTTGAAGAACCTTTTCATCTTGGATTCCTGTCCAGAGTTTCGTGTTACTAACATTTAGGTAAACACCGTGAAGCTCAGCATACGGAGAAAGAAAATTGTACATTGAAATGTCTACCCATTATCTTCAGTTACATGTAGTAACATATACTCAACCTAGAACCAGCAAAACCTGCATCATGCCTGGATAACCCCATCTTGCGCCTCCCCGTTTCGGCCAAGGATGGGTTGAAAGTCATTTTTGAGTTGACTGATTTTTCTGCACAGAGGGAATTCACCTGGCCTAATCCGTGGGATGAAGATGTAAAAAAGGCATATTTGCTGAATCAAAAATGTTTGATACACTAGGCACAAACATTTTTGATTCAGCAAATAGGCCATATTACAAGCTGGTGCTAACTTAACCAGAGCTGTTGTAAACTTCCCAGAGCCATTATAGTCTATGGAGGTTTTAAGTTTACAACAGTTCTGATTAAGTTAGCACCAACATTGTAATACTGCCCAAAGTCTGTGGTGATTTGATATGACAGAGCTCAAGTTAGATTAAAAAATAACAACCAGTCCTAAAAGGCAAACATGATCTCAAATTAATCAAAGAATTTTATACACGGAGCAATCTCATTTGTAATTGCATCTATTTAAATTTTCTGTATTTGTCCATAACACTAATGGCGGTTGGGCGTTGGCCGCATTTCATATCCGCTAATGCAGCATGATGTGTCTCAACTAAGGAGGACTGATGAAGCAGGTAATAATAGCTTAAAGGGGCATTTCATGAAGACAAATTTTTAAACAAGTCTTACGAGATCCATTCTGGTATAATATGAATGTTAGGAATGGAAACCATTAACTTACTTTCTGCTTACAAGGAGTTAAATCAATTTATTATACATCCTTCAGGAGTCTACATACATCTCCTCATTGTTTCTTATATTTCTTGTTCAAACTAAAGGGATGGAATTACTTTCACTTTATTCAGTGTTGAGGAGAGTAGAGGTGAGAGTGACTACCTCCGGGCTGTGCACTGAAAGAGGGAGAGAGTTGACAGCTGAAAACAATCACCAGTGTGTTCAACCAAAGAGATGAAATGCCCTTATTTGACAAGCCTTTTCAATGATTTAATGAGATTCGTGATGCCTATGACACTATATATGAAATATTTAGCGTTGAATTCAATAATACAAGAATATCCCTTTAATGTTTCCTTGGCATATGTGAAAAAGTGATTACGGTGGTCAAACGGATGCACAAGAGTTTTCTTGATCCTGTTAAAAAAATTAAGCTGTTAAAGCAATATATTTAAACCCTGGTGTTACATGACTTTGTTTTTGAAAAATTACATAATACCCCCATTTAATCTCAGCAAAATAGCCCATACTTAACTCAGGTTCTGCGGTGCAGAAGATTGCAAGATCCATCACTTTCTCTGCCTAAGAGCAAAGGAAGACTGGGAACAAAGAGTTGCCAGTGTTCTTCTGTAGCTCTTTCTGTAGCCCCTGCACAATCAAACTTTTAGCAGGGATGTGCTGGGTTCAGTAAAGTCATATACTGTAAATTCCAGTAACAGATTCCTGTGGCACTGCTGGCATCAGCCTGTGGGTCACAATTATTCCAATCCCAGTCAAAAATACAGAGGATGGGTCAAACTACGCTCAGGAACAGGGAGCCAATAACAGAAATCTGCTCACGCCAACCTTCTTCCCTTACTAGCCCTCTGGTACCATTTAGGTCGGAATCGAGCCCCATGTCTCTACAATACACTTAATCCTGTGTGCATCAGAGTAACTAATGCACAAAAGATCTTTCCAACATGAATTCTAGGAGCCCTATTCCAAACAAAACATTAAACTAATGACTCAAGACTCTATTCCAACTGAGCCGCAAGCAGCTCAGAAATTGCTGCAGCTTATTCTAAATGAATGGCTCCTATTTGTAGTATAATTTGTCTCGGAATCGTTACATTTGAACAAGCTGTTCCACCATAGTTTATTTATTCTGGGTCCTCACTTACCTTTGATCCCCCAGTGCAGAGGACAGCATCATCCACAGCCTCCTCTGCCTGCAAGCCAATAGTTCCCAGTGTCGTTCCATGACCCCAGTGCTACCCCCATGCAATCTTGCACATTGTTGCACATCACTCCATGGATTCCTATGGGTTCCAGGAGCTTATATCAGTGGCAGTGTGCAGTGGTGCTGCCAGTATCTACAAGTAGCTCTTAAATATTCCAATTGGAGCTACAATATAGCAACTTGGCTGGCTTGGAGCTACCAATAGTGAGCCGCAAAGGGATAATACAGTGTTTTCCAAACCTGTCTTCAGGATCAGGACCCTCAACCAGGCCAGATTTTGCAGATCACCTTCAGGAAATGCAGAGTGAATCCTGCAATCAATAAGCAGCAAATCATATCACCTGTGCTGTGCTTCAGATATCTGGAAAACCTGGCCTGTCTGTGGGTCCTGAGGACAGGTTTGGGAAACACTGCACACAATTTATCCATTTGTGAGCCGCTATTAATGGCTCAGTTGGAATAGTGCCCTCGTTTTTATTGTGGTTTGGCACTGGATAGGAATACCCAATTTAATGGTGTAACTTATATCACTCATAGTTCTGGGTATTTAGAGTTTTATCATGTAAGTTTAGGATTATAGAGATCAATAATCCTAAATAATACTGTTATGGATCATTAATTTGTTTATCTTTTGGTATCTTTTTTGCATTGTTAATAGATATATACTGTATTTTAGGGAACACAGTTTATCTATAAAGTGAAAATGTTGATCATCTCACAACCTGTCCATAATGCTAGCGTTTATAATCTTAAGGGATCACTGCATTCGTTTTTATCTGAAAAGCATATTAACTGTAATTTCCTGGTGGGATAATTGTCTGGCAACCCCTGCATCCCTGCTAGGTGGGAGGCAATGGATATTTCAGAGCTTGTTAACACCCAACCTCTCAGCTATGCTAGGTCTAAAGATCACAGGGGGTAATAACAAAGGTGACGACTAGCCCTGGAACCATGTCAGTTTCAAAAGTTGTTCCACATATAAAAATGTAGGAGAGGATATTCTTCACATTGTTCAAATTCCTGTAATGCACTTTGGGAACTGACTTTTTTAAGGGTGACTGATTTAACATTTCTATTATCGAAGCCTTATTCAAGATATTTTTTATATTTTATTTCATTCTTACGAACCAAAAAGGTTCCAGACAGTCCTATACATTAATAGCCGTTATTGTAAATTAGGAATAGGTAACAAAACCCTAAACATAATTACATACGTTGTAAAGTAAGAGTATCCTGCCCTCAAGCATATTATTTGGCATCAATGGCATTGTAAAACAATGTGCTAATAAGAAAACTTGTGAGTGAGCTAGAAGCTAATGAAGGGATATTAAAGGTAATGACAAGATGATAAGGAGGACACGGTAATATGTCACTTGTAGGCAAATGGGGTATTATTATAAGGTTAGGGAGTAATCAGAAAAATATTCAAGTAAAGTCATACTGAATTTTAGCTACGTCAAGAAAAATGTCAGCAGATATTTAAAATCACAGGAAGAAGCTAAGTAGTAGCAACATCTACAAGATGATGGCAGGAATAGGTTTTGAGATTAAATAAATGATTGACTTACATATGTCAATTTGTGCCGGGGAGTAGAACCTGTGTGGCATGGAGTAAGGGACAGGCAATATGCTGTGACAGGGTTGGAAGCTCTTCTAGACAGTCACTCTATTACAGTGGTTCCCAGCCGCGGTCCTCAAGTACCCCGAACAGGTCAGGTTTGCCAGATATGTGAAGCCCAGCACAGGTGATATAATTTGCTGCTCAGTGATTGCAGGATTCAGTCTGCATTTCCCCAAGGGGATCTGTAAAATCTGGCCTGTTAGGGGTACTTGAGGACCACGGTTGTGATTCACTGCTCTAGTATATTCAACGAGCTAGAAAAAAGATTTTAATTCCAGTGAGCCCATTTATACCTGGGGATTGGGCCACAATTGCTGTAGGCTACTGGTCCAATTAAGATAATAAATGTGGTGCAATGGGGACATAGAACTACTGTATGTTGCAAACTTGTACGGTTTATAAAGGGATGATGGGCAGCTCTCTGTTTGTTGGGGATTACTTAGTGTGCGAAAAAAGTCTGCCCTCTATGCTCTCTGGTTTTTGGTTTGTCTTGCAGATTGTCTTGGCTTGTGGAGTTGGTGATGGCTGGAGTGAGGAAGAAGAGAACCTGGGAGAGGGGATTGGCTGAAGGTGCAACAGAAACGCAAACTCTGTTTAAAGGTATACCTGCCAGAGAGATTTTTTGCCCCACAGCCAGCAGTCTTGTAGAAAATTATCCATTTAAAAGTTTTAAGTTTGGTTCTTGAAAAGAAAATACACATAAGATTATTCATTAGTTAACTGTTGCAACGATAATAAACATCACTATTTCCCAAAAGAGAAATTCAAACAGTGGCAGGAGAAGGTTCAATGATGAATTTTTTTCCTGCTGCTGTCGATCTTTTCCTATCGGGATATATATCTGGAGGTTGTTGTAACAACAGTAAACTACAGTAGTCAGTGAATAATCACCTAAGTTTTAAAAGTTAAATGGCTGATTATAGCACAGAATGTTGATACCATTATAGGGGACAAATCCTAAAAAATAAGTGTGGGCACTTAACAGGATTGTTTCCCCCCAAATAATGATCGTCATCTGATATATAACAAACTGCACATGGTCAAATATGATACATACACACATATATATATATATACCCACGATAGGCTGAGATTTAAGGAAAATATATGATAAAGCATATATTTTCTGTGGCTTAACAAGGAAACATATGATTGCACATATAAATAAAAGCTTTATGTTCCCATGCATTCCTGCTCGACTTGACCCCTTCTCCGTTATTGTTGTTTATTAAGGGCTTAGGGCAAAGGGACTTGCCTTGGGGGTACTGTAGGCACTCAAGTAAAAAACTATGCAAAGGTTGGGTGATGGAAGGATTTATGTCACCTATAAGGTTTGTGACATTTGTGTAACATGAAAAAAGACTGAGGAGGCTTCACTGTGCTCCTCAATGGAAGGTGATGATCAGTTCTGCACACAGGGCATTAGAGCAGCAGTAGTAAAAGATGAGAAATCCCTGTCTTTGAAGATGTTTTATGTTATAACAAGATGTTTCACGATGTCAAGGCCGGTGTCAGACGAGCGCACTAGGTGCGCGGCGCGTCCATGCTGATGTGCCCACTGGCGTCCTCTGCAGCGTTGTGACGCTGCAACGGGGCCGGTCACACACGAAATCCACGCACTACAAGTGTCCATGCTCAAAGCCTCCCCATCAAAACACTAAACGCGCGTTGACGGGGCTGCAAAGCGCGATCCTCCATAGGAGAATTGAGCTTTGCAGCACTGAGCGCACTGACTGCGCACAGTGAGGTGGCCAGATGGCAGTGGTGTATTTTGGCCTAGACCAACAAGGCCTAGGCCTAGGGCAGCACTTTCCAGAGGGCAAAGTATTTTGCCAGGAAGGATACATTGAGATTTCACTAATTTTCAAGTATGTCCTGGGTAGACAAGGCCTAGGCTTTCACTTTCCAGGGGGCAGCAAAAAACCTCACCACTAAATGGGTAACTCACAGAGCACCGAAATGACGCCAACATTTTGGTGTTCTGTAGTTCCCTGCACTTCGGGGAATAAAATTTCCCCACCCTGCAGTGAATTCACCATTCACCGCAGGGTCCCCAAAGTGCATGGAGTCGGCCGCTGAATGCTGCCACCGCAAACCCGTGGCCTGCTGTTTTCAAAAGAACTACTGAACGAAAATGTCTGGAATTTACATATAAGATCCTATGATTGATAATAAAAAGTTCTGTTACAGAAAAAAGAAAAACCGCTATTAAAAAAAGGGGGGAAATTTTGCTTAAAAATTACTAAAAGGTTCTACAAAAAAAATCAATAAAAACTTTTTACTGCAGATTAAAATAATAAATGGTTTATTAGATATTGCATAAAAACGGGAATATTTTTAACATTGAAACCTATGGGGTTCGCCTGAATAAACCTGCTGATTGAAACCACCGAACATCAGGGCATTTCACTGCCATTTCTCTGCTGTTTGGTGTTCTCTGAATAGATTAACCATTATTTCTCTATGGGGATTTGCAATGCCTTCAAACAGCACCGTACTTGCTGGCAGTTCGCCAAACTTGTGTGTGAGCATATCACAGAGCAGTGGTGTACTTAGGGGAGTGGCGGAGGGCGGGCCGCCCCAGGTACCAGTGATTATTTGGGTGTCATTAGGGGGTACTAGGCGGTGCCACTGTCACTGTGTGTCAGCTTTGAGCAGTGTTCTCAAACAATGAGCAGCGGAGCAGGGCGTTTGCATACGGAATAAAATCGAATAGAATAAAAATCCCCCTCTCCTCCCTCCATAGCTCCTCCCCTGCCCTGCAGCAGCTCTAGGAGAGGGGAGGGGGATGTGATTTGTGTGCAGAGAGAGAAGATGACAGTAAAAGGCAGGTAAAGGGGGGGTATCAGCAGAATATGAAGCCCTGTCTGCTTACTGCTGTTTAAAGTGGACCTTTCCTTAACCAGCACTGCAGTGATAGAAATTTGTCATTGAGCTGCCTGGCTCCTGGTGAGGCTGCGTGCATGCAGGACAAGTGGTCCGGCCAGACAGGTGGTACTGAGTCTCAGTACCACCTGACTGGCTGAACCACGTGACACGCACACAGCTGCCTACCCTTTCGTTAACACGGACTCTCACTCTATTCTGGACTGAACACCCACCGGGAAGGGAATCAAAGCCATGGTGCACCCTCTAGCAGTGGCACCCCACTGCTGACAAGATTTCCACGCACATGCACAGCCGTGATCCTAACGTGGCCTGGAGGGACCCCCTGCTGACTCCGTACACAGTCCCTGCTGACTCTGCACACAGTCCTACCGCGGACGGAGGCCAGTAAATATAGAATAAATAATTGCTGTGTGCTCATATTCACTCTGTTTGCGGGGCGTCTTATTGCAGTGGATTCTGATGCACTCATACACACCGCACATTGCATTGCTGGGAGTTTTATTGCTGTGGATTCTGATATGCTGACACACACACCACACATTGCATTGCTGTGAGTTTTATTGCTGTGAATTCTGATACGCTGACACACACACCACACATTGCATTGCTGGGAGTTTTATTGCTGTGGATTCTGATACACTCATACACACTGCACATTGCATTGCTGGGAGTTTTATTGCTGTGGATTCTGTGATACACACTGCATATTACTGTGAGTTTTATTGCCCTGGAGCTCTGGGATACGCTCATACACACTGCACATTACTGTGAGTTTTATTGCTCTGCAGTTCTGATATGCTCATACACAGTGCCAATTTCTGTGGGTTTTATTGCTGTGCAGCTCTGTGATACACTCATATGCAGTGCACGTTTCTGTGGATTTTATTGTTCAATCAATTAGAGCGGCTGTGATCCAGTATACTTGACATGCGTGGCTGTTCTTTTTAAAAATGCTTGAATTTAAACATTTCATAATTTTATTTATCTCAATAGATACATTTGAAATGGTATACAAAATATACAAGTAGGCACTTGGTATCCACGTTTAATATAAAGCGAGGAAAAGGCGGAGCTTAAAGAGGAAGGGTGGGGATTAACCAGGAAGAGGTGTGCTCTTGACAGGAAGGGGTGCCTCAAATTTAAATTAGGGGGTGCACGAGTTTAGTCAGGCCTAGGGCAGCACAAAACCTAAATACACCACTGCCAGATGGGCATCGAGTGGAAGAAATGTCCACTCTCACGGACGTTCCTTCCACTCTGAAGTGCCCTCGTCTGACTCTGGCCTAAAACCACTGACCATTGATGTGAATAGCATTGGCTATAGGGTTACAATGGAACCTGTCAAGGGCTGGGATATATGAGGCAGCAAGTGAACAGTCAGTTCTTGAATTTCATATGCTGGAAGCTGCAAAAATGGGCAAGGAAAAAGAACTAAGAGTTTTGTGGGCGTTCCCTGTATGCAATGGTTAGTACTTACCAAAAGTGTTGCAAGGAAGGACAAACAGTGAACTGGCATTAGGGTCAGGGGTGCCCATGGCTCATTGATGCATTAGGGGTGAAAAGACTAGCCCATCTGGACTAATCATAGAGAAGCTATTCCAGCTCAAACTGCTGAAAAATATAATACTAACCATGATAGAATGGTGTTATAGTGTTAGTACACATTAGACACGTACCACCTATCAGGGTCTAATGTTTGCGGGGCCAGCTGCAAGGTAAAATGCAGGCCCACTTTTTCCAAGGAATGAAAGTGACTGAATGTGATGGAAATGGGGGCATGCTTGTCTTAGAGATTGATGAATGTGTGTGGCTGGAGTGAACTAAGAGTGGATTTGTGGTTGGCTGAGTGACGTAGGAATGAGTGTGTTAACGGGAGGGGTTATTCAATAAGCCCAGAACTTGCCACCGAATTCCACTGAACACTGAATTTCACCATATGGTTGAATTTCGGGGCAGTTCGACTATTCACTAAGCTGTCAATTTTACAAATACTGGTGAAATTGACAGCAAACTATGGTGCAGTTCAACGCAATTCGGTGATCTTCAGCGACAGCAAAATTGTTCTATAGAGAAGTAATGGTTAATCTATTCACAGATTGTTACGTCCTCAGCCCCCGCTGCGCCCCCTGGGAGGTCTGGGCATAGAAGAGGGGCCGCTGGTTGGTCGGGTGCCAACACTTACTGCTGGCAGATCGGCATCTGAGGGGTCGGGTCAGGTGTGGTTACCAGGAGCCACAGGCTTTAAAACAGGGCTCTAGGAATGGCCTCATTGCCCTGTTGTGGAGATATTCACGCACCGCTACTTCCTAATTATATATTTGACTTTACTGTTGACGACCCTGCTTTGTATGCAATCCCTTCTCCTGTTATTGACCAGGCTTAGCTTTAGACTACTCTCTCTCTATTGTGTTTTTTACGTTGTATTATTTGTTTTAGTGATTTAACCTCCTGCTTGTTGCTGGGTTGATCACTCACAGTTTTGGGTTTCACCCCTCACGTTTAGGGATATTGTTTGCAACCCTTCGGGGTCCCTTTATCCAGGTTACTACTTAGGTTTATGGTTTTGCTAAGACCACGATTACTATCAATACAAAACTATACAATAACTTTTTTTTATTTCTGATTTTGTTATTTCTGCATCTGACTGTCCTGCACCTTGAATACTTCACGGACTGTCATTCCACGTCTGCTGTTTCTGAGCGTGTCCTAGGTAACCTGTTGGTCTTGAAACCTTCAGAGCCTAGAGGCAATTCAGTTAGTCCTTGTGTCCCCTTGTTACAGTTTGTAAGTTATAAGCCTTTTGTATTATTCAAGCAGATACTTCTGCTCTCAAGGATCCCAACTCCGCTACTCTTGGGTAAGTGATACAGCTACCGTTACACAGATGAGCATGTCACAGAGCTCCAGAGCAATAAAACGCACAGTAATGTGCGGTGTGTGTATGAGGGTACCACAGAGCTCCACAGCAATTAAACTCTCAGTAATGTGTGGTGTGTATGAGCGTATCTATGATCACTCTCTGTGTGGCCCATCTTTCTCTGATCCCCTCTCTCTCACTCTGAATCCTCTCTCACTGTGATCCCTCTCTTTCTCAATGTGGTCCCTCTCTCTCTCTCACCCCCCTCTCTCTCTAACCCTCTCCTCTCTGTCACACATCTCCATCTATGATCACTCTCTCTGTGTGGAGCTTCTCTCTCTCTTTGTGACGCCTATCTCTCTATGATCACTCTCTACCTGGCCCTTCTCCCTCTCTGTGACCTGCATGCCCCCTTCCCTCTTACCCCACTGTGTACTGTTTTCCTTCCCTGTGTTAGAAAATTAATATATCAAATCAAATCAATATTCCTATTCATAGTTACCAGAGCATATATCCCAGAAAACTTCTGTCATTTCATTTCATATAATCAAGAATGATGCAAGATGTAGCGCTACGCTATAGCAGAGACAACTGAAGTCAGTCACACAGAATGTGTTGCTTTCAGTATATCTGACTAGTCTTTGTTCAGCCAGATCTTTTATTAAAACTCATACACATTATAACCAATGAGAGTGTTCCACGCAGATATGGTTAATGTCTGCCCCGAAGCAAGAATGTGATGTAACAGCCAATCAGTATACAGATATATTACCACTTCGGAGTTGACCAAAACGGTCAATCCCACAAGCACTTCTTATTTCCATATATGGTTCATATTGATAGCATAAAGATTTTTTTTTCTATATTCTGGCTTACACAGTTTTGCGCTCTTTTTCTAGCCTGGTAACGATAAAACAAAAGATCCTCTCTATACAGCATGTCTGCTTTTAATTAAAATTCTTTTGGTTAGCTTTGAGAGGATGTGCGGCTAGAAATATTTTAAACTAAGGGCATATTGACTAAGAAATGTATTTGAATCTCACAATATATATATATTTATATATTCATACAGGAATTTAAAAGCTACTTATTTCTTTTCACCCTGCATGCCCCCCTTGGCATGCAGGGGAGGAAAACGTTGCACAGGGGAATCAGCTAGGGAAATCTAACCTAAGAGGTATAACCCTGGCTGCTGCACTGCTGGCCCTGCTCTCCTGTCCTGCTTCTCTTCTTATTCTGCTCATTTTCCATAGATCACGGGGTCGCTCCCCACACCCATTGCACTTGCAAAGAACCGGCCATGCCACCTACCTACAGATTGTGTAGGCCATGTAGAGCTCTTCATGGCAATGGTCTTCCATTATAACAATTGTCTCTTTCAGTCTGAGAACCATGAAAAGATTTCAAGGTGTTGCCATGGCCTATACATTCCCCAGATAGTTACAGTTACAAGTATTTATAAAACCCCCCAAAAAGTTGTATAGCGCTGTGCCATGGGTGAGACATAACAACTATACATACAAGTTAGACACACAGAACAGTGAGGAGAGAACCTTGCTTGAGAGCTTACAACTTAAGAGGAGAGGGTTGACACACTTAACTGATTGTGAGAAATAGTGGGGTGCATGGGATCTGAGTGGGAAGATGGAGCAAGATAGGTACAATGGGGACCATAGAGTGAGCTTATAGACCGCTCTAAAGTAATTTGTTTATAGAGAATTCTTGAAGGAGTGGAGAAAAGGGAAGAGTCTAATGTTGCAGGGGAGGGAGTTCAAAAATAGGCAGCTCGGGAGAAGTCCTGAAGGCAAGAATTGGGGGTGCGGGTACCAGGAGATAATAACAACAGATCACTGGCAGAGTGAAGAGACCGGGATGGGACACACTACTTGCTAATAAGAGAGGAAATGTAAGCAGGGCGCGGTTATGGAGAGCGTTGAGCACCATTAATTTGAATTGGATTCTAAAGGAAACAGGGAGCCAGTGTAGAAATAGACACATATGGTGGATGAGCCTGGCACAGGTGTTCATTACAGACTGCAGAGGGAGAATCTGGGATCTCTTACGGCCAATGAGAAGAGGTTTACAATAGTCAAGTCAGGAGATAATAAGAGATTGGATGAGCATTTTAGTAATGTCCCAGGCAGCACAGAGGCTTGGGCCGGCCCTGGTTGTAGAGATCGGTGGCTACCACAGTGCAATTGGAAGTTGAGAGGTCTTGTCGTGTCCATGCCTTGACGCATCAGAACTGTTTTCACAGCGTGATGAGACCTACAAGATATTAGGCAGGTGGTTTAATGTTGCAGCTGATCAGTGCATATATGTTTATACACTGTATATTCTTCCAGTAGCTCAATTCCAAAGTTTCAGAGCTTTTGTTTCACTTGTACCATATCTGAGACATAAATAGATGATAATTAAGAGCAAAACAGAGCAATTTTGCGACAACGAATGCTCAATCGAACCATGATATGTCTAGGCCTTGTTCTATAGTCATAATAAAAGCACTGTTGAAGAGGATGTACTAGACTGGCAATGTGCAAGAAGGATTTGTATTGTTACACTATTTTAAAGTGTAATTGTGCGAATATAAACATGCTCAGACAAGAATCCCTTGATGTAGTCCATTTAACATACTTGTTTACTTGCTAGGGAATAATATGTACGCTTCCGTCACACACCTCTTGTGTTCTGTGGAAATTTCATTTGGAAGAAGAAACAGTATGTCTTCTTTCCAGAACTTAATTAAACAAATGTCTTTTGGAAAGTACCTGTTATGTTTCCATAGGAATAACAGCTCACACATTGATATGGACAAGACACGAGACACATCTCTTCTAATACATAAATTACTTAATAAGAAAATGCAGTGCATTTCTCATGTTTATTCTGACTTCTCCAACAAAACACAATAATATCGTAAGTCTTGCTGACAGAATGGAATCGTGTAAAAGAGTACCCAACACATAATAATATTTAGCCATGTGCATGAGGGAAAAATGGTTCATAATTTTTGGTTGAAATTTTATTAGTTTTTTCAGAATCCGGTTGAAGCATCATTTCGGTTCATCTGAAAGCAGTGTTAATTTCATTGACTAAAAATTTTAGTCAAGTTTTAGTTGACTAAATATTTAACATGTTTTTGACTAAAACATGACTAAAATTAAAATAATTCAGATAACTAAAATGTGACTAAAATTAAATGACATTTTAGTCAAAAGACTACGACTAAAACTAAATCAATTTGCAGTCTAAATGGAAACTGAATTTTAAGATAAATATGTTATTAATTACATAACAGCAATATCTGCGCCTGTATTGCATGTTCAGACTTTAATACCATAAATAATAACAGGTTAATAGATGTTTACTCCAGGAGTATAGACTTAGAAATGCTGAAATAATGCATTAATTACACTTTAACTAAACCCTTTAGATTTTGGTCTACTAAATTAACAGTAGATTTTAGTCGACTAAAATCGAATGATATTTTAGTCAACTAAAGCTAGACTAAAATTAAAATAATTCAGATGACTAAAATTTGACTAAAATTAAATGCGATTTTAGGCAAAAGACTAAGACTAAAACTGAATCAAAATTTGCTGTCAAAATTAACACTGTCTGAAAGTTGGACAATTTTTATTTTTGATAATTGATTGGTATTTGATAGATGAGCTTCTAACTTAATTCATTAATTAAACCCCCATACATTGACAGGGAAGCCTGTCTGCTCCTGAACCCCATCTCTACAATTTAGGGGGACTCCACCTGTGCCGCCACCAGTGATTGAGGGTTTATGTCAGGGGTGGCCAAACAACCCATCTGCTCTGACTTAAGTAATCGGCAAGCCATGTGTGGCTGACATGGGGGCTGGTAGCAGATGGTCTGCCAAGCCACCCACTCCGGATTCAATTTGAAGTAATGTACCTGCATACTGTGCATTGACACATACTGAAAAAAGTTACATACAAATGAAAATCTGTCTCACACTCTACTCCCAACCTGTCTAGTAGCATAAACTGTCAGTGTCCAGCCTCACTTCATGGATAAAGCATTCAAAATAATTCATAGTCATCTGCCCTCCCATACAACCACACTGAAAGAAACAGAGGGTTTTCAGTTTACCTTGAAAGGCCACAATTCACAAGCTTCTGCGGCATCACCATGTGTCCTCCTGCTGCAGCAGGAAACTCAAAACTGCAACCTTGGCATTCCAAACCTGTTATCTCCAAAAGTGTTCTCACGTTGCTCAATGCTACTGCATAAAAACCCACCTCGCTTTGGACTTTCTTCACTATAAATTCATGCTATAATCCTACAGTTCAGCCCTCTTTGTAGCAAAGCAAGCATAACCTCATATACACACACATTTACAGAACCCCAAACATTATTCGACACTTGGAACTCTCTTGTTTATCCTACTGTAGTTCTTCATTACACCAACCTCAAAGTTGATGACCTTGCATGCTTTTTCATGGAAAGAGCAGACCAGATAAAAACTAAAATCTCTGCAATGTCATTATTACTCACATACCCAGATCTTTATCATGTCTATCATCATTCATTTAACTCATTCCCTCCAACTGACAAGAAGTCTGTATGCTCTTATGATCTTCTCACAATCTTCTCATCCTAACACCTGCACCCTTGATACCATTCCCCCATGAAAACTCTGTTCACTTCTCGTATACCGTCCTTGACCTACAACTTTAACCCATTCACTGCTGAACTACTTCACTGGTTAATCTCTCCCTATTATTTGGTGTTTCCCCCCTACCCTCTGGCATGCCAGTCCTGATCCTAAAAAGCCCATCTTTGGACCCATGTGCCCCATTCAACTACTTCCCCATATCCCTAAACCCTTTGACATTCTCTTTGAAAAGTTTGCATACCCTCATCTAATCTACTACTTCAATTGTAACACCCTCCTTGACCCTCTGCAATCTGCAAATGTGAGAAATCCTGCAGTCTATCATGGGAAGAGGTGAAGCGGGGAGAAGCTATGTGCAGGTCACTGTTTGATCTTAGGGAGCGGGCTGGGTGTATTTGGTGATTAATGAGGACAGGTAGTGGGGAGCTGAGTTAGTGAGAGCTTTGTAGGTCAGGGTAAGGATTTAGAATTTAATTCTGCAGTGGATGGGGGCCATTGAAGGGATTTGCAGAGGGGAGCGGCAGAGACAGAGTGGCGGGTGAGGTGGATGAGCCTGGCAGAGGCATTCAGAATGGGTTGTAGGGGGGAGAGGCAGGAGAGAGGGAGACCAGCTAAGATTATTACAATAGTAAAGTCGGGAGATTACAAGAACGTGGATGAGCTGCTTTGAGGTGTCAGCGGTAAGAAATGGCCGAATTCTGGAAATATTACGTAATTGGTAGCGGCAGGAGGAGGAAAGAGACTGAATGTGGGGGATGAAGGAAAGAGCAGAGTCAAGTGTAACTCTGAGACAGCGAACTTGGTTTGATGGGGAGATGGTGATACCCTCCACCGTGATAGAGAAGTCAGGAGGTGGGGAGGCATTAGAGGGATGAATTAGTATTAGCTCAGTCTTGGACATGTTAATCTTTATCCTATAAGAACTCTCCCCATTATTGGAACACTTATCCGCCCGATGACTCAAGTTCATTGGCTTGGTATCACTTTTGACTCTAAACTTACGTTTCTATTAATAATGTCTCCTCCTGAAGATGTTGTATTGTACCTCTAGACCCCATGTTAAAGAGGGACAGGCCATTCCATAGACAGCAATGTCTTGTAGACAAGGTGTAGACTTTTTTATTAATTTGTTTCTGATTTTGAAATCAAAGTGATTGATGTCTGTATAGCAAACCATTACAATTTTATTACAGCTATCAATATAAAATATGAGAAAGTTATACGTTTTTAATTTTTTTTTTACCTTTTGACTACCAAGAACGTGTACACTCCTTTTTGTATTGTATTGTAAAAGCAATAATTATCATATAATACCTCCATTGCATACCTTTTTAATGCAGGATCAATGTGCCCTCTAGAGAGAAATAAAATTCTCGGTCATATCTCACTCCTGTCAACCTTTATTACAGTAAAAAAACAGCAATGCGCAGACCCCAACCTCATTATAACAAAAAGTTTATGAAGCTGTGTACTACTGAATTGTAACAGTAAGGGAGACAGCAAACTAAGGTTAGGGTCAGACGAGCGCAGTATTAACGTGCGTTTAGCCGCACTTAATCACGGCCGTGCTAGCAGCAAATTACGTCCAATGCCGGGCAGCATACGAAGAACGGCCGCACGAAAGTGCGGCCGCGCAACGCAAGTGGCAAATGAACGAATTTTTTAGAGAACGTCAAACCGCTAGTACTGACGTACAGAGTGCGCTGCGTCCGCTAGTGGCATGTGTGCCTGATTAGGAGATGTCAGACGCTGCTAATGTCCAGCCAACATCACGTCCAGACACAAAAAGTGTTTTATTGATGATCCGTACAAAATCACGGATGAAAATGCGCATCGTATGACCGCTATCGCGTATTCCGTGAAAAAATACGTCCATTCGTTCGAACGCACTTTTTCACGGACAACGCGAAAAATGCGTTAGTCTGACCCTAGCCTAAAGGGAAAGCTCTAGGTTCACTTACTACTGTAGAGGGATAAGATTCAGGGGGTTATATAATTGCTGAAACTCCCTGTACTGCACAGATGCAATGTGTCACTGTAATTTCCAAATGCAGGCATTATGTCATATACAGATATTATTTTTATATTCTAAAGCTATTGATCAGAAGCTTCGATACTAAATATTATCATTAGTAATCTCATTATTATCACTATAAATCCCCATTAGCAGAATGTCTGACTGTTATAATTATCTACATTTATCACATTTATTGTATTTGACAGAAGGCTATTATCTGCCTGTATGCTAATAATGCAGATTCTGTGTCATTGTGTAAGATATGTGATACCATCTAGAGGTTAGAACTTTTTATTCTAACAATATTTTTGGAAAGCGTGAACAAATGCATTAACATTTTATAATAAATAGAATAACAACCCTTTATTTAATTCTTAATGCATCCCATGTTTCAAATGCATAGTCGCATCCCATGAGTCAAATGTTATGAAATATTTGGTTCCCTCAAAAAGCACTCGACACATCGATTTGCTGTTTAGTGCGCTCATTAACTTGTTTTTACTCATTAATTTATGTTATCTTTAACTTTACAGCGGGTTCACCCAGGATGCTTGGAATTAGGATTCCTCTAAAAACACCACTCACGGAGGAGAATTTAAATGTATCTGAATAGGAGACTTCAGAATCGCTTTAACCCCTTAAGGACCAATGACATAACTGTTACGTCATAAATGCATTGACTTTAAAGACCCTTGGTCCTTAAGGGGTTAACAATAATTCTATTTGCTCGTAAAAAAAAACACCCTTTCTGTGAAAACTTAAAAAAAGGGAGACCACCACCAGCTGAAGTGGACAAAACATCTCCGAGCCAGAGAGATCAACAACTCAGGCCATGGCTTTCGCAAGCGAGAGCTATTCATCTATCTGACTTTAAAGGGAAGTGGAAAACAGAGCCTGAAGATGTGTTTTTTTTCTTCTTCTCTTTTTTTTTTGTAAATACTGTATATGGTATAAAAGCCTGCACCTGCACTAGTTCAATAAATTCTGCACCTGTGCTTTTGTTTTTATTTCAGTGAGAACAGCTCCCTGGTCTGCATCACTTCTCCCCACCTCCCTCACTCAGACACCCTGTAGACAGATACAACAATGAAACTCATTCATCTTCGCTGCTCCTCTGTATTCCTAAGGTTGGAGATGGCAAAAGATTTTCTTCCTGATGCACTTTGTCTCACTATAAAACTGTCAAACAAAGGAACATCAGTAGTACTCAAGGGCAAATACACACATGCAAAAATAAGAAGAAAAAAAAGGGTTTTTTTTTGTTTTGTTTCTCCCAGAAAGGGTCTCCTGGTTGCGTCTTCATAGAAAAAGAAAAATGTTGCATAAATAAACAAAAAATCTGCTTAAATTAATTTTAGGAAAAGCTTTTTTTTAAAAAAAATCTTTAATTGATGTCTTAGACAGAAATACATTCCCCGTAAATGTTTCCAAGTCTGATGCTGTTATCAATTAATTTCTTCCATGAAAAATATCATATAAAGTGAAACCAATATGGCTAATATATATTTTCTTTTTCTGTTTCTGTCTGGGAGCGCCTGCAAAATAATAATCAGTTATTCTTCAGGTAGAATAACTTCTCTTTTCCTTGAGGAAATATTGGAGTGACATTACTTGTCTATATATAAAATGGTTGCTGTCCTTTTCCGTCGCTGGATGCACGCGCACCTTCGGCTGCACGCGCATCCAGAGCACCCTGGGACCTTCTCTCTTCCGGGAACCCGTGGCGATTCTCACTTCCTAGAAATCAGATGCTGCTTTTCACAGCCCTCCCGGCGCGATGACGTCATCGCATCTGACGCGATGATGAAATTTTCAGGTGGCCCCCGGCAATGCCGGACGTTTGCCTGAAAGAAGGGGGGTCCTTTCCGACCCCTCTCCCTCCCGAGCCGAGCAGATCCTGGGTGCACCGAGCAGCCAGATCCTGGTTGCACTGAGCAGACAGATCTTGCAGTCAGATCCGGGGGGCACTGAGCAGCCACATCATTGGGAGCACTATGCAGGCAGATCCTGGGGAACACCGAGCAGCCAGATCCTGCACCCAGATCCTGGGTGCACCGAGCAGCCAGATCATAGGGAGCACTGAGCAGCCTGATCCTTGGGAAAACTGAGCAGCCAGATCCTAAGGAACACTGAGCAGCCAGATCCTAAGGAGCACTAAGCAGCCAGATCCTAGGTGCGCCAAGCAGCCACATCATTGGGAGCACTGAGCAGCCAGATCCTCTACAACAATAGACTGCCCTTCAGGCAGGCTTAACACCTAGTGCAATATAATGTTATTGGGCAGCACAACCCTCAATGGATTCCAAAGGACTCCAGGAGGTGGTACTAGCGACGGAGCATTATTGCTGCCGCGAGTATCCAGGGGGTTAGAGCTGCATTATGGGGCAGGCTGGTGAATCAGAGCCTGCCACGTAATAGGGTGCTAAAATGGTGACGCAAAGGGGAAACCTGCAGGCTCAGGTTTTCCACCTTAGCGCCCCCGTCTTAGTGGGAACTTTGCAAAACAGCCCACAATGTTTGGTGAATTAAAGACCAAGTCCTCATTTACTTCAACTGTATCCTTTGATGGTGCTGTTATAGTGAGTGAACACATTTTGTTTGTTTTGGCATGTGTCAGAAAAATTAGCTGGCACATGGAATTAAATTGAAATAAAAGAGGGTGGGCTGCTTGTTTCTTGACCCCATTCCAATGGCCTGGAGCTGCAGCTCCATCAGGCCCTATATTATAACAGCCATCTTTCTGTAGGACATCCATAATGTAATAATTCCATTTGTTCGTAGCAGCATTTGTTACTTATGCTTGACAGTATTCCATGATAAAGCACATTCTTTTGAAATGGATAGAGGTCCACGTTAGGTTGATTACCAAACGGTTTTATTCATATGAACATATGGTCTTACGTGGGGGGATGCTGTGTCGGGACATAGGCTTTGTTATCTTGGATGTTTTAACATTTTCATTCCTCAGCATGACCTCTAAAATAGCTGTGAGAATGAAAACATTACGGTCACTGTTCGTATGTAGTTTTTGAGAACACATGTATAAAATCAGATACTAAAGTGTTTAAAAACATATTGAATGTATCAGGGTTATTCTAAGAGAATCGAAAAGTCACCGCACGTTCAGTGACTATTCATTCTCTTCAATTTGGTGCAATTTGGCGAACCTATTTCGGCGACCCTGCGGTGTATTCAGCAAGCACCACAGGGCTGCCGTAGTGCAGGGAAAAGCCGACGCAAACCCGACGAACACTCACAGCAAAAACAGGAGAACGCAAACCGAAACCAGCAAAAACATCTGGATTAACCCCGCCAAACACGCCGGAGAAACCCGAGCAGCCGCCGATCACAGTGCAGAGCAGCTGCCGGAAAAACCCGACACGGCAGATGAATGGAGTGAAAACAAAGGATGTGTAGAATGTTCCTTTAAATTAACAGCTAGACTCCATAATGATTTTCCTAAATTTCAGCTCATCTGGTTGCCTGAATTTCCACCATGCGCCTTTTATATCTGACCACATTCAAAACCCAGTGAGAACCAGATGAACCCCAGCTTACATTGTTTAAATATATTTTTCCATGTAGTAATTTCTGTACCTTCTCAAACAAGCTAATATGATACTATAAGGGAATAGCTTATGCATTGCTTAATACCTCCGTAGATAATACATACCATAAACTGTTTCGATCACTGTGTTTGATTACCCTTCAGTATACTGTATTCAAGTAAAAAACATTCAATAAGAAGTAACTAGTGATAATGAGAGGATCTAGACAACAGAATATTTCCTCTATCTGTCTGTCGAGGAAAAGAATAAATCATTAACTCAATAAATCAAGGTTTAGTTTCTAAATTTCTTTAAGCCTTATTTAATTTGTAACATGTGTTCAAACAGAGAAAGGGACATACAAATAGTAAAGGGTATTCGGCTGGAAAAGATGATACTTCAATCAAACCAAGGAGTACATCGAGCAGACATGATCCCAGCCAAAACACTTGCCTTTCATGATGACACATATGAAATAAACTGTGTAAATGGCTGAATACTCAATAGCATAACCGTATCTATTGGCTTCAACATTTCGGCTCCACACAGAATCGAAAAGGTCTTGATAAAGGTTCAGGTTAGAGCCTAAAGGTTAAAAACTTTAAAGGAGAGATTTTGTACAAAATCTGTGAATGCACCACTCCCTGTCACAAGTGTTCCATATTGGTCTCCTATTTATACCATGAACTGCAAGGAGTCCCAGAAGGATTCTGTCCTCAGTGGGTTGATCGTATAAGGGCAGTCATTAGGTTGAAAAGATTAGGACCTGCCAAGATGGGATACAGTGACGTTGTGAAAGGCTTAAGCAAGATATGATCATATTTTTGAACCAAATTCCCATCGTTTGTTCTTAAAGCAGGTGATTGAACATTTTTGAAAATCTCGAGAATCATTAAATGCAATGTTTGTTAAAATGTACTAGTCTTTGATATGGATACAAGAAAAAAATTATGACAGCCAGTCACCTGGCCCCCCAAAAAGACCCAAGAGTGCTAGGATGGTAATATTGACTGTTTAAATAACATCATTAAAATGACAATCTCAGGAAGATAAACCTTAATTAAAATCACATAAACACATCTAAGATGTGAGACCAGTCAGCATCATTAGAAAGAATTTGTTAGGCGTGATAGCCACCTTTATAACATCAGTGCAATGAGAAAAGTCCCACTCAAGATGCGATTTATTGGTTACTGGCTTAATGCCCTTTCTAAAAATGTAATTACCCACCAATATGCTAGTTAACCCCTTCGCTGCGGATGACGTGTGGGGAACGTCCTCATTGACTCCCGCTATATGCGGAGCACGTTCCCCACACGTCACTTGCAAGCGGGAGCCCTGGCGGAGATACTCACTTCTCTGTCCGGGGTCCCATGGCATTCTGGCTTCAGGGAAGCCAGACGCTGAATATAGGCCGGCCCCGACGTCTGACATCATCTTGCGCGATGATGTCATTTCCAAGCGACCCCCCGGCAATGATCCGGGAGATCGCCTGGAAGGGAGAGGGGATCCTTCTGGATCCCTCTCCCTAGTGATTGGGAGTGTTTAAAGTAAAAAAAAGGCACCGTTTTGAAGGGCAGTGTCTGCCCTTTAAAGCAGTGTCTTTTTTTAACCCCTTACGCAACAGATCCCAATTCGGCGCCGTTTGGCACCATATCTCGATCTAGCTCCGGTGGGGCCGCCATCTTGGAAGGCGGGTCCACCTCCGAGTTCCCCCTCGCCTCTTGACGTATCGCGCATAGCGCGATGATGTCAGATAGCCGGGGAACCCCTTGCTGCCTGGGGATTTCCCCTGGTGGAGATACAGGGTTCATTTGAACCCTGATAGCTCCAGAACCGTGGCAGCTAGGGGGTCATGACCAGGTTCAAAGTAACAAATATATATATATAAAAAATAAATAATTTTTTACAAAAATAAAAACATGGGGTTTTTTTGTGTGTTTTTTTTATTAATGCAGCAATATTGTTCACATTTCAATTATAATGTGAACAATGACGCTGCACTAATGAATTTTTTCTATGGGGTGCGTTTTCTAGAAATCACGTAATTCCTCCCAAAAAATGTAACGAGTCCCCATTTCTAATTTTTGTACAAGCGCACCCCATAGAAAATATAACCGCAAACGCTTATGTGATAAAATGTGGAAAGAACACGTTACACGCTGTAGATGATTAAAAATTAAATTTTTTTGCATTTTTTGTTAGAATATACAGGCAGGACATGACATATAAATATAATAATGATATAGTATGAATCTGCCGAGTCTGCCGGAAAGAACGATATATAATATGTCTGGGTCATATAATAAAATGTGGCTTCAAATTGCGTTTAAACATGATGAGCAAAAGCAGTAAAAATCAGCTCAGCACACAGCGGTGAAATGCCTTAGCAGTGAAGGGGTTAAATATTCATTGTCACAACTCCAGCACAAGAGACAGGCCAATACGGGCCATCCTTCACACAAGTCAATGTATTGACTTGTTGAAAAATGCATTGTTGCAATCGCGGCGTATAGGGCACAGAAACCCCTCAAGACTCAAACAAACCAAAGCCACCTTCCAGAACTGGCTGCGCATGCCTTATATATTTAATATGTGGCTATACATTTGGTCTTACGGAACACGATAAATATCTATAAATTAAGCGACAGTTCAACAGTTATATTCCATCAACTAAGTGCCTCATTCTATCAACGGGGAAGTGGTATATTGTTTTATCCCTTGAAGACAATTTTTTCCCAGTATATCCCGAGATAATAGAAAGATCCAGAGTATATAATCAAAATACCCGCGTAACAATGTATCTTTGCACATACAGACAGCAACTAGTTTGGCAACAAATCACAAAAAGTAGGTGTGCTATCCCTTTACTAAATAGATTTCTATGCTGACCCTCACAATTAAATTACATAACACAAGACATAGTTAAAACAAATGGACTCAACACGGTATGTGTTTCTCTGATCCTATCTCAGCTTCATCAGGATCAAAGAATCTGTAAATGAAGCGCCTAGCTTCCCGGAATATGAGACGACATTCGTCCCGCCAATCGGTTAAACATAGCCAGTCATGTGGTGCCTTAAATCAACAACCACCAATCAAAGACCGATAGCGACGTAACTGGGATGCTAGATAGTCCGAGTCGTCACCATTATCCAATACTTTCATTGGAAGACCATGTGACCTAACTGACCAATCATAAGCTAGCCAGTTACATTATACGGTAAACATAGGTGCCGATCTCTTAAGTACAATTTCTTATAGGTGAAATCTGCAAACAAAGGTAAACTTCTATTGGAGCCTTCTAATCAACATACCCTAAACTCTACAAATTGTAAGAGAGTTCCCTTCGACATTGCATAACAAACCAACTACTTATGATCCTACTTAGCGATCATTCATCCCTATTTTTTCGGACCCAGATACCTAAAAGAATAGTTCGAAGTCAAAACAGGATTTGTTTGAAAATCCTGTAAAGTTATGAAGAGATTAGGCCCCTGTATCAAATAAAGGGTGAAAAGGAAAATCCCTCATTTAAAGCAAACAGAGCCAATGTTTGCATATTATATCTCCACCAACATTCTCTTCTCAACAGCTTCAAATCAAAATTACCTTTCCTTAGTGATGACGAAACCAATTCCAGGCCACAAAATGTCAACACTTTTGCATTATTATCATGACACTGAGCCAAATGTCGTGATACTGAGGTTTGCTGTGCTCGCCTCACTGAGTACACATGCTCCATAATCCTCCTTTTGAAGGGCCACGTAGTCTTGCCCACATACTTTTTCCCATAATCACAAGAAATGAGATATACGATCCCAGCAGTGTTACAATTAAAAAAATGACTTAATTTCAAATTTCAATTTATTTTGAGAATCCGTAACAGTTTTTGAGGGTTTCAAAACAAAATTACAGGCTACACAATGGCCACATTTATAGGTTCCTCTCAAATCATGGGATAACCAGGTAGTCTTCTTATCACCAGATGGCACTACATAATAACTGTGTACCAATTTGTCCCATAAATTACGGCTACGTCTTGCTGTTATAGACGCTTTGCTTGTTATCGGATAGTTGGGGGTCGAGAGTAAGCAAAGGCCAGTATTGATCCAAGCTCTTTTTTATGGGATGCTATCCAGCATCGAAAGTCCCACATGACTGGCTATGTTTAACCGATACGCGGAACAAATGTCGTCTCATATACCGGGAAGGTAGGCGCTTCATTTAAAGATTCTTTGACTCCTGATGAAGCTGAGATAGGATCAGCGAAACACGTACCGTGTTGAGTCCATATGTTTTAACTATATCTTGTGTTATGCAATTTAATTGTGAGGGTCAGCATAGAAATCTATTTAGTAAGGGATAGCACACCTACTTTTTGTGATTTGTTGCCAAACTAGTTGCTGTCTGTATGTGCAAACAAGATACAATGTTACGTGGGTATTTTGATTATATGCTCTGGATCTTTCTATTATCTTGGGTTATACTGGGAAAAAATCATCTTCAAGAGATAAAACAATATACCACTTCCCCGTTGATAGAATGAGGTACTTAGTTGATGGAATATAACTGTTGAACTGTCGCTTAATTTATAGATATTTATCGGGCTCCGTAAGACCAAACGTATAGCCACATACTAAATATATAAGGCGTGCGCAGCCAGTGTTCGAAGGTGGTTTTGGTTTGTTTGAGTCTTGAGGGGTTTCTGTGCCCTTTACGCCACGATTGTGACAATCAATTTTTCAGCAAGTCAATACATTGACGTGTGTGAAGGATGGCCGGTATTGGCCTGTCTCTTGTGCTGGAGTTGTGACAATGAATTTTTAACTATCATATTAGTGGGTAATTCAATTTTTAGAAAGGGCATTAAGCCAGTAACCAATAAATCGCAACTTGAGTGAGAATTTTCTCATTGAAAGAGTTAGAATCACGATAGGGGTCGGACTGATGTTATAAAGGTGGCTATCACACCTGTCAAATTCTTTCTAATGATACTGACTGGTCTCACATCTTAGATGTGTTTATGTGATTTTAATTAAGGTTTATCTTCCTGAGATTGTCATTTTAATGATGTTAATTAAACAGTCGATATTACCATCCTAGCACTTTTGGGTCTTTTTGGGGGGCCAGGTGACTGGCTCCCACCATTTTTTTCTTGTATGTATATTCAGGTTTTCCAGGTCTAATCAACCAAGAGTGTTCATCCCATTTCTTTTGTGGGGTGGGGTGATCGCTATTACACTTAGGGATTTTTCCTCTGGTTTGTGTTCTTCATTGATTGCTAATCTTTGATATGGGGCACACGTTTCTGTAAGTAAAACATACAGATTTTGGGGGGGAGTGAATTGCTAGTTACTGAAAGCCGTGTTAGTCCAAAACTTCAGATGGAGAAATAATCATGGTATTGCACAAGGTATTCCCTTCTGACCAGAAGAAGAGATTCTCTAAAGCTCATCTCGTTTTATAGATAGTCCACTAAAAAAGAAATCATTGCATCGTTCAATACTCTAATTATCCCCAATCCCTCTAGACTGTAAGCTCCTATGAGCAGGGCCTTCTACACCTCTTGTTTCTATATGTCTGTTTATCTTGTTCCCTTTGGTTATTGTAAAGCGCTGCAGAAACTGTTGGCGCTATATAAATGATGACAATAATAAAAATAATAATTTTACTACAATGTGATGAAAGGCAGTAAGTCCAGTCTCGTCCGTATAACACATTCATGTCAAGACAAGATTAAATGCTGGACAGTTTAAATCAATAAAACAATGTGAGTCAGATTATAAAAAAAATAAAACTGCTGGACTATAACTAGACCTCAAAAGCAATACAATAGAGTTGGGCAGGAAAATTGTTGGTTTGATGTATAGATTGATAGGTAGGTAGACAGACAATTTCCAGGTAAAGGTGAGTTGACACAGTTCACGGATTCATATATATTGCAAAAAAACTAAATTTTTGTTCTAAAACATTTCATCCTACCTTAATTAGATTAAAATAATATCAAATAAAACTCCATGACTAGTTGACTCATCACTTTAGCTAAATCTGGACACCAGTAGTATAGGGTCATGTATATAGGGACACCAGTACAGGGTCATGTATTCACTTTAAGATAGCAGCTTTTTGGTAAATACTGAACGTGATCTCATTATTTTTCGCCCGTGGGCTTTGCCCTTTAGTAAATAATTTAATTTTATTTGCATTACTCGCTTTTCACACCTATTGCTCATTTCTTTCAGTTCGTCAAAGTAATTATCTTTCGCTGTTTTCCTTTCTTATCCCTCTTGACCCTGTCAATCTCACATTTCACTCACTCACTTTACTGGCAAAATCGTACTCCATTCTCCCATCTATCAACATTCTCAAGTGTCTCTTTTCAACCCAATTGGATGGTAATGAAGAACAAATAAATAAAAAAAAACTTAGAATGCTATTAAAGACCTTACAAAGTCAATGAAGGTACAGGCACATTTCTTTTGTATAACATTTGTTCCTTTGGAGATGGTTAAAAAAACAAACAAACCTGTGCATTGCAGTAATTAAACAAGTATGATATACCATCCACCTGTTGTTTCATTAATGATATGCTGACCGTTTCAGCCATTTTTTTCCCCCTAAAAGTGAGTTGAATAATGAGGCTGAAATGCTGAACATTTTTTATATTTCAATACCCAGTAGTTTATTGAAAGTGGCAAAGCTTACACATCTTCTCTTTCTAAATATGCTAAGATTTAATAATGTGTAGAAAAAACAATACCTGGCACTGAAAAAGACAACCCCATTCCTTCTGCTTCAGTCATTCATTGGACATTAACTGCGTTCTGGATGGCAGGAGAGGGGGGACAGGGGCCCACACTAAATATATAATATACACTGAAAATTGCAAACATACCTCTTTAAAGCTAATAAAGCTTGATAAATAAACTGGGGGAAAAGGACAGATGTGTGGCACAACTGTACTTACTGTATGGACAATTCTGGTTTTATGTTTAATATTACTAGTTGCTGCCTGTAACATCCAGTGGCGTAACCAGAGTTATGGGCGCCCGGGGCAGAAATTTCCCCCCCCCCTCATTATATAAACGTGCACTCTGGTTATAAGCAGGCCCGGACCGGGACAAAATATTGGACCACCAGAATTATATACACTGGACCCACAGAATTATATACACAGGCACGGGACCCCCAGAATTGTATACACTGGACCCCCAGAATTATATATACAGGCTCTGGACCCCCCTCCCAACACATACCCCTTGCAGCTATGCAGTGTAGGGTAACCCAGGTGTGGGCTGCCCAGTGCACCCTTTCCATGCTGCCAGAACACATGTGGCACCCCATCTGCACAGCCCTGCAAACCTTTTCCATACCATGGGCCCAGGGTACCCCCTCCAGCTCACACATGGAAATATTGCCCCCCCAGCTCACACATGGAAGTATTGCCCCCAGCTCACATGGATATATATTGCCCCCAGCTCACACATGGAAATATTGCCCCTCAGCTCACATGGATATATATTGCCCCCAGCTCTCACCCATGGATGTATTTGCCCCCAGCTCTCACATATGGATATATTTGCCCCCCAGCTCTCACAAATGGATGTATTTGCCCCCAGCTCTCACATATGGATAGATTTGCCCCCCAGCTCTCACACATGGATAGATTTGCCTCCCGGTTCACCTCTCCTCGTCATTGCTGGCGGCCGTGTGCTTTTCCTCCTCAAGTGGTCGTCAGCATAAGCTCTGCTGCGCGGCTGGGGATCTAACCACCAGCCAGATCACGCGAGATCGCGGCTGGCTGGTGGATAGATCCCCAGCCGCGCAGCAGAGCTTTATGCTGGCGGCCGCTCGTAGGATAGCAATGCGGCCGCCGGCAATTGCCCACCCCCCGGCGTTCACTTTGTCCACAGCGGGAACCTGCGTTCCTGCAAGACTCGAGCCCTGTCCCCCAGGTCTCCGGGCGGAACAACCGGGGGGCACCGGTGGCCGGGCCCCCCCCCCTCGAACCCTGTGCCCGGGGTGCTCGCACCGGCTGCCCCCCGGTTGTTACGTCACTGGTAACATCCACAATAACTTGCAGTGAAGGTTCAAACAAATCGAAGTATATCAAGCAAAACTTGATAATGAGTTTCCCCTTGTTGAATCTGTAATGACTTTACTGAGGGGCACTCAATAACAGACGTTTGGTCTCTTTCTCTGAGCTCAATTCTTATTGAAAATGCAATGTGTGACCACATTTCATCACAATTTCTACTTATTTGAACTAGTAACTATGACAGATTCGGAGGGGTATAGTCATGAGAAAATTAAGAAAGTCTTAAACGAATCTCCATGTCTGCAACCTTTCATAATGTAATGAGAGCAAACCTCTAACTGAAAAATAGCCATTATTTGTTTCAAAAATGGAGTTTCAGGGCCAGTACATTTAATAATAATATTTTTGTTATCAAGTTTTAAGGATTTTGCTTTTATGCTCAATAATAACAGCCTCCTTAGAGTCGATATTGTGAACACAGGGCACAGGTCAGATGGGGAGTGAAATAATGATCATATTTGCTCATATACACTTGATGATTTGTTAGATGGAATGATCAGATAGTATGTCAAAATAAGAAGGAATCATAACAAATCATCGTCAACATTTTTCTTTGGTTTCACATCAAGTGTTCCTCCCACAGATCAAATCAACTAGTAGGGACAGAAATCAAAATGAAGTAATATAAAATGAAGCAGAAAAAAACTATA
The DNA here is from genome assembly GCA_009667805.1 of Leptobrachium leishanense. Taxonomy (NCBI): domain Eukaryota; kingdom Metazoa; phylum Chordata; class Amphibia; order Anura; family Megophryidae; genus Leptobrachium; species Leptobrachium leishanense. The sequence continues at coordinate 345,559,418 of CM019063.1, forward strand.
TATACTGCACATAAACACATGTATAGTACATAATTCAATACTGTCACAAATGAGGTCACAATGTCAATAAACCACATGCAAGTTACCAATAATGTAATGTTAACAATTACAAAATGAGTATGAGAATGAATAAGAGAAACAATATGCGAAAGCGTGAACTTTTGGCAGAGAATAAATATTTAATCTGAAAGTTTGTGCCTTGTAAATTTACGTGGACCTACTAATCCCATGAGCGGGATGATACATATATCACTCCTGTGAGAAATCAGAAGGTATCTGTATTACAAGAGTTTGGAAGCAACTTTATTTTCAGATACAAAGACCAAGGTGTTCATTAAAATTATATAGAGGATATATTTATTGGAGGTAAAGAGCTGATCAGTTTCAGGATATCACTTCTCCGCTTTGAAGTATGAAGAGTGACACGTCAACTTATACCCTACAGCACTACACAGATTACAAGGATCAAGAGTTTGGCCACTTGACCTGTACACATTGACTACATCACTGCAAGACTTATTACTTGGAAAGATGATCTATAAGTAATTTAACACTGAATTCATAATTGAAAAATGAGGTAGTGACACAGTCTTTAACCTTTATTGAAGCCAGAGGCATTTAGAAGTATCAAAAGTGTTAATTCCTGATTAGTGTCACTCTTTGTGTCCGGCTCATAACTCCCTTCCCATAGACTTTCTTAATTTACCAGTTTTTACTTTACCATGTATACTGTGCTTAGATGTCTACTTGCGCTCTTGATTCTTCCATATGCATCTCCTTGAAGCAGGCTACTGCAGCATATCAGTCTTAGTACTGTCAGGAAATGGGGGTTATTCAAAGAGTGCTGGTGTTTGCTGAGATTGCAAACACTGAAGAAAATTGCTTTTGGTTGAATGGCGACAGACCCTGGCATTTCACAAAAGAAAAATCCAAACAGTGGCAGGAGAAACATCACAGTGAAGCTTCTCCTTCCGCTGTTTAGATCTTTCTTTTGTCGCCATGGCAACAACAACAATTTTCAATGGTGTTCGTAACTTCAGCAAACACTGGCACGCTCTGAATAACCCTTATAATGGCTCACCATGCTTTTTGGATTTTCAAACGAGAAACCCCAAATTTTTATATATCATTTATATGGGTCTCTGAATATTGGCAATGCCAGAATGTCAGATGATGATGACAAACTGAGGAATAATGGATCTTCAACCTAAAAACTTTGGGTTCGATTCCAACTGGGATTTTGCACTAGCGTCTGGAGCAAGTCCCAGATGTTAGCGTAAAATCATCCCCAGCTATTACAATTGAGACACAAGCCCCTCTTTGCATCTCGGTTGTTGCTGATAAGACTGTAAATTTACGTCTCCTATAGTTTATATTGGAGACATGAATTTGCACTTCTCTAGAGGAGAATGAACTATTCAAACTAGGGCTGGTACTGATTCAAATTTTCATGTTCGATTAATCGATTAATTATAATACACATACAGATCCAACTACTTTTAGCTGATCTGCTTGGATCTTGGGCACTGGGTCTTGGGTCCTGGGTCTTGGGCCCTGGGTCTTGGGTCTGGGGTCTGGGCCCTGGGTCTTGCGTCTGGGCCCTTGGGTCTGGGCCTTGAGCCTGGGCCCTTGGGTCTGGGCCCTGGGTCTTGTCTGGGGTCTGGTGTGTGCCTGGGGCCTGGGCCCTGCCTGGGTTTGGCTGGGTCCAAGGCTGGACTGAGACAGGCAGCACCGTACTCAGCGCTCCTCCGCTGCCTTCTCATCTGCCGTCTTCTTCTTGCGCCAGTCGCTGTGTGTGGCGCGTGTAATACCGGAGCTGATGGGCCTCCCCTGATCAAATTAAATTTAATCAATGAAAATTTTTAATGATTAATCGATTAATTAATCGATCATTTCCCCAGTCCTAATTCAAACCTAACTCACTCTCCTCTAAATGAGATTGTATTGAGTTACTGAATATCAACTTTTAAACCCTGATGTTAAGTGATTTTGCAAAAGCAATACCTTTATTAAACCCCCCAAAAATCCCATTTTCACCTGAGATGCACCGTTGTAGAGGGCGGCATGATCTGCTGCTTCCACTGGCAGCGAGCAGCGGGAGAATGGGAACAAATAGTTCCCGTGTCCCTCTGTGTCTCCTTCCATGTCTCCTCTACATTCAAGCTTACGCAGGGCTCCATGGAGTGCTTAGTGCCATTGCAAGTATCTGTCTGCGTCTCAGAATTATTCGGAGCCAGGCTCACATAGCGTGTCTAGGTTGGAATAGGATTGGTAACAGGGAGACGGTAAGGGAAATCTGGCCATGCAGATTTTCTCCCTTACTGTCTCCCTGTTTGCAGCTTGGCTGGAATCGGGCTCTTTGACTCTTAAAGGGACAAATATTGTTATCGACCTGCATAATATGGTTTTAGTGAACACTAGCTAATATACCCGACGTACATTTTTTAATGCAATTTTTAAAGAAATACTTTAAAGTAGCTTTACATTTTTTGGAAAAGCTACACAACAAAACAACAAAAACATGAATATTTAATTATATATATATTTTTTTAATTTGTAATTTCTTTAAAATTTTAAACTTTTCTATATTATTCCAAACTAAATAAAACCTTTTTTTTTAAAAAAAAACTCCTAAAACGTATATTTGTCAATCAGAAGAACATCTATGGATGAAAAATGTAATAATAATAAAGTCATGGTCATTGTAAGGTTTGTTTATAAACAAAATATATAAAGTTCAATTCATAGAAAAATGAAACTCAGGCGAATGATTGGAGAAGCACTAGGTCAAAATAGCCAATCCAGAAAAATTCTCCCATTATCTCACTTTCCAAATTGGCTATTTGGGCTAGATTGTTCTCTTCTCCTGCCAGTTCTCCTGGTTTTCAACTTTCACTGAATAATCCTGTTTGTGTTTTTCCAGTTGGAGAAAATATAAACAAATGGTTTGGGGAACCCACTCTAGAACAAGCAACATATAAATAGCCATGGGAGAAACATGGAGATTTCAAGTTGATACCAGTGCACTTGATTGACTGGCCCTGTGCCTTTGTAATCATTATGCTGAATGCCAGCTTGACGAGGAACTGTAGACACTTGACACGGAATGGTAAGTCTGTCAGAATGAGTGGAATACGGGGAATGAATACATCCTCTCCTTTTCCCTTCCCAGTCAAGACTGTTGCCTCAAATACGTTGGACATTTTTATAACACACGGTCTTTTCTAGATATATGTGTTTCGTTTCGTTCCGAATCGCAATTCGGATAAGATTTACTGATTCGTATTTCGGAAGCACCAATTGGTTCTGTCCAAAACGGAACGCAAACAAAACACAACAAAATGGAATATAACAAATTGAGTAAATTTTTAAGAATCAATTCGTTATACCATTTCACTTGTTTCAAATTCAGCACCACATCCCTGTCCATTGGCCGTGATGCTGAATCTGTTGTATTCAGTGCCTTGGTGCCATTCAGTGCAATTCAGCAGCAGAGAAATTCCCCATAGCCAAATAATTGTTAATCTATTCAGAGAACGCCGAACAGCACTGAAATGTCAGTGAAATGTCCTGATTTTCGGTTGTTCGGTCGACAGGTTTAAACAGGCGAATCCCATAGGTTTTAATGTTAAAAAAAATCCCTGTTTTTATTAAATATTTATTCATCCGTTCATTCTTTTCATTTGCAGCAAAAAGTCTTTTTATTTATTGATTTTTTTTATTTTTTGAGTATTTTTAGTATTTTTTTGTTGAAAAGATTTGGATTCCTAATTATTTTAAAACAAATATTTTTTTTTCTTTGCCGAACACAGTGCTGTCCTTGGTAAACAAATCTATTTCAACAAAAAGGACGGGGGGGTATTTTGCTTCGTCACCTCACGGAGCTTCTGTCCTTGGTGCTGAAACATATTTCAGCACCAAGGTCAGGGGGATTAAGTCAAATAATGAAAACAATGAAATAACTAATAAAAACAAATTAACGAATCAATCCAAAATATGAATCACGGTAAGATAACAAACGCACTGAAAGAAACTAAAAAACGTAACGGATCGATCCAAAATGAAAGAAAATTTTTCGATGTGCATGTGTCTAGTCTTGCTCCATTACAGAGCCTAGGTGGGTCTAGATTGTGACACAGCTTGATGGGTGACCCAATTTTGAGTTGGAGGTGATGTGGTGGCATTCCCGGAAGGTCGAGTGAGTTGAGGAATTCTGTTGGAGAGGCAGCCATTGATAAGAGTTCTAAATGATAACGTTTACAGGATGTGTTTCAATTTTAATACAGATACAGGGCTTAGATATGTGATTTTATATCTTGTATTTGGAACTCTCAAGCTTTGTTCTTTTCTGCTACCATAGCAACAAAAACAGTTGGGTGGGGTTTGACACAAACATACAAACAAACGTTCACTTTTATTTATTAGATGTCATTGCTATGTTATATCTATGTGTGCATTACTACATTACCAAGGCATGGTGGAATTTTATTCATAACACCTTTACTGTAGATGTTATTATCTATAATTAATATTTTATTTGTGTTAAATATTAGAGGTGTAATGATTATAAGATCTCCCAATAATCACTAGCTTTAACCCCTTCACTGCTGAGCCATTTCACATCTTAAAAAAACTAATTTTTCCTTTTTTTTATTATTATTATTGTTGTTTTTTTTCTTTACTTTAAACATGGTCATGTTTGGTATTATTGGAAAGGCCATGCTCTGGCCTTTCTAATGATATCAAACATGACCCTGCTAGCTGAAAACAGTCTGGAGATATTGGTTCAAAGTAACCCCTATCTTTCCTTAGGAGTCAATAAGGACGTTCCCCACACAGGACGTGAAAGCAGTGAAAGGGTTAAGGGAGCAACTAATTAGAAGCTGTATGTTTATCACATTGATTTGGGGAATGATCTGTGAAGATATAAGTATATATTTTAGCTTCATACTGCATATAGTTCTAGTTTTGTTATAATTTTTATATCTGGCATATTGTTCTGGATTTTGCTCAAGAGAAGGTTGTCTGTCATGGCAGGTTGTTCAGTAAATGTGAGTGATGGGACTCATTCATGGTGTGATTTGCTCTTATTTGGCAGATCACCTGAGCTTAGTTTCTCCTAATTTAAGGAACCATATTTTTTAGTCTCTTTCCGTCTAATTCACTGAATTCTAGTTAACCCCTTAGTGCCCTGTAAATAAGAACACATTCCATGATGCTCTGCTGTGAACGCAATGTGACAGCCAATCACATCAACCACATTAACTGGGCAACTATCCAAACCTGCCTCGTTACAGGCAGCCGGCAGCAGTGATCCCTGAACAGTCACTACTTACCGTGACAGTCACCAATCCTTTACATTAATATTTTGACACTCACTGTTATTACTCTTTTACGCTTTTAAATGCTGTACGCACAAGTAGGTAAGTGGGAGTGTAAGATAGGGTAACCATTTGTCTCCAATTTCCAGAGACAGTCCCCAGATTGAGGAGACTTTCCCCAGACAAATTATGTCCCTGGAAATGTCCCCGGAACTTAAATAAAAAAAATTTAAACTCACCTGATCCCTGAATCCACCGACGAGAGCAGCCTCCAATCTCCTATGCTAATAGCGCAGACTGTCGGAAGCTGCATACAGCGAGCACCGATTTAAATAGTAACCGGTACATGCTGTATCCCTTCCATTGGCGTAACTAATTTCCCCAGATTTCACTTTAAAAATCTGGTCACTTTAGTGTAAATGGAAAGAGCAATAGGAAGTGGCAGAACTGTTTACATGAAATGTACACAATGTACAGTGCCCAGGGGATTTAAACACAAAAAATAATCTTAAAAGCTTTCATTAAACCCGAGTTTAAAAGAATAGAGGCCAACAGGGTTATTCAAAGAGATCCGAATTGCTTGAGAAAGGTAACCGAACGCTGAAAATCAGCATTCGGTTACCTTTCTTGGCCATTCGGCTATCCAGAGAGCAGGCAATTCGCCAAATCCTGGCGAATTGCCTGCACATACGGTGCCTGTTCGGTGCCTGTTCGAGGGCAATGAAAACCCCATGAAAAGCACTGCTTCGGCTATTCAGAGAACACAAACCAGCAGTGAAAGGTTCCCGAATGCCCTGCCATTCGGTGGTTTAATTTGACAGGTTTATTCAGGAGAATCCCATAGCCTTCAATGTTAAAAATATTCCCGTTTTAATTCAATATCTAATAAACCGTTCATTATAAAATTCATTTTTTAGGATATTTTAACCCTTTCGCTGCTGAGGCTTTTCACACCTCTGTGCTGAGGTCATTTTTACCGGTTTTGCTCATCATGTTTAAACGTGTTTTGAAAGCTTATTTTAGTATATGACCCAGACATATTATATATCGTTCTTTCCGTCAGACTCGGTAGATTCATAATATGTCATTATTATATGTATACGTCATGACCTGAATGTATATTATAACAAAAAATGCAATAAAATATGTATTTTCAATAATTTACAATGTGTAAAGTGTTTTTTTTCACATTTTAACATGCGAGCAATTGCGGTTATATTTTGTATGGGGTGCGCTTGTTAAAAAAATTAGAGCTGGGGTCTCGCTCCATTTTTTTTTGGGGAAAATTACACGATTTTTAACAAACGCACCGCATACAAAAATCGTTAGTGCAGCATCATTGTTCACATTATAATTGAAATGGGAACAATATTGCTACACTAACCAACCAAAAAAAAGAAAAAAAAATGTTTATTTTTTTTTTTATAATTTTTTTTATTTTTTATTTTTATTTTTCATTTTTTTTTTTACAAAAACTTTCACAGTCGTGTTTGGTATCGTTGGAACGGCCATGCTCTGGCCGATCCAACAGTACCAAACTTTAACCCCTAGCTGCCACGGATAGGGTCATTTGCAAGTGGCATTTTTAAGTGTCACATGACATTTGAGTGTCATTTGCAAGTGGCATTTTTAAGTGGACATACAGAGTTGTTTCCTGGAGTTGCGGGACTGGAGGAAGGAACTGCAAGGCCCACTTTTACTCTGGGTAAACGCACGTCTATATCATGCTTTCTCTGACGCTTCTACTCTTTACTTCTACTTTTCTCCTTAAATGGAACTCCTGCCCCTCTACCACCGACCCCTACACTATCTGCATCTCTCCCTCCCTCCTCTCGTCCCACATGATGGCCTCGCATGAGCTCCTTTGTTTCCTCAGAACATGGTCTCCTCTAACTCTCGCGCTGTCCAATCACCCCACAAATCCCATTCCCACCTTCTCTTTCTCACCCTCCTGCTGCTACTCTATTCAGGTGACATATCCCCTAACCCTGGCCCCACAACACATCCAATACTTCCCTCTCATCCTATCTCCATCGCACATAAATCACCTCCCTGCAAGCCCAGCAACCTCATCCCCATAATCCCTCAGCGCCTGTCCGCTTTCTCCTGCGCCCTCTGGAACGCTCGCTCTGTGTGCAACAAACTCACAGCAATCCATGACCTCTTCCTTTCAAACTCCTTCAACCTCCTAGCTTTAACTGAAACCTGGTTAACTCCCTCTGACACGGCCTCCGTTGCTGCTCTCTCACATGGCGGTCTACACTTGAGTCATACCCCCAGACCGGGTGAGAGAAATGGTGGCGGGGTCGGAATCCTGCTCTCTCCCACCTGCACCTACCAGCATCTCCCTCCACCCCCAACCCTCTCCTTCTCCTCCTTCGAGACACACTGCATCCGCCTGTTCTCTCCTCTGGCTCTCAGGGTGGCAGTCATCTACCGCCCACCGGGACCAACCTCCCAGTTCTTTGACCACTTTGCTACCTGGCTCTCTCACTTTCTGTCTTCTAATCTTCCATGCCTAGTTCTCGGGGACTTCAACATTCCCATTGACGATCCTTCCGCCCCTGCTGCCTCCAAACTTCTTTCACTCACGTCCTCCCTTGGACTCACACAATCCTCCCTCCTCCCTACCCACCGCGATGGTCACGCTATTGACCTTGTCTTTTCCAACCTCTGCTCCATTTCTGAGTTCAACTGTCGCCCTTTCCCCATCTCTGACCACCACCTTCTCTCTTTCAACCTATCTGGACTTCCTAAACACCCTGCTCCCCCACCCCGCACACACACTCGCAGAAATCTACAGGCTGTGGACCCCCATCAATTCTCCAACCTACTTCACCACCTCCCTCATACCTCATCTTTACCTGCCCTGATGCTGCCACTAATCACTACAACACTACGCTTATCTCTGCTCTAGACACTCTTGCTCCTCTTCGACTCTGTAAGGCCCCACGCCGCCAGCTTCAGCCCTGGCACACCCTCCAGACTCGCTACCTGCAAAGATGCTCCCGCACCGCAGAGCGTGCCTGGAGGAAATCCCGCTCTGAAGCTGATTTTGTTCACTTCAAGTTTATTCTCCGGTCATACACCTCTGCCCTCCACTTGGCCAAACAATCCTTCTTCTCATCTCTTATATCTACGCTGTCCTCCAACCCTAAACGGCTCTGGTCCACCTTCAACACCCTCCTCTACCCACCTGCACCTCCCCCTCAGCTGCCTTCAGCGCTCAAGAGCTGGCAGACTACTTCCTCAGTAAAACTTTAACTATCAGAAGCAACATCCCAACACAAGATAGTTATCTGCCACCTCCACTCCCACAGGTCCCATCTGCCACCCTCTGCCGCTTCCTCCCAACCACTGAGGAGGAAGTCAATTCCTTATTGTCCTCCTCACATCTCACCACGTGCCCGCTCGACCCCATTCCCTCACATCTAATTCCTCCCCTCTCCTCCTCCCTCACCCCTGCTCTCACACACATCTTCAACCTATCTCTCTCCACTGGCTCCTTTCCATCTGCCTTCAAACACGCGCTAGTTACCCCTTTACTAAAGAAACCATCCCTAGATCCCAACTCTCCATCCAACTACCGTCCTGTATCCCTGCTTCCCTTTACCTCTAAGCTCTTAGAAAAACTAGTCTTCAACCGCCTCTCCCTCTTCCTGTCCTCCAATTCACTACTTGACCCCCTGCAATCTGGCTTCCGTCCGCTACACTCAACTGAAACTGCCCTCACCAAGTCACCAACGACCTCCTAACTGCTAAAAAAACATGGCCACTATTCTATTCTCATCCTGCTTGACCTCTCGGCTGCTTTTGACACTGTTGACCACCCCCTCCTTCTACAGACCCTCAACTCTCTGGGTCTCGGTGACACTGCACTTGCTTGGATTGACTCCTATTTATCCAACAGGTCCTTCTGTGTGTCCTTTGCTGGTAACTCCTCCTCCTCATTGCCTCTATCTGTTGGTGTACCTCAAGGCTCTGTCCTTGGTCCTCTGCTCTTTTCCATCTACACCTCCTCCCTGGGCAAAATCATCAACAGCTTTGGCTTTAATTACCACCTCTACGCTGATGACACTCAGATCTACCTCTCTACCCCTGATCTCTCTCCCCCTGTCCTTTCCAAAGTCAGTGACTGTTTATCTGGCATCTCCTCCTGGATGGCCTCCCACCACCTAAAGATCAACATGTCAAAGACTGAGCTCCTACTTATTCCTCCCTCTAATGCCGCCCCACCTCCTGACTTCTCGATCACGGTGGAGGGTATCACCATCTCCCCATCAAACCAAGTTCGCTGTCTTGGAGTTACACTTGACTCTGCTCTTTCCTTCATCCCCCACATCAAGTCTCTTTCCTCCTCCTGCCGATATCAACTGCGTAATATTTACAGAATTCGGCCATTTCTTACCGCTGTCGCCACAAAACAACTCATACACGCCCTGGTAATCTCCCGACTCGACTATTGCAATAATCTCTTATCTGGCCTCCCTCTGTCCCACCTCTCCCCCCTACAATCCATCCTGAACGCCTCCGCCAGGCTAATTCACCTCACCCGCCGCTCTGTCTCTGCCGCTCCCCTCTGCGAGTCCCTTCACTGGCTCCCCATCCACTGCAGAATTAAGTTCAAAATCCTTATCCTTACCTACAAAACCCTCACTAACTCAGCTCCCCACTACCTGTCCTCACTAATCACCAAATACACCCCAGCCCGCTCCCTAAGGTCAAACAGTGACCTGCGCCTAGCTTCTCCCCGCATCACCTCTTCCCATGATAGACTGCAGGATTTCTCACGCGCAGCCCCCACTCTCTGGAACGCTCTCCCTCGTACTGTCAGACTTTCCCCTAACTTCTCTTCCTTCAAACGCTCCCTGAAAACATTCCTATTTAGGGAAGCCTACCACCCAACTCACTGACGCAACCATCAATCACTCTCACCTTACAGTCCTCTCCTCCTGTTTCCAACCCCAACCCTCCCAGATTGTGAGTTCCTACGGGAATAGGGCCCTCATCTCCTCCTGTACTGTTTGTCAAATGTTGTTCAATGTATTGTAACCCTGTCTATACTGTGCTTATTGTACAGCGCTGCGGAATATGCTGGCGCTTTATAAATAAAGAATAATAATAATAATAATAATAAATAATTGGAACCCCCTATCTCCACCGTTGGTGGCAGCTAGGTGTTAACTCCAGGACTGGCGTCATCGTGCTATGCAACGCCGCCGATCGGGAGGGAGAGAGGTCCGAAGGACCTCCCCCCCCCTCCCTTTCAGGCGCCTCCTCCGCACATGCGCGGGGGGCGCCTGAATTAGGTGTCATTGCGTCGCCGCAATGACACCTAATGTCCCTGCCGGGCTCCCGAGTGCTGGGCTGACATCCAAGATGTCAGCCCGCACCGGGGGGCGCAGCAATCCGCCGGAATCATGTCACATGTTACTGAAGTCACAACCATGGTCACATAATTTGTTATTAACATTTGGCGTATGGTAGCAGACTCCTTGTCTAGCAACACGTTTATCCAAGCGTTTTAACCTGAATGACCACGCCAGATAATCTCTTCCTTTACAATATATTTTATCAAGGTCCCGTAATCAAAAGACACCCTTCATATTGACTATAAATATAGATCGTATCACAATATAATCTATCAATGGATGGTCTCGTTTAAAACCAGCATATCCCCACCAAACATTTAAGTTAACCAATTCATTACTGATCCCACGCTGATTTTAAATGAGACCATCTATTGATAGACTATATCGTGATCCGATCCGGTTTATAGTTTCTGATAATATTTGCACTATGTGTTCTATTTTCTTTTCTTTTGCATATTTCCCATGATGGAATGAGGAATGCTCTACACGAAATATAAGTATTAATTCTGCATGTATATGACTCACTTTTGTACTGGTGCGTTGCACATATTTATTGAGCACTTGTCACTTTATTGCAACATTTCACCACGTTGTAATTATTTATATTTGCGCCGCAAGGGTTTTCACTTTCTGTTTAAACTTTTGGCAACTCCTTGAAGGATCATGATTGCACTACCTTTATTTCTGGCTGCATGTTGCACTTTTACTGTTACAGTCTATAAAGGCGCTTAACTGGGTTACATTATTGTCTTTAGTAAATTTGTATTTTATTGTGCACCTAGTATTGTCCAGTACTTTGTTGGAATTATTATGAGATATTAAAGTGTTAAACCCATAACAAGGGCAATATAATCCCACTTTTCTTTTCTTTTGTTTTGTATTGGCATTTTATCTCATATTTATTTAATTGTGCATCCCATATTTCAAATAAATGTTCTGATATTCCTTTTTTTTCCCTAAAAACACTTGGTATGGAACGGGTTAAATAAACGTACATGAAGTGCAGAATTTGCATCCTGTTTAAATTACTTACTTTCTTCTATCATATATATTGTAATATATTTGTTAATGCTGGATTGAATTTCATTACCGTAGGGGCAAAAATCAATAATCCGTGTTTAAACTATAGAAGACATGATCCAAAGCTGTAAATCTGAGCATGAGAATTTGCCTGGCCTGTTCAGTGTCATAGTCATCTAAACAAGTATGCGCAAACTGATTATTGAGCTTCATAATAGAAGAGAAATGTCTAGTGTCTGAAGCAATAAATTAGACATGTTTTTATACTAATATACATTGAGTAAGAAAAGGTCACGGCATTAGAAGTAATTTGGAAACTTGACATGTCTGTAAAGTAAATTATTACATACATATACATATTGCTCAATGTGTATAGTAGCAAGGTTTATAATCCTAGTGATATACTCAAGTACAGTTAAGGTAGTTGTCAAATTTAAAGTGGCATCTTCAGTAAACGTTTGGATTGTTCCATAAATCAATCCAACATGGTAAAATGAAGACTTATTCACTTTTAAAAGGTCTGTGGGGTTCTCTTTCCTGACCTAAACACTTTATGAACCAACTAATGGCTCAATTTAATTCTATCAAACGTTTAAAAAAATAAAATAATGGGGCGTGGCCGGACGATGCAGTGCGCGGTCGCATGTGAGGAGAGCTCCTGTGACAGGCGCTAAACTTTTAACTCCTGCAGCTAATTTATAGCAACCCCGGGGCTGAAACTTCACCCACAGCTGGGTGACATCTCCTAGCCTCCAGATGGTGCCCCCTAAGGCGCAACGAGCGTTGGAGCCGGCAAAATCGGCAAAAAAAGACCAGGTTCGTGAGGCCCAAGATGGCGGATCTCCTTCCTCTGTTTCCTCCTTCACCATGGAAGCGGCCGTAGTAGGCCCACCCTGCATGTCTGACATCTTACCACCTTCAGAAAGCAGACTCCATGCCATGCTGCAAGAACTTAGAGCTACTATTCAAACGGATCTTAAAGAGGCGCTGCAGGAGCTGAGGCGTGATGTACAAGATCTGGGTGAGAGGACAGACTCTTTGGAGGCTAAGACAGACGACCTATGTTTGGCCCATAACGATCTAGTGGACCGTCACATTGCTTTGCAGACTGCGCATGACGCCATGGCAACAAAATTGGCCGATTTGGAGGATCGTTCGCGGCGTAACAATGTAAGGATCCGGGGTATTCCAGAAGCAGTAAACTCTGCTGACCTTCAGCCCTATATATTGGAACTTTTCCAGATCCTAGTCCCAACGTACTCGTCACAGGATTTCCTGATGGATCGGGCACACAGATTACCACGCGCTAAGAACCTGCCGCCCTCAGCTTCTAGAGATGTTCTAGTCCGGGTGCATTTTTTCCATGTTAAGGAAGCGTTAATGAGAGCATCACGGAAGTCTATGCCTCTGCCATCCCCGTATGCTGAAATTTCTTTTTACGCTGACCTGTCAACTGCTACCATGTCTAAGGCTAGGGTCAAACGAAAGCATTTTTACACGCGAACGTAAAAAAGTGCGTCCGAACGAATTGACGTATTTTTTCACGGAGTGCGCGTAAACGGTCATACGATGCGCATTTTTCGTGCGTGATTTTTTCAGATCGTCAATAAAACTCTTTTTGCGTCTGGACGTTATGTAGGCTGGACATTAGCAGTGTCTGACGTCTCCTAATCACGCAAACACGCCGCTATGCCGCAGCTGCGCACTCAGTACATCAGTACTAGCGGTTCGGCGTTCTCGAAAAAATGCGTTCGTTTTCCACTTGCGTTGCGCGGCCGGACTTTCGTTTGACCGTACTTCGTATATTGGCCGTCATTGCCCGTCATCTGCTGCTAGTGCGGCCGTAATTATGTGCGCCAGAACGCACATTAAAAGTGCGCTGGTCTGACCCCAGCCTAAAAGAAGGGAATTTTCATCTTTCACGAAAATTCTACGTGATCACAACATGGCGTATCGCTGGGGATTTCCCACAAAGATCTTGTTATGGCGGGAGGGAGTCTTGCACGTTATTCCTGACCCCCTCACTGGCATGCGTCTGTTGACGGATTGGAACGTTGTGCCTGAGTTTACTCCCCCCCGGGAGGAATCATCTTCGCTGCTGAAGGTTTCTCCGGAGTGGCATCGGGTTCGACCGAAATGAGGCTCTGGCCTTGTGCGATCCAACACTGGGGCGTGCTTCTACCATTTTGCCATGCTGCTTCCCGTCTCCTTGGGTGTCAGAACTCTTCCACGGATGCTGGACTGACCCCTTTTTTTTTTGCTTTGATCTACCTCAACTGGGCGCTCATGGGGGCCCGTTCTGGTCTCTTAATCGGCAAGCCCCGAGGCCTTCCAATGGCCTGTGAATTGGCGCGGTCCTTCTCAGGTAGAGTTGGGACTGTTGTTTCCCCTACTGGAGTTTTCTTGACAGTTTTGTTTTCTACTTATACCAATCTGCTGTGTTGATTGACTCCATTCAGCTGCGCTCATGGAGTGCAGTTTTTTTTCTCTGAAGTTTGGTCGGTTTTTTTATTTTTTATTTTTTCCTTTCTTTTTATTTTTTCTTTTTGTTGCCTTTTGGTTCGACCTATGTATGTAATGTATGTATTGTTTGTTTGTTTGGCATGCACTATGTTACACGGTTACAGGTGTTATTTTGTGCAAGGGAATCCCCCAATCCTCCCGAGGAGGATGTCTTCACTGTCCGCTGTGAGATCTAGAGGTCTGGGCGTAACCACAAATGAGTAAACCCCAATTCCAGATTTATTCCTTAAATGTCAGGGGTTTGAACACTCCGTACAAACGCCATGCTTTATTTCGTGACCTGCATAAATCTCAACCGGCTATTGATTGTTTGCAAGAGACTCATTTTTGTAAGAGCCGTCCTCCATTTTTGAAATCGCGTATGTACACTGATGCCTACCATTCCACTGCTCCGACAAAGTCCAAAGGTGTCTCGATTATGTTTCATAGAGATTGGACCTTTGTGTGTTCGGCTCAGTATGTTGATCCGTTGGGCCGCCTTGTGATTCTTGTGGGTACGCTGAATGAGTTACCAGTCACTATTGCTAATTTATACCTCCCGGTTTCTTATCTGCGGAAAGCTTTTTGTAGAGTGAAAAAAATGTCTAGTGGTACGATGTTCTTATGTGGGGATTTTAATTGCACTCCTGACCCCGAAGTTGATACTCAGACAGCCAACCCCGCCCCCATTCCCGCGCCCCCCCGCCCTCTAGTAAACAACTATGGGAATTCATGCACTCATTTGACCTATATGATACTTGGAGGATATGTCACCCCAATACACGTGACTACACATATTTCTCTCATGTCCATTCCTCATACAGTAGAATTGACTTGTGTTTGATACATAGCTCAGCCTTATCTCGTCTCTTGGAGGCGACCATTGGTATCATTACGTGGTCTGACCATGCTCCGCTTACGCTCACTTTTGAGGCTGCTTTTCCACCGAGGGGGATGGGGAATTGGAGACTTAACGACTCACTCATTGTAGACAGAGAGGACGTGCAGACAACGTTACAACTCCTCCAGGAGTATTTCATGACGAATGTAACTGGGGACGTTGCAACAGCGTCGGTTTGGGCTGGCCACACAAAGCAGTGATGCGAGGACATTTTATACAGAAAGGAGCACAGCGTAAAAGACGCCTAAATGCTCAGATGACTGCTCTTACACGACGCATCACTGACCTAGAAACCCAGAATAAAGCCTCGCCCACCCTCATATTATTACCGCTCAATTGACTGCGCAGCGCCGCGAGTTGGAGCACCTGATGCTCCAGGTCACGGCACGCTCAATTAGACGGCTTAACTATGCTCATTATACCCAAGGGAATAAATCGGGGAAATTGCTGGCGTCTAAATTGAAAGGGAAAAGAATGCAAACCAACATACCGTACCTATTGGATGCTAATAATGTCAAAATTTATAATCCGGCCCTCATTACTGATGAATTTGCACGTTATTATGCCTCCCTGTACAACCTAGGATTGGATCACACCGTACCGTCCCCTACCCAGGCTGACATAGATCTCTTTCTCCAAGAGGCGCACCTTCCCTCCCTCTCTCCCTCTCAGGCTACAGATTTGCTTGCTGCGTTTACAGAGGAGGAGGTGCTTAAGGCTATTAAGGCACTTCCAAAAAATAAAGCTCCTGGCCCCGACGGTTTTACGAATCTGTATTATCAGGTATTTGCATCCTCACTAGTTCCGACTCTTACCCTGTTTTTTAATGATATTAAGAACACTGGCATCATCCCTCCGGAGATGTTGCAAGCAACGGTAGTAACCCTGCCCAAGCCTGGTAAAGCCCCGACACACTGTGCCAACTTCCGCCCTATATCCCTGTTGAACGTAGACGCCAAATTGTATGCTAAACTACTAGCTACTAGGCTGGGCCCCCTACTTCCATCATTGATCGCGACTGAACAGACTGGCTTTGTCCCAGGCCGCCAGACATGTGACAACATCCGACGATTTTATGATATAATTGATTTGGCCCATAGGACTAATACCTCCGGACTCCTGCTGGCATTGGACGCCGAAAAGGCGTTCGATCGCCTACACTGGGGGTATATGCGGCTGGTGCTACTAAAGTTTGGTCTACCAGCACAATTTGTACACAGTATTATGGCCCTCTACTCCGCTCCATCGGCGAAAGTTTTGGCATCGGGATTTCTATCCTCCTCATTCCACATAACCAATGGCACCCGACAGGGATGTCCGTTATCCCCGCTAATATTTATTCTGGCCCTAGAACCCTTAGCGCTGCAGATTAAAAGCTCCCAGACAATCAAAGGTATGCCGACCCCACAAGGGGAGCACAAATTGGCACTTTTCACAGATGACATATTGCTCTTTTTGACCACCCCGGAGATATCGCTCCCTCCCCTGTTTGGCCTCTTGACAGATTTGGCGCGTTATCTTACTATAAAAATAATGTGAGTAAAACACAAGCTCTCCCCATAAATGTTGCTGCTTCATCCCTTAGCTCCTTGCGTAGCACGTACCCTTTTGATTGGCGCTCTACCTCTTTAAAATACCTTGGAATCTCCCTTACTAAATCGCGAGGCACCATCCTAAAGGAAAACTTCATGCCACTTTTGAACTCCATCGAGAAGCAGCTCTCTACATGGAGCACAAACGAATCCTCCTGGCTGGGACGTATGGCGGCCATAAAGATGAGTATCTTACCCCAAATTTTATATTATTTCAGAAACATTCCAGTTTTCATACCGGCGCATTTATTGCTCCGGCTGCAGAAACTGCTGCATGCGCATATTTGGAAAGGGAAGCCCCCTCGAGTATTGGCCTCTACAGTCACTGCGCCGCGACGTACCGGAGGGTTGGGTTTTGTGGATTTACAATCGTATTATAAAGCAGCCTTACTAGCCCAACTGTTGTCGTCGATGCATCTCAAAGAAACACCTCTATGGTTACAGTTGTAGAATGCCATGATTTTCCCATACAAACTTCATGACCTGTTGTGGCTTCCACTCCTTCCTAGAAATAGCACCATGGGTCTACTACCCGCCTCGATGCTTTCCCTCACGTCCTGGCGTCAGTGGGGTCGCCCGTTGGTACGGCCTTATGACTTATTATATCTCGCCCCGCTCAGAGTGCTGTGCCGCTATATTCCAGACTTAAACTTAGATTCTTGGTTCATGCGCAGCTTGACACATGTGTGGCAGCTCTTTACACCCCACTCCCTGAAACCCTTTCCCGACTTGGTACAGGAGTTTGCCATTCCATTGAGGGACTGTTTTACATACCTACGTGTGAAGCACGCTCTACACCAGAAGGGCTTGACCTCTTTTACACCTACGAACCTTTCAGCTTTTCACAAACTGTGTATGGGGAAGAAATGTCAAACGAACCGCTATCTCTCTGTTACAATAGTCTCTTAACCCCGAACCCACCTAAAAAATTACCCTATATGGTTAAATGGGAAAAAGATTTAGCTTTCACGCTCTCCGTAGATGACTGGTCATACGCCATGGACACAATATACAAATATTCTAGAAGCACCAATCTCCGTGAGGCCCATATTAAATTACTGTGTAGATGGTATTTAGCACCAACCCGTTTGGCCCATATCTCGGGAACTACCGGCTTCTGTTGGAGATGCCTTACAGGCCTCGGTTCCTTACTACATACCTTTTGGTTATGCCCCGCATTGGGGGGTTATTGGGTTAAAATCAGTAGACTAATTTCTCACTGCACTTTACTTAGACTCCCACTATGCCCGAAAATGTATCTCCTACATATTATACCCATTACTATTCAGATCCGTCATAGGAGGTTTATCTCTATGGTACTGGGGACAGCAAAAACGGTCATTGCAAGACATTGGCGTTCCTCATTCTGCCCATCTATGAAAGAAGTTATGATGGCCCTTGAAAGTGTTTGTAAATATGAAGAAATGTTCCACATCGTAAATAACTCAATGTGCAGTTTGATGATACGGGATGGGGGGTGCTGAGGGAACCTTGATATAGGATATTTCACTGTGTACGACTGTAGTGCTGCCGTGTTTAGTGTTTTATGTTAGTTTAGGATTATATCTGTTTGTGGAAAATGGAGACCGCACTAATGACCTTATATCCCATAACGCTGATGCTTCATTTGCATTGCCTATTGTTAATGATAGGAATCTATGTTTTTGATCTCCGAAGTTTCATCATTTCTGCAATGCTGTATCATTATATGTGTGAACTCCAATAAAAAACTTTTACATTCAAAAAAATAAAAATAAAATAATGCCTGCCAATAGTTTTTTTTTTTATAATATTGACTGATTCAGTTGAAAAAAATTGTCCTGAGCTGGATTTCATTAACAAAGTCCCTGTTTAGTAAATATTGTCGGGCTGGTAAAAAGTCCCAAAAACAAATTATAAGTAAGTGTGCACGGATGCGCTTTTCGTGGTTTGCTGTCTAAGGCCTCATTCACACATATACGCGTTCATATTTTATTTTGCGTATGTGCGTGTATGTGCGCGCACATATGCACGTAAAATAAAAACGTTTTTGTGTGGGTTTTTTTACGTCCCTGGTATCGAGTGTGGCTTGGGGTTAACCTTCAGTGCTGGAAGCGGTAACCAGAGCCACAGCTCGGGCTGCCGCTGCATACATTACCTGTCCCTGCGCTCCCTTGCTGATCCCCGCTGTCTCTTCCGGCGATTGCGGAGTTTTACTTCCTGGTTCTCTACACGCCAATGGCTACTGTGTAACGACTGTCATAGCCGAAGAAAGCAATTGGAACGAGATCGTATGCAAGACTTAGAATTTCTAATCTGTCGTATTTAAAAGTGCAGTATTTCAGGGCAAGTTTGCCTTTGTGCACATAACCTGTATCTTATTTATGCACTTCAGTATCGGCAGAAATAATTTGTATCTAAGCATAGCCAGGTACTGAGCTTAACTCTGCTTTTGTATAATAGCTTCAAGAGACTTTATCACACATTATGTGACTTATGTTTGATTGTGAGTGTTTTAACTGTGACATGGTTAATTTGGGTATTATCACTGGATGTTTTAAATTCTCAATAAAAGTTATATTTTATTATTAAGAATATACTTCACCTGAACAATTAATGATTTATCACGGGTTACCCCCAAGCTAGAAATGGTGAAGTTCTCACCTATATAGGTCATTACAATTTTTTTTTTCTGATTATAGATACACCGTGTTCAATATTTAAGGTGTAAAGAATACATAAGTTATGTAAAGAAAGTGTGCAAATAAATACAAGTGAACAAAGAAGAGTATGATACATTTTGGGGCCAGATTCCAAGCCCAGTGTAAACTTACCAGATCCATTAAAGTCTACGGAGCTGAGCTGCTAAGTTTTCCATTGCTCTTTTATTATTTATTATTATTATTATTATTCTTTATTTATAAAGCGCCAGCATATTCCGCAGCGCTGTACAATAGGCACAGTATAGACATGGTTACAATACATTGAACAACATTTGACGAACAGTACAGGAGGAGATGAGGGCCCTATTCCCGTAGGAACTCATAATCTGGGAGGGTTGGGGTTGGAAACAGGAGGAGAGGACTGTAAGGTGAGAGTGATTGATGGTTGTGTCAGTGAGTTGGGTGGTAGGCTTCCCTAAATAGGAATGTTTTAAGGGAGCGTTTGAAGGAAGAGAAGTTAGGGGAAAGTCTGACAGTACGAGGGAGAGCGTTCCAGAGAGTGGGGGCTGTGCGTGAGAAATCCTGCAGTCTATCATGGGAAGAGGTGATGCGGGGAGAAGCTAGGCGCAGGTCACTGTTTGACCTTAGGGAGTGGGCTGGGGTGTATTTGGTGATTAGTGAGGACAGGTAGTGGGGAGCTGAGTTAGTGAGGGTTTTGTAGGTAAGGATAAGGATTTTGAACTTAATTCTGCAGTGGATGGGGAGCCAGTGAAGGGACTCGCAGGGGGGAGCGGCAGAGACAGAGCGGCGGGTGAGGTGAATTAGCCTGGCGGAGGCGTTCAGGATGGATTGTAGGGGGAAGAGGCGGGACAGAGGGAGGCCAGATAAGAGATTATTGCAATAGTCGAGTCGGGAGATTACCAGGGCATGTATGAGTTGTTTTGTGGTGACAGCGGTAAGAAATGGCCGAATTCTGGAAATATTACGCAGTTGGTATCGGCAGGAGGAGGAAAGAGACTTGATGTGGGGGATGAAGGAAAGAGCAGAGTCAAGTGTAACTGCAAGACAGCGAACTTGGTTTGATGGGGAGATGGTGATACCCTCCACCGTGATAGAGAAGTCAGGAGGTGGGGAGGCATTGGAGGGAGGAATAAGTAGGAGTTCAGTCTTTGACATGTTGATCTTTAGGTGGTGGGAGGCCATCCAGGAGGAGATGCCAGATAAACAGTCACTGACTTTTGAAAGGACAGGGGGAGAGAGATCAGGGGTAGAGAGGTAGATCTGAGTGTCATCAGCGTAGAGGTGGTAATTAAAGCCAAAGCTGTTGATGATTTTGCCCAGGGAGGAGGTGTAGATGGAAAAGAGCAGAGGACCAAGGACAGAGCCTTGAGGTACACCAACAGATAGAGGCAATGAAGAGGAGGAGTTACCAGCAAAGGACACACAGAAGGACCTGTTGGATAAATAGGAGTCAACCCAAGCAAGTGCAGTGTCACCGAGACCCAGAGAGTTGAGGGTCTGTAGAAGGAGGGGGTGGTCAACAGTGTCAAAGGCAGCCGAGAGGTCAAGCAGGATGAGAATAGAATAGTGGCCGTGTTTTTTAGCAGTTAGGAGGTCGTTGGTGACTTTGGTGAGGGCAGTTTCAGTTGAGTGTAGGGGACGGAAGCCAGATTGCAGGGGGTCAAGTAGGGAATTGGAGGACAGGAAGAGGGAGAGGCGGTTGAAGACTAGTTTTTCTAAGAGCTTAGAGGTAAAGGGAAGCAGGGATACAGGGAGGTAGTTGGATGGAGAGTTGGATCGAGGGATGGTTTCTTTAGTAAAGGGGTAACTAGCACGTGTTTGAAGGCGGATGGAAAGGAGCCAGTGGAGAGAGATAGGTTGAAGATGTGTGTGAGAGCAGGGGTGAGGGAGGAGGAGAGGGGAGGAATTAGATGTGAGGGAATGGGGTCGAGCGGGCACGTGGTGAGATGTGAGGAGGACAATAAGGAATTGACTTCCTCCTCAGTGGCTGGGAGGAAGCGGCAGAGGGTGGCAGAGGGGACCTCTGGGAGTGGAGGTGGCAGATAACTATCTTGTGTTGGGATGATGCTTCTGATAGTTAAAGTTTTACTGAGGAAGTAGTCTGCCAGGTCTTGAGCGCTGAAGGCAGCTGTGGGGGGAGGTGCAGGTGGGTAGAGGAGGGTGTTGAAGGTGGACCTGAGCCGTTTAGGGTTGGAGGACAGCGTAGATTTAAGAGATGAGAAGAAGGATTGTTTGGCCAAGTGGAGGGCAGAGGTGTATGACCGGAGAATAAACTTGAAGTGAACAAAATCAGCTTCAGAGCGGGATTTCCTCCAGGCACGCTCTGCAGTGCGGGAGCATCTTTGCAGGTAGCGAGTCTGGAGGGTGTGCCAGGGCTGAAGCTGGCGGCGTGGGGCCTTACAGAGTCGAAGAGGAGCAAGAGTGTCTAGAGCAGAGAAGGACACGGTCATACAGCAAGGGGAACTTTTCTTTGCTGTATTTGATAGTATCTATCTCCATGTCACAAGCAATGAGAATGGAGTGGACCTTGGACGTGAGGAAGGAGAGGGTAAAGTATATATACATTGCTTGTGACATGGAGATAGATACTATCAAATACTGCAAAGAAAGGTTCCCCTTGCTGTATGACCGTGTCCTTCTCTTTGCTACATGGCTACTAGAGATGTGCACCACTGAAAATTTTGTTTTGTTTAGTTTCTTTTCGTTTTAAAATAATTTTGTTTTCGTAATTTCGTTGCTAATTTCGTTTAGTTTTGGATTGATTCGAAATTTCATATCGATTCAATATGATAACTAGATCAAATTGAATCGATATGAAATTTCATATCGATATGATTTGATATAGTTAATGTATCAATTTGATAGCTGATATCAATTCAAATTTTGGATCACTAAATAAAACCCCAATTAATAAAAATTTTGCTGTCAAAAGACAAGCTAGTAAATATTAAGCTGTGTCACAGATTTATTATTTGAGTCAAATTAAACAGTGAAACAAAATTAATTTGTTTCATAAAGTCGTTTGCTGACTATTACTTGTATTGAAAGTTAAGATCAATTCGATAATTGATATCAATTCGATAGTTGATACCAAATTCAATTCGATAGTTAATATCAATTCGAATTTTCCATAGTTTTCAATGTTAAAAAAAAATCAGTTTTTATTAAATATTTCTTAAACCATTTATAATTTTCAATTGCAGAAAACCAAAAAGACATTTTTTTTTATTGCTGAACACACACAGACTGTAAGAAAATAATTCAGCTGCATGCGTTCAGTAAAGAAAACCAGACCTCATTATTACATAATAAGTTAGGAAACTTAAACTTTCACCTAAAAAAATCCTGAAAAATTTTAAAAAAATCCGAAAAAATAAATTTAACAAAAATGGCTGTTGCAATTGAAAATTATTAAACAGGGATTTTTTTTAGCATTGAAAACTATGGTGGAAAAAAAGCCTAGCATCTGCATTAATTAAAAAGTGACCTGTTCCGTTTTTATTTTTTCGTTTTAGACCTTTTGGTTCAGTTTTTTTTACGTTTTAAATCATTTTGTTCTTTTTTTTTGTTTCCTGTCAGATCATTTGGTTCCGTTATTTTCCCTTCAGTTCATTTCGTTACGAAATTTATTTAGTTTTTGATTGTTTTGTTCCTTTTTTACAGCATTTCGTATCATTTGCATTCTGTTTTATTTCGTTTAGGTCCCATAACGAAATGATTTTGTTTGTGCTGAAGCTATCAGGGTTATTCAAAGAGATCCGAATAGTGGCCGAAAGGTAACCGAACAGTGAAATTCAGCGTACGGTTACCTTTCCTGGCCATTCGGGTATTCAGAGAGCAGGCAGTTCGCCAAATGTTGGTGAATTGCCTACACATACGGTGCCTGTTTGGTGCCTGTTCGAGGGCAGTGAAACTCCATAGTGAAGCAATGCTTCGTCTATTCAGAGATCAAAAAACAGCAGTGAAAAGTTGCTGAATTGCCCTGCTGCTCGGTGGTTTCATGCGGCAGATTTATTCAGGCGAATCCCATAGGCTTCAATATTAAAAATATTCCCATTTTAATTCAATATTTAATAAACGTTGATTATAATATTCTGCAGTATAAAGTCTCTTTATTTATAGACTAGCTTTTGCCCACGGCTTCGCTCGGGTGGATTTTAGGATTTGTTAAAATTGTTTTTTAAAAGAAACTTGAGGTTTTTTTGGTAGAACCCCCTTCCCCCCCCCCACTTGGGATTTTTGGAAAATTGTAAAACACGTGTTTTTTTATTTTTCAAGAAGAATGTAAGTGCCAAATTTCACACCTGTAACATCTTTGGTTTTTGAAATATAGGTATACTGATAAAAGTATTCACATCCCTTTCCCCCAGCCCCCTTAACTGGATTTTCGGAAAATGGTAAAACATGGGGTTTTTTTGCACGAATATTGTAAATATCGAATTTCACACCTGTAACATCATTGGTTTTTGAAATATAGGTATAGTGATAAAGGTATTCATCCCCCTTTTTGCCCCCACTGGATTTTTGGAAAATGGTAAAATACGTGTTGTTTTATTTTCAAGACGAATCTAAATACCAATTTTCACATCTGTAACATCTTCTGTTTTTGAGATATATTGTAGGTATCCTGTTGAAAAGGATTCACTCCCCCTTTTTTCACCCACCACGTGGGGTTCTTTGAAAATGGTAAAACATGTGTTTTTTTTATTTTTCAAGAAGATTGTAAGTGCCAGATTTCACACCTGTAACATCTTTGGTTTTTGGAAATATAAGTATACTGATAAAAGTATTCAACCCCCCTTTTTCCCCCTCCCACTGGATTTTTGGAAAATGGTAAAATAGGTGTTTTTTTGTTTCTCAAGCCAAATCTAAATACCAATTTTCACATCTGTAACAGCTTCTGTTTTTGAGATGTAGGTATCCTGTTTGAAAGTATTCAGCCCCCCTTTTTTTCATCCCCCTTGGAATTTTTGGAAAATGGTAAAACACCTGTTTTTATTTTTCAAGAAGATTGTAAATACCAAATTTCACACCCGTAACATCTTTGATTTTTGAAATATAGGTATACAGATAAAGGTATTCAAGCCCTGTTTTTGCCCCCCCCCCAAGGAATTTTCAGAACATGGTAAAATACGTGTTGTTTTATTTTTCAAGACGAATCTAAATACCAATTTTCAGGACTGTAACATTGTCTGTTTTGGAGATACAGGTATCCTGTTTAAAATATTTAAAATATTCAACCCCTTTTTTTCGCTCCCCTAGTCAAATTTTTGAAAAACAGTAAAATTCGTGTTTTTTTATTTTTCAAGACGAATCTAAATACCGATTTTCACATCTGTAGCATCTTCTGTTTTTGAGCTATAGGTATCCTGTTTAAAATATTCAACCCCCTTTTTCACCCCCTTGGGGCGGAGTTTCCAAAAATCCTTCCTTAGTGGGCGCCTACATCATAAAAACAGTGCACCTTCAAAATTTCACGTTCCTAGATTAAACGGTTTCAGCTGGGCGTTGATGAGTCAGTCAGTCAGTCAGGACTTTCGCGTTTATATATATAGATTTTTTAAGATCTTTTAGGCATTTTTTTGCAAAAAAAATTTCCGTTTTTTTTTAAAATTGTTTTTTCTTTTTTCTGTAACAGCCCATGTTATTATCATTCATTGGATCTTAAATGTAAATTTCAGATATTTTCGTTCGGTAGTTTCTTTCCAAACAGCGTTTCACTTTTCAAACATTCAAGCAAACAGTTTTTTTTTTCACTCCATTCGTCTGTGGTGTGCTGCGCTGTGATCGGCGGCTGCTCGGGTTTCTCTGGCGTATTCGGCGGTGTTAATCCAACTGTTTTGTGGGTTTTAGTCACTGTTCGATGGGTTTTGCGGTGAGTGTTCGTTGGGTTTGCGGCGGGTTTTCCTTGTAGTTCGGGGACCCTGTGGTGCTTGCTGAATACACCGCAGGGTCGCCGATATAGGATCGCCAAATCGCGCCGAATTGAAGCGAACGATTTTCTTTGAATAACCCTGTATGATTCGGGATTTCGTAATTTCGGGCGGCCGATATTTTGTTTCGGGAATGCTTCCGAAAACGAAAATGGTCAATTTCGTACGAAATTCAATTCGGAATGAAACAAATTGCACATCCCTAATGGCTACCAGATTTGCCATGTTTCCTTGACATCTACAGCTTATTTCAGCTGCTGGATATCCATGAAGGATACTATCATGTGGTATGAATAGTTTTTAGTGACATCTCCTTTCTGCAATGTATAAAATCTACATAATAAAAACTACATTTCATAGGCAGCTGATCTGCACAAAAAAATGTTGTCTGGCATCCCACAAGTTCAGTGCCCTTTTTCTTTTCTTCTATTTTCTTTGTGTCTTCACAAAGATCTTTTCTGTTCACTTCCCCCTTTATTGTCATTTTTATAGGCACCTTCTCTCCCTGCCCCTGGTTTCCAAATGATAAGTATAAAGACAAGTAGTTAAATCTTCATATTTTTTCATATATTTATATATATATATATTTATTTTTCACGCATATATTTTGAATCTTTCATTATAGGATAAGTTAGATCTATATGCATATTTTAGTTTTTGTTAAAGCAAAATGTCACAAAGTGTCTGGCTCCGAACCTGTTGCTGTTGTAGGAACTCAACTCTGTGTAACTGGCCACTTGGGGTCAGTGCTGGACCCACATTCCATCAGGAATAAATTAGAACGGAAACGTTCATGAAAGTATACTGATAAGTGTTTATGAATATAAGGGAAACTCTTTTTCTATTTGATTTGATTATTTTTAGCTACCGTAGCTTTAGGAGTTAGAAAAAACAACCAGAACATTTTTTTGCAATTTGTCCATAACATCATGTTTTCTTCCTAAATTCGCTCATTTTATTTTTAGCCATAATGCGGAATGATGAAACATGGAGGTTCTTTATATCTGAGTATATCAGCGCATGGCTGGAAACAGACATGTTTTAATAACATCGAAAGAATTACAGATAAAATACAAAGGACGTGAATTCCATGTACAGTGATACCTTGGATTACGAGTAACTCGGTTTGCGAGTGTTTCGCACAACGAGCAACTCTTTTTACAAATTTTTACCTTGCAATACGAGTGCCGTCTTGCACTACGAGCAAAAACCTAATTTCCACCTCCCTCACCACTCAAGCCTCTTTTAAACAAAAGAACACAGCAAAAAAATGAAGCAAATGAACAGCATATCTAATTGCAATAAGTAAGCAATGTATTTAAGACAAGGTAAATTGCAATCCACGACATTGCGGCTGCTGTACACATAGATAGAATTCACAGGGGGGGGGTTGTCACGGTCATAATAAGAATTTGCCGGTAAAAGCCCAAATGCAGAGGACAAGCAGCACAGGCAGGCAGTATACGCCGAAAGTCAGGAGGTTTATTCACACGGAACTCTGGATACAGGAATCCTAGCAGAGCAGGTTTAATGAGACAACACCCTTAAATTTATAATCCAATAGGAGTCCAGGAAACACATATGGCCACCTATAGGCGGGATAACACTAGGTCTAGAACTTGCAGGACTTCCAAGAGCAGACACATGAAAGGACCTGCCAAGATTCAGGTCTTGCAGCATGGGCACAAGCCATTCTGCACCCCTTGCATGTTCATGGGTCCTGAGAGGGGTTTAGAGATAGTCTTGTTCATTCATTACTATACAGTACTCTGAGTTGTATTGCTGTGGATTCATTTTTCCCCTATACAGCACAGTATTTTGTATCACTGTAATCATTTTCATATGAATAAATGGTTGTGGAACCAATCGTCAGAGTTTCCATTATTACTTATGGGGGTATTTGCTTTGATGTAAGAGTGCTTTGGATTACAAGCAAGCTTCCTGAACAAGTTATGCTCCTAATCCAAGGTATTACTGTACTGTGTTTGTTTTACAGTGTATGTAACTGTTTAAACGTCTTTTATCAATGTAACAGGACAGATGTGTGTGCATCAGCTGGAGTGGAACAAAAAAATAGTTCCAAACAATGCGGTCATCCATACTGAACACATAGACTGCTGGTGAAACGTCATCTAGGTTGGAAAATAAATCAATGCACTGTGTAAGAATGATACACTGAGATGGCAAAAGGCGAAAATGGTCTGTTTCTGGTATGCAGACATTGATGGGAATGAGCCGAATATTAGAGGTAGATGTTAGTTTGAAAAGCTAGCATGAGGTATTAGCACAGGGATTAATCTTCTGTAGACACAGACTGGAGTTTAAAATTGGGGCAGACTGAAACTGGGGCTTATGGGAATGTCCAATTCATAATGTAGGCATGGAACAAGCCATAGCCAGGAATAAAATCTAAAAACTGTGACTCAATGGGCATTTATTGGATGGTCAGTCTGGTCATAGTCTCCTGTGAGCGCTCACTAATGTAACACTATATTATTTAAAGTACACCTGGACACTTCTTTTAAATAGTGATAATTTGCATAAATTAGACAAAAATGGCAACAAAACATGTTCCTTTAATTTGGATGCCAAAATAACAGTAACAAATCTGCATGAAATCAAGAAAGAATTCCAAAATGATCAACTAGTTTATTTTTGCATTCAGTATATGTCAACGTGATAGCCAAAGATCAAACAGGAAAGATGTATGATCACGTCCTACAAAAGTTATGAAAAAAACATTTGGGGCATGTAGTCAGTGCGCAAAAATCCCTGACAAGCCAGTGGTGAAATGCACATCGGATGTGCGCTGCACAACGATACTCCCTACTATGAACATGCTCCAGTTGAAAGCTTGCCTTGAGGTCTGCTCTCTCTCTCTCTCTCTCTCTTTGTATATAGACCAGTTGCATAACCTTATCTCTGCTAGAAAGTCACAGTGTGGCATAGCATTGATTTTAGGGTTCTGTGTAATAACAGATCCAGGATGCATAAAAGTGAGACAGATGTCATTTGCATATCCTACCCAGAATTCCTTGCTGCATATGGGGAATGTGGCACAGGAGCTCTGGGAGGCAATTCATCGAATTGCTGTGATGTGCTTCTGCAATAATAAACACACTATCTACTGTATATTTATATATATAAATGAATGATGGGTTTGTACTTAACAGTCAGGGAATTACTAAAGGGCAAAGCAAAGGCATTCACGAATTGAATTTGTATTTTGATTGGAGTAATCACTGACTACTTGTTACTGCTTCTACGCCCTACGGATAGACATTGATTGGAACAGACTGACAGATCACTTAGACCACTGTCTGTGTTCTGGGGTCGTAGGAGCAATTGCAACAAGTCACTCTTGCATAAATGTAACGAATGAAGATCTAAATTTCTTGTATAACTGTGGCAGGGTGAAATGGAATGTTTATGATTTTATTGGTGTTTGATTATCACAGTGAAGCACATCGGAAGTTTGTTGGTGTTATATGTTTAGAATTGTTGCTAATAAATGTGGAGCTTTAAATGCAAAGCTACTATCATATACCCTTTGTTAGGGTTGTTCTAAGGTTCTGCATGTTCATGATGCTCAGCCAGTCTTAGGGCTACTGATCTAGATTGTGTATTCTTTTTATAGGCAAACAAGGCCTGCGCCTAGGAAAGCAGATGAGATGGGCGTCATTTTCCTTATAGTGTGCTTTCTTTTAGTGTCCAATAAATATGTGGAATGTGGATGTATATCAGAGTCGAAAGAATTGATACTCCCAAAATTCAGTCTTTAAACTATATTAAAGGATATTAGAAAGAATCTAGGGCAAATATAGATTTAGAATCTAGGGTGAATCTAGGGCATATTTTTCTCATTCTAAATTACATGTTTTAGTGACATAAATGACCCCATTGTGCCTTGAACATTGCATATCTATGTTGCTATTTATTTGAAAGGGGGAGGACATACCAACAGGGACACAAGCCTAAGTACACCACTGTCTGGAACTTTTCCAATTTGTTGTGCTACTCCAAGTAGAGCAGCTCTGGATTAAGCATTCTGCACCTTCATCCATGATATGGGGCCAGGCTGCATGGATTTCTTTAATCCACTCTTGCTTTCAAGCGGAGACCCTTTACCCGGGTACCTCCAAATAGATATCTTTTTTTATTATTATTATTATTTATGATTAATTAAGTGCCAACACATTCTGCAGTGATGTGCCACCGGTAAAGACAGGGCAATTCTACGATACATAAAGAAGACAGGTCAGTATTGCTGCCAACCGATACAGGGGGACATGAGGGCCCTACTCCTGTGGGAATTTACAATCTCAATGGGTAAGGGGGTGAAACACTGAAGGGGAGGACAGCATTGATGAGTTAATGCAGGGAGAGGTGAGGACTGTTTTTGGGTCGGTCGGATGTCTTGTTACGGAGTCGGGTGGTAGGCTTCCCTAAATAGAAGGGTCTTCAGGGAGCGTTTAAATGAAGCCAGATTTGGGGACAGTCTGATATTGCGAGGGAGCGCATTCCATAGGGTCGGCGCCGCACGAGAGAAGTCCTGCAATCTGGCATGTGAAGAGGTAATGATGGAGGATGCCAGGAGCAGGTCATTGTTGGATCTTAGGGGGTGGACTGGAGTGCATTTGGTGATTAGTGCGGACAGGTAGTGAGGAGCGGTGTTAATGAGGGTTTTGTAAGTCAGAGTGAGTAGTTTGAATTTGATTCTGCTGTGGATGGGGAGCCAGTGTGGGGATTCACAGAGAGGATCGGCAGAGACAGAGATACAAGTGAGATGGATATGCCGGGCTGATGTGTTTAGAATGGATTTCAGGGGGGAGAGGCGGGAGATGGGAAGGCCAGGCAAATAGTAGATGTGAAGGGATAGGATCTAGCAGACAGGCAGTGGGACATGAAAAAGACAGTAGAGTATGGACTTTATCCTCTGTGGTTGGGGTGAAGAAGCTGAGAGTCGAGATGGGATTGACAGGGAAAGGTCTATATGCTTGTGCTGGGATATTGTTACGAATTGTGAGTGTGCTTTCTTTATGAAAAAGTCAGCGAGATCTTGGGCACTGAGGTTGGATGGGGAGGTGGTGCAGGTGGGTAGAGGAGCGCATTAAAGGTTGAGAACAGTCTTTTAGGGTTGTAAGAAAGTAAAGATATAAGAGGGGAGAAGGAGCTTATAGTTGAAGTCAGTTTAAGCATGAGATTTCCTCCAGGCACGCTCAGCAGCGCGGAAGCATCTCTGCAAGTAGCATGTCTGCTTAGAGTGCCAGGGATGAAACTTGCGACGTGGAATCTTGTGCCGTTGTGGAGGAGGATGAGAGTCTAGAGCAGAGGAGAGAGTGTTATTATAGTGGGATGTTGCACGGTCGGGACAGGTTATGGTGTTAGTGTGGGATAACGGGCTTTGTATAAGATTGGAGAACAGCAGAGGATCCAAGGCCTGGAGATTCCTCCAGGTGCAGGGATGAGAAGGAGGAGAGGAAATTGGTTCCATTGACAGGTTGATATTAAAGGAGAGCAGATGGTGGTCAGAAATGGGGAATGGCTGATTGGTGAAGTCTGAAATATATACAGTATATCTGCATTCATGTACACACTGACTTCCCATACAAATACATACATGAATTTACATTCTCCTATCTACCAAAAAGTTTTTGAACTATTCTACTTAATTTTTCAGATAAAAAACCCTTCATGTATAAGTTTGGGTTTGGAGTTTGTCCCTAACTCTAGAGCCACCTGTCTCATCTGAATGCAGAATCACCCACCAGCAATTATAGTCAGCTGCGAAGCGGTGCCTCGTAAGGATGGCAAAATACTGCTGCCAGTATTTAACAGTAAAATTAAAGTCTGCAGTAGATTTCTTAGTATA
The DNA here is from genome assembly GCA_009667805.1 of Leptobrachium leishanense. Lineage (NCBI taxonomy): Eukaryota > Metazoa > Chordata > Amphibia > Anura > Megophryidae > Leptobrachium > Leptobrachium leishanense. The sequence goes on from CM019063.1 coordinate 345,590,594, forward strand.
AGCAAAGGTTCTTCAATCTAAGATTAACAAACAAGGTTATTCAGAGAAAGGTGAAACTCTGGTGGAGAACTTTTGGAGAAGTGAAAATTCTAGGTCAAACTTGCCAAACCAGAACAATTCTCCCATTTATCTCACTTTCCAAAGAAATCAGCTATTTTGACCTAGAATTTTCACTATTCAAAATGTTCTCCAGAGTTTCACCTTTCTCTGAATAACTCTGAATGTTTAATAACATCAAGAATCAAGAGAAGTAGCTAATGCAACATTCACTATGCGTTGACTTCGTACCTCTTCATTTTCTTCTCTGATAAAAGTTTGAATAAATGTAGAAAATAACATTTATTCATATACTTTTCTATGAATATTGTTTCTTGATTTTTCTTCTTGAATGCATTGTTTCTTGAATTGGAGAGAAAACAGACAAAAATATGTGTGTTCAGGGTATAGGATACTTTTTACAGTATACTAATTTAACTAGCAGGGTTATCCAAAGAGATCCGAATTGCTTGAGAAAGGTAACCGAACGCTGAAAATCAGTGTTCGGTTACCTTTCCTGACCATTCGGCTATCCAGAGAGCAGGCAATTCGCCAAATCCTGGCGAATTTGTTCGAGGGCAGTGAATCCCCATAAAAAAGCACTGCTTCGGCTATTCAGAGAACACAAACCAGCAGTGAAAGGTTCCCCTAATGTCCTGCCATTCGGTGGTTTAATTCGGCAAATTTATTCAGGAGAATCCCATAGACTTCAATGTTAAAAATATTCCCGTTTTAATTCAATATCTAATAAACCGTTCATTATAAAATTCTGCAGCAAAAATTGTTTTTATTTATAGATTTTTTAGGATACTTTAAGCATTTTTCCGATTTTGTTTTTGATTTTTTTTTTCAGTTTACTTATTTTTTTTGTAACAGCCCTCTTTATTATCATTCCCTGGACCTCCTGTGAAAATTTCAGACATTTTCGCTCAGTAGTTTCTTTGCAAACAGCGTCTCATTTTCCCAGATTCATACAAATGGTTTTGCTAATTTATTCACTGCCTCCTCTACGTCACAGCTGCTTCGGCTCCTGTTCGGCTCCTGTTCGGCTCCTGTTCGGCTTCTTCGAAGGTTAATCCAGATGTTTTTGCTTGTTTTCAGCGTGCATTCGGTGAGTTTTCGTCAGGTTTGCGGCAGCTTTTCCCTGCAATTCGGGGACCCTGTGCTGTTTGCTGAATACACCGCAGGGTCACCGAAATGCAATCGGCAAAAGGAACCGAATTGAAGAGAACGAAAAGTCACCGAACGTGCGGTGACTTTTCGAATCTCTTTGGATAACCCTGTAGATGTTTTCCTGAGCATTTATTTCAGACTTGCTTTGATAGTTACTCGATCATCATGATGCTATTGATTTTGTTTTGCTGTGTAACAAACTCTAAGGCCTCACAAAACAGGTGTATTTATTTTGAGATCATGTAACACTTTAAGTGCATACAGGTGGTCTTCAACCAATTAAATATGGGAGTTCTGAAGGGATGTTGATACACCATAGGTCATTTTAGGTTTTATAGATATGGAAGTGAACAAGCTATAAAGGTGAATACCTGTGACCTGTGGATCCATGAAATGTTTGTTTTTTTCTTAAATTTTTTATTAACCATAAAAATCATTTAACAATAAAAAGTAAAATCTATTTTAGGCTGGGGTCAGACTAACGCATTTTTAACGTGCGTTTAGGCACAGTTAATCACGGCCACAGTAGCAGCAAATTATGGGCAATCACGGTCAATATACAAAATACGGCCGCACGAAAGTGTGGCCGCGCAACGCAAGCGGCAAACTAACGCATTTTTTCGAGAACGCAGAACCGCTAGTACTGACGTACAGAGTGCGCTGCGTCCGCATAGCGGGGTGTGTGCTTGATTAGGAGACGTCAGACGCTGCTCATGTCCGGCCAACATAACGTCCAGACACCCAAAGTTTCCTGGTTTGGATCCGTAACAAATTATGCACGAAAATGCGCATCGTATGACCATTTTCACGCATTCTGTGAAAAAACACGTCAATGCGTTCGGACGCACTTTTTGACGGTCGCTGCGAATAATGCATTCGTTTGACCCTAGCCTTAAGGCTGGGGTCAGACCAGCGCACTTTTAACGTGCGTTCTGGCGCACATAATTACGGCCGCACTAGCAGCAGATGACGGGCAATGACGGCCAATATACGATGTACGGCCGCACAAAAGTCCGGCAGCACAAAAGTCCGGCCGTGCAACGCAAGTGGAATTTGAACGCATTTTTCTGAGAACGCTGAACCGCTAGAACTGACGTACTGAGTGCGCAGCTGCGGCATAGCGGCGTGTTTGCGTGATTAGGAGATGTCAGACGCTGCTAATGTCCAGCCAACATAACGTCCAGACGCAAAAAGAGTTTTATTGCCGATCCGTACAAAATCACGCCCGAAAATGCGCGTCGTCTGACTGTTTTTGCGCATTCCGTGAAAAAATACGTCAATGCGTTCGGACGCACTTTTTCACGTTCGCGGGGAAAAATGCTTTCGTCTGACCCTAGCCTAATTCCACTATTTGCAGCGTCCAAATTTATTGAAGATGTGTGCAATACACTTTACCTTCATGTTAATCATACTCGTGAAGAAAATGAATTGCAATATCTTAGGCCAAACTAGTTGACATTGAAAAAAAAATCTGCTTTTCCCCCAAAATTTATTTGACCTATTATTTGTGATTTTACTTAAAATTTTAATTATTGTGACATAGTAAAACAGTTAGCCAGCTCACAAAACCAAACACAACATTGCAACCAGGTATAAAAAAAAAAAAACAGTGAGCAAAGGAAACTGTAAAACACCTTCATGTAAAATCTTCTACTTGCCAGCATTTCTGTAATGTTTACGAGAGTTTTCTGGATGCTGTATCAGTCGCTCTGCAACTTTAGAAATACAAAAATACGGTATGTTTTCAGGTTCTTTACATGGAAACATTGAAAACTACAGAAAATGAAGTGTTAAATTGGTAAACAGCATATCGTTGAATATTAATAAAATGGAATTGAAAAATGTCATCCAAAGCTATGAAGCCATAAGTTTAGATTTGATTTGGCCATGTTAATTTTTGCAGGTTCATTTGCAGCTGATCTTGTTTTATGAATAAAGCCTTACCTAACCACCTAATTAATTTATTGACAGGGTCAGAATAGGGCCCGAGGAGGGGGTGGGGACACTCAGCTCACCATGCCCATGTAAAGTAAATTATAATAAATTAAATGGTGGCTAAAGTGTTTCTTTAATGTTCATTTGTTTATATAAAGACATTAGCAAAATTCTAATATAACAATCTATTATGACTTTTGGCCTTATGGACAGGCAGATGGGTAATAAATAAAAAGAATACTGATTAAAACATCACTCTGGTTTTATTTTAGCAATACATATCAAGAAAAGGCTGATCCACTGAACAAGTCAGTGGGAACACAATGCATCAGTGAAAACAGATTTTTGAAAACTAATTTTATTGTGGCCAGAAACCAAACTCTAAAAACCAACGTGTGGTGATCACCAAAACAAATACACACAACATGAAAGAAAATTAAAAACAACAAGTATTCCTGTTTGGTATAAGAATCAGCATGTGTGTCCAGTATATAGTTCACTCACACATGTGACAATATACTTAGTACTGGGGTAGCAATGTGAGCTGGGGCATAAATCGTGCGTAGATGGTCCGCAAATAATCACGTATATTGAAAATGAGAACCCCAAAGAGAAACCTCCAAAAATTCACTTCACTAATATTAGGCTATAGATTGATGGATAATAAGGCTGAATAGCAAATGCATGTGCCCACAATGAGGTACAGAGTAATCAGCAGCAAGCAAACAATGATGCAGTAATAATAAGCCAAACACTGGCAAAAAATTGAGAGAAGGGAGATTTGGGGGATAGGGTAAATAGCTCACAGCTACTGAAACGTACCCGACGCGCGTTTCGCCTTACACAGGCTCGTCAGGAATTTCTTCATACTCAATGGGTTTCAATACCTCCAGCATCTTGTGACACAATTACATTGGTTTCATCTCGTGTATTTCAGGTGTGTCATTACCACTACTTTTGTAGTGGGTTATCATTCAGCAATACATATCAGTTTCCCAAAATGTGCCTTTAAAACAACGACTATTCATCAATAAATAGTAATATAAATATAAAGAAATATTCTAAAATTATTTACTTGGTTTCAAAAGTCAAAAAGTGGTAAAATTGTTATCCTAGGTCCGGATAGACTCTGGAAAATAGTTACATTGGTGAAGAAAAATCATGTGTGTTAAGCTTTTGACCAAACCCCCTATGATATACAAACATAAAAAAACATGCACAGGCGCGATTGCGTATATTGCCACAATTTCTTGTTGATATTAATTCATCAATCAGATCAAAGAATAAAATAGTACAGTGCAGTATTTTAATACAACAATAAAAAATATTTAAAATACAAAAAACAAACTCACCTCCTCCTGAGGAAGTGGGACGGATCCCATGAAACGTGTTGAGCTGTGTGATTGTGAGCTCCTAAGACTAATCAGTGGACAGCACCTTGGATCGCACAGGACCAGCTATCTTCCACTTGTTGCGGTTGGAGACTGATGATTGTTTGAACGGGAGGTTTAAGAGACTGTGGCAAAAATGCATATGTACATTTTGTAGGTTTGTTTGTACTTATTGTTTTATCCCCGAGGAAGTGCGTTTACTGCACAAAACGCGTTGGATCCTTATTTTATGTTATTTTATGTTGTACTTTGTACACCCCAAATACATTTTCTGTGAATACTCTGGATGGTGGTTTGGTGGTTCCTGTGGCGGCAAGGATTTCCAGATCCAAATTCCAAGAGCGACAGATGCGGGGCAGAATCTTCGTTGAGACGATAAGTTATAAAGATTATCCATCTTGTGAGTGCTATCCTATTAGGGGCATCTCTTGTTAAAAAATTTTTTTTTTCTGGTTGCGCTATGAGTTGTCGTTTTTTACCTCCATAGATTCCCATCTTTTCCATATTTATTTCATTACGCTGTCAAGACGTCCAAGGGAGAGTCGTCTGGGATATCTGGAGGTTGTATTTTTCTTTAATACTATCTGTTTGTCACACTCCAATTTTTCGTATACATTTTGTAGGTGCCAGTTGTTTGTGAGTTTGTTTTTTGTATTTTAAATATTTTTTATTGTTGTATTAAAATACTGCATTATAGTATTATTCTTTGATCTGCTTGATTCGCAGATGGATTAATATCAACAAGAAATTGTGGTGATATACGCAATTGCGCCGGTGCATTTATTTCTGTAAATAGTTACATTGTAAAAGCTCACAGTGTTAACATTAAACCAATCAAGAATTTGATGGAGGCGACGTGACTGCTGGGTGAGTACTGGCTAACGTTTGGCTAATACGTTTTTGGACACTACCTTTTTATATGTTCTGCCAAATCAAGAACTGGCAGAATGTGAAAGAAAATATACTCCAAAACCTTGATGGCTTGCCAAAAGCCATCACTGTTAAGATCGAGGGTCTGTGCACTAGTGCGTGATTTGCTATCTGGCTTTCTAACCTTCGAAAAAACCAGAAGAGCTGGAAATGTATCAATGTTCTTTTTTTAATTTAAATTTGTCAAGTGGATTGTCAACCTGGCAAAACTTACTGTTTACAGAAGACTCCTAAATGTTGCACTAGAACAATTTTATTGGTTTGACAACTGTAAAACTGTAGCAGATATATGTGTAGTGGGCAGTAATGCACATTTTGTAAATGTCTCTCTTTACACCATATTATGAAGCTTTTTCATCAGTTTGTTTCGTGCTGATCAACCTCAAACAAGATGGTTATGTTCTGGACTTTATTTGAGTCAAGTAATGTAAACTAAAAGGTATAGCATAACATGAAACTTGACTGCAAAGTTAATTTGGAAACATGCTGTATACATTTGTTAGCTATTATAATTGCAGAGTTGTCACCATTGCCACATTCAAGCTCTAACAAGGCACACCTGGTAAAGTACACAGTCTCAAACACAGAGGCATCTCCATTGCTCCTTATTTGATTGTCACGGCACGCACCGTGGGTGCCGGGGAAAGGGCAAGTAGGTGCCGTTCCCCTCTCAGGTGCAAGTTCCTGTCAGGATTTTACCACTGCCTGGTCTGGTGTCCAGAATCTCAAGGATCTATTCCAGGTTTCCTCTCACCTCTCCAGCCTCAGGTGTGGGCTGGGCCTGGACTACCCATATAATCAGGCCTCACCATTCAGTGAATGCTTCTGCATTGTTCTTCCTTGCAAGTCTCATTGTGTGCCAGTCCTGCGTGCTATGCACATCACCTGTCTGAGACCCTTCATATCGAACTCAGCTCTCCCCTCGTTCCTCCATCTGAACCCAAACTTTATAAGACCTGCAGAAATCTCCACTCTCTGAATCCACAGCAATTCTCTGCCGATATATCCGTACTGCTCTCGTCTGTCCTATCTCTCTCCTGTCCTAATGAAGCCATCAACCGCTACAACTCTACTCTTTCCTCCACCCTTGATAAGTTGGAGCCATCAAAACCCTGGTCAATGAGGCAAACAAAACTTGCAACCCTGGCAGAACAAATTGACATCTCTAAAGATGTTCTAGAACTGCTGAACGCTATTGGAGAAAGACCCGCTCCCACTGACTTTCTTCACTATAAATTTATGCTCCAGTCCTACAGCTCTGCCCTCTTCCTAGCCAAGCAGTCATATTTTACAGCCCTCATACACACCCACTCCCGGAACCCAAAATGCCTGTTCACCAGCTTCATTCCCTTCTCTGTCCTTTAAGGACCAAGAGGTCCTTAAACTACTACGATCCTCTCATCCCACTACCTACCCCCTCGACCCCGTTCCTTCACATCTTGCCAAAACCCATTCTGTTTGTTTTGTACCATCCTTGACCCATACCTTTAATCTGTCTCTAACCTCTGGGGTCTTTCCTGCTCCCCTCAAACATGCCACAGTAGTCCCAATCCTAAAAAAACATCCTGGATCCAACTGCTCCCTCTAACTACCGCCCTGTTCCCCTGCTCCCTTTTGCCTCCAAACTCCTCGAAAAGCTTTTGTATGCCTGTTTGATTGACTACCTCAACACCCACTCTCTCCTTGACCCTCTGCAATCTGGATTTCGCTCACTGGACTCAACAGAATTGGCTCTTGAGAAACTGACCAATGACCTTGCACCTGCTAAATCCAATGGGTACTACTCACTGCTGATCCTTCTTGACCTCTCTGCCGCCTTTGATACAGTTGACCACTCAATCCTCCTTCAAACTCTTAGTGATATAGGCCTTCAAAGTACTGTTCTTTCATAGTTCACTTCTAACCTGTCCCAATGATCATTTAGTGTCTCACTTGCTGGAAGTACCTCCTCCCGGCAGCCTGTCTCTGTTGGGTGCCCCAAGGATCAGTACTGGGCCCTCTACTTTTTTCAGCCTACACTGCCTCTCTAGGAAAACTGATCAGCTCCATTGGATTCCAGTACCACCTATATGCTGATGCCACTCAAATTTACCTCTCCTCCCCTGATCTCTCTCCAGCTCTTCTGGATCAAGTCACTGACTATCTCTCTGCTGTCTCAAATTGGATGGCTTCCCGCTTCCTTAAACTCGATCTTGCCAAAACGGAAATTCTCGTCATTCCTCCCTCCAAGAAGAACTCAATACCACCTAGCTCTCTACGAGTAAATGGAACGCCCATTAGCCCAACACCCAAGCTCGCTGCCTTGGTGTCACATTTGACTCTGACCTAACATTCTCTTCTCACATCCAGACCGTGACCAAATCCTGTTACTTTCAACTCAAAAACATTGCCCGTGTCCGCCCCTTTCTGACACAAGATACCGCAAAAGTGCTGGTTCATGCTCTTGTCATTTCACAACTTGACTACTGCAACTTGCTCCTTATTGGCCTCCCCAACTCCCGTATTGCCCCTTTGCAATCTGTAATGAATGCAGGGGCCAGGCTTATTTTTCTCAAACGCACCTTTTCTCTACGTATGTAGAGCAACAATTTTTTTTTCAGATCCTCAGAGTTCTTTGCCATGAGGTGCCATGTTGAACTATGAGTGAGAGCAATAACACCAAATTTAACTCACCTGCTCCCCATTCACCCTGAGAACTTGTAACACTAACGAGGCACGTGGCCAGGGAGGGAAAATGTGTAATTGGGCCCAATTTGGACATTTTCATTTAGGGGTGTACTCACTTTTGTTGCCAGCGGTTTAGATATTAATTGCTGTGTGTTGAGTTTTTTTGAGGGTTACAGCAAATTTACACTGTTATACAAGCTGTACACTCACTACTTTACATTGTACCAAAGTATCATTTCTTCAGTGATGTCATATGAAAAGATCTAATAAAATATTTACAAAAATGTGAGGGGTGTACTCACTTCTGTGAAATACTGTATATATAAAACCAGGAAGTCATCACTCAACCTTTACGAAGCATAACAGGCGGGTGCCTATCATGACAAATAGACACAGTATCACAGTATGGTACTGTAGCGGAGGCTATTTGAACTATGTGTGTGGACTGTTGTGCTTTGTACTGTTGCTCGAGCTTTCACAGGAGACATGCAGCCTGTCACCACTGTGGGGGAATTCCCCCTCCCTTGTTTGCTCAGCCTATTGCATGGGAGGAGGAAGTTGTTTGATACAGGAAGTTTGAGGGTAACGCAAAGGATTCTGGAATGTGTAGTTTGGAGTACAGAGAAACTTATGCAACCGGCCAGTAAGAAGACTACATCTCCCAGCAGTGCCCGGGAGGAGCCCGTGTTTTTCCTGGAGAGGAAGAGCATGTGCGGGAGGGAGAGCAGGCAGAGAGGTCGAGACGAGTGGCGTGAACGGTCCTGTGTGGCGGATCGATTCGACCGGTTCGATTCGACTGATCAGCATTCATCACTAGGTCCCCGAAGTGCAGGGAAGGAGCTGCCAAATGCATCTGAAACAAACCCTGCAGAATTGATCGGAAAAACTGCTGCAAAACCGCCGAATCAATCCGAAAAAACAACAAATCATTCTGAAAAGCAGCCAAAAAGAGCCAACAAGCCTCCAAACATGGTAAAACAAAAAAACGCAAATTTTAAAATGCGTTTGCAAAAAATACAAAAAAACTACTGCATGAAAATGCCTGGAAATAATATATAAGGTCCTATGAATAATACTAAAAAGGTCTGTTACAGAAAAAGAAACAACATTTTAAAACAAAATTGGGAAATTGCAAATTAAAAGAATAAACAGTTGAATTAATATTTAGGAAAAAGAGATTATTTTTTTTACATTGAAACCTATGGGATTCGTCTGAATAAAACACGTCAAATAAAACCATTGAAAATCAGGGCATTTCACTGACATTTTGGTGCTGTTAGGTGTTCTGTGTATAGATTAACCATCAGGGGGTTCACTGCCGATGAAGATCACTGTATTTAACTGGCAATTCGCCAATATTTGCACCGTACGGAGAAATTCACTGTTCGGTGCAATTCAGAAGCCAGTTTGGCTCTCTTTGAATAACCCTGTAACTGTTCAGTTAATAGACCCCAATACGTAGCAATGACAGAGTTCTCTGTAAGCGCTGCGAAAACTGTTGGCGCTATATAAATGATGACAATAATAATAACATGGCAAAATGTTCTACAACACAGTAATATACCATCTGTAAATATGTTACGATTTTTCCTCGAAAAATTAATCAATTTTTATCCAAAAGAACATTTCATCACGTTTGGTAAACAAGGCACTCGAAATGCAAGAAAACACCTGGTGTAAATAAACATTTGCAAAATACTCACAGACCAGATGCCAAGTCTATATAGCATCTGAATGTTGTGCAAACCTTCTTATTGAAATGCAGGTGTATATATAAATGCTGTATGCAGTAATTTAAGAAGTCAGTTTTTCAAAATCCTGTATCTGTTTTATGTTTAAGCAGTATTTGCTGTGAACCTAAATTTGGATAGAAATTGAAAAAACATTAAGCAACACCTCCTGCATGTGCTTTAGTTTGTTTTACATGCTAGGCTAAAATCAGTGGTAATAAATGTAAAAAGTGTGTGTATATACAGTATATACCCATATACCCACTCAATGGCAACTTTCTTAGGCACACCTGTTCGAAAGCTTGATAACACAAATTGCTAATCAGTGACTATATACAGAATGCACCTGTAAACATGTAACATAGTGAATATATTTATTTTCTATTAATCTGTATATTTGTGCTATTTTTTTTAATATCTTGCATTTTATTACTTTGTATTACTGTAACAACTGTAACAATTTAATGTTGTTGAACCCAGGACATACTTGAAAACGAGAGAAATCTCAATGTATCCTTCCTGGTAAAATACTTTATAAATAAATCAGCCAATCACACGGCAGCAACTAAGTGCATTTAGGCATCTAGGCGTGGTGAGGATGACTTGCTGAAGTTCAAACCGAGCATCAGCATGGGGAAGACAGGGGATTTAAGAGATTTTGAACGGGGCATGGTTGCTGTTGCCAGACAGACTAGACTGAGTATTTCAAAAACTGCCGATCTGCTAGGATTATCACACACAACCATCTCTAGGTTTTACAGAGAATGGTCCGGAAAAAAGAAAATATCCAGTGAGCGTCTGTTTCGAGGACGAAAATGCCTTGTTGATATTAGAGGTCAGATGAGAATGGTTTGAAATGATAGAAAGGCAACAGTAACTGTCAGGCTCCCCGCCGACGACTGCACAGTGCCTGCCATATATGTCCCTGGGCAGCACATGAAGAGTGCTACTCACCCCTGGCTGAGCCCATACCAGGTACATTGGCACTATCTTCTACAACGCTGTGTCCAGCCCTGTCGTGCACAAGCCAGATGAGACTCCCCACACTGCAGTTCCTTACCATGACCCTTTGGCGGATTACCTTCCACGCAGTGAGTTCTCCTTTGAGAGTAATTCAGAGTGAGATTCAGACGTAGAAGATCTGGATAACTTATCGTCGCTGGACGATTTATTGCTTTCACGCGGGCAAGAGAAAAGAACCAGGTACATTCGCACTGCCGTTCCTAAGCCCGAAGTGACACACTGCACTGCTGCACCCTACTATGATCTGGCAACCTACCAGTGCCACTCCATCAAACCGCAGCCTAAGAAACCCACCTCAAGATCAAGGGCCAGAGAACCGGATATATCGGTACCACCATCACCACGCCTGAAGGCTCGCTTGTCATAGAACTCTTGCCACCAGGTTTCCTCTATGGCTCAAATGGGACAATTGTACACGAGACTGATTTTAAAGTCTTCAAGAACCTTGCGAGTGCCCGGAGGTTACTCCTGAAAAAACCCTATGCTGGACATTTCTCCTACTAAAGACTCCCAGCTCATGAGCAAGCTTTGTTGGCCGCCCTGGAGTTCGGCCTTAAGGGGGGGTTCTGTCAGGCTCCCCGCCGATGACTGCACCGTGCCTGCCATATATGTCCCTGGGCAGCACATGAAGAGTGCTGCTCAGCCTCAGTCCTGGCTATCCAGCACTGAGAGGGGTTAACAGTGAATGACAGTGCACACACACACACCAGACCCTTGCTGGGAATAAAAGTACCTTTCCTCCCTTCCAGCAGGGTCTTTGCATTAAGTGTCTTTTCCTGCTTAAGCTCAGACATACTCTGCATTACTCCTGACATACCTGTGTATCAGACATGGCTTACCTATTTGACCACGGCTTCTGGATATCCCTCTGTACTGCGCAAAGATCCCTCCTGTGTCCTGTGTACAGCACCCTTGTGTTCTCCTCCTCAAGGTACCTCCAAAGTTCCCAGCATTTCCATAGTTCTCAAGTGTCCTCCAAGTATCCTGGTACCTTCTGTCTCAAAGTGTCCCCCCCTCAAGCATTCTCAAGACCCCCTGCTGTATACAGTTTCCTGGTACCCCTTTCATCCACCCTGGTCATCTCTCTGCAACCCCAGTATATCACCAGTACTGGCTCTCCTGCTTCTGTCTCCACCCGTGTACCCTCAGGTGTCTCCTTCAAGTGTTATTGTTCACTGCATACGAGGCTCGTACCCGCAAGGCCAGTACCCCTCCGGTGCTGATCCTGACAGTAACTCAAATAACCAATCGTTAGAACCTAGGTATGCAGAATACCATAAAACATGTCAAACCTTGAAGCAGATGGACTACAGCAGCAACTTTGGGTCCCCGCAAAGGGAATTTGGATGTAGCCCTTTTAAAAATGGAGGCTCAATGGATTTATTGACTGGCAATAATGGCCCCCATACGGATGAATGAAGGAGTCAACTTCACTCCCTTTATTCATAATTAATGTCAGGTTGCTATATCCTGGAGATATATCCATGCATGGAAATAGGATAAAATTTAACTGCTCACTATTAGGAGGTTGTGGGAGTCATGTGCTTGGGCTGTAGATCCATGTTGGTGCTCGTATAGAGAGGCACTAGCTTTTATCCTTGATGGATGTTATATTGGGTAGACCAATATATGGAAATAGGATAAAATTTAACTGCTCACTATTAGGAGGTTGTGGGAGTCATGTGCTTGGGCTGTAGATCCATGTTGGTGCTCGTATAGAGAGGCACTAGCTTTTATCCTTGATGGATGTTATATTGGGTAGACCTACTCTTTATGATAGGTGGATTTATTGATGGTTATTACAGTAGGACACTCACATATGTGAGGTATTACTTGGTATATGTGTTTTCGTGGTTCATCTACTGGCTGTTACATTTTGACCATCTTGAGGGTCATAGCTCTACTATTCAAAAGGGAATACTAGCCACGGACTATTATTCCCCACTATAACCCTAACTTGTCATTATTATACATGCACTATGTTTATGGTGATGTGTTTTGTCTTAGTCTTTTGCTGGGTTATGTGGTGTAATATTTGTGCTTATGATTCATTAGTTTTTTCTTGTATCAATGACGTTTATATTTTTTTATGTTATTGTAATGCTACCTCGTACTTTGCTGTGGAGAGACACAGTGAAGAAAAAAATATTTGATCTCCTGCTCATTTTGTATATTTGCCCACTGACAAAGAAATGATCAGTCTATAATTTTAATGGTATTTTTATTTTACCAGTGTGAGAAAGAATAACAATAAAAACATCCAGAAAAACGCATTTCAAAAAAGTTATAAATTGATTTGCATTTTAATAAGTGAAATAAGTATTTGACCCCTTTGCGAAACATGACTTCAATCTTGGTGGCAAAACCCTTATTGGCAATCACAGATGTCAGATGTTTCTTGTTGTTGGCCACCAGGTTTGCACACATCTCAGGAGGGATTTCGTCTCCCTCCTCTTTGCAGATCCTCTTTGCAGATCCTCTCCAAGTCATTAAGGTTTTAGGGTTGATGTTTGGCAACTCAAACCTTCAGTTCCCACCACAGATTTTCTATGGGATTACCCAAGGTTTGACAGTAGATGGCTCTGTCCATTGTCCATCTGATGCAGTGAAGTTGCCCTGTCCCCTAGCAGCAAAACACCCCCAAAGCATAATGTTTCCACCTCCATGTTTGACGGTGAGGATGGTGTTCATGGGATCATAGGTGGCATTCCTCCTCCTTCAAACACAGATGCCAAAGAGCTCGATTTTGGTCTCATCTGACCACAACCTTGCAGGCACTGCAGGATTTCAGTCCTACGCAGCGTAGTGTATTACCAATCATTTTCTTGGTCACTATAGTCCCAGCTGCCTTGAGATCATTGACAACATCCTCCCGTGTAGTTCTGGGCTGATTCCTCACCATTCTCACTATCATTGAAATGCCACGAGGTGAGATCTTGCATGGAGCCCCAGACCGAGGGAGATTTACAATTATTTTGTGTTTCTTCCACTTGCGAATAATCAAACCAACTGTTGTCCCCTTTTCACTAAGCTGCTTGGTGATGGTCTCGTATCCCATTTCAGCCTTGTGAAGGTGTACAATCTTGTTCATGACATCTTTGGATAGCTCTACCATGAGCTATCCAAAGATGTCATGAACAAGATTGTACACCTTCACAAGGCTGAAATGGGATACGAGACCATCACCAAGCAGCTTAGTGAAAAGGGGACAACAGTTGGTTTGATTATTCGCAAGTGGAAGAAACACAAAATAATTGTAAATCTCCCTCGGTCTGGGGCTCCATGCCACCTATGATCCCCTGGTCTTGGCCATGGTGGAGAGTTTGGAGTGTGATGGCATCTGTGGACAGGTGTCTTTTATACAGGTGACAAGCTAAGATTAGGTGCATTCCCTTTAAGAGAGTTACCTGTATAAAAAGACACCTGGGAGCCAGAAATCTTGCTGATTGATAGGGGATCCGTTACTACAGTTAAACCTTTTAGGTGTTATACCTCTCCAGGGATCAGTTACTTATTTCACTCATTAACCCTTTCGCTGCTGAGGCTTTTCCCGCCCCTGTGCTGAGGTCATTTTTTACCTGTTTTGCGCATCATGTTTAAACCTGTTTTGAAGGCTTATTTTAGTATATGACATTGACATATTATATATCGTTCTTTCCGTCAGACTCGGTAGATTCATAATATGTCATTATTATATGTATACGTTATGTCATGTTTGTATATTATAACAAAAAATGCAATAAAATATGTATTTTCAATAATTTACAGCGTGTAAAGTGTTTTTTTCCACATTTTAACATGCGAGCAATTGCGGTTATATTTTGTATGGGGTGCGCTTGTTAAAAAAATTAGAGATGGGGTCTCGTTACATTTTTTTTTGGGGAAAATGACACCATTTTTAACAAACGCACCGCATACAAAAATCGTTAATGCAGCATCATTGTTCACATTATAATTGAAATGGGAACAATATTGCTGCATTAACAAACCAAAAAAAATAAAAAAAAAGTGTTTATTTTTTTTTTTAAATTTTTATTTTTAATTTTTTTTATTTTTATTTTTCTTTTTTTTTTTTTTTTACAATTTTTTTTACTTTCATGTTTGGTATCGTTGGAACGGCCATGCTCTGGCCGATCCAACGATATCAAAATTTAACCCCTAACTGCCACGGATCGGGAGATAGGGAGTTCATTGGAACTCCCTATCTCCACAGTTCGTGGCAGTTAGGGGTTAATGCTAGACGCACGATGACGCCAGTCCTCTGGGGGAGTTCCCGGAAGCTTGGCCGACATCCAAGATGTCGGCCAGCTCCCGGGAAGGATCGCAAATCGGCGCTTTTCAGCGCCGATTTGCGATCCAGCTCCCCAGGGGTTAATGCCAGGCATCATTTGGAAGGGCAGGCTGTGCCCTTCCAAATGATGCCTGGGTTAAGCCCCTGTGAGCCGCCGATCGGGAGGGAGAGAGGTCCGAAGGACCTCCCCCCCCTCCCTTTCAGGCGCCTCCTCCGCACATGCGGGGGGGGGCGCCTGAGTTAGGTGTCATCGCGGGGGCGCGATGACACCTAATAATGGCGGCCACTGCTCCGGATGCCGGGCTGACATCCAGGATGTCAGCCCGCACCGGAGGGGCCAGCGATCGGCCGGAACCCGGCCGAACGCTGACCCCAATGCGAGGACGCGCTCAGCGCGTCCTCCGCATACCAGCGGGAATGCTGAGGACGCGCTCAGCGCGTCCTTAGCATTCAAGTGGTTAAAATGCAAATCTATTTATAACTTATTTGAAATGCATTTTTCTGGATGTTTTTGTTGTTATTCTGTCTCTTACTGTTAGAATAAACCTACCATTAAAAATATAGACTGATCATTTCTTTGTCAGTGGGCAAACATACAAAATCAGAGGGGATTAAATAATTTTTTCCGTCACTGTAGCACCTCAGTATGATCCCTTCTGAGTTTTTATAGTCAGCATCAACGTTGCCTGATTTTATTGAATTTTCCTTCTCTGGATAACCAAAATTCTAGGTAGCTGCAACGACAGTGATTTTCACTGTTGTTTGCAACAACAGTGAAAGTCAGTGGTTAGTAAAAGACCTTTCCAGTGTCGAAATGGCTCTCTCCAAAGTTTAAAACTAACAGGGTTATTCAAAGAGATCTGATTTGTAGCCGAAAGCTAACCGAACAGTGAAATTCAGCGTATGGTTACCTTTCCTGGCCATTCGGCTATTCAGAGAGCAGGCAGTTCGCCAAATCTTGGTGAATTGCCTGCACATACGGTGCCTGTTCGAGGGAAGTGAAATCCCCATAGAGAAGCAATGGTTCGTCTATTCAGAGAACATAAACAGCAGTGAAAGGTTCTCTATATGCCCTGCTGTTCGGTGGTCTCATTCGACAGATTTATTCAGGATATTCCCATAGGCTTCAATGTTAAAAATATTCCCTTTTTAGTTCAATATTTAATAAACCGTTTATTATAATATTCTGCAGTAAAGAGTCTATTTATAGATTTTTTTTAGGATCTTTTAGGTATTTTTGGGGATTTTCATGCAATTTTTTTTCAATCGTTTTTTCTTTTTTCTGTAACATTCCTTTTTATTATCATTCATTGGATCTTATATGTAAATTTCAGACATTTTCGCTCTGTAGTTTCTTTGCAAACAGTGTTTCACTTTTCAAATATTCAAGCGTACTGTTTTTTTTTTTCACTCCATTTGTCTGCGGTGTCGGCTTTTTCCGGCGGCTGCTCTGCGCTCTGATCGGCGGCTGCTCGGGTTCCTCCGGTGTGTTCGGCCTGGGTAAATCCAGCTGTTTTACGGGTTTTTGTGAGTTCGGCAGGTTGGCGGTGAGTGTTCGGCGGGTTTGCGGCGGGTTTTCCTTGCACTTCGGGGACCCTGTGGTGCTTGCTGAATACACCGCAGGGTCGCCAAAATAGGATCGCCAAATTGAAGCGAACGAAAAGTCACCGAACAAACGGTGACTTTTCGATTCTCTTTGAATAACACTGTAAAAGCTCCGTTCTATGCATTTTGTTTCCTGAATATACAGTTGTGTTCAAAATTATTCAACCCCCAATGCTGTAAAGGGTTTTAGGGAATTTAGTGTACATTTGTAATTGTATTCAGAATGAAATCCTACAAGGATTTTTTTAAAGAACCATATGCAACTAAAATGACATCAATTGGTTTTGTAATACAGTAGTAAATGTTTCTTTTGTGAATTCTTCATTGACACAATTATTCAACCCCTTAAAGACTACCACTCTGAAGAACAGAGGTTCATTCAAGTGTTTTCAATCAGGTATTGAAAACACCTGTGGATGTCACAGAGCAGCAATAAAGCATAATAAGCACCAATTAGGCAGCTTTAAAATGACTGTGATACTCAGCTCCTTCTAGACATTTACTGGTGTGGTTACAAACATGGTGAAGTCAAGAGAAGACAAGAGAAGAGGTGATTACTCTTCACAGGAAGGGCAATGACTATAAGAAGATTGCAAAGATGTTAAACATACCAAGAGAGACCATAGGAAGCATCATTCGCAAATTCAAGGCAAAGGGCACTGTTGAAACGCTACCTGGTCGTGGCAGAAAGAAGATGCTGACTTCGACTGCTGTGCGCTACCTGAAGCGTAGAGTGGAGAAAAGTCCCCGTGTGACTGCTGAGGAACTGAGAAAAGATTTGTCAGATGTGGGTACTGAAGTTTCAGCTCAGACAATACGGCGCACACTGCATATTGAAGGCCTCCATGCCAGAACTCCCAGGCGCACCCCCTTGCTGTCTCCAAAGAATAAGAAGAGTCGACTGCAGTATGCCTAAAGTCATGTGGACAAACCACAGAAGTTTTGGGATAGTGTTCTGTGGACTGATGAAACAAAATTAGAACTGTTTGGGCCCATGGATCAATGCTATGTTTGGAGGAGGAAGAACAAGGCCTATGAAGAAAAGAACACCTTGCCTACTGTGAAGCATGGCGGGGGGTCAATCATGCTTTGGGGCTGTTTTGCTTCTGCAGGTACAGGGAAGCTTCAGCGTGTGCAAGGTACCATGAATTCTCTTCAGTACCAGGAGATATTGGATGACAATGTGATGCAGTCCATCACAAACCTGAGGCTTGGGAGACGTTGGACCTTTCAACAGGACAATGATCCCAAGCATACCTCCAAGTCCACTAGAGCATGGTTGCAGATTAAAGGCTGGAACATTTTGGAGTGGCCATCGCAGTCTCCTGACTTAAATCCGATTGAGAACCTCTGGTGGGACTTAAAGAAAGCAGTTGCAGTGCGCAAGCCTAAGAATGTGACTGAACTGGAGGCTTTGCCCATGACCAATCGGCGAAGATACCCGTAGATCGCTGCAAGACACTTGTGTCAAGCTATGCTTCACGTTTAAAAGCTCTTATAACTGTAAAAGGATGTTGTACTAAGTACTAAGATTGAATGTCACTTGGGGGTTGAATAAAACTGATAATGATGTGAGGACAGAAAAGACATTTGTGGTTATTTCATTATAAATGTTATGTTATATTTGTCTGACCTACACGTGCCTCTTTGATTTAATTGTAAGCAAGATGACTGAATGATCAAAATCAATGTCAAACTGGCCAAAACACTCAATTTCAGTGGGGGTTGAATAATTTTGAACACAACTGTATGTCCAATAAAACTATTCTTTACATGATATTTGTTATATTCAATCTTTGTATATTCTCTACCCACAACACAAAACATAACAGAGGCATCGGGCAACCAGAGAAGCCTTTATTACATTTAATAAAGTACAATTGTTTATTTGGTACAGGTTCCAATTTAGGTTTTACGTCGTGTAACGTGATCGTAGATGACAACTTGTGTGTAAAGATCAGTTTGGATAGAAGTTCGAGTTGAGTTATCTCCAGGGGAGGCCTAAAACATACATTAAAAACAGTTACTTGTTTTGCAGTATGATGTAATAAGTATTTTGTTTAGTAAAGTCAGTTAATTTTATCTACACAAATGAGAAACACACTGAGCAGGATAATAATAGGACTATAAAATCAGTTGTTCCCATGTGGTTTATTAGCAAGTTGGGAATTAAACCAGAGGTTAGTACATTAGACAAAAAAGAATATTTGAAAAAATCTTGTTATTTTAGCCAAATCTGATGTCACCATGTCAGTTCAGTCACTTCAGCGATTCGGTTTTTAGTTATTTAGCATAGTAATTAAACTGGAAGTCGATGCAACACAATATCAGGTATCAAGATATGACGAGCAGCTAAATTTAGTGGGACACTAGGCACAAAAAATGGGAGGTTAAAGTAAATGGTTAATTGTTAATCCTTCCTGACTGAGCTGTTAACCTTAGTGTCTCTATTGTATCTGTTCTAGTATGTGCAAACTGCTATATTTGTGTCTCAACTCGTAATCAAATGGTGCCGCTAGTTGACACCAGCAGAGGCTCAGCACACTGCTGCTGCTACAATCTCCTGGAGTCCATAGGACTTCATGGTACCCTATGTGAGTTGGTAGTGGTGTCATGCAGAGTTGGCGAAAGGACACTGAAAAATATCTGTTCCCATTTTCTTTCTGCATGCAACCATAACCTTGCTTGTTATCCTCCAGCTGCTGCCAACCATTACAAAGTATTATTATTATTGTTATCAAGCGCCAAAACATTCCGCAGCGTTGTACATAAGATGCAATGGGTAAAGACAGGACAAATCTACAATACATAATGGAGGCAGGTCTGAATTCCTGGCAGCAGATACAGGAGGACATGAGGGCCCTATTCCTGTGGGAACTTGGAATCTTGAAGGGTGAGGGGATTAGAAACAGGAGGTAGGGACTGCAGTGATGAGTTAATGCAGGGAGAGGTGAGGAACGTTTTTGGGTTGGTCAGATGTCTTGTTACAGAGTCAGGTGGTAGGCTTCCCTAAACAGAAGGGTCTTTAGGGAGCGTTTAAATGAAGCCAGATTTGGGGACAGTCTGTTATTGTGAGGATGCCCATTCCATAGGGTTGGCACCACACGAGAAAAATCCTGCAATCTGGCATGTGTAGAGGTAATGATGGAGGATGCCAGACATAGGTCATTGTTGGATCTTAGGGGATGGACTGGGGTGTATCTGGTGACTAGTGAGGACAGGTAGTGAGGGGCGGCGTTAGTGAGGGTTTTGTAGGTCAGGGTGAGTAGTTTGAATTTGATTCTGCTGTGGATGGGGAGCCAGTGGAGAGATTCTCAGAGAGGAGCGGCAGAGACAGTGCAACGGGTGAGATGGATAAGCCGGGCTGATGTGTTTAGGAGGGACTGCAGGTGGGAGAGACGGGAGATAGGATGGTCAGTCAGGAAGTTGTTGCAGTAGTCCAGGCCTGAGATAACAAGAGAGTAGATAAATTGG
Source organism: Leptobrachium leishanense (assembly GCA_009667805.1). Taxonomy (NCBI): domain Eukaryota; kingdom Metazoa; phylum Chordata; class Amphibia; order Anura; family Megophryidae; genus Leptobrachium; species Leptobrachium leishanense. The sequence goes on from CM019063.1 coordinate 345,610,849, forward strand.
TGGTGTTGGCAGTCAGAAATGGACAAAGTTTGGCAATATTGCAGAGGTGATTGCGACAAGATGAGGAGAGTGATTGGATATAGGGGCTGAAGGAAAGACTGATGTAGAGAGTCACTCCGAGACAGCGGACATGGGCTGAGGGAAGGATGGTGATACCGTCCACAGTTATGGAGAAGTCAGAAATTGAAGAGATGGAGTTAGAAGGGGGAATAAGAAGGAGGTCGGTCTTGGACATATTGATCTTCAGGTAGTGAGAGGCCATCCAAGCAGAGATCCCAGACAGGCAGTCACTGACTTGAGAGAGAACAGATGCAAGAGATCGGGAATGGAGAGGTAGATCTGAGTGTTGTCAGCGTATAGGTGATACTTAAAGCCATAACTGGTGATGAGTATACCCAGTGAGGAGGTATAGATGGAGAAGAGCACAGGACCTAGGACTGAGCCTTGGGGTATGCCGACTGACAGAGGCATTGAAGAGGAGGATTTGCCAGCAAGGGATACAGAAAATGATCTATTGGAGAGGTAAGAATTTAGCCATGAGAGGGTGGTATCACAGACACCAAGAGAAAAGAGGGTCTTTAGGAGGAGGGAATGGTCAAGTAAGATCAGTATGGAGTAGTGGCCATTGCATTTAGCAGAAAGGAGGTCATTAGTAACCATTGTGAGAGCAGTTTCTGTTGAGTGTTGGGAGCGAAAGCCAATTTGCAGGGGGTCAAGCATGGAGTTGGAGGATACGAAGAGGGTTAAGCGGCTGTAGACTAGTCTTTCTAGCAGTTTTCACGCTAGTGAAAGTAGTGAAACTGGACAGTAGTTTTCAGGAGAATGTGGGTCGAGGGAGGGTTTATTGAGAATGGGTGTGATAGTGGCATGCTTGAAAGGTGAGGGCAATGAGCCAGAAGAAAGGGATAGGTTGAAAATGTGAGTAAGAGCAGGAATGATAGATGAGGACAGAGAAGATAGTAGGTGTGAAGGGATAGGGTCTAGCAGGCAGGTCGTGGGACGTGAGGAAGACGGTAGAGAATGGACTTCATTCTCTGTGGTTGGGGCAAAGAGGCAGAGAGTTGAGGTGGGGTTGGCTGGGGGAGGAGACGTGCTGTATGCTTGTATTGGGATGGTGTTACAAATTGTGAGTGTCTCCTTCATGAAGTAGTCAGCAAGATCTTGACTGCTGAAGTCAGATGGGGGAGGTGGCGCAGGTGAGTAGAGGAGAGAGTTAAAGGTTGAGAACAGTCTTTTAGGGTTGGAAGAAAGAGAACATATAAGAGAGAAGTAAGTTTGTTTGATGAGGTGAAGGCCAGTTGTATAAGAGCGGAGAAGGAACTTATAGTTGATGAAGTCAGCTTCAGAGTGAGATTTCATCCAGGCACGCTCAGCAGTGCGGGAGCATCTCTGTAAGTAGCACGTCTGCTTAGAGTGCCAGGGCTAAAACTGGCGACGTGGAATTTTATGCAGTTGTTTAGGCGCAAGAGAGTCTAGGTCAGAGAGTGTTATTATAGTGGGTTGTGGCACGGTCGGGAAGGTTATGGTGTTAGTGTGGGAGAGGGGGCTATGTATGAGATTAGAGTGTTAATTTACAGTAATCTGCTGTAACAAGCTGAGCCACATGCAAAGTTTTCAACTCGGCTGGAATAGCAGAGGGATCTTTTTGGGGTTACCAAAAGAGCCATTAAGTATAATAGCCCTACTCATTAGTACTAACAGCTCAGGGCAACAATCACAACATTTTGATGTCTGATATAAGTGTCCTCGGGCTGGGTAAATGAGTCCTCCATTTTCCCTGCTTACATCCTTACCTATACATTTTGGACACACATTATCTGGTTTGCGGTAATAAACATCATGAAAACTGACTGTATCTCTTTATAAAATTGATTAATGCTATGCAAAAATGTGTATTTTGTTCTAAACATTCTATTCAAATTTGTCCTTTAATAATTATCCGTAGTGGTATTCTTTATTATTATTTTATTTATTAACTGCCAACACATGCCGCATCACTGTACAAAAGGTAAAATGGGTAAAGACAATACAATTTTACAATACACCAAAAAGGCAAGTCAAAATTGCAACAAACAGATGCAGGAGGTTTTGATGGCCCTATTCCCTTGGGAAATTACAATCTAGATGGGTGACGGCAGAGCTGACATCCCAAGTCTTGGGGCCCCTTACTGAACCACCGATTGGTGCCCCTTCCCTTGCCTGCCCATTTTAGTGAGTTAATCGACAATAAACCTTTTGCTTCCTCTTCTGCATGTCTTATTTTACATGCAGAGTGATAAAAGGGTAAAAAGTATCTCCTGGTGGTCTAGCACTTGCTCTACAACTCTACCCGGAGCAGACCATACTAATCGCTCCTTCAGTAAAGAGTCAGAGTGCTCTGACCAACCCCCGATGCCAAAGCCCAATGGGAAATTTCCCAGTATCCCGTTGGGTAAGTTCTGGATGACACGGATGGGTTCTTATATCTGTATCACACAGGCAAACTGCATAGGGTTTGGCATAGGCTTGGGTCCCTGAACATATGGTGGGCCATCACCACATTGATGGCGGCCCTGGGTGAAGGGGTGAGAAACAGGAGAGGGCCACACGTGCCAATGAGATTCAATTATTTTTATATTTATTGCCAAAGTGATGTTGTGCTCCTGTACTGCCATAACCAGAAATCGTTGCTCCTCTTTGTCTACCTGTAATCCTGACAATCTTCTGCCCTCTTTGCCCGAGTCCAGTCTTATCCCCACCCTTTTATTATCCACTGATATCCTGTATGTCCATGTCTGTGTCCAGTCACATTTCTGTCCCATCAGTCTGTTTCTTGTAAAACCTCTGTATCCTTCCTATATAACCTATTTCTCTCTGTGCCTTATTTCCATCACTCCCGCCCTGTGTTTTGCAGGACTTATTGCCTGTTCTGTTATATTGTACCTTGCTCTCTCCTCTACACAAGACTCAGCATTTGCATCAGCGCATATTGGGCTCATACCTGGTACACACCAGTGCCAACTGCAGACTATGGGCAATACAGAGGCACTTTAACTATAAATGCTATATAATTTAAAAAAATAATATTTGAATATTGTTTCCTGTGGTTTAACCTGAACGTGACACAAAAGACAATCTTTTGACATCTTAAGATTTCTTGATCTTTGCCCAAGTACAAAGCTTATTTATGTAAATATTGGCAATAGCTTTATAAATAAGACATCTGAATTTATCTTGCTAAAACATTAAATACATTCATGCATATGAAGCAGCTGCAGTTAGGTAAACATTATCAATGATAAAGATGTTGGGCTATCTCAGCTGCAAAAACCACAAAGAACATGCTGATCCTAAACCACCAACAACATACAAGGATAATTTAAAGAGATGCTCTACGCACTGTGACTACTCAATGAAAATTTAGTGGTCACTGGTCACAGGTCACAGTGCCCTGAGCAACCTCAGCCCTCTTCCCCCCTCCAGAAAGGACTCTTGGGGGACAGTTTCAGCCCTCCGAGTCGAGGTTATGAGCTCTTCCCAGAAGCGCTGACATATGAGAGCTGACCTGTGTTTCAGGGGATCAGGACCTGGAAGCCGGAACCAATTTAGACCTAGATCCCTCCAACAGATGTCAATGTGCTTGCTTTGAGAGCCATTGGATTAGCTGGAGGCTTGTGGTCCTGTGACATGCTGCAGCTCACTGGAAGCCAGCAGCATGACCAACGGATTGGGAGGGCAGCAAGGCACTGGAGTAAAGGTAAGTTTTATAAGGGTTAAAATGGGACGAGATATGAGTTGGTCAGGATGGATTAATGTTTTTCCCCTCTTTATTTTTACTCTAGAACATCCTGTTACACTCCAGTCCCCCAGATGTTTTACTCAAAGAATTCTGGGAATTGTACTCCAGTAACGTCTGTTGGGCTAGAGTTTGACAGGCCTGCTCTAGTGTATCCCTTTCAATAATCTAAATTCTAACACTGACACACACACATTTCCGATGAAAGCTTCCATAGGAAATTATTGTGATGTGACATAGAGAAACCAGATGCAACAGAAGTGTGTCATAGTCATAGTATTCAAAAGGAAAACAATGTTAAATGCATTTCCGGAAGATGAAATAGGAAGACTGACATGTGTCTTGTTTTATATTTAAGACTGGTGGGCTTGATGGAGCATCTTCTTCCACCTTGCCACATTTACAGAAGAAAAAAAAAAGAAAAAAATATAGATGACATAAATGACCATCATTAACGCACTTTATCACGCACCTAAGCATAAAGTGGCCCAAAACTCCTACTAATCCCATCTTCGCCTAGGTGGTGTGGAAGACCCAAGGAACACCAACTTTCCAGATAGAGACAATAGAATAAACAATGAAAGACTACTTTGGATCGCCAGTGTTGGTGTCACAAGTCACCTGTCATCTGTACTAAAGACTACAATTGTTCTGCATGTTTCTAATTGTTCCATTACATATTTTATTATTCCTTTCAGCCTTCAAATCCTGAAAAAGAATGCTGGGATTAATCCCTAAAGCTTCTTGTAATACAAAAAACTTGAGAAAAAAGTTAAGAAGGTTAGTTGAAAAAAGGGACTAGTCCTGCTTAATACTATCAATTAGAAAATAAGTAACTAATCAGTCTTTCCTCGGCCTGTAAGTCAGCCTACATTTAGATCTCATTCAGAATTCTTCTCTTTTCTTTATGTTGGACAGCAACAGCATTGTTTGAGCACAATTCCAAAATGCTGTAGTGAAAACAAGAAAGAAAATAGCACTGTAAACAAAAACGTGTTTGAAACAAGAATCGGGTGCTTAGAAAACAAGGTGTACAGCGCATGTCTGGGCAATATACTTTCCGCACTGACAAACGTATCCTGTATGCCATCTTTGTATAAAATCACACGTTTCTGGAAATGCCTTTGAGGACTTGGTGTCTGATTATAACTTACTCAGCCTTTGATGTATCTTACGTAGAGCAATACCAGGAAAGCATTGTATACACTTTGCTGCAGCTTAATAAAGAATGGAATTTCTCGATGAATTGCCATAAATCTCATATGCCATGAAGACGGACAGGTACGTGATGAATCCTGCTGTAAGCAAAGCAGGCTCTACAGTTACTGTGGTTTTATCCAAAGCAAATATGAGGATCTTCTCGTTATACAAATAACGCAATAATTATCTCACTGGGCCCCATTCCAAAGGTGATGTTAACTTAACCAGAGCTGTTGTAAACGTACCTACATTTACACCAACCTTGGAATAGGGCCCACTGAATTAGAGTTAAGAATGACTTGCACAGTAGACAGGAGTATATACATGTGTTTGTGTGGAGTATCAGTACATACACTTAAATACAGGAAAACAGCGTCGTGCCTGAGCCTTACAAGGCAGCTGCAACCACCAGACGTATCCAGCCCAGTAACATGTATAAAGGAATAAGTGCAGATGACACCTTTTTTCTTGTTATGTTTTATACATACACATAATTGTAGGGGTGAACAGAGCATCGAAATGTGTATGAAAGGTCTCGTTTTTTTTTTTTCTTCTTCCTTTTTTTGCTTAGACTCTTCTACATTATGGTTCGTTCGATGACTCCTTTTGAACTCTCGGAGGGCCTGAGGCACCTTCTGTGCCATGGACTTTCTGTATCAATGTGCTCTGGGTTCCTGGGTTGTGGTTTTAGGTATTATATTTCTACAGCGTGACACCAACTTTTAGGAGTCGGTATTTCTCAGTGAACTACCATCTCCCGTGTGGAAGAGTAGGCTACTTTGGAATAGCGTGTACTTCCACACAGAGATGCACATTAACGTATCAATAAGTATAGGAGACGTTAATGTACAGTAAACTCGCGCAAAGAAACGCTACATCCGAGTCGCAACTAACTACAGGAGATGTTATGTGTCACGTTTCATGTAGTTAGCTTATCAAAATCTATGCAATATAGCCCTAGTGTTTTTGTGATATGTATTTTAGTTGAAGTAAAATACTCACCTTTCCTCCCTCGACTGCTCCTCCTCTTCAGTTCAGGGTTTCTGATATGTGGAAGTCCATGGAGCTTCTTGTGCAAATTGCATAGCGAACATAAATATAATCCGTACACTATACATATTTTGTATCTCGTGTGTTATAGCTGACTATGCTAAACCTGTGCTATCACTTTAACTAGTGGCTCCGCCCAGGATGACACAGGTCAGAGGGCACAGCAGCCATCTTCAGGGTCAGTTAGTGTGATGCAGTTATGAAGGCAGATGCATGATCCTGTGTTCCTGTGGTTATCCAAGCCTGTATATAACAGTAAGTGTCCTGCAATAAAGCAATGGTGAACCTGACAGCCCAGCCTCATATCTGAACAAGCAGAGATCATAACAGTGGCGACGAGGATGGGATTTGTAAAGGCCTGCTCAGCCTGAAGTAAAGAAAAAAAAAAAACAGGGATTGAAAGCCAGATAAAGCATCACACTGACTACCATGCATACTTTTCGCATGCAAGGTACGCGAGTGCCTGCTCCGAGTGATGGATTGGTTTTGTGCATCCTTTGCATTGCTCCTGCATTGACTACATAAACCATATTGAGTAGATTCTATACTGGGGCACCGGGAGGTGCTTTGCAGATCACATATAGTCAATCTTGGTAGTGAAGGGACTAAACATAAATGTTACATGTTTGTCATTGTTCTTTGGCGAGATTGTCTTCTAACTCATATTTACCATTTATTTACCAATATAGCAGTTTGCACGTAATTAATTAATGCTTCTTTTTTTTTTTTGAAATTCAAAATTTTTATTGAAAAGGAGAAACAGACAATACAGAGTATCAAATGAGGTACAAAGGATACAATACAGAAAGGTACCTACATAACCAGAAGAAAAAGGAAATATACAAATACATATTTGTGACCCAGACAACCATAGGGTGCATCTAGCAGGGTAAATGTGCAGGTTAGAAAAAAGGCATTATATCGGGTTACAGAAACCTCACAACGCCAGCAGGTGGGAGAGGCATCTGGGTAGATGCGGTGCAAGAGTGAGGGGGTCTTATACCAAAAAGTCAGTATCTTATAAGAGGTCTCTTGAGTTCTCGCGGCACAGAATCCCTTATGTACTAGGGTAAAGGACATAGTCCATTTTGTCTCCAAGATCGTAAGGCCAAGATCCGTTTCCCATCTAGATGTATAGGGGGGGTCAGTCGTATCGGATGCCTGAAGCAGGCCATACAAGGTAGAAACCCCATGGTCAAGTGTAAGACCAAGATGGCAGTAATGTTCAAACGGGGTAAGCTGCCTATGGAGGCTGTAACCACAGTTAAGATCCCGAAGATAGGACCGGACCTGTAAATAGTTAAACCTCTCCAGAAGTGATGGAGGGTCTCCCCCTCCAGAGTAGAGATGGTCACCCACCTCCCCAGTAGAGGGAATATTCATGGCCCGTAGTCTGCTTGATCCCGACAGTCGGATGCACAAAGAGGGTAGAATCCCGGCCGGCAGCTTAGGGTTATGGTTCAGGGGTAAGAGAGGGGAAATAGCTGTAGACAGGCCGTACATCAATTTGCATCTGTGCCAGATACGTAGTGTGACAGTTACTGGATCAGGGTCAGTGGGGGCGCCTCGCGGAGCGGACGGCGGAAACCACGGCACTGCCCATAAAGGATGTTCAGAAAGAGTGCGTTCCAGGTCGAGCCATCTCTTACCCGACTCAACAGCCGACCAATCAATGATCCAAAGTAGATGGCAGGCCGTATAATACAGTTTCATGTCGGGGAGGGCCAAACCGCCTCTGGACTTTGGGCGGCCCAATATCGCCAGTCCAACTCGGGGTCGACCCTTCGGCCAGACAAATTTCAAAAGCTCTTTCCGAAGTGCTGAGAAAAAGGAGGACGGAATCGCAATAGGGAGAGTATGAAAAAGGTACAGCAAACGCGGTAGCAAATTCATTTTCAAGACCGCCACACGGCCGAGCCAGGAAATATGTTTACTCGTCCAACCGGACAAATCCGAGCGAAATGTGCGTAGCATGCCATTAAAGTTCAAGTCCAAAAGTCGGGCAGAGGACATCGCCAGCCAGGTACCTAAGTACCGGAGGGAGGTAGGACAGTGCCGGAACGGGTACGAAGAACGAACGGAGTCCAGAACAATTGGCTCTAGGGAAATTCCCAGGAATTCTGATTTGTCATGGTTGATCTTCAGACCTGCAACAGAGCCGTAAGATTCCAATACCGACATAACAGCCGGTAGGGAGGTGTCGACATTCGTAAGAAAAAGGAGCACATCATCTGCGTATGCCGACAGTTTGTGTTCGGAGGCATGACCCCGAATCCCGGTGATATCCGGATGGCGACAGATAGCCACCAAAAGTTGTTCAAGGGTGAGGGCGAAGAGCAGGGGGGACAAAGGGCAACCTTGCCTAGTCCCATTTCTCACAGTTAGCGGGCGCGATAAGGCTCCATTGACCCTAACACGCGCCGTGGGGTCATCATAGAGGGCTGACAGGTATTGCATAAAAAAGGGTCCTGCTCCCAGGCCCCTCAGGACCGAGAACATGAAGTCCCACCGCACCCTATCGAAGGCCTTCTCTGCATCCATGGAAAGCAGGAGGAGGCCTTCACCAGTTCTCTCCGCCACCCCAATAGCACCCAAGGCACGAGTGGTCGCATCCCGGGCCTCTCGTCCCGGCACAAAGCCTACCTGATCCGGGTGGATCAGGGACGGCAAGAGCGGGGTCAGCCGGTTTGCCATAACCTTGGCCAGGATCTTCAGATCCGTATTGAGGAGCGATATGGGACGGTAACTACGCGGGTCGGAGACATCCTTATTTGGTTTCAGGAGAACCGTGATTGTGGCAGATAAAGTATGGGGGTGGAGGTGGGAGCCTGATCTAACTGCCGAAAACAAAGCAAGAAGGCGGGGGGTCAGTGTGGCTGAGAAGGTACGATAATATTCCGCTGGGAGGCCATCGGGGCCCGGGCATTTATGAGGTTTAAGCGACTTCAGGACCGTTTGGATCTCTACTGCACTGATGGGGTCCTCCAGGCTCTCTGCAGCGGTATCCGAGAGTGAGCGGGGGAGTCTATCTCTCAGGTAGTCCTGAATTAAGGTGTGGGGGGGGGCAGTATCCGAATTCCCATCCATGTCGTTTAAGCCTGGTAGTAGCGTTGGAATTCAAGTAAGATAGCTTCCGGAAGCACCTGGGTTACCCCGTCCTGGGAGCGTATCTTCGCGATGTAAGAAGCATTCTGTCGGCGACGGAGAATTTGAGCTAATAGTCGACCAGGCTTGTGTTCTTTAAGGGCGAAGCTACAGCGGGCTTTCTGAGCAGCAAACCTGACATCAGTATTGAGTAAGTCGTTTAGTTCTCTTCGTTTAGTAAGAAGTTCTGCGTAATCAGAGGACGATGTAGATACATGGTGACGAAGTTTGAGAGTGCGGATATCGACAATGAGTTGTTGTACGTGGGTAGAGCGGAGCCGTTTCAGCGCCGTGGCTTTGCTAATAAAAAGGCCCCGCACCACTGCCTTATGGGCCTCCCAAACCGTCGGCTCAGGAGTGTCTGAGTCACCATTTGTCTCAAAATAGGCCTGGAGGTGAGAGTCTACCTCAGTCACAAAGGTTGGGTCCGAGAGGAGAGAAAGGTTCAAGCGCCATTGCCTCTCCGATGGACGAAAAAGAGGGGAAGATAACGTAGCTGTCACAGGAGCGTGGTCCGACCACGTCTGTGCTTCAATAGCCGATACTTCGACCAGAGTCACTTGACGATGTTGTACAAAAATATAATGCAGTCTGGAGTATGTACCATGAACGGGAGAAAAGAAGGTATAGTCACGTTCACCAGCGTGAAAGGCTCGCCAGACATCAACGAGGTGGAGGTCATCCAGGGTACGTCGCATCTGTTGTAGTACATTCGGGGGAATCGAGGAGCGGCCCAAGGAGGTGTCTAGTCTCGCATCCAAAGGAGCGTTAAAATCGCCAGCAACCACCAAAGTGCCCGCCATAAAGCCCTGTAATTGACGCGAGATTGACGCTAGACATCGGTGCTGGGCGGTATTAGGGAGGTATATCGAAACAAAAGTATAACAAGAGTCCGCAATTGTACCTTTAACAAACAGAAATCGGCCTTCCGGGTCCGTCAGCACGTCGATCAAGACAAAAGGGACATTTCGGGAGAAAAGAATAGCCACCCCTCGACTTTTACCACCGTGATAGTCGCAAAAATATCCCAAGGGGAAACGAAAGTCACGAAGAACCGGGGCCGACCCCGAGCGGAAATGTGTCTCCTGGAGGAAGAGTACTGACTCCCTGAGGGCCGAGGCCTCTCGTAGGAGGCGGCTGCATTTCTCTGGGACGTTGAGGCCTTTAGCATTGTACGTGAGAAGGCGGAGAGGTCGCGGGTCGAAACCCCCAGGTGCGCTCATGACTGCCGGGGAGGGGGCAGAGATGCAGGGTATGAAAATGGGGAGGAGGAGGAAAGAGGAGAAAAGGAAAAAAAGAGAGAAGAGAAGAAAGAAAAAAAGGGGGGGAAAGAGGGAGGAAGGGAGAGGGCACAAACAGTAGAGGAAAAAGGACAGAAAGAGTAACAATGAGGTATGGAACGCCTCAGGGGAGACCTAGACGGTCCCAAATCAGTTGGGAGCCAGTTAGTGCCCCTGGGAGAGATTGGCGCCAAGTCCTCAAGGGCGAAGGAGTCAAGCTCCTTATTTACGCCGGACCAGGGAAGCGACCAAAGAAATAGCGTCAATGAATAAAGTAAAAACTAAAATACAGTAGATTATGGAGCTCAATAAAAGAGTCCCCTCCGACTCCGAAAAATAGGTCATGGGCAATGGCGTACAATTAAAGAGAAAAAAAAAAAGGGGGGGAACCCCGAGCGTAAAGGGTGTCAACGTGGGTCGTCAGTGTCTAGATGTGTGGTGCGAAAATTAAAGGGCTTTGCGTAGTCCTTGCAGCCTCGTGTCTGCATCGCCTCAATCAGTAACAGAGAGATCAGATGTGAGATGAAATATGAAAGGATACGAGCCTGTAGTGCATCATCTAGGGCGGGGCATAGGAGCGAAGTACGAGAGATAAGAACCCAACATCGTCCCTCCCAACTGTGGGGTATAAAAATTTAAAGTACGGAAGGTAAGACATAGTCATCGCTCCACCCAAACGTGGGGCTCAAAAATTAAACATGAAAAACATCAGATATCAATTAATTAAATGTAGGAAGCAACAAACAGTTATTGCCCCTCCCAACGGTGGGGTACAAAAATTAAGCATATAAGTATCGCTTCCCATAAAATCCATTATGCATTGAATATTTCACCCAGTGATGGGTCACATAAAGTAAGTGCTAAAGGGAATAGATATTCACCGTCCCACTCAGTAGTGAGGTACAGAAATTGGAGTGGAAATGCAACAACGATTTTTGCCCCATCTAACGACGGGTCACAAAAATTACACAAAAAATCCGGAAGGTAAGACATAGTCATCGCCCCACCTAATGGCGGGGCACAAAAATTAAACATGAAAAACATCAGATATCAATTATTTAAATGTAGGAAGCAACAAACAGTTATTGCCCCTCCCAACGGTGGGGTACAAAAATTAAGAATATAAGTATTGCTTCACTTAACAGTGGAGCACAAAAATTAAAAAAGAAAATCTATTAAATATTGAATATTCCACCCAGTGATGGGTCACATAAAGTAAGTACTAAAGGCAGTAGATAGTCACTGTCCTACGCAGCAGTGAGGTACAAAAATTGGAGTGGAAATGCAACAACGATTATTGCCCCATCCAACGATGGGGCGCAAAAATTACACAAAAAATCCAGCAAATAGTGAAAATTCCGCCTAGTGGTGGGTCACATAAAAGAAGCGTGAAAGGCAATATTTAGTCATCGCTCCACACACTAGCGGAGCACAAAAAAAAAAAAGGGGGGGAGCCCCAAATGTAGGTTCTCCGGTCAGTCCCCAAAAAGTTGCGCATCAAATAACATCCGAAAATAGAGACATATAACCAAACAGCGCAACTAGAACCTGCGAGGTGGACAGAAAAAGGAGTAAACAATAATGGTGCTGAGCGAAGCAGTCAGGAAAACCATATGAAAACGTCCCCGCGGCGGGGGGGAGGGGGCAGAGTAAGACGAGTATCCTGAGGGTGAGGAAAGAGAGATATCCCTCAGCGTCGAAGCGGGGCACATCACATCGCCATTGTGTTCATGTCCCCGAAAACCGTCCCCGAAGTGAGTAGAGTCAGAGTCAGGCTCAAGCGGTCGCGAGCTCAAAAAAGAGGGGGGGCAACTGAAGTTAGGAAGCTGTAGCTTGACTATGGTGCGTCCAGGGAAGCACTTCAGGGGTTGTCAAGTACAGTCATCGGTAGCTGTGCACCCCTCAAAGTCGTAGTGATCGCAGGGTGTGAGGGCAGGCCACAAGTTCAAACAGACCAGCGCAATGGAGGAAAGTGGAAAACCGGCACGACCGTAGAGTACGTAGCCCACATCCATCCATGTACTCTCAGGGGGGAGAGGGTATCAGATCTTCGGGTAATGGGTGTCGGGGGTATTAAGAGAAAAAGCCCCCCATATGGTTCCATCAACGAGACGGACGTACAGGATGCTCAGTGGGCGTTCTCAACCAGGTGTCCAGGGGCTGGTGCTTGGGCTTCTGCGGGTCGCCGCCGGCGACTTCGGGATCTCCGTCGCCCGGGTCGCATTGGGCCATGCGATGCAGCGTGGCGATCTTCCAATTCCCAATCGCGGACAGACAGCTCCGGTAGGGCCATCGCTGTCACAAAAGCAGGGATGTCTGACGGGCGGCAGATGGTATGCCGCACTCCCTCCTTCAGTACCGTCAATGCAAAGGGGAAGTTCCACCGATACGGTATGTTCGCGTGGCGTAAGGCCTGGACCACCGGTTGGAGGCAACGTCTTGCTGACAATGTAAATGGGGATAGGTCTTGGAAAAATTCCAGAGTGCAGCCCTTATAGTTCCAGGAGCGTGACGACCTCGACTCCACCATGATCTGCTCTTTAAGCAAGTAATTTGGGAGACAGCATATAATATCCCGGGGGGGAGGTCAATGGCGGGTGGGGGCGCAGGGCCCTGTGAGCTCTGTCTATCAGGATCATTTCGGAGGTGGGCCTGTCCAGTACCATACAGAAGACCTCATTTAATATAACTCGCAGGTCTAGGCCGCTAGGCCGCGAATCCGGATGTTGTGGCGCCTGCCCCCAGTTATCAAGGTCGTCAATGCGGCGTCGTAACTCACCAGTGTCCGCCGAGGAAGGCCCAGGGTCGGGAGGGCGGTTCACGACGTCCTCCAGGTGGGTGACTCTGGATGTCAGGGCCGCAACATCCGTTCTAATCTCCCGGAGGTCTCCCGCAAAGCTATCTTTTAAGTCTGCCGCCACATCGGAGAGGTCTGCCTTCGTCGGGAGTGCGGAGATCAGGCGCTCTAGCCAGCGGTACGCCTCATTAGGATCTGTTGGCGCAGGTGATGAGGAAGGCCCGTCCGCCATCTTGTCTCGTGGAGAGGTCAGCGCGGCAGTCGAGGTCGGGCCGACAAAGGCGTCCAGTGGGCCCGTGGTTCGGGTCAGTCGGTGTGCGGAGGTCTTAGGGGTGCCTGGCTTCGGTTTGCCACGCACCATGTCCGAGGGTAGCAACAAGAAGCAGCTGAACGTCGGAGGGGACTCAGGAGCTCGTTTCTTAAGCGGCCATCTCGATCCCTGGTCAGGACACGCCCCCCTAATTAATGCTTCTTAAATACACTATTCACTTGGATAAACTACAGACGATTGAATCCAAATAGATTTATATAACTACTCAGCAACATTGAGACCATAAATGTTTCTGAAAAATCGAATTGATTTCTGTAAATTGAGCCAAGCTCTTAAAATGAAAATGATGTTCTTAGTGAAGGAAAATTGTATTCATTACAAGGTGAGCTGGAATATGTTGAACTTGATCGACTTGTGTCTTCATTTCATCCTCACTAAATATGTAATTACTGCTCTATGTAATTAGGAGGTAGAGAAAGGGACTATTATGAAGCAGTGAAAGTCTCCTATTATTCACTTTAACTCTATAGGCAACAGGAATAGACATAATTTTGACGTATGTACCATTTTTAAACAACGTCTTCTATGATCAGACACATTTTTATTGATAGTGATGTCTTAATTAAGATGTTTTCCAAATTTTGATTGAGTAGCCTATAAAGGGCCCTATTCCATTGTTGGCACGAGATGATTTTCCGTACAGGCTCCTTCCTACCGTACTTATTCCGATCCAGCAGCTGTATTAGTTGCTCGAGTCAGAATAATAGGGACCATTTCTATTTGTCTATTTTCTGTATTTACAAGAAACAGTGACATATGTACACAAAGCGCTATCAATGTGGATGTGATTAAGATTACAAATCTTATTTAGTGAAAAGTACAGCTCTAAAGAGATGAATAGTGAACAATACTCTGAAGCACTTCCAAAATATACAAATTGAATGAAAATTAATCTCTCAGCGCCCCTGTATAATGTGAATATATCTTTCTATGTAAATAGTGTTTGTGCCGTGTATAAAATAAAATATTCATTAATTGACTATTGCAGTGTGTGATTCAATGTACAAAAAACAATACTTCTATTATGCAGATTCTGAACCATCTCAAGAGTTGTCCCTTATGAATCTAAATCATATTCTTATAAGCATAAAATATAAACAAAGAAAAAAAAAATAAGAATGATTGTGCAGCGTCTTTAAAGTCTTATGGGCAAGTAAAATAATAATCTCCCGTCCCAGGATGACCATCTCCAGGAGGTGGTCGGGCACTACCTGAAGTTCCATAGGCACTACACAGGAGCCAGAGAAGTCTCAAGAGAATGTAAGTATGGTCCATATGGGACCAACGTATTGGATTGGACACTTACAGATGCATTGCCCTATGATATATGCTTTGTTCACTCTTTTTTGCATATACTTTCTGGAGGATCACACCAAAAAAAGAGAGGAAAGACCACCAAAACTGGTCTCCTCAGCACATTTAAAGGAGTCTCTACACAAAAGCTCCTGAAAAAGTTAGTGGTCTTCCAGGGAGAGGAGGTTATAAATTTATTTGCACATAAGGCTGGCCGATCACTGGGTCCGTATTCCTGCGATGGTGCGATCAGCCGATATAGTCTGAAGTCATCCGACCGATCCTACAACATGCAGGTGAATCAGCCCTCTTTCACTGCATCAGACCACCGACAGACGATTTTATACGATTACATCAGATTAGCAGTCCTTTCGATTTTCATGGGATATTATTGGATAATGCTGGAATGATCTGGTACAAGTTTGCATGAAAAAGATGCATTGTATTGTTAAAGATGCATCTGGCGCGGCGAACGCCGGAACCCCACATGATCCGCAATTAAAACTAGGACATTGGGTCTCTTGACTATTTAAGTATCGGGCATCGCCCATATTTTACTTTTACTTTTACTTCCACTGATGAAGCCCGTTTTTCGTAGGGCGAAATGCGTTTGGACTATATTCTGTATGTTTTACATCTGGTTGTTCCAGAATTAAATATTTTTTAATTGATCCTTCCAATTGGTTTTATTGGAACCTTCTCCTTTGAAACACATTTGTAAGGTTTTGGCGGAATAACTATAAACCTCAAGCGCAAATACCTGGAGTCTCGTCATAGGCTCCAGTGGGGTGAGTGCAAATTTTTTTCCATCTACTTTTAGCTCTGTATAATCAGTCTGCACCGTTCCTTATTATTTCTGCTTTTTCGAGAAACGGAGGTATACTCGGATTTCGATGAAGTTGGGGCAGACGGGTATGCCCTAAAATACCCGCATGCTGAATCCATTGAGCGTGTAACACTCTTCCAAATGTGAGTAGTACACTATAAGATATAACAATAAGATCTGTTCACATCCACTGATTTACACTATGAGATGTTATTTTATGTTCTTTTTCATGGTACTGATGTAAGAGTATACCCCCAATCAATGACTCATAGCGATATTTCCAAAGGATAATTTCATCTTGATCTATGTGAGTTCTATCTCCTTTGTGATATCACGATTTTGGGGGTGGGTTTAATACGCGAGCGCTGCACTACATTTCTTCACATAAACTCTTTACTAGTCCATTAAATTTTATTATCTCTTTACATGTGAGACAGTTACATTTCTGTTTCTGCAGCATTTTCATTTTGCATACTGAAAGAATCTATACTATAATTGAGTAAGGCTTGGCGTGTCCGTCGCCAAGCCTTACTCTGCGCATGCACGCTCAACCAGCGGCGGTTGGTTGCGCGCGCATGCAACCGCCGCGGCACGAGCCGGCTGTGCGCTCGCCGCGGCGGTTACAAGATGCACACAGCAGCCGGGTAGAGGCTGCGCTCGCAGCCTCTACCCGGCTGCCGCGCGCATCCAACCCCTGAGCCATACTTACCTTTCCGAGTGGCGCCGGGGAACTGAAAGTTCCCTCGCTTCCGCTCTTTGAAGGACCCAAGCCCGGTCACGTGGGAGGCTTGGGTCCTTCAACGACCGGAAGCGGGGAAACTTTCACTTCCCCGGCGCCGCTCGGAAAGGTAAGTATGGCGCTGAGCTCATGGGGCGGCTGTCCGAATGCCGATAGAGCATTCGAACAGCCGCCCCATGTCTGGTCTGGGGTCTGATCTGGGGCATATATCCATGAGAGCTTGGGGGGGCAATATCCACGAGCTGGGGGGCAATATATCCATGAGCTGGGGGCAGTATATCCATGAGCTGGGGGATATATCCATGAGCTGGGGGCAGTATCCATAAGCTGGGGCAGTATCCATGAGCGGGGCAGTATCCATGAGCGGGGGGCATATCCATAAGCTGGGGGCATATCCATGAGCTGGGGGCAGTATCCATGAGCTGGGGGCAGTATCCATGAGCTGGGGGACATATCCATGAGCTGGCAATATCCATGAGCTGGGGCAGTATCCATGAGCTGGGGGCAATATCCATGAGCTGGGGGCAGTATCCATGAGCTGGGAAATATCCATGAGCTGGGGGCAATATCCATGAGCTGGGGGGCAATATCCATGAGCTGGGGCAATATCCACGAGCTGGGGCAGTATCCACGTGCTGGGGCAATATCCACGAGCTGGGGGCAATATCCACGAGCTGGGGGGCAATATCACGAGCTGGGGCATATCCACGTGCTGGGGCAGTATCCACGAGCTGGGGCAATATCCACGAGCTGGGGCAATATCCATGAGCTGGGGGCAATATCCATGAGTGGGGGCAATATCCACGAGCTGGGGCAGTATCCACGTGCTGGGGCAGTATCCACGTGTGGGGCAATATCCACGAGCTGGGGCAATATCCACGAGCTGGGGGCAATATCCACGTGCTGGGGCAGTATCCACTGCTGGGGCAGTATCCACGAGCTGGGGCAATATCCACGAGCTGGGGGCAATATCCACGAGCTGGGGGCAATATCCAGGAGCTGGGGCAATATCCACGTGCTGGGGCATATCCACGTGCTGGGGCAATATCCACGAGCTGGGGCAGTATCCACGAGCTGGGGCAGTATCCACGTGCTGGGGCATTATCCACGAGCAGGGGCAGTATATCCACAATAGACTGCCCTCTGGGCAGGCTTTCCACCTTGTAGATCATAAATAATTAAAGTCAATGATGTCAATGTATAAAAGTGTTACAAAATAAAGCTGGGGTAAAACCCTAAAAATAGAAGCGTTAACAAGTAGAAATAACAGGTCTTTGGCTCTGCAGTTCTTGTTTTGTTTTTTATCCATTTAAAGGTACATACCTTTGGAAAAGGATGTATGCCCTATATACAACTTAAAATAACAGGAATACATATTTGTATGTTTGATTTGATCTGAACAATGAACCACTGAGCTGTAAAAGGCCACACAGATCCCTCAATTCAAACCGATCCTTAAATATATAAACACACAAAGGAGTGACAATATTACTCTTCGAGTTGCTAAGTGATACCACTTGTAAAACCATGAAATGTAGGCAGTAAAAACAGTGCAGGATCCTTAAAACATATGGTCAAGTGAGAGAAGTGAAAATTAGTTCGTTTCATTGAGAAAAATATTTACCATAGGATCCACGTTTAGGATTTTCCTGTCCCTCTTATTTTTGAACAGTAATCCAGATGAATTTTCGGCAATCACTTGATAATTTGGAGTTGGGTTTGAAGTTAAAACATTGGTCTCCCAGTTGTAAAAGCTGCAGGTAAAGAAACACGTTCAAATGAGTATGACTGTACAGAACAGGTTCAGTTTTAATTTTTAAGGGTATTGTTCAATTGAACCTTAAAGGGAAACCATACTAAAAAAAACACCCCTCAACTTTTTTTCCCACCTTAAATAATTTTCGAATCTTGCTGACAGCATCTCTACAATTCTTTTTTTTTAACCTGTGTTTAATTCATCCAAAATGCAGAAATCCCTGGAGCTTCTCACACAAATTATGCAGCATATGTAGCTTTCGTAAGTACGCCCAGGTTTTTTCAGGGGGTACTCGCCGGTACTCACCTCATCACCAGCCTGAACTAACAGGAGAAAGCATGATGCTCCTCCCTCCTCCTGCAGTGGCAGGCAGAGAATCGGAAGCGCTCGGCAGCTCATACATCTGCCAGAGCTGCGGATTGTCAGGCAAGCGGTGTGATCAGAGGAGCTGGCACTGTAAGGCGGTACAGGTGGCCGCCTAAGAGCGCAAGACAAGGAGGGGGTGCAAAA
Organism: Leptobrachium leishanense; assembly: GCA_009667805.1. Classification (NCBI taxonomy): domain Eukaryota; kingdom Metazoa; phylum Chordata; class Amphibia; order Anura; family Megophryidae; genus Leptobrachium; species Leptobrachium leishanense. The sequence continues at coordinate 345,629,550 of CM019063.1, forward strand.
ATTTTTTGTATCCCTGGTCACTTGCCTTGACAGGGATACAACTTTTTAAACTATCTGCCTGACACTGTGTCCCTGCTGCTCCTCCTCTAAAATGCAGCCGGGGGCCAGCGAGCTGCATTGTATCTGCCAGGCAGTGGCGTAGCGTGGGGGGGGACTGGGGGGGCCGTGGCCCGGCGCAGTTTTCTTAGGGGCACATAATTTCAAAAGAAATTTGCGCCCCTAAAAGTTGAGGCCCCGACTGACCTGCTGGGCCCTCGGGCGCCGCCCAAGGGCCCGCGGGTTGAGGGGGCCCAGATGCCGGGCAGGGGGAGTGCCTGCCTGGTCCTGAACAGTGTGAGTCCGTGTTGAAGGGGAGGCGGCTGCGTGCAGGCGCGGGTCACGTGGTCCGGCTAATCAGGTGGCACTGAGTCTCTGTACCACCTGACTGGCCGGACCGCATGACCTGCGCACGCACGCAGCCGCCTCCCCTTCAACACGGACTCACATGCTGTTCAGGACCGGGCAGGCACTCCCGCTGCCCGGCATCTGGGCCCCATCCCCTGCTGGATCCGGAGCTGGGGCAATATCCATGTGTGAGCTGGCTGCTGCTGGGGCAATATCCAGGTGAGAGCGGGGGCAATATTCATGTGAGAGCTGGGGCAATATCCATGTGTGAGCTGGGGCAATATTCATGTGTGAGCTGGGGCAATATCCAGGTGAGAGCTGGGGCAATATCCATGTGTGAGCTGGGGCAATATCCATGTGAGAGCTGGGGCAATATCCATATGAGAGCTGGGGCAATATCCATGTGAGAGCTGGGGCAATATTCATGTGTGAGCTGGGGCAATATCCATGTGAGAGCTGGGGCAATATCCATATGAGAGCTGGGGCAATATCCATGTGAGAGCTGGGGCAATATTCATGTGTGAGCTGGGGCAATATCCATATGAGAGCTGGGGCAATATCCATATGAGAGCTGGGGCAATATCCATGTGTGAGCTGGGGCAATATTCATGTGAGAGCTGGGGCAATATCATGTGTGAGCTGGGGCAATATCCAGTGAGAGCTGGGGCAATATCCAGGTGAGAGCTGGCTGGGGCAATATCCAGTGAGAGCTGGGGCAATATCCAGGTGAGAGCGGGGGCAATATTCATGTGAGAGCTGGGGCAATATCCATGTGTGAGCTGGGGCAATATTCATGTGTGAGCTGGGGCAATATCCAGGTGAGAGCTGGGGCAATATCCATGTGTGAGCTGGGGCAATATCCATGTGAGAGCTGGGGCAATATCCATATGAGAGCTGGGGCAATATCCATGTGAGAGCTGGGGCAATATCCATGTGTGAGCTGGGGCAATATCCATATGAGAGCTGGGGCAATATCCATATGAGAGCTGGGGCAATATCCATGTGTGAGCTGGGGCAATATTCATGTGTGAGCTGGGGCAATATCCAGGTGAGAGCTGGGGCAATATCCATGTGAGAGCTGGGGCAATATTCATGTGTGAGCTGGGGCAATATCCATATGAGAGCTGGGGCAATATCCATATGAGAGCTGGGGCAATATCCATGTGTGAGCTGGGGCAATATTCATGTGTGAGCTGGGGCAATATCCAGGTGAGAGCTGGGGCAATATCCAGGTGAGAGCTGGGGCAATATCCATGTGTGAGCTGGGGCAATATCCATGTGTGAGCTGGGGCAATATCATGTGTGAGCTGGGGCAATATCCAGGTGAGAGCTGGCTGGGGCAATATCCATGTGAGCTGGCTGGGGCAATATCCATGTGAGAGCTGGCTGGGGCAATATCCATGTGAGAGCTGGGGCAATATCCATGTGAGAGCTGGCTGGGGCAATATCCATGTGAGAGCTGGGGCAATATCCATGTGAGAGCTGGGGCAATATCCAGGTGTGAGCTGGGGCAATATCCAGGTGAGAGCTGGGGCAATATCCATGTGTTAGCTGGGGCAATATCCAGGTGAGAGCTGGGGCAATATCCATGTGTTAATTGGGGCAATATCCAGGTGAGAGATGGCTGGGGCAATATCGATAACGTGTCCACAGGTTGGGGGGGCGCACAATTCTTGGCTGGCCCCGGGCGCTGACAACCCACGCTACGCCACTGCTGCCAGGTCACAGAGCACACTCCCCCGCAATGCTGGATATGGAAGCCTGTGCTCTCTCTCTCCTCAATGTCCCTTCCTTCTTGCTGGTGCCTGGCCCCTCTGATGATGTCAAGAGAAGGGCATGCCAAAAGACATCTACACTGCCACCCTACCCCCTACCTCCCCAGCAGTTCCAGACAGTGTTTGGTGCACCCTGGAAGGTGAGAAGGTGGAAATGTAAGTCCTGGCTGCATTGTTCTGCAGAGACTCAGTGACTCAGAACAAGGAAAATATCTGCTGCTGCTTCCAAATACAGGTCAAAAAAACAGCATTTAAAAATATCAGCTCACCTTGTGAACTCTCTTTTCACCCCCCCCCCCGCCGTATATATTTTATTGTGGATATGCTATTGGACTGGCCTGCGTGCCGAGTCGTGTGATATTTTACAAACGTTTGTATTTCTTCACCTTTTAAACAAATAAACATATATTCACTAAAAATATCAGCTCTGGCAACACAGGTATGTTCACCTGGTCCTGCTGTTAACACCATGTGGGGTGTTCTCAAGGTCAAACACCCTTTCATTGGAGTCCCCCAATATTATTCAAACAGTACTTGGTGGATAGTGGAGTTTCAATGCTGTGGAGCTCATACACATTGCGCACTACTGTGAATTTCATTGCTGTGGAGCTCATACATACTTAGCAAAACTGAGTTTCATTGCTGTGGTGCTCACAAATGCTAGGGGATTATCCACTCAGTGCCACCGTTGCAAAAAAACCAAAAAACAGCTAACTGCATTCAATACAGATTTTTCTTGCAACATAGGCACTTAGTGGATAACCCCCATAGGGTTACAACAATAGTTTTAGTTCATTTAAAGGAACACGGTATTAAAAAATATGGTTCCCTTTTATAGTGTCTTCCTTTAAGTGAGCTACAACTATTGTTTATTAGGACTCGAAAATAGTCATAATAATCAGTTTTTCCCTGGGCGTGAGAGTACCCCCATCTATTTTTCCAGAAAAAAAGCACTGAGTACACCAATTACGTATCTCATGTAAATTGCTTAAATTTTGAACACAAGGTATATGATCCCCCACGCAGAACAATGGATGCATATGCTGCACCTGGCTGTCTCCCTGAACGCTCGCTGTGAGCATGTGGAAGACAGGATGATGTCGATAATCAGAGTGTTCTGACATCACCACCAGTTCCTGAGCTGGTCCCCAGCAGGCGGGATATTCAAAATCCCCTTTGCTGAGAGACAGATGTGTGAATGGAGGAAGCCATCCACTTCACATAGCTATACGAGACAAATGGGAAACAGAGATGTTTGTGAGGGCCCTGAAAACGAGCAATGGCACTAGTGGCCTGCTCTACGCTGGGCACCCTCTCAGGTCTCACAAGGTTTTAGCTCGATTCTGCCATTACAAGGACAACTGCTCCATATGCAAATCACACTGCTACACTTAGAAAGAGTGGCCAGTACTGAAATGTCAAGGAAGTCATCCCTGACTGCACGAGAGGTGCAGCAACCCGACGATCGTTTAGGCCTTGTTAGGCCTCGTCAGGAGGGTATATCTGACAGCCCTCTAGGCACATCAAGCAAGGGGTCCAGTCTGAATTACCCTGTTAACTTACAGTGAGAAATAGCTAAAGTGTGTGTGTAGCGTGTCCCTTTAAATTTATACTATCTGCCACCAAAGTGTATCATGATTTTCTTTAGTTCATTGAAAATGCTTGGAAAACAATGAGGTTTTTTCTACTGTTTTAGCTGAATACCTTGCGGTTTTGTGTTTGTTTTTGTGGTGTAGTTGCGCTGTCTGCCAATGGGGGGAAGTGGGGGTTTCTTTTGGCGGTTGGCTGTTGGCAGTTGGTCGTCCATTTTGTCTGCCAGTTGAGGCTGACGAGTGACGCAGCCAATTGCTGTTATAGGAACCTGTATGCTTAGTTGTTAATAAACCTATTAATGAAAACCAAGACGTCTCGTATTATCCAGAACACTACAGTGGCGACGAGGCTGTTGGATCTGCATGATGGCGCTGATTGGCACTCTGCATGATTTTAATCCAGACACTGACTCTTGGATCTCTTGGGTGGAAAGGTTTGAACAGTATCTCATTGCTAATGGCATTTTGGAGACAAAACAGGTAGCCGTGTTCCTCAAAGCGATTGGAGCGAAGGTGTACAACACACTCCGAGATCTCTTGTATCCAGAGAAACCTGCAAGCAAGCCGTTAGCTGTGTTAGTTGCTTTACTGCGGGCCCACTATCAGCCACAGCCAATTGAAATTGCTGAAAGATGGACGTTTTATAAAAGACATCAGGAACCTGGAGAAAGCGTCTCCTCCTTTATCTCCGCTTTCAGGAAGTTGGCAAGGACCTGTCAGTTTGGGGAGTATTTAGTCACGGCCCTCAGAGACCAGTTTGTGATGGGGTTACAGGGTGAAGCTATGATTAAGAGACTTCTTACAGAGAAAGCGCTGACCTTACACAAAGCTATGGATATCGCTAGCATCATGGAACAAGTCACCAAAGAAGCTGATGTTTTGCATAGGAAGCAAAAGACTGAGCAAGAGGCGGAAATATTCCATACAGATACTAGGGAGCGGTACAAGCGGAATAAAGAGTACAATTCCTTACGTCAAAGGACGGTGCATGGAGAGCCCCAAAATGGATGTTATCGATGTGGGGTGACTTCACATGAATCTCACTCATGTCGTTTCCACAATGCCATCTGTCACTCCTGTGGAAATAAAGGGCATACTAAAAGGGTCTGTAAGAAAGGGACGGTGCATGAAGGGAAGCCGCATAAATTGCTTCAGAAGAGAGCATATCAAATCCAGCTCCAAGACTCCTCGGATGACTCAGACGGCCACATTCCCATTCAAACAGTAAAACTTTATAAGATGGATTCAGCTTATTCAGCCATTCCTGTTCCAGTGAAGATTGAAGGGAAATCGTTGACCATGGACCTGGACACGGGAGCTGCTGTTTCTGTGATTACTGAGCAAGACTGGCGGAGATTAAAAGTAAATGTTCCAGTGATTAAGACAGCTGTTCGTCTATAGACTTATTCAAGGGAAGTATTAACCCCTCTGGGCAGTGTACATGTGAGAGTGCAGTTAAATGGACGCTCGGAGAAGCTGACGTTATATATTATGAAGTCTGGGGGTCCTCCACTATTTGGAAGAGAATGGATTCATAAGTTGGGAATGCCAGACATAAAGTATAATGCTTGCCACACCTTACAGACATTACCTGCGGTTTCAGCTTGGATACAGGACTTGCAGAGGAAGTTTGCCCGGTTTTTGATGATACTTTGGGGACTGTTAAGGGATGGCAAAAATTTTTAAGGCACGAACTGTGCCTTTTGCACTTAAAGCTGGTGTTGAGGTGGAATTGATGCATCTAGAGAACCTTGGGATCATTTCCAGAGTGCGCTGCAGTGAATGTGCCTCCCCGATTGTGCCTGTGCGTAAAAAGAATGGAGACATTCGGATATGTGGGGATTTCCGTATGGCCGTTAATTCTCAACTTGCTGTAGATAAATATCCACTTCCAAAGATTGAGGACATTTTTGCGACTTTGGCCGGGGGACAGCAGTTCACCAAGCTGGATCTCAAACATGCATACCTGCAGTTACCAGTGCATCCAGAATCCAGGCCTTACCTCACCATCAATACTCATAAGGGGCTGTTCCAGTATAACAGAATGGTATTTGGGATAGCACCAGCACCAGCAATTTGGCAGCGTACAATGGATGAATTGCTTGCTGGAGTGCCGGGGACACAATGTCTGCTGGATGACATGCTGATCACTGGCCAAATGGAGAGGGAGCACCGGCAGAATGTACAAGACGTGCTCCAGATAGACAAAAAGCTAGGGGTCATGTATGGTGGCCAACTTTGGATGAGGATATAGGCAACTATGTTGCAGCCTGTTCAGGATGTGCCCAGGCTCAGAGATGCTTTCCTAGAGGTGCAGTTCAGCCCTGGCTTTGGCCTCTTAACCCATGGGAGAGAATTCATATTGACTTTGCAGGACCAGTGAATGGACAGATGTTCTTAGTAGTGGTGGATGCACATTCCAAGTGGCCTGAAGTGGTATTACTGCCTCAGACTACAACTGATGCCACCATTGATGCCCTGGAGAAGCTATTCGCGCCATTCGGATTGCCTAAGATACTAGTATCTGATAATGGGCCACAGTTATTAGCTCAGAAATTTCAAAGTTTCATTAAGGATCATGGTATTCAACATCTCCGTACAGCTCTGTACCATCCGGCTACCAATGGGCTAGCTGAAAGATTTGTCCAGACTATGAAAGGATTTTTAAGGAGTACAGTGACAGACCGCAAAAGCTTACCTCAACAACTCCAGCAATTCTTGTTGCAGTACAGGAACACAACTCACCCAACCACCGGCCAGCTACCAACAGTTCTGATGTTTGGCAGACCACTCAGGACAAAGTTAGACTTATTGCAACCGGACAAGAAGGGGCAAACGGACATCTCACAGGAACAACATCATGTACAGAAACAGCAGGAAAAGATGAAGCATGGAAAGAGTTCACGCACATACAAAATAGGGGATCCAGTCTGGATACGGATGTATAGAGGGCCAAACCGTTGGTCTCCGGCAGTTATTTCCAAGGTTTTGGGATTCCTCACCTATGAGGTTTGCACGTCCAATGGTCTGCACACTAAGAGACATTCAGCCCAGTTATGGCCCAGATCTGTTTTTCACAAACAACTGAATGACCAGGCTGAAGAGTCGACAGACACGGATATATGGATGGGGGTCTGGCATGATAATGGAGATGTATTTTCAAAAGAAGAGGATTGTGCCCTTTCGAGGGAAGAAATAGATGTGATCGTCTCAGTGAAGCAGATTCCACTTCAAATGATCTGGCTGGAAATGTCAGTTTAGATCGGAATCAAAGAGTCCGGCATCCTCCAGAACGCTGGCAAGCTCCAGACCCATTGAGGGATTTCCATCGGATGAGTAAAAGCTTGCGGAACCACAGATACTATGTGAACCGAAAGCACAGATTACAGAATGGAAGTCAGGAGGGTCTGGAAGATACATAGACTTGTACTGGACATTTTTGCTTTGTTTTGTTTTGGGAGGAGGTGTGGTGTAGCTGCGCTGGCTGCCAATGGGGGGAAGTGGGGGTTTCTTTTGGCGGTTGGTTGTTGACAGTTGGTCATCCATTTTGTCTGCCAGTTGAGGCTGAATAGTGACACAGCCAGTTGCTGTTATAGGAACCTGTGTGCTTAGTTATTAATAAACCTATTAATGAAAACCCAAGACGTCTCGTATTATCCAGAACACTGCAGTTTTCTCTTGTCTGCAGTTGACCCAACTCATATCATCTCATTTCATCTCCTCGAAAAAACTGAACAAACCATTAGAAATTACCTGGTTTATAATGCAAATTGTTCCTCATTTGATATTCTAAATTATAGTTTTAAACCCTTATCTTGGCTCTTTAAATATTTATTATCAAATTACATGCCTCTATGTTCCTGTATAACCAAGATTAATATAGTAGGTTCTAAGGGACTGTGAGCTTATTGCGCTCAACAGATACTGTAAATAGAATCAAAGAGATCCTATGAGCTGGTATGCTACTCTGAATGAACAAAACAGACTTATAGAAAAATGACAGAAGCTGATCACTGTCAGGATTGTACATTTTACATTTTGTCAGACAGTACTAATGACGTTCCAGACAGCAGATGGGACATGAAAATGTCCAGAGATGTCAAAAATAGATGTCTGACTGCAGCAACTGCATGCTTATTGCCATTCAAAAAAAAATATTTTATCAGATAGTCAGAGGAAGAGGGCGTAAAGAGATTTCTCACATTCATAGATTCTTATATCACGGAAATACAAATTGACATGGAGACGGAAAGCAGTGAAATCTCCGCCTGCAGATGTTCCCTTACCATCTCCATGTTAACGTTGTATTCCGTGGAAGATGCTATCTCAACATCTCACCCTGGAACGAAGAGCTAAGCTGGCTGATACATTCAAAAGCGCTTCCGTGCCGCCGCGAGTATCAGCTCCTAGAGTCCATAGGACTCCATGGAGCCTTGCCCGTCCAGACTGCGAGCTTTGTGTGACCTTGCTCTCGTGAAATTGAACAGCACCGCAGCGTGATCATGAAAGGAGACTAGGAACTATTTGTTCCAAGACCCACTCTGCTCTTGGGGAGAAGAAACGTCAGATCAAGCCATTCTTTTCACTGCAGGTTGAAGGGTAAGTATGGGATTTGTAGACGGGTTTTATTAGAGCATGTTAAATGGTTTTGCACTTGCAGGATCATTTAAAACCAGCTCTTAGAAGGTGGTAAAATTTGTCAATTTGCGTCCAAACAGTAAGTTTCGCCTGCACCTTGAAATACCTCACTTATCGAGACGGTAAAAAAAGAATGCTCTCCCCATGTTAAGGATAGGAGACGCCAAGTACGGTAAGCTCGTGCAAACTGCGAGGCACCCCAGTTTAATGTTCACCCCAGTTTAATGTCAATTTTGGAATATTAATGCCCGATGTTAAAATTACTTACTCCCCAGTTAAAATTTTTCCCCCAGTCTCTCCCTCGGTTCCCGGCGACAGAGGAGGCAGGAGGTGAGTATCTGTATGTTTATTTATTTTTTTTGGCTGCTGCTAACGGATTCTGCACCAGCGGAATCCGTTAGCGCCAAGTCCTGGCTGTGGTTAACTTTTTGTTAACCACAGCCGGACGTTAGTCAGCGTTAAGACTTTGTAATCCTAATACTGGTAAACACCTTGCGCTCCCCATGTTAAGTATAGGGAGCGCAAAGTACAGTAACCTCGCGCTGAAAAACGCAAGGTACCAAATGGTAACGGGTTACTTAACCCTTTAGGGTTTGGATTGTAATATGTGGTAGCCACTGGGGCTAATGTTAATGCTCACACAGGTGAGCGTTAACGTTAGCACCAGGATTGTAATATGGCCCAGGGTTTTTCCCTTATTAACCAATCTAAGTATTTATGCCAATTTTAACACTAGAATTAATGATTTGGAGCATTCTGTTAAGAAGTCCTACTTACGATTTCTCCAGATATTATATAAAACATTTAGTGCATCTCTAATGGCTGAACTGCTTCTTAATGTTCCCTTCTCCCGAAATGTATAAAAGCAATTCACAATTCTTCCCAGCTTTGATTTCCAGTTTGCAAACTCACTCATAATCACTCACAAGCGACCGAAGCTATAGTCTGCATGGTGGCTCCTGAGGTATGTCATATACGAAGAAGAAAAGTTGGTCACTCTGGATGGATTCTAATAAAAAGATTATATTCCAGAAGAAACCATTCAAGATTACAGGAATGCAACGTGTCGGCCCTACAACAGAGACTTTAAATTTTATTAAAGAATGAGTGCTCTGAATTTGATATGTTATATTGTATTAAATGTTCGCAAATTAAGATTAGCATAGATAGACCATTGAAAAGCAATTCCAGAAGTAAGGATATTGACACAGACACCTAATAACAGAGCCTTGAAAAAGTTTCTGTTATAGGGCTGAAATGTAGCAATCCCCTAATCCTGATTTCAAATAAAGTTAGCTTCTTATGAGTATCCATTCAGAGTCACCAACTTCTCATCTTTGTATTTGATTTAGCTGGGGATTCTCGTGGCTGGATCCTTTCTGAGTGGAATTTGGGATTGGATCTTCAGTAATGTATGCTGTTTGCCTGGTATTTTATCTACAATTGTTCCCAGAGGTATGTCATGTCTTACAAACCCTGAAGAATGAAGATGTAATACCAGCATAAGATTGCCATCCTGTTTTAGATAGGGATGAGCCGAACACGCCCGAGTTTGGGTTCGTACCCGAACCCGAACTTTCCAGATGTTCAAATCCGAATCCGAACCCGAACTCAATACAAGTCAATGGGCTGAAAATTCGGTTTTTAGAGTGCCCTCCAAGAGGGCATATATGCTAGATATTTGCCATAAAAGGTGTATGGGGGTCTGGGTAGTGCCCTGGGGGACAGGAAACAAGGACAAAAAGTTTTAAAAAAAAGTTTTTAAAGAGACAGAGAGTTTTCCATGAAATAAGGGTTAAAAATAAAAACGAAAAATTCCTTCAAATATCGTGCCTAGGAGGTCCCCATAACCTGCCCGTGAAGTGGCGGATTTCTAGGATGTATAGAAACACTTAAAAACAAAAAAAATACGTTTCAAATGACGGTAAATGCTTTTCCTTTAATCTATCCATAAACAACTGCTTGGGGCGGCAGTCTGTATGAAAAGAGGAGACATTTTCGGACACGCAGAAAAAGTTTAGTGATTTTTTGGCTAAATTATTGTGAAACTTATGCAGGCTTTGGATGAAAGTAACAATAGGTGCTTTAAAATTGGGCCTTTAGCGTCAGAAACAGTGCCGTCACACCGTAACCCCTCTGAGGATATGAATCTGATACAGGCGTCAGTGGCAGTGCACCCAAATATTGTGATTTTGGTGCCAGGCCTGCAAGTACTATCATACAGTATCCCCTTTGTAGTATTGTGGAAGAATGCAGGGGTGGACCTTGCGGTCCTATATTAAAAAGATATGAATCTGGTAAAGGCGTCACTGCACCCAGATATTGTACTTTTGGTGCCAGACTGCCAGAAAGTACTATCATACAGTAACCCCTCTGTAGTATTGTGGAAGAGTGCAGGGTTGGACCCTGCGGTTCAAAAAATTAAAATGATATAGATGTGGCACAGGCGTCATTGCAGCCAAATATTGCGCCTTTCATGGCAGCAAGTGCATTCACACCGTAACCCTTTTGTGGTATTGTGGAAGAGTGCAGGGTTGGACCCTGCCGTTCAAAAAATTAAAATGATATAAATCTGGCACAGGCGAAAGTGCAGCCAAATATTGCGCCTTTCATGGCAGCAAGTGCATTCACACCGTAACCCTTTTGTGGTATTGTGGAAGAGTGCAGGGTTGGACCCTGCCGTTCAAAAAATTAAAATGATATAAATCTGGCACAGGCGTCAGTGCAGCTAAATATTGTGCCTTTCATGGCAGCAAGTGCATTCACACCTTACCCCTTTTTTATTGTGGAAGAGTGCAGGGTTGGACCCTGCGGTTCAAAAAATGTAAATGATATAGATGTGGCACAGGCGTCAGTGCAGCCAAATATTGTGCCTTTCATGGCAGCAAGTGCATTCACACCGTAACCCTTTTGTGGTATTGTGGAAGAGTTCAGTGCTGGAGGTTTTGTGCATGCAGAAGACATCCCCGATCTATTCCGTTACGTCAGCATCAGGGGATTGATAACTGCTGATCCAGGACTGATTCATTTTTATAAATGTCAGCCGGTCAACAGAGTCGGTGGACAGACGCACTCTTTTGTCTGTGACAAAACCTCCAGCGGCACTGAACGTCCTTTCAGAAAGCACGCTGGGTGAAGGGCAACCTAGTAGCTGCATAGCATATTGGCTAAGTTCTGGCCAGTGATCCAATCTCAACACCCAGTAAGCCAGTGGATCATCTGCTGGAAAGGTATCCAGGTCTGCCCTTGCCCCTAGCTAGTTCTGCACCATATGGCACTGTGGTACAGCACATTCAGCAAATTCACGGAAGGGAGCAGAGTCCACCAGCTGGAAAGGCAGCAGCTACAATGCGAGTAATTTTGCTAAGCTGGCATTTAGACGCTGTGCTTGGGGATGGTTGGGACTATATTTTTTCTTACACTGCAGCAGCTGCGGCAACGTAATCTGACTGCGTAAATCTTCAGCTGATGGGATGATGTCACATTGTGAGGAAGGAGCTGGTACATCCATTACTGTAGCATCATCCCTGTCAGTGGAGGTTGTAGGCAATGACATGGCAAAACATACAGTGGGGGTAGAAACAGATGAGGAGGAGGAGGACCTACGCAAAGTTTTGCGCCAACGGGATGTGTAGCAGGTGTTCATACGTCGCCTCATGCACGTGGTACCCAAGTGTCCGGTGTCTTTCCCACGCTTCAGCCTCATCTGACATAGATTACAAATAGCAACAGTGCGCTCTGCTGCACATTTCTTAAAGAACTCCCAGACAACAGAGTTCCTGCATGTGTGCTTTGAGACAACAGCGCTCTGCACCGGAGAAGCTCTGACATCTGATGCCTTGGACTGGCTAGTGCTACGGTTGGTCATAGAGGATGTTGTGCTTCGTGTTTGCTGTGCCTCCTCCTCCTCCCCCTCCTCCTCACTTGATTCCTCTGTTCGATCTGGCACCTAGGTGGAGTCAGTGACCTCATCATCAATGTCATCTTCACCCTCTATCTCCTCGTCACTGGAGCCAACTTGGCAGTATGTCATGGAACTGGTGTCCGGCGCTAATATTCATAATCTTTGGCATTCAGTAGAGGCTGTCCAGCCTGGGGAGCACGTACTCAGTACATCACGTTGGTGAGTGCGAAGTGAAAAAAGGAAGAGAGAAAAGGAAAATTTTGTGCCGACTGTATTATCCCAATATGAATAATTGCAGGCAGGGGGTATACTCACATTTTCTGGTGCCAATTTAAACAAAGAGGCACCAAAACGAAGACAAATCAGTGAATTAAACCAAGGGGCACCGATTCCCCTATCAGAGATGCAGAGAATCTGCCAAGGGAATCGGTGCCCCTTGGTTTAATTCATCGATTTGTCTTCGTTTTGGTGCCTCTTTGTTTAAATTGGCACCAGAAAATGTGAGTATACCCCCTGCCTGCAATTATTCATATTGGGATAATACAGTCTGCACAAAATTTTCTTTTTCTCTCTTCCTTTTTTCACTTCGCACTCACCAACGTGATGTACTGAGTACGTGCTCCCCAGGCTGGACAGCCTCTACTGAATGCCGAAGATTATGAATATTAGCGCCGGACACCAGTTCCATGACCTGCATCTCTTTCTTTAAACGGACTTGGGGATTTACCGTTTTTCCTGGTTAGCCCGGCAGCTGCCCGGCAGCTGCACTTCTAATCTGGCCAGTATAAACTATTTGGTTTAACATAATATTTTTTCCTTTTTTTACGAACTATGAACAATTTTTTTGCACACTAGGTTATGATTTATATGGACTGCTGAACAATTGTCTTGTTATATTTTATTTTTTATTTTTTATGCCACACTCCATTTATTTCACATTTATGTAATTTAATATTTTTGTCTTTATCCCTCGTTTGTATTTTGGTTTAAAGGCTATAACCCTGCTCATTGGAGCGCATTAATCATTAGTGCTTTATCCTTAGCACTCTGTAGAGCCTTTTTTCTTTTTTGGTTTTCAGCAATTGATATATACCAGTGCTTTATATACAGCACCTGGGCAAATCATTGTGCTTAACCTACAGCACTTTGTTTAGTAATTGCCACTGCAACACTTATCATCACTTATACGGCAGTATCTTATTTTTTTTTTTTTTGCTTGTGTGTTTACTTTTATTCATTTATTATATTTATTTATTTTTTGTTGCCACAACTTCCTTCCCTTTTTGACCAATTTGTGGTTGGCAACTTGGCACTACTGTTTCATACTTAAACGAGTCTCTACTCATTTTTTCTTCTCTTTTCTTGATTTATTTTGTTGATCTGAATTTAGCAGCTCACACAATCTATTTTGTGCGATCTATTTTTGTGATTTTTTTCCTGCTTTGTGATACTATCTTGCCCTTGGTAATAGAGCCATCTGGTGGCGCTACACGGCCATTACATCCAACTTGGCAGTATGTTGCAGCTGCTGGGGCAACATGAGTGCCAGTTATTTGTGTGTCATCACTGGCACCCCGTTCCTCTAGGTTGATTATACTCCCTTCCTCAACCTCAGAGATTGAATCAGAGCACTGTACTTGCTGCGCATCCTCAAGCAGCATGTCACTCTCATTGTAGTCAAACAATTCAGCTGACTCCTCCGTGTGTGATAGTGAGGCTATGGCAGGAGTAGCTGTGGACATGGAGGCTGCATTAAATATTTTGTCAGCTGAGGTGGACTGCAAAGCACTACAAGCCTGGCTGGCAGAGGACTCGGAGGATGAGGATGGCCTGGTTAGCCAATCCACCAAATCCTCAGTATGTTGCTGCTGCTTAAGACGGCCAGCACCAGTTAGAAAGGACAAGCGTGCCCCTGCAGAGGATGCACCACGTCCACCACGACCAGAGGCACAGCCTCCCGACACAGGGGCTGCTTGCCCTCTTATCTGTGTCTGGGAGCGTCTGCCTGTCCTTTTTGTTCTTTCAGACATAGTGAGTGATATATAGATTAAATATATACAGAACTCTGATTCAACTCTGGTATAAAGATTAAAGATTTACAGAACTCTGGTATAACTCAGTGAGACACCCTGATAGCTGGCAGCCAGTGACAAGACACAGATTACAATTCCCTCCTATAAATCAGTGAGACACCCCTGATGGGTGGCAGTGAGAAGACACAAATTACAATTTGCATAAATCTGCTAGAAGTATGCGGGACCCCATGATGGGTTGCAGTAAGAAGCCACAGATCACAAGTCTCAGAAACCTCCTATAAATCAGTGTGACCCCCTGATGGGTGGCAGTGAGAAGCCACAGATTACAAATCTCAGAAACCTCCTATAAATCAGTGTGACCCCTTGATGGGTGGCAGTGAGAAGCCACAGATCACAAGTCTCAGAAACCTTCTATAAATCAGTGTGACCCCTTGATGGGTGGCAGTGAGAAGCCACAGATTACAAATCTCAGAAACCTCCTAAAAATCAGTGGGACCCCTTGATGGGTGGCAGTGAGAAGCCACATATTACAAGTCTCAGAAACCTCCTATAAATCAGTGTGACCCCTTGATGGGTGGCAGTGAGAAGCCACAGATTACAAGTCTCAGAAGCCTCCTATAAATCAGTGTGACCCCCTGATGGGTGGCAGTGAGAAGACACAAATTACAATTCGCATAAATCTGCTAGAAGTATGTGGGACCCCCTGATGGGTGGCAGTGAGAAGCCACAGATTACAAGTCTCAGAAACCTCCTATAAATCAGTGTGACCCCTTGATGGGTGGCAGTGAGAAGCCACAGATTACAAGTCTCAGAAACCTCCTATAAATCAGTGTGACCCCCTGATGGGTGGCAGTGAGAAGACACAAATTACAATTCGCATAAATCTGCTAGACGTATATGGGACCCCCTGATGGGTGGCAGTGAGAAGCCACAGATTACAAGTCTCAGAAACCTCCTATAAATCAGTGAGACCCCCTGATGGGTGGCAGCCAGTGAGAACACACGGATTTATAACAATTCCCAAATATTTTGTAGAAATTAGTGACCCCACAAAATACTGCGTGGCACTGGCTGTGTGACAAGACACAGATCACCTCAATTCCCAAATGTTTTGTAGAAATTTGTGAGACCCCCAAAATACTTGCTGGCAGTGACAAGACACAGAAGATCACCTCAATTCCCAAATGTTTTGTAGAAATTAGTGACCCCAAAATACTTGCTGGCAGTGACAAGAGACAGATCACCTCAATTCCCAGATATTTTGTAAAAATTAGTGACCCCCCAAAATACTGCATGGTACTGGCTGTGTGACAAGAGACAGATCACCTCAATTCCCAAATATTTTGTAGAAATTTGTGAGACCCCCAAAATACTTGCTGGCAGTGACAAGACACAGATCACCTCAATTCCCAAAAATTTTGTAGAAATTTGTGACCCCAAAATACTTGCTGGCAGTGACAAGACACAGATCACCTCAATTCACAAATGCTTTGTAGAAATTTGTGACCCCCAAAATACTGCGTGGTACTGGCTGTGTGACAAGACACAGATCACCTCAATTCCCAAATGTTTTGTAGAAATTTGTGAGACCCCCAAAATACTTGCTGGCAGTGACAAGACACAGAAGATCACCTCAATTCCCAAATGTTTTGTAGAAATTTGTGAGACCCCCAAAATACTTGCTGGCAGCCAGTGACAAGACACAGATCACCTCAATTCCCAAATGTTTTGTGGAAATTTGTGAGACCCCCAAAATACTTGCTGGCAGCCAGTGACAAGACACAGATCACCTCAATTCCCAAATGTTTTGTGGAAATTTGTGAGACCCCCAAAATACTTGCTGGCACCAGTGACAAGACACAGATCACCTCAATTCCCAAATGTTTTGTAGAAATGAGACCCCCCCCCCAGTAGCGTGGCAGACCGGCAGTAAGAACACACAACAATCTCCTATGAAATCTCCTCTCAAATGCATGCTGAAGCGGTGCGTGGAAACCTTATATAGTGTGCTGCGGGACTTAGCTCTGTGAGCTTAGCTCTCTGAGCCGTGATTGGCATACTGTGGAACCTGTCTTGCACTAGACCTGTGGTCAGGTGCAAGGCTGTAGCCAATTACGAGCTTCAGACCAGTGGGAAAGTGCATTGTGGTCCATTGTGATGCATTGTGGTCGAACATGGGCCAAACACCCGGAAATGTTTAGAGTTCGCGAGCAGACCGAACAGGCTAAGTTCGGCCCGAACTCTGAACCGTCCGAACCGAACAGCTCATCCCTATGCTTCCACGTGATAGGGAAGTGGCTGGAATGGTAAAGGTTGACTTCTTTATGAACAGTTTAGGCCAAAAGCTTAAACAAGGTAATCATAGCAACTGACTGTGTTAGGGCTTCTTATATTTAAGCTAGTTTGTCCAATGCTTTTTCTGATTGTATCTCATGGTGGTGAGAAACTTAAACTATTACAAAGGGTGTGAACTGATAGAAAGTTGAGGTCTAAGAGGTCTATCAGAATAATCAAAACCACGGAAAAACCCGAGCAGGAGCCCATCACCCACAGTGCAGCCTCCGGAAAAAGCCGACAATGCAGACAGGGCGAAGTGAATAAATTAGGAAAACTGTTTGTATGAATGATTGAAAAGTGAAACGCTGTTTGCAAAGAAACTACTGAGTGAAAATGTCTGAAATTTACATATGAGGTCCAGGGAATGATAATAAAAAGGGCTGTTACAGAAAAAATAAGTAAACTTAAAAAAAAAAAAAAATCGGACTTGTAAAAAAAAAAAAAAAAAAAAATCAGAAAAATGGTTAAAATATCCAAAAAAAATCTATAAATAAAGAGACTCTTTACTGCAGAATTTTATAATGAACGGTTTATTAGATTTTGTATTAAAACGGGAATATTTTTAACATTGAAGCCTATGGGATTCTCCTGAATAAATTTGCCGAATTAAACCACCGAATGGCAGGGCATTTCGGGAACCTTTCACTGCTGGTTTGTGTTCTCTGAATAGCCGAAGCAGTGCTTTTTCATGGGGTTTTCACTGCCCTTGAACAGGCACCGAACAGGCACCGTATGTTCAGGCAATTCGCCAGGATTTGGCGAATTGCCTGCTCTCTGGATAGCCGAATGGCCAAGAAAGGTAACCGAAGGCTGATTTTCAGCCTTCGGTTACCTTTCTCAAGCAATTCGGATCTCTTTGAATTACCCTGTATGTATAAAACACTGACCTTGCTCCCAGCGTGGGAAATGAGAAGGTGAGTAATGGCAGTGGTATTGCTCATTTTATATGTGACAAATGGACAATGCCATTGCTTTGGAACTAAAAATAAATAAATTAAAATTTTGTTTTCTTTGCTTTAAGGCTGGGGGCATACGAGCGCACTCAGAGTGGAAGGAACGTCTGTGAGAATGGACGTTCCTTCCACTCAACGCCCGCCTGCCCCCCATCAGCGCTGCAAAGTGCAATCCTCCTATGGAGGATCGTGCTTTGCAGCCCCGTTGACGCACGTCCGAGAGCATCGACGGGGAGGCTCTCTAGCCGGATGCTTGTGCACAAGCGTGTGACAGGCCCCGTCACAGTGTCACATGGCTGCGACGGGCGCCGGTAAGTGCGTGCACACGGGCGCAATAGGTGCGCACGTGTGCACCCGGCCTTAGATTTTACATCGGCAGGTTTGGTATTAATGCAAAGGCCAGACTCTGCCCTGTCCAATGACACCTCACTTGACCTTGTAAGGTGTAAAGATTAGTGACTCAGGGGTCCAAAGTTCCTCGCAATGCTCTTCGCTGCAGTGTGGCGGTTTAGGTTTTTGATGTAACAATTCATAACAATGGATTGTACCATCACCCATCACCTCCACACTTGTTGGTGACATGAGAAATGTGATGGTTAGTTAGTGCAGCATCATTGTTTACTTTATAATTGAAAAGTGAAAAATATTACTGTTGGAAAGAAAAAGAAAAAAAAATATTATTTTATTTTTGTTTACTGAAAACCTGGTCATGTTTGGTATCATTGGAAAGGCCATGCTCTGGCCTTTCCAGTGATACCTCACTTGTAGCTGCTATGGAGTTGGAGATACATGGGTCCAAATGCAGACATATTTCTCCTTTCTCTGGGCCTATTCTGAGGTATGGGCCTGGAGCTGCTGCTCCATCTGCCACTATGTTAATCTGGCCCTGGCCTCAGTTGTGACGTGACACTCAGCAGACAAAGCGTATGTACTTTGGCATCGTTTGTACATCAAGACGCTTGTATATCAAGTCAAAATTTATAGAAAATTGTAGCTCTTCTTGCAAAACGCTCTCAAACCAAATTACTCTCAATCTAAGGTTTTTCTAATGTATATATTTACTTTAGGAAAAGACAAGTAAAATGTCCACAATGTCCTTAAAGTCACATTGTAATTTACATCAGGGAGTAACACTTAAGGCTTTTATTCACAGCATGTTCCTGAGTCATAATAGGCTCTGAGTTTTGGCAAATGATTAATCATTGCAACGTCTTTGTGGGATTAAAATATGCAGCAGTGGACTTCCTCCAAGGTCATTTATTCCTAATCAGTAAATCCAGCAGCCGTTGTGTCAGTTCCACATGCAGCATACATATATGACAGCGAGATGGCCGAGAGAGATGGCTGGTCCAGTTCATGTAAAGATGTCTCTGATAAAGACATATGAAGGCTATTTTTAAGTCAGACAACAAATGAAATGATTGTTTTTTCTTATATACTTTATGTCTGAAGGAGATCAAAGCCAAATATAAAAAAGAACTGCAGCTCTTCCCTGGAGTTATACACGTGAATACCCGAACAAAGCTGAACAAACACATTCAGAGATTGCTAATGTCTTTGACATTCTACTAACGTTAAACAGAAACACGATCGACTGGAGATATCATTTCCTTTCATTTCAAAAGCTGCGTGCATTACATGTTAGCCAAATATGTTCACTTGTCTTATCAAGCATGGTGTTCTGTAGAGTCGCTGAAGAAGATTTATCAATAATGACTGCACCCCTGTGAGATGCATTTTGCAGCCAGACTGAGTGCAATGAACAAGCTGCTAATGATGTGAATAAGAGCTGAATGATGTGACAGAAGAGAAAATGAGAATATATGAGGCTAGGCATTCCTCCTTGTTTCATCCAAGATGTCAAAGGTCTTTTAAAGTGATTGTCTACTTTCAGAGCATCAGCCAAGAAGTTGACTAATGATCAGGAACACATACACAGATCACACATCAGTGACATTAGGTGATTGGAAGAATTACCGATACGAGGCTGAAAAAATCGACAGAGTCAGCAATATACAAACAAAAACTGTTGCCGTGCGATTTATTTTTCAGTTAATTCATTGAGGTGTCCTTTCATTACTTTAAGGACTTATTCAAAGAGTGCCGAACCGGCCCCGAAATTGCACCGAACACTGAATTTCCCCGTACGGTGCAATTTCGTGACCATTCGGCTACTCAAAAGCTGTCAATTAGCCAAATACTGGCGTATAGCCAGAGAAATACGGCGATTGTCAGAAGCAGTAAAATTCCCATAGAGAAGTAATGGTTAATCTATTCAGAGAACACCCAGCAGCAGTGAAATGTCAGCAAAATGTCCTGATGGTCGGTGGTTTCATTCAGCAGGTTTAGGCCAGCATCAGACAAGCACGCTATGTGCGCCTGTACTGACGTGCTTACCGGCGTCTGTCACAGTGTTTCGATGCTACAACGGGGCCGGTCACACGCTTGTGCACGTGCACAAAATGCACGCGCAACAAGCGTCTGTTATCCAAGCCTCTCCGGCAAAGCGCTAGGACGGACGTTGACAGAGCTGCAAAGCGCGATTCTCCATAGGAGGATCAAGCCTTGCAATGCTGAGTGCACTGAGTGCGCTCAGTGCGGTGGCCAGACAGGCGTCGAGTGGAAGGAACGTCCACTCTCACGGATGTTCCTTCTGGTCTCCAAAGACGCCCGTCTGACACTAGCCTTAATCAGACGAATCCCTTAGGTTTCAATGTAAAAAATATTCCCTTTTTATTGAATATTTATTAAACCATTTATTCTTTTAATCTGCAGCAAAAAGTCTCTTTATTTACTTTTTACAAGATTTTAGGCATTTTTTGGGATTTGTTCGGCAATTTTTTTTTACCGTTTTCTTTAAGTAACGTTTGTGTTTTTGTGTAACAGACTTTTTTATTATTATTCATAGGACCGTATATGTAATTTTCAGGCATTTTCGTGCAATTCTTTTTTTACAAGAAGCTTTTTGCAGTGAGTTTTTTGTTTTTACCCCGTTCATCGGCTTGTAGGCTTTTTCCAGCGACTGGTCGACACTCTGTTCATCGGATAGTCGATTCTCTTTGGATGCGCTCGGCGGGCTTGCGGCGGCTTATTGGATCAGATCCGATGTTTTGCGGCGGCTTTGCGGCGACTTTGCGGCGGCTTTGAGGCAGCTTATCGTATCGGATCCGATGTTTTCAGCGGTTTTTCCATTCAATTCAGCGGTTGTTCAGTGGATTTTCCCTACACTTTGGGGACCCTGCGGAATTCACCATAGGGTCAGAGGAATTTGATTCCCCGAAGTGCAGGGAATGAAAGAGCACCTAAATTTCGGTGCTCTTTTTATAATTCTGTTAGTGTTTCATGCAAGTTGAAGAATGTCTCAAAATTCTCAGAATTTGTTTGAAAATTAATACAGAGGTCGACCACCCTCAATCTGGACTCTCAGAATCCCTAGAATTCTATATTTCAGATTCAACTACATTTCAGAATCCAATGTTGGAGGGGAAGGGGAAAATGACTGGGGAACCACAATCCACTTCCTGTTGCAGCACCAGCATGTATACACACCGGGACACATTGAGAGACGTAGATTACGGGCTGAGCATGTAGCTACTTAATGTATTTAGATGACTGGACACCGGAAAACCTGCAAGAGTCAACAATGTGGGACATTAGGTTGTAGACGAAACAGAGTTGGGTTCAACAGGGATTAATAATTAACCTCATGTCAGTTTTCCAAAGGCTGAAATATCCCTTTAATATTATATTACCTTTTCAAACCCGAATATGCCAGTGGAGACATGTCTCCTGGAGTATTCTGGGTAAACCTCATCTAGGCAGCAAATGAATAGTGCATGTTGCTGGTCTATGAATGTCTTTAACCTTCCAAGTAACAAGACGTTACACAAACCAAAATAATGGGAACAGCCATACAGACATATGTCTGTATGACTTACGTCTGTATGTACAATACATAGGAAAAATCTCTATCGTATGTGCTGAATATACCCTAAGAATATCCTCAATGATGGCTGCCCTAGCAATATGTAAATAACGGAACCTCTTCCTATCCTGCATAGATTTTGCAGCATCCCAAAACACCATTAAGAAATCATTAACCAAGAGCATGTGAGGCTAAATGCATTTTTTTAAAAATTGATATTAATACCCATTAGTATATTTTAAGTTGTTTCACACTTTTAATTTTAGCAGAACTATAGTGTCAGAATTAAACAGAACAAAAATGTTCTGTTTCATTCGTTGTTGTGTTACCTAAGGGAGGTGCACTCTGGGTATAGCAGCTTTTCCTTTCTGCGCATTATAGTATTTCTCAGCGCCCCTGTAATATTTAATTATAGTGTCAGAATTATCCGTTATGATATTTCATACAATATATTGATGGCATTTTTTCCTCAATATGGAGATAGCATGTCAGGATTACATGAAATGAACAAAGAGCAGCCCTTTTTTAGTCTCTTACAATATTCTTCCCTTCTTCAAATGTCCTGGCCTTGAAAAGCACAATGCAAGTCAATGGAATTTGGTTCTCAAGTGTATAACAATGAGATACCTTAAACATTACACTAATGTCATGGTAATTTCCTGCAGTCAAATTAGGTTAAACCACATGCCTGGTAAATCAGGTTTTAAAGATATGAAGTGTAATAAAAAACAAAGCAAAACACAAAACTTTTAATAATTTAGATTATGACTTCCTTCATGATTCAGTCATTGTGTGAGGACACGGTTGTTGACAGAAGCCTCCACTGGGTTATGATTTGTTTGGTTACACTGTTTCTTTTTGCAGTGTGCAGTAATCTGAATGTACTTTCACATTACTTCCCCGACGTATGCCCATTGGACTGATTCTGGCAATTAATTTAAACATACGTCCTTTCAGTACCATTGTACGTTGTGTGCCAAGTGGGGTTGTGAGGCATGGCCCTGGTCAGGGTCATAGCGATGTAGTTTCATTTATACAGTTGGAACATGAAAAATTAGGCACCATATATTTAACATTCATCATTCCTATGATGCTCCGCATTCACACATTTCTGTAGTGTCAAGGTTAACCTTTCTTTGGGGACTATATTAGCTTTTATATAAGTGACTTTTATACCCTATGCTGTGTACACTGGTGAGCCAGAAATGCTGTGCTAAAAAGGTTTGTAGTCCAGGTCCAGCGGCCCAATGAGGACAGTAGTAGTGTTGTAGTACAGTAGGGAATGGAAATGTAATGGGACAATGACACAATGGACAAGTTTATTACTGGACTGAACTTCAATACGTAGCATGTATACTATTTAAATGAGAAAAAAAGATTAGTCTACTTTAGTGACATGCCACTATGCCGCTAGATGAAAAAGTTTGAAAATCACTGATATTTTTATAAGTGAACTTATGTGAATTTCATACAGTCCTCAACTATAACCTCAGATCCAGGACCTGCAACTTACTTGCAATACCACAATACAAAAAGAAAGTGGCTCGATCCTCATTTTCCTACAGAGCACCACAATTATGGAATAACCTCCCAGACGCCATCAAATCTTCCCTCAGTCTAAAGTCACTCAAGAGCTCCCTATTAAAATACCTCAATGCGGAATGCACCTGTAAACATGTAACTTAGTGAATATATTTACTGTTAATCTGTAGATTTGTGCAATTTCTTTTTAATATTTTTCATTTTATTACTTTGTATTTCTGTAACTGTAACACTTCAATGTTCTTGAACCCAGGACATACTTGAAAACGAGAGAAATCTCAATGTATCCTTCCTGGTAAATACTTTATAAATAAATAAATAAATACATTTTCTGAGAGTTTTAAACGGTTTATTATAAATTTATTTATTTATAAAGGATTTTACCAGGAGGGATACATTGAGATTTCTCTTGTTTTCAAGTACGTCCTGGGTTCAAGAACATTGAAATGTTACAGTTATTACAGAAATACAAAGTAATACAGTGCAAGATATTAAAAAAACACAAATATACAGATTAACAGAAAATAAATATGTAGGAAATAGTCATTATGTTACATGTTTACAGGTGCATTCTGTATTGAGGTATGTTAATAGGGAGGTCTTAAGTGACTTTAGGCTGGGGGAAGATTTGATGGCGTCTGGGAGGTTATTCCATAATTGTGGTGCTCTGTAGGAAAATGAGGACCGAGCCACTTTCTTTTTGTATTGTGGTATTGCAAGTAAGGTGCTGGTCCTGGATCGGAGGTTATAGGTTGAGGGAACTGTTGGAGGAAGCAGTCTATTCAGGTAGGGTGGCAGCTTCCCATAAAAGCTCTTAAACACCAGGGGCCATATTACATAGTTGGTGCTAACTTAACCAGAGCTGTTGCAAACTTAAAACCTCCATAGGCTATAATGGCTCTGGGAAGTTTACGTCACCTCTGGTTAAGTTAGCACCAAGTATGTAATATGGCCCCAGGTTGGAAAGGTGAAGGGTACGTTTAGACTCCAGCGACGGCCAGTTTAGCTCTTTTAACATGTCACAATGGTGGGTCATGTAGTTACATTGTAATGCAAAGCGGCAGCATGAGTTATACAATAAATGCTTGGTCTACATCTCTCTTGAAAAACAGCCATATTTTTTGGTTGAATGAGCAGTATAGAACACACTGCTAAAGTTAATCATTGCTAGTGGATCATATTAAAATTTGACCCTTGTGAATCTACAGTGCTTAAAGTAATTGTCTTTTAAAATTTAAAGGTACGCATATTTTACCTAGCATTTAGATGAATGAACAGAATCACAACCATTGACGGTGGAAGCGACGGAAGAAAGGTCTAGTCGGATTGAGATTGATGGATAGAATTGGCTAGAGCTTAATGAAGTATAGTTATTGTGGGTATGGCAGAGACTGGGCAGATGCACAATTAGGGTGAGTGTAATGAGGAAAAGGCGCTTTTCCTTCGGCTATTTGGGCAAAGGGTATAAAAGTCTTTAGCTCCAGTCCAGCCCTAGAACCCCATATTTCAACCCTGACTGTCTGCCCGAACAAAATTAATCTATCAATCTATTTTTGATTTTACTTTAATTACAAGTAATAGTGTCACCTTAAATGTATTTGGCTACTACTTAACTTTTAACCTGAATAAAGTGTGTAATCAAAGGGCCACTCTACTCATCTTGACAACTTTATCTTTTTTAACCCTTTGGTTGCGGAAGATGTGTGGAGGACGTCTTAGGGATTCCCTGCAGCATGTGGAGGAGGTCCTCTGCACGTCATGGTTTCCCCGCAGCCTTGGGGGAAACCTCTGCAGGTCTGGGGGGAATCTCGGGCTGTTCTAACTTCCTGGAAGTCAGACCACGCCAAGGGGCCCCCCAGCCAGGCAAGGAAATCCCAATAGAGTATCTCCTGCACCATACACGATACTGTGTAATGCTTGATATCGTTGGAAAGGTCAGAGCATGGACTTTCCAATGATACCAAAGATGACCAAGTTCTGTGTATAAATAAAAAGGAAATTACATTTTAAAAAAAATGTTTTTTTTTATAATGCAACTCTATTGTTCCTTTTTCAATTATAAAGTCAACAGTAATGCTGCACTAACTCTCCTCATTTCTCATGATGCCAACAAGTGTGGACGTGATGGCATAATTGTTCCTTCAAAAACCTAAACCAAAGCACTACAATAAGGGGCGCAGAGGTGCTTTGGAACCCTGCGTCTCTGGTTTTTAACCGCACAAAGTTATGTGAGTTACCAGTAGAAAAGTCAGAGTTTGGCCTTTCCAACGATACCAAATATGACCATGTAATTTGAAAAAAAAGAAAAAATATCAAATGCAAAAGATTTTTACTCATTTCTAAGGTGGTGACATTATGTGCTTTTACTTATAAAGCAAGCAATGCCATTGCCCTAACTCGCCTTCTCATTTCCCACGCTGGGACCAAATGTGGAGGTGATGGTGCAAAACATTCTTACACATTGGTCCATCTAAAACATAAGTCACTTCATCGATACGAGGACAGCGAAGGTACTTTGTACACCTGTTTCTCCATTGTTTACACCCACCAAAGTCATATTAGATGTCACTGGACAGGTCAGAGTCTTTCTAAAGATACTAAACATGACCATGTTAAATGTTATGCAACACCCCCCCCCCCCCCAACATACATAAAATAATTTTATTTATTTTTTGGTCCAAAGCAATGGTATTGTCCATTTGTCCCCCATAAAATGAGCAATACCACTGCCGTTACTCTACATTTTATTTCCCATGCCTGAGCAAGTTCAGTGTTTTACATATCTAATTTTTTTTAACAAGTGTACCTTATAGAATATATAACTGCAAAGGGTTGGAAGAAAAAAATGAGAGAAAAAATAATTGTAGAAGCTGTAATTGATTGAAATCTGAATGGAAATTTGCATTTTTTTAAAAAAAAAAATAAATTGTTATAGCATTCTGACAGGACATGACTTATACATATAATAATGATATATTATTTATCTATCGAGTCTCCTGAAAGGAAGGATATATAATTTTTCTGGGCCCTACAATAAAACAGGACTTCAAATCACATTTAAACATGATGAGCACAAAACAGTCAAAATTAGACCAGCACACGGCTGAAAAGGCTCAGCAGTGAAGGAATTAAAGTGGTCAGGATGTGAGGAGTGCCCTCCCCCCACTGCCCTGATATGGCAGATTTGCTGGATGAAGTGAAGGAGTTTCTTGCAACCCACCCAGCGTACCCAGCAGCTGGGATTTAGAATTTCACAGCTGCTGGTCACTAGATCGTTCACTAGTATTGTCATCAAGCAAAGAGCGTGCCAACATCACCCTCTCTGAGACCACCCACTGTAGCGAATGGTCTCCGAGAAGCAGCCGATGACTCAGATATGTGCATGCACACAGCTCTGATCTATCGTTCTGCACAGGGGCTAAGGAGCTCGCATAAAGTGCGCAAGTCCACGCAGTGAGCAATTTGCGGTTGCCACACTACGCAAGTTGAGTAGGAGAGCAAATTGTGCTGAAAGCTTCAGGGACTTCTGGGTTCAGGAGTCCCTGAGCCAAAGAAGAGGAGCTCCACCTGGAGGGAGAAAAGATGCGTAAAATCTCCTAAAAAATAATTGGGCAGTGGTTATCAGCAGCATCTACGCAATTATTTAAGGCCAAAAAAGGGAACTGTATCTGCAATAGAGTATCCCTTTAAGAACAAGTAATAGTGCTACCATAAATGTATTTAGCTGCTACTTAACATTTAACCTGCAAAAAAAGTATTAATAACATTAAGTCTATCTATTTGTGAAACGAATACACGTGATACATCCATTACTGACTGTATAGCTAAATTTTAATGGGAATATTCCCTGTTTTGTACTCATCTGAGGTTGCTTTCAAGCCATTTATTACATTGCCAAGTTGACTGTTACTTGAATGGATCATTGTGTCTAATTTGTTTTCACAACCTAGACACATATCATGCAATAAACCTTAAAATGCAAGGCCACATTAATATCACATAAAGTCCGTCAGTAATACAATTGGAAAGTAATTTCATGATAATAATAAAAATAATAATATATTATGAGCTACCAAAAAGAAATATATTTTTAGCCATCAAGAGGACTGGGCCAAAAAAAAGGTTTGTATATTCAGAGATTTTATAGCGATTCATTTAAAAAGAAGAATAAACCTGTCAGAATAAATCATCAGAGACTCCATTCTAGAATCAACAGGTGAATTACGGGTTGTGTTAACATTACTCAAAACAGATGGTAAATGGAAAAGGATTAACTGTGAAAAACATGTTACTATAGCTCAGCCCACAACAAATGAGCCGACTCATGGACTAAAAGTTCAGGGTTACTGCGCTGTAGTATCAGGGTGGAGGCACACATGTTTTGCCTGTTGCTGTGTGCCAAGTTGTGCTGCATATTTATGGACTTGGGTCAACAAATATTATGATAACTGCAGGTTGCTTATGCATAGAGCGCCTTCTTCTTAAGACATACAAGTATAATACAAATTACAAAAATATATGGTATATAAATACAAAAAAGTTTATTCACTAAATTTAAAAATGCGGATTATTCACAGGAGATTTCTATTTATTTATTAATTTACAGACAAAATATGCGAAATGGAAACATTTTTCAGTTCGGCTATAGTTGTTTTTTTATATGCTACATTTCCATTTCTACTCTTGGTTATGCATAATTTCCAGTTTAATGAATACCACCAAAAAAACAATATTAGAGCATAGACGAACAGATCATTTTATTAATCCCTGTAATTTCATACTAGGGCACTGCATGCACACTTGTGGCTCATATAAATATTTGGTAAGACTTGCAGAAGCAGGGCATGATTACTAAAAAAACTACAGTAAAAGACTCATCATCCACTAGACAGCATATTTGGACAAGTGTGATGTAACTCCATCCTGTACTTAACATGGGGAGTGCAATCAGTAATAAGTGTTCTAAAAAGTAATGTATTATAAAGTCCTAGCACTAATTACTGCAGGGAAGCGCAAGGTGGAGTGGAAGGGCTACCGCGAGTATCACTGTGGATAGCGCTGTGTTCCGGAGCAAGGTGCCGGGGTAACACTTGCCCCGGAAACTCATGCTAAAATGCGGACACTACGGGGAAACTGCAGGTGCACACAAGAAATAGGAAAGTGCCTGTATGTAACCCATAGATAAGTGGAAAAAGACGTGCAGCCTTTGGAATGCACAAAGAGATGTGTATACAAATAGTTTCGACACCTCAAAACGTGTACACAAAAGGATATTACCTGATTAGGAGTCACGAAATACTGATATACTTGAGTACATGTAATAAAAATCTGAAAAAAAACACAACTGCGCAGTACATAAACACAATTTGGCTTATTATAATCATATTAAGACAAATGACTACTCATGTGGTTCAGAGCCCAGGTATTTTAAGGCTCAGTATATCAGCAGTTGGTCCCTTCAGGGATGACCCCATACCTCATCCGTTGTCCTTATGGCAATTCACATGTGAATGAAAAACATATATAAAGAAACCATAGCGTGATTCTGTAAAACCATACTACTCTAAGAACATAAGAGCAGTGGAAATGAACTCACGTGGTTCTGAGCCTGTGGTGAATACACTGGCTCGGTATAAGCACTTCTGGTGTAAGTATAGGGTACACCAATCCCCCTTTGACCGAAAAGATAATTCTCTCCCAAGCTTCAATATATAAAACAGATCTTTAATCAGCAGATAAAATAAGCAATAGTACCAATACGTGTTTCGCTGACACACAGCTTCATCAGTTGGTATATACTATCTTTTCGGTCAAAGGGGGATTGGTGTACTATTGACTTGCATACACATCTCTTTGTGCATTCCATAGGCTGCATGTGTTTTTCCACTTATCTATGGGTTACATACAAGCGCTTTCCTATTTCTTGTGTGTATAATCATGAGGGTGTTTGTGGGGAAAGCCCTTATTGGAGATAGCTGCCATATAATCCATAGGCTGTGGAGGTTTCATCTGCTGTCCCAGTGCCCCTTATTACTTTCTTTTTCAAACTGCAAGTGCAGATTTTCCCCATTTGTGCCCCCATTTTAGTGTCAAGCAGCACTTCCGTGCCACTGTGAGTTTTACCTCCTGGAGTCCAAACGACTTCATGGAGAGTTGCGGTTCTGGGGTATGAGCCCTGTGCGAGATCGCAAAGCTCCAAGGAGTGATTGGGTACTATTTCTCACGGAAACAAGAAGCGGCGGATTTGGCTACCGTTCTTGCCGGAAAATGAGGGTTGAGTAATGAATTTATTGGGGTGGTTTTTAGGGGGTGGTAAAAGGTTCTGCAAAATCAGAATCAATTAGCACCAGCTTTTAGGTGCAGCTAAATATTTGCCTTACGGTAATTAGCGCTAGGACTTTGTAATACCTTGCTTATCCGAGCGTTAATTACTGATTGCACTCCCCATGTTAACTATTGGATGCGCAAAGTACAGTAAAGTCACGCAAGCTAGCAGAATCACCATTGCACTAATGGATATTTTACGGATTTAGCGTTAGGAAGGTAATATGGGGGCATGCGTTAAAGTCACTTATCCTAGCTTTAAAACTTTCTAATCTGAACGATACAGTTAACGTTCACTATGGAATAGTGCTCTGGGTGTCTGCACGTATTACATGTTGGGCCCTATTCCCCAATATTAAGATGTAATAATAAAGTAATTGTGTTGCAGTTCCAGTCGAGCCACAAGTTTAAATGTTGCTGCTGCTGGTATCATCTAACAGTTCCTTCTTGTTACAGCTCGAGCTGCTAACAGTGTCTTGATCGATCAATAGCGTCGACAACAATGATCTGCTTAGGGTTACCAGCTCACAATGATATTTTCCTGCTGTGGCTCTGTTACTGGCTACATCAGAATAAGGGTCATTCTTGGGTAGCCTCATCACAAAAGACAGTTTAGAAAAAAAGGACATTGCTTCTAAAATCATTGTGAACTAGCAAAGAATTCTGCACTTGCAATGAACTTTGAAATGATTTTAGCTGTGACACCTGCAAATAGATCCACCCAAGCTATATTTTGTGGCACTCAAGTTCACAAGTATTAATCAGTGATGATTTACAGATTCTTATCTGACAATTATCACCTTGGGAGTTATCTTGGACCAGATGCAATATGTACATTACATAAAGCATAGTAAACTTAAACAAGCTGTGTTCAGTTTTTCAGGTCTCAGGTCTGAAAAGTTACGCTAAAGTCAGATATCACTTAAAACAACAACAACAACATGCGCAGACACATCACTAAAGCATTACAGAAATTCAGTTTGGCCTTAGATC
This sequence comes from Leptobrachium leishanense, assembly GCA_009667805.1. Classification (NCBI taxonomy): domain Eukaryota; kingdom Metazoa; phylum Chordata; class Amphibia; order Anura; family Megophryidae; genus Leptobrachium; species Leptobrachium leishanense. Next base: position 345,659,953 of record CM019063.1, read on the forward strand.
ACATTAGGTGTGGTCCGATATAAAAGACTAAATCAAATATGAAGGGATATATCATTGAAAACTCAAACCTGCTCTGGGAGGAATAGTATAAAGGAAACCAGAGGTTATGGGAAATGCCTTTGGATTAAAGATCGATGAACTGGTTGGGAAAAAGAATGAGCCAATTTAAACACGGGTAATTTAAATGACTGTGTTCGGTGAACCAATTCCAAGGTTATGTCCACAGAACATTTGAAAAAAATGTTACTAAAATAAAAAAAATTAAAGTAATGTATAATTTGTGATCTCTTATAGAAATGATTGCTCTGGATAAAAAATGCAAAAATGTGTGTAAAGCATACACATTAAGTATCAGAGTATCACTCAAAAAATACTGATTCTGTTCAGACAAGGGGATTTCAACCTGAGGTATAACAAACATACAAACATTTATTATACGGATTGATAAATCAACTTATTTCTATATGTCAAGCACACAAAGAGGAATTCATTGTAATGAGGAATATATGAGGCAGAAGGCACAAAATTTGACTTCTTCTTTAAATTGGTCGGGTTAGATATATATCGGTATAAGAGTTGTCAAGTATGAGCTGAGGTCTGGGAGATGAGAGATAAAAAAAAAAACGTAACACAAGGCAAGGTTTGTAGCTGGAGAGGTAAACAACACCGAGGAGGCAATCCAAGGTCAAAAAAGCAGAAAAAACAATGAGTGTGAGACATTTCTGTACATTGCGATTTTGGTGATCAAGATGAGAGTCACTATCCTAGACAGCGTTAGATACCGAATATTCAGAAGCATAGTAATACTTTATACTGTACTTGTTTGGACCATCTGTGATTTGATATGATGCAAATTTGAGATATTGTTGTAAACATACAGGGTTATCCAAAGAGATTCGAAAAGTCACCGCACGTTCGGTGACTTTTCGTTCTCTTCAATTCGGTTCCTTTTGCCGATTGCATTTCGGTGACCCTGCGGTGTATTCAGCAAACACCACAGGGTCCCCGAATTGCAGGGAAAAGCTGCCGTAAACCTGACGAAAACTCACCGAATGCACGCTGAAAACAAGCAAAAACATCTGGATTAACCTTCGAAAAACCCGAACAGGAGCCGAACAGGAGCCGAACAGGAGCCGAATCACACAGAGCCGAAGCAGCTGTGACGTAGAGGAGGCAGTGAATAAATTAGCAAAACCATTTGTATGAATCTGGGAAAGTGAAACGCTGTTTGCAAAGAAACTACTGAGCGAAAATGTCTGAAATTTTCACAGGAGGTCCAGGGAATGATCATAAAGAGGGCTGTTACAGAAAAAAGAAGTAAACTGAAAAAAAATCAAAAAAAAAATCGGACTTTTAATAAAAATAAAAAAAATCTGAAAAATGCTTAAAGTATCCTAAAAAATCTATAAATAAAGAGACTTTTTGCTGCAGAATTTTATACTGAACGGTTTATTAGATATTGAATTAAAACGGGAATATTTTTAACATTGAAGCCTATGGGATTCTCCTGAATAAACTTGCCGAATTAAACCACCGAATGGCAGGGCATTTCGGGAACCTTTCACTGCTGGTTTGTGTTCTCTGAATAGCCGAAGCAGTGCTTCTCTATGGGGATTTCACTGCCCTCGAACAGGCACCGAACAGGCACCGTATGTTCAGGCAATTCGCCAGGATTTGGCGAATTGCCTGCTCTCTGGATAGCCGAATGGCCAGGAAAGGTAACCGAACGCTGATTTTCAGCGTTCGGTTACCTTTCTCAAGCAATTCGGATCTCTTTGGATAACCCTGATAGTATGATGTTTGGGAGTGATAGTAGTCTTACGTACAAGGGTATGGTTGTTTGTGTTTAGGTGTGCGGTTGAATAAGATAGTTAGATAACAAATCATGTTAATTATAGTTGGGGATGATTATATTACTATATACGGTCTCCCTACAAAGCCTTGTAAGCCTTGGTTACTATAGGTACAAAGGGATTTAGTTTGTAGATAGGAACATTCGTGCTCATGTTGCATTGTGGATCGATCGATTCTGGTTATTGTGATGAGAGTCACAATCTACGCAGAGACAGATATAAAATACTTGAAACCAGAGGATAGGACAGCTGGCGGAAATGCCAATTTGGCAATGCTGGTATTGTGAAGAGGGGACCAAGTCATCAAGGAAATCTTCAATTTACTGCTGCTCCTCTATCCAACTTTTGCAAGCAATGTCACAGTAACCCGTGGAAACGTTCTGATGGTCGGGGGCTCATGAGAGTTGGACGGTGGAGCAGCAGTAAATTGAAGACTGCCTTTGCATGTGCTGACCTGGGCCCCTCTTCACAACATTGGCAGCCAAAGGTTCAAAAGAGTCATGATTACTATACCACTAAACCACCAGGGAGTCATTTTTATTTAATATATTGCATGTGGCAATGCTATGTAAGAACAAATTTGTGAGGGTTGTCAGCTGCCTGGCACCTCACTTGCCTTGGCAGAAAGATGCCACGAAGAAAGATTTAGTAGGAACAACTGATACTAACAGAAAATAAAAATGTTGTATAAGTCCAATAAAGACATGGGGCCATATTACACTCTCTGCGCAAATCCGCTCACGCAGCGCAATTTTTTTTGCGCGCATTGTCCAGCGTTATCGCACGAAAATTAACGTGATATTCGGATCCGAACGCATTTTCTCATCCGCCAAAAAATAACGTTAGTAAAAAAAAACACACAAAACGAAGTGTAATACGCGCGCAGTAACGTTGCGCGTGTAAATCAGTGCGTGGACTGTTTTTTTCGCGGGATTCAGCCAATCAGAATTAAGAACCTTAATTGACATCAATTCACCTTAGTTGACTCACTAATGTTTTTGCGCCTGTCAAAATAAATCTGAGCATACATGCTGCAGCAATAAAAAAAAATATGCACGAATTCACAATATTTTGTTTGGGTATGTGTAGAATGTGTAACTATACTGTGCTGTATTTTTTTTTCGTGCTGGTGTATTTTGATTCGGCCAGAACGTTCAGATTTGCAGTTAACACCAGGTTTTCAAAGACGTTAAAATTATGCGTGCAAACGTCGTTCGTAGGAAGTTGCGCATCTATTGAAATACCATCCGCTTAACGCATTTGCGCTCACAATGTTAAGTATAGGACGCGCACAGTTCATCACCCTCACGCAAGTCCATCCGCGTCAAACGATAATGCGCATTGTTTGCGCGAACGTTGAAATACGACGTTCTGCGCAAATGGTTTTGTCCTCGCGCAAATGCGCATTTGCGTGCGCGCAAAACAGATGCGCGAGGAATGTAATAGGGGCCATGATCTTTTTGTGACATAACATTTTCTGTATGGATTTGGCAGCGTTGCTGTGTAAGATGATAACTTATTTTTAGAGATTATATATAGGTGCCTAAAGCAGTACTCAACAAGTAATATTATGTTACACCAGGGACTGAAATAGGCCTCATTCACACTAAGCGATTTATCACATGGTTTTTGCCGCAATATCGTGCATATTTCCGCCCGATATCACTCTATGTAGCCTCTCCAAAGCATTTCAATGGAGCTATTCACATCTCACAGCTCAATGTCGCCTGTAGCTCATCGCAGTAGCTTGTCGCTTGCACATGACCCTTTTTTCTGCGATTTGACGTGATTTGCTGCGATTTGCTGCGATTTGCTGCGATTTGCTGCAAACACATCAATGGTGTTGAGCAATATCGCCATTATGCACGATATTGCGTGATAGTATCGCTCAATGCCTCATATATGAAAATCGCTCGGAATGTGAATGGGGCCTCAGTGTGAATGGGGCCCTTAGGGTTATGGACGTTTCACAACATTTCTATCAGTAAATATAATTGATACCACTGTTATGCCGTGCACCACCTATAGTGTTCACTACTAAAGCCTATTGAACTACAGCATGAGCCTTGTGCGAGGTCACGTACCCACAATTTCGTAGTATCAAGAAGTCCTGGCCGAAGGACAACAGAAAACTGTTCTTTGTATCTTTCAGTCTATGGAGAGAAAGTGGTGGATCCTGCCCATCCGTCTAAATTGAATTGAGAAGGCTGAAGGGGAAAGACGTGCTTTACAGGAGTTTCGGGAGCAGAGCTACTGTTTATTGGCCTTTTGGGTCCCCTGATATATCCTCCTCGGCACCCAGTTTATTCAGGGGTGGCCTCTGCCATCCCGGGCACTATTTTTGTGTTACCGGAGGCTCCCGCTGGCCTTTTTTCTCAGCTCTCCACGCGTGTCCGGGTGGCCATCTTGGGGCCTATATGAAGGTGGTCTTCTGCCTCGAGTCAGATTGGGATGTTGGATTCGGCTGGGGAACGTGGCGGTCCGTGCTGTGATTCCTCACCTTCCCCTCCTGAGACTTTGAGAGCCACGCTGCTGAGTTCTGATGAGTTCCTGCACCCTCTGCCGAAGCCTACCAACGACGACCCGCCACTGGCGAGAGGTGACCTGCACCGCCTACTAGATTTTCTGTGGGGAGTACCGGATGATACCCCGAAGCAGGAACCGACTGCTGAGAGCGTTATCGCAGAGGAGACATTTCCTGTGGCCACAGAGGTTGGGAAACTGGAGCCTCGGCCTATGACTGGCGTCCCTGAATAGCTGGTGGTGGCCATACCTGTAGGTGCTAGGCTGTCTCTTTTGGAGCTGGATGGTGACACCCTGGTTACCTCTGCTCCTTCGATCTATGTCCACGAGGTGGTCTGGCTGGCGGTGACCAAGGCAGCGGATGGGACTCCCCTCCTGTTAATTGGTTGACTTGGGTTTTCCTTGGAGGGAAACCACGTTGGATCCTGGCCCAAGGTGTTGTGAGTGGCGATGTTGTGGCTAGACTTGTGCACAGTGGGGGGGTTTTTTGGATTTCTTTTTCATTTCGGAATTTTTCGTTCCATTTTTTTCATTTCGGGTCATTTCAGGCCATTTAAATATATATATTTTTTTCTTTTCAGGATGTTTGTTATTTTTCAGCGATTCGTAATTTCAGACTGATCCGAAATATTTCATCATCCGATATTGTTTTCGGACCACTTCGGCTATCAGATCCGATAATTTTGGCGGGTCAGACGTAGGATCCGATTAATTATTGGATCCAATTCATTATCGGATCGAATCCAATTCATTATCGGATCGGATCTGATTCATTGTTGTATCGGATCTGATCTGATTTATTATCGGATCAATTCTGATCTGATGATCCGCTGAACCTGAAATTAAAAAAGCCGACAAGCCGCCGGACTGGTATAAATAAATAAATAGAACGATTGAAAGTGTCAAAATTAAAAAGCTGTTTGCAAAAAACTACTGAATGAAAACATTAAAAAAAGTTAGGAAACCTAAAATTTCACCCAAAAAAATCCTAAAAAATAAATAAACAAAATGCCTTTTTTGCTGTAAGTGAAAAAAATATACAGTTTAAGAAATATTTAATAAAAACAGGGATTTTTTTTAACATTAAAACCTATAGGTGAATCCTGTAAGTTGCAATGTAAAAAAAATCTCTGTTTTTATTACTTTGAAATAATTTTGTTCCATTTTTTTTGCTTTGTGTCATTTTCATTCCTTTTTTTTCGTTTTGGATTATTTTGAACAGTTTTGGGTAATTTTCGTTTCATTTTTCTCATTTCGGATCATTCTCATTCCGTTTGATATCTTTTCGGATCATTTTCGAATCGACTTCGATTAGTAAATTCGGACAGCCGATATTCCGCTTTTCGAAAAAAAAGAAAAAAGTAGCAAAAATACAAATCTCGGCCGAAAACAAGATTTTGACAATACGAAAATGTACATGTCTAGTTGGGGTTGTCTGGGGGCTACCCGACCGGCAGGCTCTTTGCCTCCCGTCTGTCCCTGGGGGCTTGCTTGCTGGACCCTGGATGTGGATACCCCTAGCCACCCGGCTGTTTTGCCTACCCCCCCCCCCCGATTACGTATTATACCCCTCAATTTTCCTTTTCTCTTGTCCCCTTTCCCCCCACTGAGACTCTGTACGAATTTATGGGGATTGCTTATCTGACTTGCTGGTGGAGTCCCGGAATACACTCTCCCTTCCCCTTTTTTTTTGTGTGGTGGGGACATGGGTTGACCCAGGTGCGCCATTGGAGTGGCTACCTAGGCTCTGTCCACTCCCCTTGTTCCTGGTTCTCCCGACCATGTGACCCCTTCCACAGCCTTTGATATCCAGCTCGGACCTCGGAGTGTGCCGGGAATGTCACCCAAAAAAGGGCAGTTCCTCTCCTGCCCTTTTTTTGTCCCCCCTCCCTGGGACCCATCCCATGATTTACCTGTACCCCCATGCAGACAGCTTCTTTGACTGTTCCTCACTTTGGATTCTGTCGATACACTGAGTTGTGTGGTGCTATATGACTCCTTGTTCAATCTTTAGCTTTGCCTTCTTTTTCTGTGATTTTATTGTCTGCTGTTCAATTCTGTCTCTTATATGTGATACTCTATTACTGCTTTGACTATGTCTGTAAAACTTCAAAAACAAAGATTTAAAAAAAAATCAAATTGAGAAGGGAGTTCAGAAGTTTTTTCTGTTTTTATTGAGGGATTAAGGGATGTTGCAGATCTAAAATCACTTAAAGCCAGCTTTTTGCTACTGATTTTTTTTCTGTACCAGCTGCAAGTAAAACTAATGAGCCACCTTGGAATTGCTTATTATTCTCCATCAGGCTCAGGTTACTTCCTAAAGTGTAAAAAGCACAAATGACCAGTAGACTGCTGTAACAGCTGAGCCATTACAAAGGGTTTGTGGGTCAGCTGGAATAGGAATGCTAGCGTCTCAAGTGGAAAAGTCCCCCTAGAGCAGTGGTTCCCAACCTCCGTCCACAAGTAACCCCAACAGGTCAGGTTTTCCAGATAGCTGAAGCACAGCACAGATGATATGATTTGTTTTTCAATGATTGCAAGATTTAGTCTACCTTTCTCCAAGGTAATCCTTAAAACCTGGCCTGTTAGGAGGCTGCAGATGGGATCCAATGACCTAGAGCAGTGGTTCCCAACCGCGGTCCTCAAGTACCCCCAACAGGTCAGGTTTTCCAGATATCTGACGCATATGAAATGATATGATTTGCTGCTCAGTGATTGCAGGATTCGGTCTGCATTTCCCCAAGGTGATCCTCAAAACCTGGCCTGTTGGGGGTACTTGAGGACCACGGTTGGGAACCACTGCCATAGAGGAATAAGATGATGCTATAAGGTATGTTCGCAATTTGTCATCATAAAGTTCAATACATGTATTATTTTTTACTATGTACGTTGTCCATCTTGCAGAAAAGAAAACCTTGATTCTTAGGCATATGACACGGGTCTTTATTCATTTACGATTATATATTTGAATAAAAGTAACATAGTGAGTCAAAGATCTTTTTATTTTAATATTAATCAGTGTCTTCTTTCATTATAAAAATATAATGCAAGCAACGCTTATAGAGAGCATAATCCAGAATGATTGCTGCAATCATTTGGTGAAGATGTTATGGCAAATGTCCCAAAAATATGTTTATATCACTATAAAATTTTACAACTATAGAAAAACCGTAACAGATGTTGGGCAGTCTCTAGCAGGATGTTCCTTAGTAGGCACTGTTTCTTCAAGGAACTCAATTGGCCTGAAATGTTTGCAAAATTACAGATTTTCATAGAACAGTGGTTAACATCAAGAAGGTTTGAGGTTTGGTTAATAGCTTGGTTCCAGTACTAAAACAGGACAATGTGATACACATGATATATATATATACATACTTTGTTTTGCACATGTCCAGTTTTACAAATTGTTTCCAAGACCACTGTAATATTTAGCAAAGTGTAAAATATGAATTTTATAAAATCTGTTAATCATATTTACTTTCAGGCTTCTATACTAAGTTTCTTTAGCGTTCAGGGAGGCGGCACACGAGCATACTGTACTGCGTCCGTTACGGACGCACTTTTTCACGGGAGATATTGTGAGTACTGCGTAAAGTGCGACCGTAACGTCTCATGTCTCCACACCCTAGGAAAATACATGGCGGCGTTGCTTCTGCACCCGTATAGCTTTTTCACGTCAATGTTATTTTTGCGTCCGTGGCTTTATGCTTTGCCCGTCCGTGAACAAGTGCGCAGGTGCTTCGTGTGGTGTGTTTAATTGACTCCTTTATAGAGCTACGACTGACAAACAGTGCGGTCAGACGGACGCAAAATATTTGCTCGTGTCCGACCTCCCTTAAATTTAAAATTTATTAAAAAAATCCTTAAATTGTCCCAAAATAGTAATTCAGGCATTCACTAATGGTAATTGTATTAAGAGAAAAAAATCTTTTCAAATCGCTTCATTAAATTAACATTTGCAGTTACACGACCTTGCTAAAAAATATAAATATATTCAGTATATACAGTTGTGTTCAAAATTATTCAACCCCCAATGCTGTAAAGGGTTTTAGGGAATTCAGTGTACATTTGTAATTGTATTCAGAATGAAATCCTACAAGGACTTTTTAAAGAACCATATGCAACTAAAATGACATCAATTGGTTTTGTAATACAGTAGTAAATGTTTCTTTTGTGAATTCTTCATTGACACAATTATTCAACCCCTTAAAGACTACCACTCTGAAGAACAGAGGTTCATTCAAGTGTTTTCAATCAGGTATTGAAAACACCTGTGGATGTCACGGAGCAGCAATAAAGCATAATAAGCACCAATTAGGCAGCTTTAAAATGACTGTGATACTCAGCTCCTTCTAGACATTTACTGGTGTGGTTACAAACATGGTGAAGTCAAGAGAATGGTCCAGGAAGACAAGAGAAGAGGTGATTACTCTTTACAGGAAGGTCAATGGCTATAAGAAGATTGCAAATATGTCAAACATACCAAGAGAGACCATAGGAAGCATCATTCGCAAATTCAAGGCAAAGGGCACTGTTGAAACGCTACCTGGTCGTGGCAGAAAGAAGATGCTGACTTCGACTGCTGTGCGCTACCTGAAGCGTAGAGTGGAGAAAAGTCCCCGTGTGACTGCTGAGGAACTGAGAAAAGATTTGTCAGATGTGGGTACTGAAGTTTCAGCTCAGACAATACGGCGCACACTGCGTAATGAAGGCCTCCATGCCAGAACTCCCAGGCGCACCCCCTTGCTGTCTCCAAAGAATAAGAGTCGACTGCAGTATGCCAAAAGTCATGTGGACAAATCACAGAAGTTTTGGGATAGTGTTCTGTGGACTGATGAAACAAAATTAGAACTGTTTGGGCTCATGGATCAACGCTATGTTTGGAGGAGGAAGAACAAGGCCTATGAAGAAAGGAACACCTTGCCTACTGTGAAGCATTGCGGGGGGTCAATCATGCTTTGGGGCTGTTTTGCTTCTGCAGGTACAGGGAAGCTTCAGCGTGTGCAAGGTACCATGAATTCTCTTCAGTACCAGGAGATATTGGATGACAATGTGATGCAGTCCGTCACAAACCTGAGGCTTGGGAGACGTTGGTCCTTTCAACAGGACAATGATCCCAAGCATACCTCCAAGTCCACTAGAGCATGGTTGCAGATTAAAGGCTGGAACATTTTGGAGTGGCCATCACAGTCACCTGACTTAAATCCGATTGAGAACCTCTGGTGGGACTTAAAGAAAGCAGTTGCAGTGCGCAAGCCTAAGAATGTGACTGAACTGGAGGCTTTTGCCCATGACGAATGGGCGAAGATACCCGTAGATCGCTGCAAGACACTTGTGTCAAGCTATGCTTCACGTTTAAAAGCTGTTATAACTGTAAAAGGATGTTGTACTAAGTACTAAGATTGAATGTCACGTTTAAAAGCTGTTATAACTGTAAAAGGATGTTGTACTAAGTACTAAGATTGAATAAAACTGATAATGATGTGAGCACAGAAAAGACATTTGTGGTTATTTCATTATAAATGTTATGTTATATTTGTCTGACCTACACGTGTCTCTTTGATTTAATTGTAAGCAAGATGACTGAATGATCAAAATCAATGTCAAACTGGCCAAAACACTCAATTTCAGTGGGGGTTGAATAATTTTGAACACAACTGTATATAGTCATACATATGTCATATCTATTAATTTTCTGACACGTGTACTTGTATCTGTGCACTTAAGGTTATTTATCATATCTGAAAGAATTAGTATATACAGCCCTCTTATCAAGCACAGCATGGAGTAAACTAACTTAAGCACAGATACGAAATACGACTTGGAATGCAATGATATGCCGACTTCTACAAAACACACTTGCCATTGTGAATCATCATCTACGGGATGCAGGTGCACTGCCAAGATAAAGCAATGAAACAGTGCACTCCTGGCATGGCAGAAATTCCTGCTTGGATTCTGTGTATTGTTTAACATCCAAACCTTGTTACTGGATCAGACTGGAAAGTCATTTTGCATTTTATTCGCAAGTGTGTAAAGTTAGAATGTGAATAAAACATTGTAAGAACCAAGAACGCTTGGGGGGAAAAAGCTGATGCTTTTATGTGAAAAACAGCTACAACCTACATTTTTGTGGTAAGGTACCTATATTTTTGTGCAGGACAGAAACAATATTATGTGGCTGTCATCAAGTGTCGTTTGCAAGTGTCAACATTACTAGACTTAGAGGTACCTGGCTGGGTGGAGTAGAGGTAACAACACTGCTCTATGACAGTGGAGACCATGGAGAGACAGGTTCAATCCCGACAAGAGCACCTCTCCAGTAAGTGTCCTTAGGCAAGACACCCACCGTTACATAAATACAGAAAAAATGGCGTCGTGCCCATACTCGCCGGAGCGGCAGCAACTGCCAGGAGTAACAGCCCAGTTAATGTATAAAACATAACAAGGAAAAAAGGTGTCATCTGCGCTCGTTTCTATGTGTTCCATGTACAACAAAACTGAGGTTTTTGTTTGTTTCAATGGCCATTGCAACGTAAGCTCACTCGCCACTTCACGGCACCTCTTTACAGAGTGAGTACCTACCTAACATGTACCAAAAGGCCACTCTACTGAGCAGCTCCAAGCCCCTCCTGCTGCTTTTCAGCCAAGAAGAGGCAAAGATGGTGGGTTTTATTTCTACACGCACCAAACACTTCCCATTTGGGATTAAAAACAAAAACATGGAAAGAGGAACAGCTGCAGAACGACGGACTGGTGTTACAAGCATGATATACATAAATAGAGAAAAAATGGCGTCGCGCCCATACTCACCGGAGCGGCAGCAACTGCCAGGAGTAACAGCCCAGTTAATGTATAAAACATATAAAACCCACCATCTTTGCCTCTCCTTGCATAACCCTGCAAGAGACAACACAGACAGGATAGTGGTACTGTAACAGTGCGCTAACGGCGCTACCCTGGAGTAGTGTTTATTTGGATTCTTTAGGACAGATTCTTGAACACAGACAGCAGGAAAGGTTGTAATACCTTGATTCCCACACCAGGGAGGCACTACAAGAAACCTAATTAACTCCTCAGCACCAAGTGGCTTCGTGGCCAGGAGGTCGCTGAGTGAAAACACATTAACTATCGGTGCACAGATACATAGACATGACGTGATACATGAACAGACGTGAACAAGATTGCTGAATCTCAATGATACACGAGTTGTGCGGCCTGCAGGGCAGTCACCCAATACCTAGCTACAGATACTGAAAACACAGACAGCAGGAAAGGCTGTAATACCTTGATTCCCACACCAGGGAGGTACTACAAGAAACCTAATTCTCACCTCAGCTCCAAATGGCTTTGTGGCCAGGTAGTCACTGGGTGTAAACACATGAACTATCTGTGTACAGATACATAGACATGACGTGATACAAAAACACGAACAAGATTGCTGATACAAGACTTACTTATGAGACATACAGAGGGGGAACACTTGTGTTCATTAGCCTGCAGGGAAGGCCTACAATCTTAGATTGGATATACTGTATGTACTCAGCTATACAGAGTGGGAACACAAAGTTCAATAGCCTGCAGGCAGGCCTTCTATCTGCGATAGGCTACTGTATAGCAAACAAGGAAACATATACTAGACAGGATACATAAAACTAGGAACTCCGGAACATAAACTAGAAAGTAATATACATGAACTAGAAATAACCAGGACAAGAGCTAGACAGATAACATAAACCATACGGCAAAACCATAAACGTGAATCTGACACACACTCAGGCAAAAGTACAATAGGGATATGCGAGAGAATGCTCGATAGGGATAGCCAGGTCAAAACGTATACAGGTCCTCAGCCAGAAAAAGGTCAATAACAGATCAGACAGAATGAGATTAGCAATAAAGCAGGAACTAGACTCCACTCCAATTTACTCCCACGACAGTTCAAGGAGCAAGTCCTCTGAGCCTCTTTTAAAGGCTGATGGCTCCTTGCACTTATGACTAGCTCCGCCCCCTCAGATGCCATTTTGCCAGCCCTTACTACTGGCAACAGGCTAGCCAGTGATGCCACCTGGCGCCCTGACTCCCCAGGAAGTGCTGCGGGGGCCAAGTTTGTAACAGGTACCTGAGGGTCGAGAAGAGGGGATGATGGTTTCAGTGTGATTTTCTTTGTTTCCTCTGCTCGAAGAGCATTTAACAACATTTTTTAGCACTAAATTAAGTTTACAGATAAACTTGAATGATATTGAAAAAAACTAAATTTACAATCAGTAAATATAGGAATGAGTGCTGATAATCGAGACAAAATGTTATCAAACTAAAGGTTTGTCCTTATATAAATCTGTTGAACTGAAAAATGGCCAAACTGCACCCAAACAACAGTACATTTTGTCGATCAACCTGAATTAAATAAAGCCCTAAGTCTATACTGTGTGCACCATTATTAGGCAAGTGAGTATTTTGACCAAATCATCATTTTTATGCATATTGTCCAACTCCAAGCTGTATAAACTTGAATAATTATTGGATTTAAGCATCTCAGGTGATGTGTGTTTGTGTAACGAGGGAGGGTGTGCCCTTAGGAGATCAACACCTTATATCAAGATGTGCATAATTATTAGGCAGCTTCTTTTCCTCAGACAAAATGGGGCAAAAAAGAGATTTAGCTGACTCTGAAAAGTCACAAATTGTAAAAAGTGTTTCAGAGGGATGCATCACTCTTTAAATTGCTAAGATATTGGGGATTGGGGCGTGGTCACAGAATCAAACGTTTTGTTGCAAATTGTCAACAAGGTTGTAAGAAACGTGTTGAGAAAAAAAGGCACAAAGTAACTGCCAAAGATTTGAGAAGAATCAATCATGAAGCTACCAGGAACCCATTATCCTCCAGTGCTGTCATATTCTAGAACTGCAACCTGCCTGGAGTGCCCAGACATACAAGGTATTCAGTGCTCAGAGACATGGCCAAGTTAAGGAAGGCTGAAACCCGACCACCACAGAACAAGACACATAAGTTGAAACGTCAAGACTGGGCCAAGAAATTTCTGAAGACAGATTTTTCAATGGTTTTATGGACTGATGAGATGAGAGTGACTCTTGACGGACCAGGTGGATGCGCTGGATCAGTAACGGGCACAGAGCTCCACTTTGACTCAGGTGCCAGGAAGGTGCTAGTAGGTATTTGTATGGGCTGGTATTATTAAAGATGAGCCATCTGGACCTTTTCGGGTTGAAGATGGACTCAAAATCAACGACCAAACCTACTGTAGTGCTGCTTTAAAAACACTGTATTCTGGTGCATTGAACTATTGCTGCCACCAGAGGGAGACAGAGACATTGTGGACTATGCTGGACAAAACCGAACTACATCTACCATCATCCTTTGCGTGAAGACAGGAAGGGGGTGGTACAAGGAAGAATAAACAGATCAGCAGCCTCGTGCAAGGCATGGGCAGAGTGAGCAGAGCGGTGAAAGCTGGAGGACGCACGTTGGAGCTGTCAGGGATAGCAACCAGGCCAGAGTACAGACGCTGTCTTACTGGTGCTGGAGATCAGGACAGTGATCGTGTTGAGACCTACCTATGCAGCGCTGAGAGGTCTGGAGGACAAGCTGGTTCCGGCAGGACCCCGACTTAGGAGACTGCGCCAATCGATTGGGAGTGCAGGCGGCGGATCGTTGTTCCAGTTGCGGAGATTTGGCAAGCGGGGAGCAGATTCAGTGGCACGGAGTCCCAGTACACAGCGGAGAAGATCTTTTGGTCGAGGCATCGAGTGCTGGACAGTTTCATGCATCGGATGGGTGAGAGGCCTCCAGGCCACAGTTCCAAAACAGAAACGCACGTTGCAATATTGTTTAAATTTCACAGGGCCCCAATGGTGACTAGTCGAAGATTTCTCTTTTCGTTCACTGGCCAGTTGAACATAGTACCCGGGTACCCTAGACAACACACATATATATTTTTGAGCTATTTTTCACGGGACTTACACTCCAGAACTGAGGGGGTTAACCAGTTTCCTTTACTGCCGCGTGTTTTTCCCGTGTTACGAATTCTTGTTACTCAAATACCGTATATGCGTATTGTATGCTGCTTTATTGGGATCAGTAAAGAATATAATATAGAAAAATCCACAACAGTGCTGGTGTATAGTTATTTCCTAGTGCGGTGAGACTATCCCGAGGTTTATTCAGTGGCTCCTTCGGGGGTGAGCACTACACTACTGCCAGTTTTTAGAAGACAATTTCTTCAAGCGGTGGTACAGGAAATAGTCTGCATCTTTCACGAAGACCATGATATTTATGCAGGACAGTAATCCATTGCATGCATCAAAGGACTCCACTGCGTGGCTAGCCAGTAAAGGCCTTAAAGATGAAAGAATTGGCCCCCTTCCTCACCTCATCTAAACCCTATTGAGAACTTATGGGCCTTTCTTAAAAGGAACAGTGTCTGGGAGGCTGTGGTTGCTGCTGCACAAAACTTGATCAACAGATCAAGAAACTGACAGACTCCATGGATAGAAGGTCTATGACTGTTATTGAAAAAAAGGGTGGCTATATTGGTCACTGATTTTGTTTTTAAAATGTCAGAAATGTTTATTTGTAAATTTTGAGTTGTTTGTCTATTGTTCTCACTTCACAGATGAAAATAAACAAGTGGGACAATTTTTGTTTTTCATTTACTTGCATAATAATTCTGCACACTAATAGTTGGCCAATAATTGTGCACAGATAGATATTCTCCTAAGAAAGCCAAAACCTTTTACTTTCTTAAATATTCAGGTTTGAGGTTTATTAATCCTTTCCAGTCGTGGTGCATATTATGCCGTCCCATGGTGTGTAGGCCTTGAAGCTGCGGGGCGGCATAGTACATCCGCTGACTTCAATGGGCGTCTTTCGCCCTGCCCAGCAGTCAGCGTGCGCCGTGTGCTATTGGCTGCTGCGGGACAGCCTGGACTCAGGCCGTCCCCCTGTTGCCAATGATACGCGTCACGCACCTGCTGCTAGGCGGGCCGGAGGAGGGGCACGCTGCAGCAGCCAGTGCTAACTCCCACCCGCCGGGAACAACCCGCCAGCGATGGGTTAACATTTTGGATTGAGCAATCCTCAAAAATACAACTTTCCTAATAATTGTGCACACAGTGTATTATTAACAAGACCAGGCATGTACTGGCCATAGGGACTACAGGGAGATTTCCAGTGGGCCGATGGCTCAGTGGACCAGTGAGAATGCTGGTTCACCGCGCTGTGCACTGCCCTTAATGGGTGAGGTAAAAATTTCCTCAGTCTGTAAAACAGATGCAGTCTGCCATAATCTAAAATTGGGGCAACCGTGGTGGTGAGACCTGCTGTGCATCCGCCTCAACTTAAGACATGGTACGCACTCAACCTCAGTGCCGCTGCATTGCTTTACCCAATCACTCTGCAGCAACTCCGATATCTGGAGAGTGATTGATTGAGCAATCCGGTTGGTTTATATACTATTTTTGTGCATGTTTGCATATTTAAAGTGGGCCGATCTGGATGAAGTCCAGGACTGAATTTTTGTCCCAGTCCAGCCCTGAACAAGACCATAGATGAAGTTAAACAATGTAATTGTTGAATTGAATCCGGACATTGCCTTCAATAGGGTCCTTGCAAGAGACTGTGCCCATGACATTAATCAAGGTGTATAGCTCTCTCAATTCAGAAGATATTCCATGTCTGGTGTAAAACTAAGCAAAGCTCTATAATAACAAAGGTATTATGTTCTTGCTCCAGATGAAGCCGACGTGCAGCCGGCGAAACATATGTTGAGCTAATGTCCAACTTTTTATTTTAAAGTTGTCTTTGTTGTGTCAGCATCGCTAGGGTCAGGATAGAATTTATGAGCCTGAGCTCTATCAGCATTAGGGCAAGTTTGGGTTGGTCAATTCATTTTGGTGCACTTAAGTGAGCATAATGGTATTTTTGCTTTATCTTCCCTATGTGGACTGTATTATTACACAGTATTAGTACCTTTTAGTGCTTTCCATTCAGCCCATTACTCAGCCTATTTATGCTTGGTTAGTTGTCCAATTCACCTTACGATGCTGTTTGTGTTTATGTATTTTAAAGTTTGAGATCTGAGAGTGTTATTTGTTTAATAAAGTTCATTAAGTACTAGCCACTCCCTGGTCATCCGTTGATGGGCCTTGCTGCCTGTTATACTGGTTGTTTTCTTTTGTGTTTGTATAAGCAAAGCTCTAGTAAACTTTGCAACTCCATAGGCTTTAACGGGTCAGGTAAGTTTACAGCAGGCTTGGATCTAGCTGTATATAAACTGCAATTGATAAACCTTAATCTTAGGTTTGACAAAATGAAAATGATCAATAGATGACTGTATATATATATATATCTATCTCAAGATTACATAGCCAACGCTAAAATGGTGACGCTAACGGGGAAAACCTGCACCTGCAGATGATATCTTGAAAAAAATATTGGTAACAAGCAGCTGTCATTTTTTTTTCTTTTGAAAAATTGACTCATTGAATTAAATCGAGCCCCAAGTTTGATGTGTTTCCGCTTCCAATTGTGTGATTCCCCATGTACCTGCGTCTTCTGTTCCTGTCATCAATCCTGCCTTTTTCTACTAAGACTGCGTATCGGCTCTTTTGTTTACCAGTGTCCTTTGTGTCAATAAATACTCTGAATTCATTAATATACCTGCCTGTCGTCCCTGTCATTCCTGCATATCAGGCTCTTACCTGCAAAACTCTGGCATATCCTGACATTCCCTGGGACTGTTGGAAGAAAATGGTACAGAGGCTTTTAAGAGCCGTCAAAAGAATTGGATAAACAATTAATTCCATACTTATTTTGTCTTACTTAGAAACATAGAAACATAGAAAATGTCAGCAGATAAGAACCTTTCGGCCCATCTAGTCTGCCCAATTACATGGATACTTTACCTAGATTTATCTTTTATTTAGGATAGCCTTATGCCTATCCCATGCTTGCTTAAATTCAATTACTGTTTTGGCCTCTACCACTTCTACTGGAAGACTGTTCCATGTATCCACCACCCTCTCAGTAAAATAATGCTTCCTGATGTTACTTTTAAACCTTTTCCCCTCTAATCTAAGACTATGTCCTCTTGTTTTGCTACTTTGTTTCCTTTTAAATATACTCCCTTCCTCTACCTTGTGGATTCCCTTTACGTATTTAAATGTTTCTATCATATCTCCTCTGTCTCGTCTTTTTTCCAAGCTGTACATGTTAAGATCATTAAGCCTTTCCTGGTAACTTTTCTCCTTCAAGCCATACACCATTTTAGTAGCCCTTCTCTGAACTCTCTCTAAGATGTCTATATCCTTCTGGAGATACGGTCTCCAGTACTGCACACAGTACTCCAAGTGAGGTCTCACCAGTGCTCTGTACAGTGGCATGAGCACTTCCCTTTTCCTACTGCTAATACCTCTCCCTTCACAACCAAGCATTCTGCTAGCATTTCCTGCTGCTCTATTATATTGACTACTTACCCTTAGATCCTCTGAAATAATAACCCCTAAATCCCTTTCCTCAGATGTTGAGGTTAGGACTATATCAAATATTCTATATTCAGCCCTTGGGTTTTTACGTCCCAGGTGCATTATCTTGCACTTATCCACATTAAAACTCAATTGCCACAACTCCGACCATTTTTTTAGTTTACCTAAATCATTTGTCATTTGGCTGATCCCTCCAGGAACGTCAACCCTGTTGCAAATCTTTGTGTCATCAGCAAAAAGACATACTTTTCCATTAATACCTTCTGCAATATCACTAATAAAAATATTAAAGAGAATGGGTCCAAGTACTGACCCCTGAGGTACCCCACTGGTAACAAGACCTTGCGCCGAATAAACTTTTAACCACTTAAGGACCAAGACCTTTTAGGCTTGTTGTGAATTAAGAACCAATGCAATTTTTCCAATTTTTAACTATACCCTTCTTGACCTGTGACTTTCCACTTTCTATTTAGTACACTTCCTATTATTTACCATTCTGCCAAGAAAAGATACATATTTTTATGTATTTGTAATATAAATCAAGAAAATATATTTTAAAAAATGATTAACCCTTTCGCTGCTGAGGCGTTTCACGCCTCTGTGCTGAGCTAATTTTTACCTGCTTCGCTCATCTTATTTAATTGCGTTTCGAAGGCTTATTTTAGTATATGACCCAGACATATTATATATCATTCTTTCCGTCAGACTCGGCAGATTCATAATATGTCATTATTATATGTATATGTCATGTCCTGTCTGTATATTATAACAAAAAATGCAATAAAATATGAATTTTCAATAATTTACAACGTGTAAAGTGTTTTTTTTCACATTTTAACATGCGAGCAATTGCGGTTATATTTTGTATGGGGTGCGCTTGTTAAAAAAATAAAAAATGGGGTCTCGTTACATTTTTGGAACAGCCAGCTCCGGGAAAGGATGTCGGCCAGCTCTGGGAAAGGATCACAAACCGGCGCTTTTCGGCGCCGATTCGTGATCCGGCCCCCATGGGGTTAATGCCAGGTACCGTTAGGAAGGGCAGGCTGTGCCCTTCCAAACGGTGCCTGGATTAACCCAGTGCACCCCGGCGATCGGGAGGGAGAGAAGTCCGAAGGACCCCCCCCCTCCCTTTCAGGTGCCTTCTCCGCACACGCAGGGGGGGGGCACCTGAATTAGATGTCATCGCGCCGCCGCGATGACATCTAATTGTGCCTGCGGCGGTTCCGGGTGCTGGGCTGACATCGAGGAATCCGGCCGATCGCTGGCCCCAAAGGGAGGACAAAGGGTCCACCGCAGTGAAAGGGTTAAAAATATCCAAAGTAATAATTTGCCCACATATGGGGCAAGTGAAAATGAGTAACTCAAAACAGATTCAGAAATTTGAACTGGATGTGGGAATACCTCATATATATCTCAATGTTATTATTGTATTTTACTTTCATATTCCCTATTAGTGATGGGCCGAACACCCCCGTGTTCGGTTCGCATTCGAACTCGAACATCCGAAAAAGTTCGACCGCGAACTTGAACCCGGTTCGAACTCAATGCAAATCAATGGGGCTCGAAAGTTTGAAAATGAAGGTCCCCTCCAGAGGGCATATATGCAAGATATTGGCCATAAAAGGTGTATGGGGGTCCGGGTACTGCCCTGGGGGACAGGAAACAATAAAAAAAAAATATTTTTAAAAAAAAAAAGTTTTTTAACCCTTTTACTGCTCAGTGCTGAGTGCTGAGCTTAGTTTTACCACTTTTGCTCATGTTTAAACGCGATTTGAAGCCATGGGAAATGTTTCAGCAACAAGGTGTGGGAAATGTTGTAGCAACAAGGTGTGGGAAATGTCCCATAGGCTTCAATGTTAAAAATATTCCCGTTTTAATTCAATATCTAATAAACTGTTTATTATTATATTCTGCAGTAAAGAGTTTAGCTTTTAGTAACAGTAAGCAGTTTAGATTTTTTTTAGGATCTTTTAAGCATTTTTTGGAATTTTTTTGAAAACTTTTTTTCGCAAACTTTTTGCGAACGTCCGGAAAAGTTCGAAGTTCGAGAATTTTCAAGCAGCCGATGTTCGAATCGAACTTCTAACCGTTTCGAACCAGCAGCCCATCCCTATTCCCTATATCACTAGTTCAATGCTGAAATTTTGCATATTCATTAGGTTGCTACAACGATCACCCCCACCCAATAGCACTACAATTGCAGATATGCCTGGCATGTCGGTCAGTCCGCAACAGTGAAATCCATGATTTTCAGGCACTCGGCAGGAGAATGGGGATGTCAGTGTATGATGGTTTATACCATTTCTGGGTGTTAGAGCCCTGCACTGCATGATTGTTCGTAAACCATCATGCAGACCATAAGGGGTTAGTTATACCTTGATTAAATCTCACCTTATGCTATTGCCAAATTACTTAAATTTTACTTAAAACGCTCAGAAATCACAATGCCACCTGATCAGCTGAGTCATTAGAGCCTTATTTGTCCTAGACCTTGAGCCTTAGTCCTATGTTTACCTTACTCCATGCATAGTTAGCCCCTGTCGTTCAAGGTTAGATTCTACATTGGTTTTTTGATTTACAGAAATTGTTAAGATCAATCAAAGGCTTAAGTTTAGTATTTAGCCCTTACAAACCTCACAGAATATCTTTTATCAAAACAGCATTTGTAGTATTAGGTAACCATAATAGTCAAAGATAGAGTTTCACAATTTGTTCTATCCTCTGTAAATTAGTTACTCTGGAGGTAATTAATAGTCACATCTGCATTATTTCAAATGTGTGGCGTATGCCAAAAATCTATTTGTGTTTCCCAGATTATAATTAGATTTTGCCATGATGGTTGACATTTGTTATAAATTATATACATAATTTTCTTACGTTTTAACCTCTTTACCTCTGATTGCACTTATTTTCAGTATGGCTTCTTCAAGGTAATACAAGGACGTGCTTAATGATATAATTTGTGTGGGAAAGAATTCAGTAATAACATCAGCCAGATTTTTTGGCAAAACAAAAAATGTACATGTGCGTAATTAAGCCAATTATAATACTTATCTTTCTTGCTGCGTGCTAACTGAAAGCCTATTATCATCCATTCTCTAGTAGGAGAAACCATATGTAGCTTTATGTTAAATTTAGTGATTCTCAAATGGGGATATTGTTCCAGAGAAGGCGAGCAGCCTTTCTTTATTCTTAAATTTGACATAAAAAATAGCAATGAGGATTTATAATCTATAGTCAACGTGGGAATATATAAGTAAGTAAAATGAATGAAGGATGGAGAGGCTGCCGGTCAAAGGCAGGGCATCTTTCATGACAATCTGATGTCGTGCTTCTCTCTTAAAAGGATGTGTAATAGTTTGGCTGCAAAAGATGTATGTGATGCTTTCCGTCCAAAATCTATTGCTCAGAGGTCAATTCGGAAGACTATTCTAGGGAATGGCTTTTTACAAATAAAGCTGTATTTTCCCTTATTATCATCTGTTAAAGTATCTTTGATCGAGCCCATAATGCCAGACCAGTGGTGACTGGTGAATTTAAGAGGGTGGGTACTGAAATCTGATCTCCCCACCACCTGCCCTATACCAGCTCATTATAGGTAACACAGCAAGTGCTTTCTACATCAGAACATAAACAGCTAAAGAAGATTATTTTAAGTGTTTTAAGAACAATATTATGGTAGAACATGCCATTTTTTTCAAAAACAATTTAAAAAAAAGATGACATGGGGTACATACCTATATATTACCCAACCCAGGTGTACTGGAGTCCACAAGAGCCAGCTGTAAAGAACAAGGAGGACCGGCGGTCACATGGGCCCTGAATACAGAACTTTATTGAAAAAGGTACAATGTTTCAAATCGAGAAATGTCTTGAGAGAAGACTAAAAATTTGCACAGGTTTTCAATAAAGCTGCTCCTTCTGCATACCTGGTCTGATATGACCGGACATCCTAGTTCTTTGTGTATTTTTCTAGGAGAGCAGTCTTGGCTGTCTCAAATAGCTGTCCAGCTTGCACAAGCTATACATAGGAAATAAATACCTATCAAACAGTATAGCAGCATAGCAAAATTACATTCTTACATTTAACGTAGAGGACACTTTAGTACAATAGTTCTTCATTAGATAGAAAATGAACGTGCATTGCTAAGCAAAGCCATAAAAATTTACGTCACATGAACAACAAACCACAGATAAGTGAACTAATGAGCATGTGTTGATTATTTTTTATTAGCTTCAAATACCACTTCCTCTATTATGTACCTGGTTTGGCCGACAGGCAAACATGTGTTATAATTATAAGCTCTAGTGTACAATTTTAATAGGTACCTAGAATTTTCACTTCTCCAAAAGTTCTCCAGAGTTTCACCTTTCTCTGAATAACCCTGTAGGGGTTGAAATGAAAAGTGCCTGATAATTCTTGAATTTAGAACCCAGCAGTATAAATGTCGTTGCGGTTATAAATATGGTACTGTCGGATACAATGGATGAGTATTACTCATTTGCCAATTAATCGACTGTATTAGAATTGTAAGATGCCAATAAAGGTATTTCTATTTCTATTCACCTTTTTGGTTCCGAAATAGACAGCAATATTCCAGGGTAAGCACAAATGATTTCGATTTTTTTATGTACTATATGATGGTTTATCACATTTTCTTTACATGGTATTTGCCAGGACTCACGTTGCTTTGTCTACCTTTGCTCCAACTTAGTGTGCTTCTGTGGTGGGTAAGCGTCCCTCTGTGCACTACTCTGTTGTGTCTGCCATGCTGGTTTCAGATGCCACCGAACCCTTGCGTCATTCTGTTGATGCCGACGCTCCTTTGATCTCAGCGTACAGTTTAGTCTTTTACCTGGCCATTATAAAAGTTTAGCTTGGGGATTTTTTTCTATCTTTTGATTGTGTGCATGTTAGGAGACCCCATATATTTTTGGCCGCATTGTAGCAAGATATCATGAAAATGTTTTTTTCTACTGTGTGTCACAATGATAATGGAGAAAAGGAAGTATTTGTCCTTGTATCTTTCTAGCATATTGTAGATAGCAGAATCCCAAAAAATGGAAATGTTAAAGCATGTCCCGATCATTGTTTTCATGCTCTGAGTGATGCGGGCTGAGTCGTGCAGTATTTTGGAATAGGCTGATAGTTCTGATCAGATACTGCATGGCCCGCAGCTGGACTGGTGGCTTCCTCTTGAAAGGGAATCCTGGGCCTAGGTATTCAGTCGTGGTCTCTTCTCTGCCTACTCACGCAGACACCTGGACTCCAGTTGGGAGGCTAACAGCATCTTCACTGCCTCCTCGATGACTCTCGAGCAGGCAGGGAAGATACCGCAAGTCAATGCCAAGGCTGCGGGACTCGTTGCCTGGCATGTCTTGGAATCAGGGGTCAGACCGGTTGGGAAAAGTCAACCTCAGAAAAATGCAGAGATTGGGTCTCAGTCCTGATCCTACGTATCAGGTCAGTACATCCCTAGTAACGACATAACCACTACTAAATATACGTTTAAGAACATTGAGACAGGGCCACGGCATCTAATTACTATCAAACGTATTCAGCAAGGTCATTCAGTTTGACAGTCCTGTTGCACTAATATCTTCTAAAAATAAGCTCCTCATCCTGACTGACATGTTGAGTAAACACATTTCTCTCAACTCTATATGTAAATATTGTTATAAAAAAAATCGATAAAAAACTCAAGATGACCCAAAGTTAACCGTGAGATACAATCACTTTGTACATGCTTATGTCAAAACATCGCAAATTGGTTGACAGCTTATCTGAAAAATAATTAATTTTGTCTGAATATGCAGGAAAAGATAAAAAAAAATCAGAAATGAGTAAACACCTGTAAAATGCTTGACCCCTTCACTGCTGGACCATTTCACCTCTGTGCGCTGAGCTCATTTTTTGCACATCATTTTTAAACGCGATTTGAAGTCATGTTTTTTTTATTATACAACCCAGACAAATATATCCTTTTTTTCAGCAGACTCGGCAGATGCATAATATTTCATTATTATATGTATACATCATGTCCTGCCAGAATGCAATAACAAAATATGTAAAAAAAAAATTGAATTTCCAATGTACAGCATGTAAAATTATTTTTCTCAAATTTTATCATCCAAGCCTTTACAGTTATATATTCTATGGGGTACGTTTGTTAAAAAAATTAGAACTGGGAACCCATTATCTGAGCAATTATGGGATATTAGCTAAAACCAATTTTTTTTTGTTTTTGTTAGTGCAGCATCATTGTTCACATTATAATTGATATGTGAACAATAGTGCTGCATTAATAAAAATTTAAAAAAACCCACGTTTTTATTTTTTTTAAATTGTTTCATTTTTTATTTATATATATATATTTATATTTTAAATTTTAAATGCTCTGGCCTTTCCAATGATACCAAACATTAATCTCTAGCTGCCGTGTGCCAGCTATTTACACCATAGGGTTTACAATTGACAGTTAGGGGTGAATTCTCCAACTGACGTTACCATGCGAGATGAAGTCAGTGAGTAGGGAGAGGTCCCAAAGGTTTGGTTGACATCCAAGACCTCTGGTCCACCTCCCTTCCCAGCTGTCCAATCACCATCAATTGCTGCAGGCTACTGCCTCAGTTCAGGCAGGTCATAGCACGCCTGTCGGCGATAAGTGGTTAAACAGAAAGATACAAACATATTTATACACCTATTTTAGGAACTTGAGAACCCTCTCTTCCAGACGTCAGTGCTATTGATTTAAAGTTTAACAGTTCTAAGTTCTTGTAATGAAAATTATGTTTGCCACTGTCCATACGAAAGAGTTTGCGTTTGCACTAAAAGCATGTAGTCTCTTAAGGATGTCTTCATGATGAAACTGACCGCATTGGTGATATATACCAGAATGCCAACAAAGAAAATGCAAAATAGAACTTTAAAAAAGCACAACAGAAAACTCACGTAGCTCTATTCAGCAGGATGTACATAGAACACCTGAATAAACAAGCATAATTGTGTTTTTTAAACCTTGAGCTTTGCTCAGGTGGAAATTCTTGATAGACTTTGGTTGCTTGAAACTTTACATTTTATACATTACTTTTGCACTTTCCATTAAAGCAGTGTAAAAAGATTATACATTATAGGAAAGATTTGTATAAAATTCAAGTGTGGGGTCATTTGTTTTATTGTATTTTTTTCCTTTTTTTTTCTTTTAGGTTATTTCAGTCACCTTTTGTCCCTCGTCGTGCGCAGCTTCTCCTACTCTTTGGCTCAGGGACTCCTGAAAACAGAAGTCCCTGAAGTTTTTCTGCTCAATGTGCTCTCCTAGACAACTTTTGTAGCATAGGACCTGCAAATTGCACACCACTACAGGACTTGCACACATTACATACACAAGCTTTGTACCACCTGCGCAGAACGATGGATCGGAGCTGTGCTCATGCACAGATCCGATCCATCAGCTGCCACTCGGACACCAATGACTAGAGAAGGTGACATCAGCATGATCTCTGCGTGCTGACGTCACTGGTGACCAATCTGATGACCAGTAGAACGGTAGCTGGTAAAGCTGGGTGAGGTGGAGGAAGCTCCTTGACTTCACCCCATGATTTCACCAGATTGGGGTGGGTGAGAGGGGGTGCAAGGGTGTCACGCTTCACATACTGACCACTTTAAATAAGGTGGTGCGAATGAGTAGAGTGTCCCTTTAAATGCTGTATGACTGACTGTTGTGCATGATTTATTTTAACAAGTTTGCTCATTAAAATGGCAGGGTTCCTTTTCTAAAATAATAAT
Organism: Leptobrachium leishanense; assembly: GCA_009667805.1. Taxonomy (NCBI): domain Eukaryota; kingdom Metazoa; phylum Chordata; class Amphibia; order Anura; family Megophryidae; genus Leptobrachium; species Leptobrachium leishanense. The sequence goes on from CM019063.1 coordinate 345,685,618, forward strand.
TATCCAAAATGTGATATATCAGCGCCAATATAAAAGCGCTTTTGTAGATGTTATAAGGCAACTGTCCCCAGCACTAGTGATGAGCCGAACACCCCCGTGTTCGGTTTGCATTCGAACTCGAACAATTTCAAAAGTTCGAGTTCGAACTGCGAACATGAACCGAACTCAATGCAAGTCAATGGGACTCGAAAGTTCGATTTTTAGAGTGCCCTCCAAGAGGGCATATATGCAAGATATTTGCCATAAAAGGTGTATGGGGGTAGTGCCCTGGGGGACAGGAAACAAGGACAAAAAGTTAAAAAAAAAAAGTTTTTAAAGGAACAGTGAGTTTTCCATGAAATAAAGGTTAAGAATAAAAGTGAAAAATTCCTTCAAATATCGTGCCTAGGAGGTCCCCATAACCTGCCCGTGAAGTGGCGGATTTGTAGGATGTATAGAAACATTTAAAAACAAAAAAATGACGTTTCAAATGACAGTAAATGGTTTTCCTTTAACCCTTTCGCTGCTGAGGCTTTTCCCGCCCCTGTGCTGAGGTCATTTTTTACCTGTTTTGCGCATCATGTTTAAACGTGTTTTGAAGGCTTATTTTAGTATATGACACCGACATATTATATATCGTTCTTTCCGTCAGACTCGGTAGATTCATAATATGTCATTATTATATGTATACGTTATGTCATGTTTGTATATTATAACAAAAAATGCAATAAAATATGTATTTTCAATAATTTACAATGTGTAAAGTGTTTTTTTCCACATTTTAACATGCGAGCAATTGCGGTTATATTTTGTATGGGGTGCGCTTGTTAAAAAAATTAGAGATGGTGTCTCGTTACATTTTTTTTTGGGGAAAATGACACCATTTTTAACAAACGCACCGCATACAAAAATCGTTAATGCAGCATCATTGTTCACATTATAATTGAAATGGGAACAATATTGCTGCATTAACAAACCAAAAAAAATAAAAAAAAAGTGTTTATTTTTATTTTTTTTTTTTTTTTACAAATTTTTTTACTTTCATGTTTGGTATCGTTGGAACGGCCATGCTCTGGCCGATCCAACAATATCAAAATTTAACCCCTAACTGCCACGGATCGGGAGATAGGGAGTTCATTGGAACTCCCTATCTCCACAGTTCGTGGCAGTTAGGGGTTAACTGTAGGACTGGCGTCATCGTGCTACGCACGATGACGCCAGTCCTCTGGGGGAGTTCCCGGAAGCTTGGCCGACATCCAAGATGTCGGCCAGCTCCCGGGAAGGATCGCAAACCGGCGCTTTTCAGCGCCGATTTGCGATCCAGCTCCCCAGGGGTTAATGCCAGGCATCATTTGGAAGGGCAGGCTGTGCCCTTCCAAATGATGCCTGGGTTAAGCCCCTGTGCGCCGCCGATCGGGAGGGAGAGAGGTCCGAAGGACCTCCCCCCTCCCTTTCAGGCGCCTCCTCCGCACATGCGGGGGGGGCGCCTGAATTAGGTGTCATCGCGGGGGCGCGATGACACCTAATAATGGCGGCCACTGCTCCGGATGCCGGGCTGACATCCAGGATGTCAGCCCGCACCGGAGGGGCCAGCGATCGGCCGGAACCCGGCCGAACGCTGACCCCAATGCGAGGACGCGCTCAGCGCGTCCTCCGCATACCAGCGGTAATGCTGAGGACGCGCTGAGCGCGTCCTTAGCATTGAAGTGGTTAATCTATTCATAAACAATTGCTTGGGGCGGCAGCCTGTATGAAAAGAGACGTTTTAGGACACGCAGAACAAGTTTAGTGATTTTTGTTGGGCTAAATTATGGTGAAACTTATGCAGGCTTTGGATGAAAGTAACAATAGGTGCTTTAAAATTGGGCCTTTGGTGGCAGCAAGTGCCTTCACACCGTAACCCCTCTGAGGTATTGTGGAAGAGTGCAGTGGTGGAGGTTTTGGTAATGCAGAAGAGATCCCCGATCTATTCAGTTACATCAGCAGCTATAACAAAACCGGGTCAGCAATGTTTAGGCACTTGTACTGCGCTACTGTATATGGTGAGAATCGGCGCACACCAGTAGCAACAGGAAGCAAACAAAACAGGCAGGGAATACACAGAGAGAATAGTCAAATGGCAGGCAAAGTCAGCAACAGATCGGGTCCTCAGAACAAGCAGGGTCAGTAACAAGTATACAAACTGATTCGGTAAGCTAGCGATGCGGGAATAAAGACGGAGACACACTGAGCGTGTACCGACGAACAGCATAGCAAAGCGAAGAGAAACAAACATTTTTCAGGCTTGACTTCACTCCGCTCCGCCTCGCAGCGTGTCTACACTGCATTACGTTTGCTTCTCACCGCACTGGACAGGAATCCACTAACTAAATTAAAATGTACACACAAAACCGTTTTATTTTCACAAAGCACATGTTATATAGGCAAAAAAGAGTTTCTACTGAATAAAATACATCAAAAATTACTGTTAATTTAATAGGAATAGTATAAAAATATAAAAAAGGTAACCCCTGATCGCATATATTATAGGGACACAGAGCGCTGTGTATAGAGTAGGGATGCATTGATATACCACACACAGACATATACATATATATCAACACACAGACCTATCTATACGTATATATCAACACGCAGATATATATATACACCCACCCACAGACCTCAGACCATATATACACATACACACATGGGGGGGTGGCATGTGGACAATCTCAACTAAATGCGCCCCCCCCCCAATTTGGCTGATCCCTCCAGAAGAAATGTTGAACCCGTCAGAGCAGAGAATATATATATTATTCTCTGCTCTATCGGGTTCAACATTTCTTCTGGAGGGATCAGCCAAAGGGGGGGGAATTAGTTGCAAAATGTGTGTGTAATGCAAGTCTGGATATATATATTTATAAGAATATAGATATATATCTTATCTATCTATATATATATATCATACCTGTCCTTACCTTCCCCTATAAATTTGCTAAAAATATACACACAAAAAAAACCACTGCCTGAGACCCCGCGCAGTCCACATGCCACCCCCTCTACCTGGCTGAATGTATCTAATATATATAATTAAATACATTCAGCCAGGTAGAGAAAGAAAAAGAAAAGTTTTATTTTATATTCCGGGGACATTTAAAAATGTCCTCGGAATTAATTTTTTTTAGAAATGTGTCGCCTTACCTTGGCCTGGTGGTCAGTGGGGGCTCCCTGGATTCTGGTTGTGGGGCGGTCTGCTGTGGCCGCAGGTGCATTGGCTCCCTCCCTGCGCCGCCTGTCTCTGCCACATGCACCCGGGCGGCTAGCCCACACAGTCGCAGCTCTGTCATCCGGCGGCCACATGCTCCTCAAGGGGATCCTTGGGAGGCCCTGGCAGGCTGCCCTCTACAGTGTCTGATTAGAGGGCCATGTCTGCCTGATGTTTTAGTAACAAGAATATTTTATCCCATAGGCTTCAATGTTAAAAATAATCCTGTTTTAATTCAATATCTAATAAACCGTTGCTTATAATATTCTGCAGTAAAGAGTCTCTTCATTTCTAGATTTTTTAAGCATTTTTATACTTTTTTTTTTTAAAAAAAATCAAACTTTTGGCGAACGTCCCAAAAAGTTTGAAGTTCGCGAACTTTCGAACGGGCAATTTTCGAATCGAACTTCCGATCGAACCGAACAGCTCATCCCTAACCAGCACTATAAAAAGTCAATTTTCAGCTTCCCGCTATACATGCAATACACACAACACCTCAGTGCATCGCCCCCTTGGGAATATTAAAAGCAATAGTTATTATTCACCTAATGCAATATATATGGTACAATAAACCACCCTACTTCCGAATAGTTTGAAAGGAGTGTGTTTTTTTGTACCATATATTGCACTAGGTACATTTTGCTTTTGGTATCCCTATGGGGCGCTGACTGAGGTGTTGTGTGTATATAAAATAATTATTTTAAAATAATTCTTCTTGAATATCTTCCCGATTAGCTCAGATGCCAGAGATAGAGATGGACAAAATTGTAAATTATGTACGTTTGGCTGGTTTTCGGTGGCGTTTCAGATCGATCCGATATTTTGGATCGTATCAGCGAGATTGTCGGCGGATTTTCAGTGAATGCTGAATATACCGCAGGGTCTGGGAATTTGATTCCCTGAAGTGCAGGTAATGAAAGAGCACCGAAATGTCTGTGTCATTTCGGTGCTCTCTGAATAACCCCTTTAGATTATATGGGATACAACAAAAGACAAATAAAAGTCAAAGCAGGAAACAGAGATAATAACTTTGAATAAGACAAAATCTGGTACACTGCGTAGGAGAAATAGTGCACTTTTTAAAAATTATTTCAAAAAAGTATGACCTTATCTCTTATTTCAGTGGTGATAGAATCGACCTGCAAAGGTGACATGGAGTGCCTCTAAACAAGGGTAATTAAGGTAAATACCTTGAAGAGTAAAGGCATAATAATATAAAAGACAATATAAAATGCCATATGTCCTATAGAGTATTCAATGTGAATAGAGTGCAGCAACAGATGATCTGAAATTAATACCCAAATCTGGTCAAAACCCCTGAAGGAGACTTTTCAGGAGGAGTTTTTTTTACAATCTTTAGGGCGATGGGAAGCTTCCCTCCACTTTGAATGGCTGTCATATTCCATTAACGTAGTCATGGCGGATAGAATGTCCCTTTAAATAATTTCCTCTGACTTTGGAGGATATAGTTACCAAACAATATGCCACAGGCATTGACTGGTCTGTTGATCTAGACCAGTGTTTCCCAAACCTCTCCTCGGGACCCTCAACCAGGCCAGATTTTGCAGATCACCTTGGGGAAATGCAGACTGAATCCTGCAATCACTGAGCAGCAAATCATATCACCTGTGTTGTGCTTCAGAGTTCAGATATCTGGTAAACCTTGCGAGGCGGAGGGTCCTGAGTAGGGATGAGCCGAACACCCCCGTGTTCGGTTCACATTCGAACTCGAACAATTTCAAAAGTTCGAGTTCGAACTCGAACTCGGACCGAACTCAATGCAAGTCAATGGGACTCAAAAGTTCGATTTTTAGAGTGCCCTCCAAGAGGGCATATATGCAAGATATTTGCCATAAAAGGTGTATGGGGGTCCTGGTAGTGCCCTGGGGGACAGGAAACAAGGACAAAAAGTTTTAAAAAAAGATGTTTTTAAAGGAACAGTGAGTTTTCCACAAAATAAGGGTTAAAAATAAAAACGAAAAATTCTTTCAAATATCGTGCCTAGGAGGTCCCCTTAACCTGCCCGTGAAGTGGCGAATTTGTAGGATGTATAGAAACATTGCCATCAGAGACCCACACAAGACACCTAGCCACCCTTAAGGGGTTAAAATGCACAGGGACTGGCTACTATCCTGTTAGATGAGGGAATGTATTAGGCCCCGTTCACACTGTGTGATTTATCGCGCAGATTTTGCCATGACGTCACAGCAAAATCCGCGCAACGTCGCACTGTGTAGCTTCTCCAATGCATTTCAATGGAGCTGTTCACATCTTTGCTATCTGCGATTTTGCGATTTGCATTGGTGGTGCTTTGCAAAAATCGCACAAAACCGCGATGTCGCGTGACATTATCGCACTATGTCGCGAATATGAAAATTGCGCGGAAAATCACGCGACTTTCAAATCTCACAGTGTGAACGGGGCTTTATATGTGTAAAGCAAGGTATATATGACAATGGATAGTCAGAGACTCTAGGGACTCAGCTTGTATGCTTTATGATAGACATTTCTAACACAATAATAATTGTATGCTCACATAGGCCCTTTGGGAGAGGTACATGACATACAAATACTGGAATATTACATTTAAATCTAAGGAGTGTGATAAAGATTTTATTAAGCCCTTGATGACAAATGACGTAACATCTACATCATTAATGATTGGCTTTACAGAGCCCTGGTCCTTAAGGGGTTAAACAGCATATCAGAGAGGATCATATAGTAGAAATGAACACTTCTTAGAATTCAAAACAAACAGTGTTTGTTCATACATGTGCAGGCCACAACCAGTCTGCAAACAATGTATCAAATTCTAATTGCTAATTAGAAATACATGCTATTTCCAAACACTAATTAAACACCCGTTGTTTACTCCGTTTGAGAGCACAGGTCATTTAGAGGTGAGAATCTTTGCACCTATAGTAGACGACATTAGGTAGTTTTTTAATTCAATATCTAATAAACCGTTGCTTATAATATTCTGCAGTAAAGAGTCTCTTTATTTCTAGATTTTTTAGTATTTAAGCATTTTTTATACTTGTTTCAAAATGTTTTTTTTCGAACTCGAACCGAACACGCCAAAATGTTTGAAGTTCGTGAACTTTCGAACTGCGAATGTTTGAGTCGAACTCCGAACTGATCGAACCAAACAGCTCATCCCTAGTCCTGAGGACAGGTTTGGTTTGGGAAACACTGATCTAGACCCTAGAATCAACATATCAGGTTGGCTCTGTTGTGCTGTTATCTCAGTTCTATGAACAACAGAGAAAAGCACCCAAACACAGACACAATGTGGGAGCGGGACCTGTGTATTTCATAACTGAATTGTGCAATGTTTGACAAAAAAAGTTTTCTTAATGTGACAGCCACAATAATTGTGAAATTGTACAGCAAAAAACCTATAGTTTAACATATGTAATCATCTCCTTTATTAACTTGTTAAAGATCAGTACAACATTTCCTACTAGATTTGTGCGATTCGGAAGTATCTGAAATTCTTATTTGCCTAATCGAATTTCTTCCTAAATAAATAAAGATCCATTTTCTTTAATATTTTTATTAGTGATATTGCTGAAGGTATTAATGGAAAAGTATGTCTTTTTGCTGATGACACAAAGATTTGCAACAGGGTTGACGTTCCTGGAGGGATCAGCCAAATGACAAATGATTTAGGTAAACTAAAAAAATGGTCGGAGCTGTGGCAATTGAGTTTTAATGTGGATAAGTGCAAGATAATGCACCTGGGGTGTAAAAACACAAGGACTGAATATAGAATATTTGATACAGTCCTAACCTCAACATCTGAGGAAAGGGATTTAGGGGTTATTATTTCAGAGGATCTAAGGGTAAGTAGTCAATGTAATAGAGCAGCAGGAAATGCTAGCAGAATGCTTGGTTGTGTAGGGAGAGGTATTAGCAGTAGGAAAAGGGAAGTGCTCATGCCACTGTACAGAGCACTGGTGAGACCTCTCTTGGAGTACTGTGTGCAGTACTGGAGACCGTATCTCCAGAAGGATATAGACATCTTAGAGAGAGTTCAGAGAACGGCTACTAAAATGGTGTACGGCTTGAAGGAGAAAAGTTACCAGGAAAGGCTTAATGATCTTAACATGTACAGCTTGGAAAAAAGACAAGACAGAGGAGATATGATAGAAACATTTAAATATGTAAAGGGAATCCACAAGGTAGAGGAAGGGAGTATATTTAAAAGAAAACAAAGTAGCAAAACAAGATGACATAGTCTTAGATTAGAGGGGCAAAGGTTTAAAAGTAACATCAGGAAGCATTATTTTACTGAGAGGGTGGTGGATACATGGAACAGCCTTCCAGTTGAAGTGGTAGAGGCCAAAACAGTAATTGAATTTAAGCAGGCATGGGATAGGCATAAGGCTATCCTAAACAAAAGATAAATCCAGGTAAAGTATCCATGTAATTGGGCAGACTAGATGGACCGAAAGGTTCTTATCTGCTGACATTTTTCTATGTTTCTATGTTTCTAAATATACCTAGCCAGCCTGAATATAATTGGATTATTTGGGATTAATTTGGATGACTATAAAACATTTCATTCAATGTACAATTCAACATAATTAGCCCTAATCATAAAACAAGAAGAAATTCTAACTCTAACCCTAAAGGTAACCCTAATCCTAGCCCTAAAAGTAGCCTTAACCCTAACAGTAATCCTAACCCTACAATTAACAGTAATCTTGACCCAAACCATAACCCTAACTAGATTTCAGTGTGGTGTGGTGTTATAATGTAAGGTATAGGACTAGTATAGGGTTAGAGGGGTTAGAGGTAGTATAGAAGGGGGTATAAAGGGAAGTATATAAAGGGATGTAGAGGAAAAAATGTGCACCTCAGAATTTCTGAAATGATCCGAAATCAGATCAGTCCAAAAATCTCAGATCAGTCCGAATAGGAAATTTCCGTATTTGAAAAGCTTTTGAATCTGAAATAAATTGATTCAGAAATTTCCGTATCTGGACCAAATTGAATTTTTGGGCTGTGCACATAACTACTGCCTACATTCATTTACTCTCAGTGACATGGAGCACTCTAGTGCATAACGTATTCTTTTTATAATATGACAGACAATTTTTATTCATCACCCCACCAGGATTAATGAACATTACTAGATATGCATACACAACATGGTTAAACAGCAGTTTTTTTTTCCTTTCTTTTAAATTTTTTTTTTAAATCCAACTATTTCCTTAAAGCCATAGAGTACAATCAATGATGCATTTGCTATCAGACTCTCTCTGAAGCATTTTAAACCTGTTCTTATTATACAGTTTAGTTCTTATCTCAATTAAATTACGATGACAAAATGAATGTGATCAACCTGTTTGCTTTCCCTCCAAATCTGTCCACTGTGGGGATCTTATTTTTGTAAATACTGAAAACTGAAATTTTGCTCTGAAAAAGGAAAAAAAGAAATTGAAAGAAGTAATATATACAGTGTTTAACACAAGCCAGATGTGGAAGTAAGGTTCTCCAAGCTAAACATTTACTGAGTTGGCAGGAGCACACGTCTTTCCTACTCCATCTAAATATGTTAAGTTTAAATGGACTGTAATTTCTCCTTATTCCCTTAACCTCCCTGGCAGAGCTCTGTTGCCTTGTTTACCAAGTAGTGGCTTTTAGCGACTGTTGCCTCCCCTTCTCCTGAACAGCTGTTTTTCAGCTTTGCACAAAAACTCATTTCAATGTTAAAAAGCAATATTTTTAGTTAAGCTGCTCACATTTGTAGAATACGAGAGCTGTCATCATTGTGTCAGGAAGCATTTGTCAAAATTTTACATAGGTTATTTGTTGTAATACGGCACAGATATATTAAACCATATCTATGTTTACCTTTCCTTTCCCCTAAAAAAGTCTATGTTCCATCTCAGATGATCATGGTTGGGTTTTTTACCTATTATTTTTATTGTTTTCATCTTAAGTGGGAAAATCATCAAATCTTTCACTAATGTAAAACATATAAAATTTTTATTGATTATCATTATGGCTCATGTTTTATTTGCTTTTAAATTTGGTTATTTTGTGATAGTTATGCACGTGCAGCTTACTTACTTGGTTTGACAAAAAGCGAATTACATCTAATTAAATTTACCATTGCAGCAATATAAAAAAAAGTAGAAAAAATGTGGAGTGCTACATTCCGGAGGATACTTACGGGAGCTAAAATATGATAACATTTGGTTGTTTGCAGTTTGACGCCCCTGAATTAAAGTGTGCAAAAAATATTCTTGAAATTTCAAATTTAATCATGTCACACTTCGCAGGTTCCATGTATGTTTTAATTGGTCTTCTATAAGTTTTGTCCTGCTTCATATTAGTATCTTTGAAACATTTCTGCAGTCTATGGCCCCTATTACAATCCTCGCGCAGCGCATTTGCGTGAACGCAAATGCGCTTTTGCGCGAGGACAAAACCATTTGCGCGGAACGTCGTATTACGACGTTCGCGCAAACGATGCGCGTTAGCGTCTACCGCGATTGACCCTGCGCAAACCCAGCGCGAGCGCAAGTGCGTGACCGCATCCCATACTTACCATTGTCAGCGCGAATGCGTTCGAGCGGATGGTATTATGATCTTCGTGCAACGTCGTACGAATGACGTTTGCGCGAAGTATCGTAACTTCTTTGAAAACCTGGTGTTAATTTACAATCTGAACATTCTGGCCGAAACAAAATGAACCTGCACAAAAAAAAAAATACAGCACAGTACAGTTACACATTCTGTATGTGTATACCCAAGCAATAAAATTTATAAATTGTTTTATTTTTGTTGCAGCACATATACGCAGATTGACTTTGACAGGCGCAACAACCGAAACCTAGCAAATGGTGGTTCTTAATTCTGATTGCCCACCGATTCCTGCACGTAACGGTCATTTGCGCCCGGCTTTGCGGGTTGCATTTGCGCTCGAAAAAACATGAAGGCTGAAAAACTGCACTTGGATCGTGATACCGCGTTAATTTGCACTCGCTAAAGTTTTTTTGCGTGCGCAATAATAATTGCGCTGCGCGAGCGCATTTGTGCGAAGATTGTAATAGGGGCCTATGTCTATAAATTCTATTATATAAGACGACTCACTATGTTAACACTACAGATGACCCTTATTTGTCTATTACAGTCAGAACCTGTTACCCACAGAAATATTCCCTTTAGGTTGCTTGTTGTTATGGGAAGTTCCTTACTTCCTTCAACTCTCCACTTGGATTTGTAGAAAACCAATCAATAACCATTATTTTATATTTTTTTAATAAACCATTATTTTTATATTTTAACTTTACTGACATGTTTAAAGGGATACGTGGGTCAAAAGAAAAACACAATGGGGTAATATTAGGTTCTCATGACCCCAGCACTGCTGACCCTCTCCTCTCACCTTTTATTAGATTAGAATATTTTTAAAAAATGCACCTGGCTTCTCTCCTGCTCTTCTTTTGTAACAAAGAAGTTCCTTTCTCAAGAGGTTCTGCCAGTTGGATGAACACACACTTGAATGTTCAATTAATCTGATGGCTCTCAATTTAAATACATTGAGGGACATAAACAAGTCTATCCAGTGCATGTTGATTGCCAGCCTTCCAAGCAAAGGAAGGCTGTCAGCTTTGGAAGGCTGTCAAAGCCCACAAGGCTACCAATGGGGGTAGGAGGGGGGAGACACTCAATTCAACATGAATTAAATTAAATGGTCATGCTGGCTAAAGTGTTCATTTGAGATATATAATAAAATAAAATTTCCCAACTTCAACTGTGTTTCTTAGATTGCAACGGTGTTACCTCCAGTCATTGCACAGGAGCATTTCTACGTTCATATTCATTCACATGGCAAGGGACATTGCTAAATTCCAATAATAACAGGGGCTACAGCCCAAAGCATAATCCAACCCAGTCTCTTCAGCAACCATCAATCTTTAACTTATGATACCTCCAAATCACACATTGTCTAAGTTCACATTTATCTAGATTCTGTCCCTTGCCCAGTAAAACCCATGTAGCCTCACAATGAAACATTTGTTCACACAAATAAAATAAAAAAAGAGAAGCCAGTCTAACGTGCAGAAAATACACGTTCTTGGAGGCTCATAGCCATGCATGTGTCATTGCATCTGTCCTTTTCTGTGGTTGCACTATTTTGCACTTGTACCTGTTCTTATATTTTGACACCTACTGTAAATTTAAATCCCGTAAGTGGATTTCAAATATAAATATACAGGGTTATTCAAAGAGATCCGAATTGCTTGAGAAAGGTAACCGAATGCTGAAAATCAGTGTTCGGTTACCTTTCTTGGCCATTCGGCTATCCAGAGAGCAGGCAATTCGCCAAATCTTTCTGAATTTCCTGCACATACGGTGCCTGTTCGGTGCCTGTTCGAGGGCAGTGAAATACCCATGAAAAGCACTGCTTCGGCTATTCAGCGAGCACAAACCAGCAGTGAAAGGTTCCCGAAATGCCCTGCCATTCGGTGGTTTAATTCGGCAAATTTATTCAGGAGAATCCCATAGGCTTCAATGTTAAAAATACAATATCTAATAAACCGTTCATTATAAAATTCTGCAGTAAAGAGTCTCTTTATCTATAGATTTTTTAGGATATTTTAAGCATTTTTCTTCTTTTTTTTTTTTTAAAAGTACGATTCTTTTCTTTTTTTTTAAGTTTACTTATTTTTTCTGTAACAGCCCTCTGTATTATCATTCCCTGGACCTCATATGTAAATTTCAGACATTTTCGCTCAGTAGTTTCTTTGCAAACAGTGTTTAACTTTTCAAACATTCATACAAACTGTTTTCCTAATTTATTCACTTCACTCTGTCTGCGGTCTCGGCTTTCTCGGCTTTTTCCGGCGGCTTCACTGCGGGTGATCGGCTCCTGCTCGGGTTTTTCCGTGGTTTTCGGCAGGTTAATCCAGATGTTTTTGAGGGTTTTCGGCTTGCTTTCCCTGCCTTTTGCAGTTCGTTTTCGTCAGGTTCGTCAGGTTCGCGGCAGCTTTTCCCTGCAATTCGGGGACCCTGTGGTGCTTGCTGAATACACCGCAGGGTCACCGAAATGGGATCGGCAAAAGGAACCGAATTGAAGAGAACGAAAAGTCACGGAACGTGCGGAGACTTTTCGAATCTCTTTGAATAACCCTGATAGTGAACTCCTGTACCATTGCACTGTATAATACAATCCCACTTGTGGGTCTGAAATATTAATACTGTATGCAATATGGCTGCCTGAATTTATGGTATACCGGCTGTAAGATCGTAGTCATCATGGATCTTTCTTGAACAATCAAAAAATAATCCAGGCTGCACAATCCCATAGGAATGTGTATATAAATGTAAAGGTGAAACCCGGCGTGAGCCATGGTGGGGCCCCAGGGACTTTTTCCTTTAGGTGAGGATACTCTGGTGAAACTTTATTATACAGAGGCTGGGAAGTCAGGACAGCTGGAGACAGTTCAGGGATGTTCGGCAACAAAGTCAGACAGGCCAGGGTCGGTACACAAAGCACATATAGGAAATGTAGTCAGGCTGGCCAAGGTCTGTACATGGATGCTTGGGAGCATAGTCAGACAGGTCGAGGTCAGAACACGGATAGCTGGGAGCATAGTCAGACAGACCAAGGTCAGTACTCGGATTGTTAAGAGCGTAGTCAAACAGGCAGGAATTGATGCATGAATGAAAGGGAATGATATACAGGATACCTTGGCAGAACCAGGGCCGTCTTTAACGCGGGGCAAAAGGGGCAGTTGCCCCAGGCCCAGTCATTGTTGAGGGGCCCAAAGCAGCTGCCCCTTGGGCCCGCGTAAAGCGTGCACGCCGCCAGACGATTTTCTTAGGGGCACAAATTTATTTTCCAGCCGCTGATGCCGATCTACCAGCCGCACGAATTCGGAAGCAGAATAGTTAGTCATGTGACGCTGGTGACTCAGTGCGCCGGCGCCACGCTACTTGTCACATGTGCGGGAAGGAGCAGGGGCTTCACACGGCATGGGGCAGCCAGGTCAGTGCACTCGCAGGGTGACTGGAGACCGAGAGTGTGTGACTGAGCCACAGCGAGGCTCTCAACAAGTCACGTGCCTCGTCTGCACGTGCTGGGCCGGCCAAGCTTATTTAAAATTGCAAGGGAAGGAAAGCAGACAGTGCACAGGCGTGTGGATGAATCCGCTCAGCCTGCACTGTGTGTTGCCTGCCCAGTCAGTCGCCCGCTGCAGAAGCCAGGTACTTCATCTGTGTGCCCCTCCATGGTTTGCCTGTTGCTGTAGAGATCCCTGCCCCCTCTGACTGCTAATCTGCTCCCCACCGTCCTTCCTCCCCCCCCCCCGCTGCTATCTAATTCCTGGGGAGGGGGGTAGGGCACGGCCTTTGCAGATTGTCAAAGCAGGAGCTCCTGCTTCCTCCTTCCCTGCCTGGAAACCCCCCCCCCCTCACTGGGGGACATGTGGCCGCTGCTCCACCAGCTCCTGTGGGTGTCCAACCACACAAACCCCTGGAGGTATCAGATATCAGAGGGGGAGGTAGGAGGGGTGGGGAGCAGATCTTCTTCTCACTGTCCTTGACCTGCCTGTACTTAATCTATGTGGCCACAGAGATCGGTCAGCAGGGTCCCTCCATGATACAGCTGGGGGGGGTCTGATCTGCCAAAACACAGGGACTGGGGGGGTGGAGCATTAGAGTTTAGCACCCCCCAGTCCCTGTGTTTTGGCAGATCAGACCCCCCCCAGCTGTATCATTGAGGGACCCTGCTGACCGATCCATGTGTGACAGGCAACTCAAACCTAATGTGCTGGGTTAATTGGCCCAATACATCTATAAACACTTATTGAATGCCCAGTATATATCACAGTGTTCTTAGCAATAGAAGAAAAAAAACCTTAATGGCCCTCTATTGCTGGTACAAGTTGGTTGGACTTGGTTTCAGAGCAGCATATACATATATATATTTATTTATTTATTATTCAGCCATTACAAATGAACCAAGTCACTTCTAAGTGAACCCTTGTTGCATGGCTAATCTTGTTCTGCAGACCAACGTTAAGAAAATCAAAAAACTGTTACATTGAATTAATCACCATTTTTACAAAAGCATGGTCATTCTTTTCTATCTAAAGAACATATCTGGCGGCACACATTAATCAGCACTGCGGAATATGCTGGCGCTATATAAATAAAGTATAATAATAATTATTTCTATTATTGTGTGTGTGAGCTGTGATACACTCATACACACCGGACATTACTGTGAGTTTTATTGCTGTGGAGCTTTGTGATACGCTCATACACACCGGACATTACTGTGAGTTTTATTGCTGTGGAGCTCTGTGATACGCTCATACACACCGCACATTACTGTGAGTTTTGAGACAAGTCCATGATGTTTTTGTGGGTTTTTAGGGATGTTGGGGGTGGAGAGCAAAATTATGCAGTGGGCAGGCTTTCGGGGGCCCCAAGAAATTGTTTGCCCAGGGTCCAATCAATATTAAAGACGGGCCTGGGCAGAACTGATGGTGGTACACGCTGCAGGTTAGGTCTTAGGATGCCTTGGCAGGTACAGATAGTGATACACGTTGCAGGTTAGGTCTCAGGATGCCTTGGCAAGTACAGATGATGGTACACACTTCAGAAAGGAGCAAAGGGCACACTCTGGAGCAAAACATACTCCAAACAGGAACTCAACAACTGAGCACTGCTGGGATGGTGAACTGAGGGAAAGGTTCAGTACCCTGAAGGTCATGTGGTCAGCGAGATGGCAGGCTGTGGAAAAGTTCTGGACCAGCTTTAATCCAGTGGAATGGTACGAGCCAGCCTGGAACCTGAACAAGGGGACTTATAGGTCTCCAGGCTGGAAGCATAACAATAAATAATGTCTCATGATATCTCATATCAGGAGAGGCCAACTCCCAGCAAACTTATCCACACTTATCCAAGAGATCATACAAGCATTCCAATTCAAATTCAAGAAGGCTTTATTGGAATAGCATCAAAGACGATGTTTCGACTCACAAAACAGTATTTTTCAAGTCTAACATCATCTCTGTTTGATGCTATTCCAATAAAGCCTTCCTGAATTTGAATCATCTCGTGTGGACAATCATTGATCTTGCAGTGAGTTTTTGCAAAAATAGCAGTCATCACAAATGTCTATTTTCCTGGCTGTTCTGCCAATTAGCGATCAGATTGTGCAATGGCAAATTGTGATGTATAGTGGGTTAGGACTAGAAAAGTCTCCTCCATGGTGGGGCAAGTTCCACTGAGGACGTAACAATTATTGAATCTCACTTTAAGATGCATTGGAGTTGAAAAAGAGTCCAGATATTTGTATAGACAGTACAAACAACTATACAACTGCACAACTGCATGCTTAAATACCATTCAAACGCAGCTCGTTCTTCTTGTCCGGAGATTATATTTCCGTACCTGTTGGTAACATATTCTACTTTTGCAAAACCACTTAACACTTTGAAATCCCCCCCCCCCCACCAAAACAAATCCTCTCACCATATTCAGCAGAACACTGGGAACAAAAAGATACCGGTATTCACCCCTAAGAGAAAAATCCCCTTAGGGCAAAAGTTAGGAAAACAGCAAATCAAATATCTACACCATCTTTATTGAAATAGCAAAAAAAATTCTAGAAGCACATTGAGTAACTAATGAGTAACATTGACTGCACACAATATGAGATTCCTCTACGGGTGCTTGTGTTCATGCTGTGTAACCATACTAGCCATAATCGTTCCTTTCTTAAACATAATTATTTGTAGTACGTATGTGATAAATATGTACTAGAAATATAGTTTGAAACATTGTAGTATGGATACTAGGATTCGATAATATTGTAACTCTAGAAATAGTGGCAATATATTACGGAACAATGCACATTATTAAATCGGTTAGTAAGTGTATCACACCCTCATAGCGCTAATAGAGGAAGAAGAAAAAACTAATTCTTGTCACTTGATGAAGAAATCTCTATGGGAACTAGACATGTGCACAGCACAAAATTTCGTTTTGAACTAATGGATTAGTACTAAAATGCAATTTATTTAGTTGCTAAAGAAATTCGTTTTCAGTTCTTTAGTATGAAAACTAATTTCATTCATCCGAAAACCAGTGGATACAATTACTATTGTAGTGGCTCCTCAGAGGGCTGAGATCGCTGCTTGTTACAGTATCTCTCACTCTCAGCACAATGTGGGCCATATTACATAGTTGGTGCCAACTTAACCAGAGCTGTTGTTAACTTCCCAGAGCCATTATAGCCTATGTAGGTTTTCAGTTTACAACAGCTCTGGTTAAGTTAGCACCAACATTGTAATACTGCCCCGTGTCAGGCAAAGCTGTTACAGTAACTGACTGCTGCTCATCACAGCGCTCAGAGTTTCAGTAAAACGAGTAAATAATATTTTTATATATAAGAGGTTAGAACAATATTATTTCCTTGTTTTACTGAAACTCTGAGCGCTGTTACAGTCAGTTACTGTAACAGCTGAGCCTGATACATTCACGGTTATTCAGAGAGCGTGAAAAGCAGGAGAATGACTGGAGAATGAAAAATTCTAGGTCAAAAATAGCCGATTTGGAAAGTGAGATGAAAGGAGAATTTTTCTGGTTTGGCTATTTTGACCTAGAATTTTTCATTCTCCAGTCATTCTCCTGCTTTTCACGCTCTCTGAATAACCCTGATTGCACTGAGAGGTAATTTAACAAGCAGCCGATCTCAGCGCTCACAGCCACTGGATTTAAAGGGCTAAAAAAAAAAAGGCTCCTCTCTGTATATTGTTTAGAACATCCTCCTGCATTAATTAATACCCCTCTCTGTATAATGTATACAACATCCACCTGCATTAATTAATACCCCTCTCTGTATAATATATAGAACATCCTCCTGAATTAATTAATGTCCCTCTCTGTATAGAACATCCTCCTCAATTTATACCTTTCTCTGTATAATGCATATAACATCCTCCTGCATTAATACCCCTCTCTGTATAATGTATAGAACATCCTCCTGCATTAATTAATGCCCCTCTCTGTATAGAACATCCTACTGCATTGGCATGTGGAGGGTGCAGAACTTCGGATGTTGCGATGTTGCGCTCTTCATTGCTGGTCTCCTTCACTCATCAATGCAATATCACAAAAAGGACTGAAACTAAAATGTAGTGCTTTTTATTTTAGTTTCTTTCGTTTTTTGTACTGAGCACTTTCGTTTCTCTTGAGTCATACGAAAACTAAATTATCCCAAAATTCGGACTAAATCGTTTTAGTACTAAAACGAATGCACATGTCTAATGGGAACAGAGTGTAGTGCCTTTTACTGGTAGGCAGACTACACCGTACTCCTTGGCTTGTAGAATATATACAAAGTATTTTAAAATTTTAATAAACACCACATTATATGTAATATTGTGCCTGTTCTTCGGCAGATACAACCGTCTACATAACCCAAGACAGTATAGCTAAATGATACTCAGCCAGGAGTTCGAGCTACCTACTTAACTCAAAATAACACCATAAATCTAAATAACAGTAATAACCCGTAAGACACAAATGTATGAGTCTACATACACTAGGAATGTTTTTATTGGTGTTAGTCAATCTATTTTTTAGACAAGTGCATTTTGTTTTGTTCCGAATCAAAATTAGAACGAAAATTTGCTGATTCGTATTTCGGAAGCATTTCCGAGATACATAAATTGGCTGTCCTAATTAACGATTCAGTCTAAAATACGATTTGAGGTAACATACCAAAAAAACAAAACGAATAATTGGGACGGAAAATAAACAGAACAAAATTATCCGAAACAAATAAAAACTGGGATTTTTTTTTTTACAGTGAAACCTATAGGATTCACCCCATTAAACCTGTCGAACAAACCACCGATAATCAGGGTTAGAAATTAGGGTTAGCGGCTATCCATGGTGCTGAAACCTATTCAGAGGCAAGGACAGCAGCCCTGCAGGGCTCCGGAGCAGGGGGATTACTTTTTTTTTTACCCTTATCTAAGTAATTAATTAATCGATTTCACATTCCGATAACTAATAAAACGAAATACGAATCAACTCGAAATACGAATTCAACATAAAAACAAATTTAATGGAGTGACTTTATCTGGCGCTGCTCGCTAAAATTGAATCGGGTTGGTTGTATATATCACATACACCAGGGTCTGTCTGGGAGATTATGCCTTTGCGGATAAGTGGTACAGATAAATGGTACAGAATGGAGATATGTCAGCATGTATCAGTGTCCGTCTGGGTGGATTGTGTGTCCACGCAGACAAAATCAAGACAGGATAAATGGTGATAGCTTACTATATTCCTATCTGTATATTAAGGTGTATTCTAATTATGATGTTGTGTGCCAGTCGCTGCTGGGTTATTAAAAGACAAATATAAATGACATTGCCTTTAAATGTTCAAAAGTCCATAATGTCTTTATATCCGCAAGGGTAGGGGAGAAAGGCGTAACAGAAGCCGCTTGTCCGATGGGCATTCGTGCTTTCAAGACCACTGGAGAGTCAGATACATTACATACACTAACAGAAACTCTTCCACGTGTCCATTTCAAAGCTCGTGTAGAGATTATTTCAGGGATTACTTCTACTCCAGCATCACCCCCATGACTGAGATCAGTTTCCAGAACCACATATGGACCTGGTTGCGATCCGTTCAACTTGACCGAAGCCCGGAAGCTAGCCACTTCACCTGATTGTAGAACCTTCTCTGTTCCTCCCAATCTCCACAGACGTCCCACCTCGGCAGGTGCTCTCTTTTCTTCGACCATTCTTTGATAGACCAGACGTAACATTGGATGTACTTTTTTGGTAGAATCTTCTTCCATTACTATCGGAGTTGGAAGACTTCTCACCAGATCAGTATTCGTCCCCACTATCATAGAACTTCGGCTGGCCCCTCAAAGGTTTCTTCTCCCGCCGGAGTTGGCATACTTCCCGGTAGCCGAAGTTAGTGTAAGGAGGGTTTGTTCTCTGACATTTATCCACCAGGTCTCCGATAGCAGCAATTAACTCTGGCCCAATCATGGCTAGCGGGCTGGTCACATGAACACTCGCAGGATCATCGCGTGGCTTACTTGGCTGGACCAGTCAAACTTCTACATCATCGGCCAACTTCCCACTCGCGCCCTGAAAACACACTGGGACACCCTTTCTCCACTCAAAAAGAACATATGTGTGAGAAGTCTCTGGGTTCGCTTTAATGTCCAGAATTAACCCCCATTATTATTATTATTATTATTCTTTATTTATAAAGCGCCAGCATATTCCGCAGCGCTGTACAATAAGCACAGTATAGACAGGGTTACAATACATTGAACAACATTTGACAAACAGTACAGGAGGAGATGAGGGCCCTATTCCCGTAGGAACTCACAATCTAGGAGGGTTGGGGTTGGAAACAGGAGGAGAGGACTGTAAGGTGAGAGTGATTGATGGTTGTGTCAGTGAGTTGGGTGGTAGGCTTCCCTAAATAGGAACGTTTTAAGGGAGCGTTTGAAGGAAGAGAAGTTAGGGGAAAGTCTGACAGTACGAGGGAGAGTGTTCCAGAGAGTGGGGGCTGCGTGTGAGAAATCCTGCAGTCTATCATGGGAAGAGGTGATGCGGGGAGAAGCTAGGCGCAGGTCACTGTTTGACCTTAGGGAGCGGGCTGGGGTGTATTTGGTGATTAGTGAGGACAGGTAGTGGGGTGCTGAGTTAGTGAGGGTTTTGTAGGTAACATATGATCAGGTGTCAGCGCGGCCACGGCCCGGCGAATTTGGTCTTCGGCCCAAGTGTCTGCAGGACTGTCCATTACTACACTTAACCCTAGCTGGCTATTCAGCTCCTTACACCATTCTGCAGCAGTGTCTGGATCCATGTTAACCCTTTAATTGCGGTATACTCTGAGACAGAAATCCCAGACGAGCCCCCACATGTAGCGCTCACCCCCGGAGGAGCTGCTGAAATAACCCAGGATAGTCTCACTGCTCTAAGAATTAATATAATAATGTTTCTGTACTTTACTAAAGCAATAAAGTGGCATAGAATACACCTATACTTCAAGCATAATCAATTAAGCGGGAATAACTGACAAAATACGCATCGCGGGAAAAACACGTGGCGTAAAAGAAACGGTTAATGTCCCTTCAGTTCGTAAGTTAAGTCCCACTCAAAAAGGCTCATAAATTGGTGTCTTAGGGTACCCGGGTACTAGATTCATCTGGTCAGTGAATGAACGAAATTATCTTCGACTAGTCAACGTTGTGGCCCTGTGGATTGAAGCATTTAACCAAGTGCGCACTTTCGTTTCGGAACCGTAGGCCTTGAGGCCTCTCACCCATCCGACGAACAAAGTGCCCAGAACTGATGACTCGACCAAAAGATCTCTCTCTGCCGACTGAAACCCGGTGCCAACGAATCTGCTCCTCCGATGCCGAATCTCCGCACTGGAACTGGTCCACCGCCTGCACTCCCGTTTGATCGCGCAGCCTCCTTACACAAGGTCCTTCTGGAAACTGGTTGTCCTCCAAACTGCTCAGCGGAACATTGTAGATGATGATGCACGCTCCGTCCCTGATCTCCAGCACTGGATACGCCTCGGTCCACGCTCCGGCCTGGTTGTGATACCAGACAGTCTGCTGCATGCGTCTCACTCGTTCAGCTGCTCTGCTCGCTCTGCCGATGTCCCGCACGAGGCTCCTGATATCTTCCTGGTGCCAGCACGCCCACTTCCTGTCCTCTTCGCATAGGTTTCTGGGAGATGAAGTCTTTTTAGTCCAGCATAGCCCATAACGTCTCTAGGCTCTGTCTCCCTCTAGTGGTAGCAATAGTTCAATACATAGAGCCAAACTAATACAGCGCTACACATATATAGGAAGTGATTCCATATTAAACAAGACCAACATGTTTTGGCCATAACAGGTACCTTTTAAATGAGAATGTCCTAACAAAGTAGGGTAATTCTGCTTTTAGCATTTTTGCACTTGTCCTGGCACAGTCGTTTGACATTAGTTGGCATTTTGTATGAAAATAAATATATGAAGGAGTTTTCTTACCCATATGTGTAACAGTTCCATATTAATAGGTGATTTAATAGGAGATCCAAGAAAAACAACCATAGAGGATTTTTTTCCCCCATTTTTTTTATCCTATAGTATGGTGAATTGACCACATAGAAAATGTTATCCCAAGTTGCTCCATTAATAAAAACTAAAATGTGTCCACTGCATGGAGGATAAATACACAAGGAAATTTTAACTCAACATATTGCTCTTCTTTGTATAGAGCAAACTGTTGGTTATACCTCTTGCTGTAGCTGGAGAGGAAAGGACTTTGACAGATACTAAATTTGTAAACATAAGAGCACTGCAGTTATGGATCAGAATGTCCTTGGATCTCTAAAATAAATTTTCAAAAATATATCCTATCACCTTTTCATATTTGAATAAATGATTCATAGATTTTACAGCAAAGGCAAAAAAAATATCTACAGAAATACATTCAAACTATTTTTTTTTAAATATGGAAATGTATTCCTAGTGACTCATGATTTCCCACTTTAGAAATTCATATTTGCAAGTGGCAGGATGGGATTGAAAACAAGTGTAATGACTTATTAAGTAGGTCAATATTGAATAAGCCATTATAGTATAATATATACAGTATATATACACAAACACACAATACACCAAATTCATAACACTTCACTACGCCTCGGTCCACGCTCCGGCCTGGTTGTGATACCAGACAGTCTGCTGCATGCGTCTCACTCGTTCAGCTGCTCTGCTCGCTCTGCCGATGTCCCGCACGAGGCTCCTGATATCTTCCTGGTGCCAGCACGCCCACTTCCTGTCCTCTTCGCATAGGTTTCTGGGAGATGAAGTCTTTTTAGTCCAGCATAGCCCATAACGTCTCTAGGCTCTGTCTCCCTCTAGTGGTAGCAATAGTTCAATACATAGAGCCAAACTAATACAGCGCTACACATATATAGGAAGTGATTCCATATTAAACAAGACCAACATGTTTTGGCCATAACAGGTACCTTTTAAATGAGAATGTCCTAACAAAATAGGGTAATTCTGCTTTTAGCATTTTTGCACTTGTCCTGGCACAGTCGTTTGACATTAGTTGGCATTTTGTATGAAAATAAATATATGAAGGAGTTTTCTTACCCATATGTGTAACAGTTCCATATTAATAGGTGATTTAATAGGAGATCCAAGAAAACAACCATAGAGGATTTTTTCCCCCATTTTTTTTATCCTATAGTATGGTGAATTGACCACATAGAAAATGTTATCCCAAGTTGCTCCATTAATAAAAACTAAAATGTGTCCACTGCATGGAGGATAAATACACAAGGAAATTTTAACTCAACATATTGCTCTTCTTTGTATAGAGCAAACTGTTGGTTATACCTCTTGCTGTAGCTGGAGAGGAAAGGACTTTGACAGATACTAAATTTGTAAACATAAGAGCACTGCAGTTATGGATCAGAATGTCCTTGGATCTCTAAAATAAATTTTCAAAAATATATCCTATCACCTTTTCATATTTGAATAAATGATTCATAGATTTTACAGCAAAGGCAAAAACAAATATCTACAGAAATACATTCAAACTATTTTTTTTTAAATATGGAAATCTATTCCTAGTGACTCATGATTTCCCACTTTAGAAATTCATATTTGCAAGTGGCAGGATGGGATTGAAAACAAGTGTAATGACTTATTAAGTAGGTCAATATTGAATAAGCCATTATAGTATAATATATACAGTATATATACACAAACACACAATACACCAAATTCATAACACTTCACTTTAATATAGCTTTATGGAATTTTAAAACACCTAATTTAGGATTAGATATATAGAGCATATAGTTACAAGATATGATCAAACATTGCATGAGCCAGCCATAACATCAGTGTACATCACTATGGCAGGTCCTATCTATGCCAACCTAATGACTGGGTTTATGAATTAACCCACATACTGGGGACCTGCATCTTCACAGAGCTCTCAGCAAATCAAGGTTTAACCCCATAAGGACCACTGACGTACATAGTATGTCCTGGGGAAAATTCCCTTTAAGGATCAAGAACAGAACCCTTAAATCAATGCAAACCTTATCTCTGCTAAAAAAGAAAAAAAAGTCATCTAGTATGGCATGGCATTGATTTAAGGGTTCTATGTAATAACAGACCCAGGACGCAAAAAAGTGAGACAGATGTCCTTTGCATGTAAAACCCAGAGTTCCTTGCTGCATATGGGGAATGTAGCACAGGAGCTCTGGGATGCAGTTCTTTGAATTGCTGCGATGTGCAGATGGCTTCTGCAATAATAAGCATAACTAATTATTGCGTGGAGGCTTTTTATCTCACTTTTTGTCCTCCACCACAACCCTTGTAAATACATATTTTATATACAGTATACAGTCAGGTCTAGAAATATTGGGACAGCGACACAATTCTAACATCTTTGGCTCTATACACCACCACAATGGAGTTGGAATGAAACAAACACAATGTGCTTTAACTGCAGACTGTCAGCTTTAATTTGAGGGTATGTACATCCAACTCAGGTGAACGGTGTAGGACATACAGCAGTTTGCAGATGTGCCTCCCACTTGTTAAGGGACCAAGGGTAATTGGACAATTGGCTTCTCAGCTGTTCCATGGCCAGGTGTGTGATATTCCCTCATTACCCCAATTACAATGTGCAGATAAAAGGCCCAGAGTTCATTTCAAGTGTGCTATTTGCATTTGGAATCTGTTGCTGTCAACTCTCAAGATGAGATCCAAAGAGCTGTCACTTTCAGTGAAGCAAGCCATCATTAGGCTGAAGAAATAAAACAAACCCATCAGAGAGATAGCAAGAACATTAGGTGTGGCCAAAACAACTGTTTGTAACATTCTCAAAAAGAAGGAACACACCGGTGAGCTCAGCAACACCAAAAGACCAGGGAGACCGTGGAAAACAACTGTGGTGGATGACCGAAGAATTCTTTCCCTGGTGAAGAAAACACCCTTCACAACAATTGGCCAGATCAAGAACACTCTCCAGGAGGTAGGTGTATGTGTGTCAAAGTCAACAATCAAGAGAAGACTTCACCGGAGTGAATACATAGGGTTCACCACAAGATGTAAACCATTGGTGAGCATCAAAAACAGGAAGGCCAGATTAGAGTTTGCCAAACAACACCTAACAAAGCCTTTCACAGTTCTGGAACATGATCCTATGGACAGATGAGACCAAGATCAACTTGTACCAGAGTGATTTGAAGAGAAGAGTATGGAGAAGGAAAGGAACTGCTCATGATCCTAAGCATACCACCTCATCAGTGAAGCATGGTGGTGGTAGTGTCATGGCGTGGGCATGTATGGCTGCCAATGGAACTGGTTCTCTTGTATTTATTGAAGATGTGACTGCTGACAAAAGCAGCAGGATGAATTCTGAAGTGTTTCGGGCAATATTACCTGCTCACATTCAGCCAAATGCTACAGAACTCATTGGACGGCGCTTCACAGTGCAGATGGACAATGACCCAAAGCATACTGCAAAAGCAACCAAAGAGTTTTTGAAGGGACAGAAGTGGAATGTTATGCAATGGCCAAGTCAATCACCTGACCTGAATCCCATTGAGCATGCATTTCACTTGCTGAAGACAAAACTGAAGGGAAAATGCCCCAAGAACAAGCAGGAACTGAAGACAGATGCAGTAGAGGCCTGGCAGAGCATCACCAGGGATGAAACCCAGCGTCTGGTGATGTGTATGCGTTCCAGACTTCAGGCTGTTATTGACTGCAAAGGATTTGCAACCAAGTATTAAGAAGCGAAAGTTTGATTTATGATTATTATTCTCTCCCATTACCTTTGGTCCCTTAACAAGTGGGAGGCACATCTGCAACTGCTGTAAGTCCTACACCGTTCACCTGAGTTGGATGTACATACCCTCAAATTAAAGCTGACAGTCTGCAGTTAAAGCACATTGTGTTTGTTTCATTCCAACTCCATTGTGGTGGTGTATAGAGCCAAAGATGTTAGAATTGTGCCGATGTCCCAATATTTCTGGACCTGACTATATATATATATATATATATATATATATATATATAAACACAGCAGTATATAAACACCTGCTTTTTATTTATTCGCTATACCTTGAAAAAGGCCGAAATGTCGTTTTTTTAATGTAACTTTAAATAAACATTTACTTTTTACGAAGTCCTCGTGTCCCTCCTCCATTGCGGACTTTGTATTTTCTACTGGGAGTTAAGCACTGAGGCGATTTATATATAACTGCAGGAACCTCTGGCCCGCAGCACTTCTTCATAGGATATGAGTGCCCGGCTCACTTGTTGATGTTTGTATATATACACAGAGTTATTTAAAGAGAATCGAAAAGTCACCGCACGTTTGGTGACTTTTTGTTCTCTCCAATTCGGTGTGATTTGGCGATCCCATTTCGGCGACCTTGCCATGTATTCAGCAAGCACCACAGGGCCGTCGTAGTGTAGGGAAAAGCCGCCGCAAACCCGACAAACACTCACCGCAAAACCCGGCGAACGCACACGAAACCCACAAAAACATCTGGATTAACCCTGCCGAACATGCCGGAGAAACCAGAGCAGCCGCCGATCACAGCGCAGAGCAGCTGCCGGAAAAAGCAGACACCGCAGACGAATGGAGTGAAAAAAAAACAGCACGCTTGAATGTTTGAAAAGTGAAACGCTGTTTGCAAAGAAACTACTGAACGAAAATGTCTGGAATTTACATATAAGATAATGATAATAAAAAGGGCTGTTACAGAAAAAAAAAAACGATTTAAAAGAAAAATATTTTTTCACAATAAAATCCAGAAAAATGCCTAAAATATCCTAAAAAATCTATAAATAAATAGACATTTTACTGCAGAATATTATAATCAACGGTTTATTAGATATTGATTTAAAACGGGAATATTTTTAACATTGAAGCCTATGGGATTCGCATGAATAAACCTGTCGAATGAAACCACCGAACAGCAGGGAAATTTGGCAACTTTTCATTGCTGGTTTTTGTTCTCTGAATAGACAAAACATTGCTTCTCTATGGGCATTTCACTGCAACCAAGCAGGCAATTCCGGGTACCCGGCAATTCCGGTTAAAGTCTGAAATGTTCATTTTTTTGCAGCTTTACCCAGCGGTTTTGGGTAATGTCAGGATTACCCGGGTAATCCTATGATTAACCGCACTTCGGGCTTTACCCGTAACATATATTTATATATATAAACACCAGGAAAGAGCACTCCATATCAATGAGCACCTTCTTCCACCATTTTCTGCAACAAAAAAACTCAATTTCAAAATATTCAAAAAAACCTGACTGAGGTAATAAATGATGGGGATTCAGTTCACAAGGTATGATCAAAGTTTGCATATGCCTGTCACAAGCACCAATGTACCCCATCGGCGACAGGTCCTATCTAACTTAACCGAATCTGCATTTACAGGATCAACTCACCCTTGAGCTCCCCAGCAGGCTCAGGTATAGGTCCTATAGATTGGCATTTGTGACAAGCTTAAGCAAACTATGATCATTTAGTGCAACCTTCTGCTGTTTTGTGTTTTGAATAGAATCGATTAGATAGGCCGTGTTAGTCCAGATGCCAAAATCACGAGTATAGCAGTATGTGGTGATACCTTTTTTATTGGACTAACGTTACATTTAAAAGACAAGCTTTCAAGAGTGTAACCTCTCTTCCTCAGGTCTGGAAGCTTACTGATCAGTATCTTAGAATTGAACAATAAGGGGCACATGGGTGGGGGTAGGTCTCATAAACGGTGAGAGTCAAATGGTAAGGTCAAAATGGGAAAATAACCACATGAGGGATCTTAGGCCCATGAAACAACAGTGATAAAAAGCAACAGTGATAAGATCATGACAACTTGAAAGAAAAAAAAAAAACAAGTCAGTGAAGGCTGAAAAAGACACAAAAAGAGAGGGGAAAAAGGAAAGAACCAAGCACCAGCCATAATTCTGAATGTTATGTGACATTATGATAATGGTTAAAAAGTCAGAATCCACATTGAGCCCTTCTTTTATAGTGTTAAAATATGTGATATATATATATATAAAATTAACAGTAAACCTCGACTCTCCTTAACTGAAATCTTCTAAAACAATATATATATATATATATATATATATATTCCTTCAATGATGAGTACTAAATAGATATAGCAAAACTAGTGATGGACGCACTTGAGGATTCGATAAAGAATAAATCAACAAATTCATTAACACACGACCAACCGACATTTCCATGATCAAGGTGGTTGTCAAGTTATTATTCCAGCTTAATTTATTTAACATAAGCATAGAAATGTATTACATTTTCATATAATCAAGGGATCCTTAGACAAACCTGAATGTTTTCATGGTAAAACTAATTTTAAACTATTAAAGTATTGCTATGATTGATGCGTACAGAACCGTGAAGAAAAGCAGTTTCTTCTTAATCATGTTATCTGTCCCTAATTGTAAATCACTCTCAAAAATATCACTACTGCAAAGATGTGAATAAAATAAATCAGATTAATAGATCAAAATACCTTTAAGTATCAGTGGAATTAATGAATCACAAAAGGCTAGCAAGTTCAACAGCTGAGTAATAATAAATCCTGGGAAACACAGCTCTACCAAGCTTTTGATGGATTTAGATGAGAAAGAAAGCTAATGGGATGAACAGAAGGGACAGAAATAGAGGTAGAAAAATAAATGTACCATTTAACTCACTTATACATGTCACACACTGTATTCATATTAATTTATGTGGATACTTTATAACAACTTACATAATTCTACTTCTGCTAGCAAAAAGGAATGTGCATGGGAGTATTTGGGTGAGGTGAGCTGTGTCAAAGGGGAAACAGAAAAAAAGAACAGATATGTCTTGCAAGACCCCAAAAAAGAAAGGTTCCCATCAGAAACAGAGGATGTCCAAAATAGGAAAAGATAGAAAGACACAAGGCAATTGAAAGAGTATTTACAAAATAGGAGACCAGTCACACAAGGCTCGACATGTAAAGGAGTGTTTATTTACACCAGCAGCAACATTTCAGTCCTGGCACAAGACTATTATCAAGCAACAAAGTTGTTGCTTGAGAAAGGTCCTCTGCCAGGACCAAAACGATGCTGCTACTACAAATAAACACCCCTGTGCAAGCAGAGCATTGTGTGACCAGTACTCTTCTTCAATTTTGTATCTACCCATGGGCAGGTAACACTGGGCTTTAGGAACCCTGGCTTGTGTGAGATACACTATATTGCCAAAAGTATTCACTCACCCATCCAAATAATCAGAATACGGTGTTCCAATCACTTCCATGGCCACAGGTGTATAAAATCAAGCACCTAGGCATGCAAACTGTTTTTACAAACATGTATGAAAGAATGGGCCGCTCTCAGGAGCTCAGCGAATTCCAGCGTGGAACTGTGATAGGATGCCACCTGTGCAACAAATCCAGTCGTGAAATTTCCTCGCTCCTAAATATTCCACAGTCAACTGTTAGCTGTATTATAAGAACGTGGAAGTGTTTGGGAATGACAGAAACTCAGCCACGAAGTGCTAGGCCACGTAAACTGACGGAGCGTGGTCAGCGGATCCTGAGGCGCATAGTGCGAAGAGGTCACCAATTTTCTGCAGAGTCAATCGCTACAGACCTCCAAACTTCATGTGGCCTTCAGATTTGCTCAAGAACAGTTCGTAGAGAGCTTCACAGAATGGGTTTCCATGGCCAAGCAGCTGCATCCAAGCCATACATCACCAAGTGCAATGCAAAGTGTCAGATGGAGTGGTGTAAAGCACGCCGCCACTGGACTCTAGAGCAGTGGAGACGCATTCTCTGGAGTGACTAATCGCGCTTCTCCATCTGGCAATCTGATGGACGAATCTTGGTTTGGCGGTTGACAGGAGAACGGTACTTGTCTGACTGCATTGTGCCAAGTGTAAAGTTTGGTGGAGGGGGGATTATGGTGTGGGGTTGTTTTTCAGGAGCTGGGCTTGGCCCCTTAGTTCCAGTGAAAGGAACTCTGAATGCTTCAGCATACCAAGACATTTTGGACAATTCCATGCTCCCAACTTTGTGGGAACAGTTTGGAGTTGGCCCCTTCCTCTTCCAACAAAACTGTGCACCAGTGCACAAAGCAAAGTCCATAAAGACATGGACAACAGAGTCTGGTCTGGATGAATTTGACTGGCCTGCACAGAGTCCTGACCTCAACCCGATAGAACACCTTTGGGATGAATCAGAGCGGACACTGAGAGCCAGGTCTTCTCGTCCAACATCAGTGTGTGACCTCACAAATGCGCTTCTGGAAGAATGGTCAAAATTTCCCATAAACACACTCCTAAACCTTGTGGACAGCCTTCCCAGAAGAGTTGAAGCTGTTATAGCTGCAAAGGGTAGACCGACGTCATATTGAAGCCTATGGATTAGGAATGGGAAGTTCATATGCGAGTCAAGGCAGGTGAGCGAATACTTTTGGCAATATAGTGTATATATGTTCTCCTATCTGCATAGGTGTGCCCAGGCACACCCTAATGTTGGGAGACGAGGTTCTCTTTCACCTACTACATTGAGATTTTAGATGTCCCTTATCTGGTTCATGATGAAAAACATAAAATCTGGCTGTATCTCTGATTACAGGCTTGTTATTTCTAATGAAAAATGTGCATTTTGTGCACAATCTTCTAAACATAAGTCTTCAATTAATAAATGTTCCATGGGTGCACACCCTAATGCAACGGGCTGCAAATGCCAGTGCCTATCTGAATTTTTTTTTTAAATTTCAGGTTTTATTGAGTACGGTAGTACGAAACATAGTAATAGGGTACAGAATAGAAAGGGGGAGACAATACAAAATAAGGGAGGGTGCATGAGCCAACATCAGCCGACAACTTCAACCAATCATTTTGTACATGTCACAGTATATTGAAACGAGCGGTAGCATCTTAGTGTTAATGGTAAATCGGTCCATCCATAAAACTTCAACGACCTCCCATCTGGAACACAGCAAATCCCTGTATCCCGCCCCTGCCCTCTGCATTGAAAACCTAAATGCTGTTTCTTATTTTTTTCTTCCCTTTCTTTTTTCTTTTCTTTTCCGTCTCTTCCCTCCCTCAGCGTTTTTATGCAGTATACATGCAGCATTGTAAGCAAATGTATACAAATAGTCACTGGTAGCTTGCCACGGCGTGGCACAAAGAGAATTACAGCCCGTTAAATAGGAAGCGTATATGAGCTTAGCAAACAGGTCTCGAACAAGTCACCCGAACAACCGGGGAAAAAAGAGAAAAAACAAAACAAAAACCAAGGGGGTCAGGAAAAGGAAGACAGGGAAGGTAGAAGTGGCAGCAATGAAAGATTACTAGTAAAGGGGGACGAACTAAGAGAGGAGCGAAGGGAGGGAGAGCTGGGGCGCGCCATGAGCCCTCCAGTACCCGCAGACAGAATCGTAGCCTCTCTTCCCCCGCAAAACAGGACCTCCTGCAGACCCAAGAGGTTCAAGCTTTCTATGTGTCTAGTTAGCCGGAAAAGGGCAGGCGGGCTGAAGCTGGGGAGGCAAACGTCGTCAGCCACTGAGACCAGACCGTCTCAAAGTGGGCCATGCGGTCCAAAATCACAGCTGTCAGTCTCTCCATAGTGATCATATGCCAGATTTTAGCATCTATCCGGGCGCGCGCAGGAGGGGGGCCCTTCCAGGTCTTAGCCAAGCAAATTCGCACAGCCGCGTACACCCTAGAGACCAGAGAATGTTCCCCTCATGTTTGTGGCACCCCGGGTGTTGGCGATTAATGAGCACCGTCCACGGATTCGGGGATAAGACCACTCCGAGCACTCTACTCAGATCTCCAAACACCTCCGACCAAATAGGTCTGACCAAGTCACAGTCCCACCAGGCATGTAGGTATGTCCCATCCGCTCCACATCCCCTGTAACAAGTAGACAGCACCCCAGGGTGCATCCGATCTAAGCGACGGGGATGGATATACCACCTCGCCAGAACCTTGTAGCAGTTTTCGCGGACTGCCGTGCAGATAGTGACCCAAGAGGTCCTGTCAATTATGTCGGTCCATGCTTCCCCGTCTAGGAAGCCCCCCAGGTCGGCCTCCCACTTCGCAGTATAAGGCACGTCTTGTGAGAAAGTCGTATCTAGTAAGTGAGAGTAGAGCTGGGAAATCGCACCCCTTTGGCGAGTCGACAGTCGACATTCACTTTCAAAAAACAGTGGGTCGCCTGTCGGGGGTCCCTCTCACCGTCACGCTCACAAAGTGTAATAATTGCAGAGCCCTGAAGGTCTCGGAGGGAGGAAGCCCTCTCGATTCCCTCAGGTACCCAAGGGTAACTGGGCGACCTTGAAGAAGTAGATCCCTGACTTCCACAATATTAGCTCGGCTCCACCAACCAAATGCCCTCGGGGGGTTCCCCTCTGGGAACAACGGATTATGGAAGAGGGGTTGCATACCCGATCCCGGGGGAGACAACTCGTCACCCTCCCGATACAGGTGCCAGAGCCTCAAGGAGTGTTGCAAGGTAGGACTGTCATGAGAAGGCCGAGACGCCCCACTGGGCAGCCATAGGAGTGAGCACAGTGGTCGGGACCCCTCCAGGGCCTGTTCAATTTGGGTCCAGAGCGGCCCCCCAGCTGCATAAATTGATCACTGCAAGCATTGCAATCTGCGCTGCCTTATAGTACGTGTAGAGATGCGGGACACCCAAGTCCCCTGTCCGTCGAGATCGAAACATGAGATTTTTAGACAGTCTGCCCCGGCGTCCTCCCCAAAGGAGTGGATACCGATTGTAAGAATGTCAGGTCCGCTCTCTGTACTGGGATGCCTATCTGCATTTTAAAGAGTAATGGCTGGCTCTTCACAAACAAAGCGACAAATTTTCAACTTATATTGTGCTATGAGGAGACTTATAACCTTGATACATGCACATACCTTGTTCTGATATTGTTTAGACTACACTTATAAAACCATGTATATGTGATTTTTGTACAAAAAACAACCACTTTTTTACCGTTTCGCTCTTACACTTTTTATTACTGCTACATGCTACATTATACGGATACGTCTGCAGAAGAATTAGTAGCTTGTACGTCTCACCATTTCATAAATTCATACTCTTAAAATACATAAAGTTATTATGCATGCTGTGACGCTCAGATTTTCCATGAACTCTTATGATAATAAACATGTTTGACAGGGTTTGTGGGGTACAATGACTGTAACAAGAATAGAACGTTTGCCAGCTGTGTTTGGCTATATACAAACAAATTCTCAAAAAAATGTTAATTTCCTAGTTTATGTCCCTTTTGTGTACTTTAATGTAAAACTGTTCATGTTTACCGGTTTTCTGTTCGAAACTCACGAGTCAGCAGGTGTTTGAAATAAGTATCACAGCTTTGATTGGCAGATATTGTCTATCTGAAACTACAGACCCAATTAATGTCACATAATTATTCTCAACAGCCAGTCGATTTACCAACCAGCTCAGACAGCCTCTCAATGTGTGTTCAGTGTACTATAATACTACTGTACTTACACATAAATTAGAATTCTTTCCTGATCTTTGTATTTTGCACATACATGTTTTATGTCAAGCGCAATTTGTTTGGCTACTGCTATACCCTGTATGTGTTATGTATTATTTTGGTTTAAAGGTCCTCTTTACTATTCTTCCTTGTGGAATTAATTAGCAGCACTCAGTGATTTCAAGAATCCCGTCATTTTTAGTCTCTTCATTTCCATCTGAATCATGTTCGATTTAAGGGGTTATTCAAAGAGATCCGATCTGGGTCCGAAAATTGCACCGAACGTTGCAATTTCGTGGCCAGTTGGCTATTCAAAAATCAGTTAGCCAAATATTGACGAATTGCCAGTGAAATAGTGTTTTGATGGCAGTGAACTCCCCATAGAGAAGCGATGGATAATCTATTCACACAACACCGAACAGCACCGAAATGTCAGTGAAATGGCTTGATTTTAGGGGTTTCATTCGGCAGGTTTAATCAGGCGAATCCCATAGGCTTCAACGTAAAAAAAAATCAAAATTTTCTATTAAATATTTCTTAAACTGTTTATTCTTTTAAAGTGCAGCAAAAAGTCTCTTTATTTTTTTTTAAGATTTGTTTTTAAATACCTTATTTTTTCTGTAACAGACCTCTTTATTATTATTCATAGGACCTTACATATCATTTTCAGGCATTTTCGTACAGTATTTTTTTTTAAAAAAACACTTTTTTTTAAGGGGGGCGGAGCCGAACCAGCGATGTGAGCAGCCGCATGTTAGGTGAGCTCCCGGTTTGCTAGCTGCAGCTCCTCTCTCATATGCACTATCTGCCTGCCGAAAATACTCCAGAAGGGTAGGAAATCTCCCCCAACATGATGAAAGCAACAAAAAAGAAAAAGGACCCGGGTCCCACCGTTGCGCCGATCTTTGCCGCCAGGCCGCGCTCAGATTTTACCACCCAAGATGGTACCCGCACGGCCTCACCGTGGCCTTCCTTAGACAGCGATCCAGAAATGGGGGGTGACCCAGTCACGAGGGCCGATATTCAGGGCCTTCAATCCTTTATCGCCGCTGAATTGGCAAAATCCACCCTCACACTTTCGGCTGAAATTAAAGTGGTAGGTGATCGCACAGCACGCCTGGAAGAACGAGCCGACACGATTGTGGATTATTGTAATGCCCTTGCAGACCATGCCGAGACTGTGGAAGCCAGAGTACAGTCCCTGGAGGATGCGTTGGTGGACTTATCTAACCGTTCCAGGTGCAATAATGTACGTCTCAGGGGCTTACCGGAGTCTATTACAATCAATCGGTTATCCGCCACATTTACGGGCATTGTGAAATGTCTACTGTCAGAACTCTCCTCCAACAGGCTTATGCTAGACCGGATACATTGTGCTCTGGGCCCTCGGAGGGATAATAATACCAACCCCTGAGATGTAATCGCCAGATTCCACTACTACTCCTCGAAGGAAGCTTTACTTAAAGTTTCCAGGAGCCAAGACGTGGAGTATGAAGGGGTAGCTATTTCCTTCTATCAAGATCTTGCCCCCTTCACTTTGGCCAGACGACGCGAATGGAAGGAGGTTACGGAGCTTTTGCGCCAACACGAGATCAGATATGCCTGGGGCTTTCCCTTTAAGATCATGGTCTTCCGCAATAACAGGCCTTATTCGTACACCCAACTTTATCAAGCGAAGGATCTCCTGCACCGTGTGGATATTCCCGTGCCGCTTTCCATTGCCGAAATTACCCTTCCGCAGCCCATGCCTCGCCTAGCTGGGGACTGGATTCCCGCAGGGGACTGAACGTTCCCCGCAGCACGTTTTTTCTTTTGAAATCTACGGTTCTGCCGTGGTCTGGTATCATCCTTGGCAGGCAGATACCATTGGTTTACCGACTCATCAATACAATCTCTCAGGTTTATTGTATGCCAATTTGATAAGTGTCTTTTTATATTTAAGTCTGATGATGTGCTGATGGTCATTCTCCTATCAGGAGAATATTTATTTTTGATATTGTTTCCTCAATTTATACAGCAGCAAGGAGCCGGGGCCACTGTTGGTATGGTTACTCTGATCCCACTCCTTGCTGGTTATTTTCTGACCGCATTTGTTCTCCGATCCCCCTGATTGCCCCCCCTCAGTTTCCCCGTTTGGTGGGTGCCTTCTCTTTTCCTCGTGCTTGCCCATCACGAGTCTTCATGTTTCTATTCTTTTCTCCCGCCTTTTTTCCCTCCCTTTTTTCCCTCTATCCTCTTTACCTTTTCTCTGTCCTCTCTCTGCTCCCCTGTGGACCTACTGTTTCTATGGTACAGGGGGCTGGGGAGGGAGACCCTGGAAGACCTAGTATATCAG
Source organism: Leptobrachium leishanense (assembly GCA_009667805.1). Lineage (NCBI taxonomy): Eukaryota > Metazoa > Chordata > Amphibia > Anura > Megophryidae > Leptobrachium > Leptobrachium leishanense. The sequence goes on from CM019063.1 coordinate 345,720,771, forward strand.
CCTCTCTCTCCCACTTAGTATTATGACGAATGTAATAGTCCTCTCTTAAAGGTGAACGTTAAAGGCCTTAGTTCACCTCGTAAGCGCCGGCTGTTTTATCTTGACCTAAAGCGCAAGTCAGTTGATATTGCCTTAATCCAGGAAACCAGAATCCCCAAATCGGCAGTATTCCGCCTCTCTGATCCAGCGTATTCCAGGGTCTTCCTTTCCTGTGCCACTCCTAAACTAAATGGGGTCGCTATTTTATTCCGCAACTCATGCCCGATCCAAATTGAGGGAATGTATTCTGATGATGAGGGCCGGTGTGTCTTGGTCAGGGGAACAGTTTCTACTCAACAGTTTTCTTTCCTCTCCCTATATGGCCCGAATTGCCCCATACCAGCTTTCTGGGACTCCGCCTATGACCTTCTCTCTGCACATTCGTGGAAAATTGATAATAGGGGAGATTTTAATGCCACACTTTGCCCCCCTTTGGACAGATCGAATCCCCACCACGGACTCGCCCCCGCACTCACATCCACACAGGACAGACAATTTTATCACTTCGTAGCCCGTCTAGGCCTTATAGATATATGGAGAGTCCATCACCCCTCCTTAACAGACTACACGTTCTTCTCCCCGGTACATCACTCTTACTCGCGAATCGACTACCTTCTAATTTCTCCTGACTATGTCCCACATGCCCTCTCCTCCAAGCTAGGCTCCATCACATGGTCGGATCACGCAGACATATCCATCACACTTAGACCCTTTACAACTCCCCAAGCAGAAGATGGAGGTCTGACCCTTTTTTGCTGGACAAACCGGGGGTCCGAGACTCCATAGCCACCTCTCTGAAAGAATACTTCGAACTTAATGACACTACCGACTCTTCCATACAGACGCAATGGGCTGCCCACAAACCGGTGGTTCGGGGGCCCCTTCTTAGCTTAGCTACATATCATAAAAAATTGAAGTACGGGGAGATTCAAACTTTGCAACACAAACTAAAGTGTCTAGAACTAGTGCACAAAGCCCATCCTTCCACTGATAACTTTGCCTCTCTGAGTCAGATCTGTACAGATCTCGATCATTTATTTCTTGATGATGTAGGCAGGTCCTTGTTATGGTCCAAACAAATGTTTTATGAGCGGTCCAATAAAATGGACACTCCCCTAGCGTAGCAGCTCCGTCCACGGCCCAAAACTCAGGGGGTCACTATTCTCAGGAATAAGGATGGCAGCACTCATACTACGCCTCGAGCTATTCGCACCCTTTTTACAGATTTTTATAGCACCTTATATCATCATACCCCGTCTCATGACCCTCCTCACCTTGAACTGGATGTTGAGATTGAGAGATACCTATCTCAGGCAGCGTTACCGGTCCTGACAGAGTCACAACGGGTGGGTTTAGCTTCCCCTATTACTGACGAGGAAATCAGTAAAGCTCTGGGATCCATGAAACCACACAAGCCCCCTGGGCCAGATGGCCTTACATATCATTACTATAAATCCTTTGCAGACATTCTAGTACCTCACCTTCTTCACACCTTTAACAATCTTCTAGAAGGTGGAATCCCCCCCCAGACTCTTTGCTTGCCTCTATCGTCTTGATACCCAAGCCAGGGAAAGACCACCAACTAGTGGGAAACTACCGCCCGATATATCTTATGAATATTGATCTTAAATTGTTCGCAAAGATCCTCTCCATGCATCTTGACGGCGTCTTAGGTACCCTAATACATCCTGACCAGGTTGGTTTTATAACAGACAGGCATACAAGAACACAAGATGAGTGATCGATTTAATTTGGCTGGCTTCTACACGCAAAAGGCCTTCTCTGTTTCTCTCCCTGGATGCAGAGAAGGCCTTTGATAGGGTGGAATGGCCTTTTTTATTTTCACTTCTGAGACAAGTGGGCTTCCCAATTGAATTCTTGACTGCAGTTCGGGCGCTAAACTCCTCTCCCTCAATCCAAATTGTTTTACCTGGAACTGAACCGACCCCCTTCCCAATATTCAACGGCACCAGACACGGATGCCCCCTCTCCCCCGCTCTTTTCGCCCTCTTTTTGGAACCTTTACTGAGGCAGAGCAGAGCTGATCCATCCATTCATGGCATAGATGTAGGGGAAAATAGCTATAAGGTGTCTGCGTATGCCTATGATCTCCTCTTGTCCCTGACTAGCCCCAAGACCTCCCTGCCTCAAGTGTTTTCCAGATTCTCTGAGTTTGCTGACCTATCGGGTTATAAGATCAATGTTTCTAAATCGGAGGCTGTGGCCCTATTCCTATCTCAGGATGAAATGTCTCAGATGCAATCAGAATTCCCCATTCAAATTGTTACCTCCTCGATTACGTATTTGGGCATCCAACTCTCGGGTGATCCTAGCGAGTTATACGTTCCTAACTACACCCCCTTATGGCGCCAACTTCGCCTGGAGTTGGAGAGTTGGAACAAATATGTCATATCGTGGGAGGCGCTAGTATATTGCATAAAAATGAAGGTCTTGCCAAGATTGCTGTATTTATTTCAGGCTCTCCCACTAGCTCTGCGGCCTGAGGACCTCCGGGACTTTCAAAGAAATATTGATGCATTTATTTGGTATGGTAAAAGACACCGCACTGCACGGGCAACTTTATACAGACCTAAGCTTGCGGGCGGTCTGGGACTCCCTTGTTTATTTTCATATTACTACGCGGCACAACTTGCACAAATAGTAGCCTGGCACTCTCCTCCTACTCTTAGACATTGGGTGGAACTGGAACACGCACTTATGGCCCCTGACGGGCCTCACAAATGGATATGGCTACCCAAACTCCACTGCCCTCTTTTACGTACCACCTGCCCAGCGATCGTGAATTCCATAAAGGTTTGAGCTTAAAAGAAAACCCAGATACTTACCATTAGTCCCACGATGCGGAGGGCAACGTTTCCACTGCCTTTTCTGGCTGTATGCACGTCTCACACATAATAAAGCTGGTAATAGAGAGCCTCTAAGGGTTAACGACTCCCTATTACCACCTCAGTTGGAGTAGAGTTCATGTGGGAAATGTTCTGGAGTTCCTGTACTTCTTTTTTAGAACTTGACCCCTGTATGCACATGTTACCTGCAGCAGGGGAGAACTGTGGAAGATGCACAAGGGAGCTTGGTGACTTCTGGCAGCATGGTGGAAGTAAAGGGCGGGGTCACAAGGTGAGTTTGGGTGTGTGGTCACCCACAGGCACAGAGTGAAGCCTGGGGCGGGCACACGGAGGCACAGGTGACGTGACAGAGCTGTTTTGAACAGCGCAGTGAAAGCCCCATCTGCAAAAGAGAGACATGAGAATCCGCTTTCATGTCTACCTTTCATCTTCTTAATGTGTGAGCTGTGCAGGCCACAAGGCACCCCTGTTTCCCTGGTACCCTGTGCTATAACACAGTTCACACACCCCGAAGGCCGGCTGTCGTTATGACTCAAACCAGTGGTCCCACAATTTAAAAAAGCTTTATAGAAAGCGATAACATGTGACTAGCATACATAGGGGGCTTTAATGGAGTAGCCCCACAACATAGACAATAGAAATACTAGAAAATAGATCTTCTTTGCAAATCTTGAAAATATAATAGATTTTCTGACGAATATAGCAATTTTCTGGTTTAATTTAGTATCGTTCACTGTTGACTTACGGAAACGTACGTGCAGTAAAACACAATACTTTTGGAATGTGGACTAAATCTAGCTAAAATCTCCTGTCCATTATAAAAGAGTACAAAATAGATGAAAATATTGTGGCTTACATAACTGAGGTTCTGCAAATCCAGCCAATACTGTATTTAAATCCTTTCGAACCACAACCACAATTAAAGACCACCTTACGTTTGGCAGAAGCCTCTGGTCACTGCATATCTTGGCAATGCAAATAAGTAATGGTTTGAGGAACAACAAAGCTATCCGTGTACTGTACTATTGAATAAACTGAGCCAGTAAATATAGCAGAGCTGTAATATCTAACATTAATAGAATTACACAGTAAGACCTCTGAAAAAGATAATTTAAAAAAAAATATATGATTGTTATCCAAAACGGAAGATAAAAAGGATTTCTATTTTTTTAAATGAATACACGTTGTTTTGCAACATACATTTATATTTTTAGCAAGTTTATAGTGCACATGAAAATGGTATCCCTTTAAAGAAAAACAAATTGCACCCATATTTGTGGAAGTTGTAATAATGATGTTTAGGATAGGACACAGTCCCAGAAGCTCAAAAGTATGAGTTATTGGCTGAAGTAAAAAGTCACGTTGGATGGACATGGTAGCAATAGCAACCAGTTACATTCTATCTCCTGCTGATGTGGGTAAATGAGTCCAAACAGCTGTACAGGAGTGATTGTGTTTGGTTGCATAACCTGGCCTTTGCTTAAAAAAAGCCATTTAATATGGCATGGTATTGGACAAGGCAGGTTTTGTGTTATTACAGAGCTTAGATGTCCTCTGCAGCTATACACTTTATTATTTGCAGTTTGGAGGCTTTTAATTTCACTTTTTTGCCCTTCACTACAATTGAAATGCTTACTAATTTATCCTAGGGCCCAAGCATGAACAGCAACCAGTTACATACTATCTCTTGCTTATGAGGGTAAATGAGCATAAAACAGCTGTATGTGAATGTGTGTGGTTGCATAACCTGGACTTTACAAAAAAAAAAAAGCCATTTCATTTGGCATTGCATTGGACAAGGCAGGTTTTGTGTTGTTAGAGTGTAGATGCAAAAAGTGAGAAGCAGTGGACTTCATTTGCATATCCTACCCAGAGTTCTTTGCTGCATATAGGGAATGTAGCACAAGAGCTCTGTAAGTGGTTCTCTGAATTGCTAGTATGTGTAAATGTCCTCTGCAGCTATAAACTTTATTATTTCCAGTGTGGAGGCTTTTAATCTCACTTCTTTGCCCTCCACTACACTTGAAATGTTTAATATATATGATCAAAGATGTTCAGTGCACGTGCTCAGTGCCATATCCAAAGGTCGTCTTTGGGAAATAGACGACTGTGTGCTACCAGCATTGCCTCAGAGGTTGAAGGGGTGGGGGGTCAGCCTGTCAGTGCTCAGACCATACACCATACACTGCATCAAATTGGTCTGCATGGCTGTCGTCCCAGAAGGAAGCCTCCTCTAAAGATGATGCACAAGAAAGCCTAAGACAAGCAGCCTAAGGACATGGATTATTGTATATACCAAGCTGATGCATTACATATAACATTGTCCTGAATAAAAATAAGGACAAAATCCCAGCGCACCCACCAATGGGACAGTAAAATTGAATAATATTTCATATTATCACATGAATAAAAATGTGTAATCAATGATTATGGGCCCTATTACACTCTTCGCGTTAAAACGCGGGCGCAAGGGAGGAAAAACTGCGCCCGCAGTTTTCCCCCTTGCGCCCGCATTTTAACGCTGGCTTACAATGCAGGGGCAAAAAATGCTACCTGCACTGTTTCCGAGCGTAAAATTCCAAGATGCTTGCGGCAGTGCTGAGCGCAGCCGTGAGCATCAACTTGCTGGAGTCCATGGTACTCCATTGAGTTCCCCCCTGCCGGTCACATGACCAGCCGGATCTTGCCTTGCGAGATCCGGCCGGTCGGCGTAGTGATACGCAGGGAGAGACTGGGGGGACTTTTCCCCCAGTCTTTCCCTGCTCCCGCCGGTCGGAGGAGGCGAACAGAGCTGCGGTCCTCACCGCGGGACAGGAGGTGAGTATAGGATTGTTTTTTTAGTTTTTAAGCCTGGTGTTAACGGATTCTGCAGAAGAGGAATCCATTAACACCAAGTCCTGGCTCTGGTTAACTTTTCGCTGACCAGAGCCAGGCGTTACTCAGCGCTGGGACTTTGTAATCCAGCGCTGATTAACACTTTGTGCTCCCTATACTTAACATGGGGAGTGCAAAGTACAGTAACCTCGCACAGAGGAGTGCAAGGTACCAAACGCAAACAAGTTTTTTAACCCGTTTATGTTTGGATTGTAATATGCGGTAAATACCCCAGCAAACGTTAATGCTCACGCATGTGAGCGTTAATGTTTGCGTGAGGAATATAATAGAGCCCTATGTGTATTGTGGCAGTCAATATTAAACCAATACCAATATTGTAAAACGATCTCCTGGATGTATTCCTTTTTTTGTTAAAACACCCACCAAACTCTGTCCTGCCTGTCTATAGGATTCTGGTTATATGCCACGACAAAAGAAGGAAAAAACGAATAACTGGGCATCAACGTAAAAAGTCTATGGACTCTATATAGAAAACACGTCTCCCTAAGAAAGGCACTCACTCAGTTTGCAGCCCAGAAGCAATGGCTCACTTGTAAATGCCAGGGACCAGTAGGAGTGATCCCTCTCCTCTTTTCATTGTGGGTCTAATTTCTGAATGTTGGGAGACTGGGCACTCAAATGGCAGTTGAAATTTTATGTAGATAAATGCAAGGTTATGCACTTTGGAGTGAAGAATACACAAGCAACGTATACCTTAAATGGTACAGAGTTAGTGTAATCAAGGCAGGAGACAGATTTGGGAACAGTCATAGACTTCAAACTAACCATCAATTTCCAATGTCAAACAGCAGCCGCCAAGGCCAGCAAGTGTCATTGAATCCCTTGAGCCATACATGCAGTCTCTCTACACTACTGGTCTCTAGAATAGCCAGATTGCTAAACACAGGACAGACACACAGAATACAGAAAATCCGAACAAGCCGAAGTTAGGAGCCAGAGCAGATAGTCAGACAAAGCCAGGAGTTAGAACCTAAATGGGTAGTCAGACAAAGCCAGGAATTGGTACACAATAAATTGAGGAGAGCAAGGGTTAACAACAGAGAGTAGTCAGGAACAAAGCCAGAGTCCATGCAAGGCATATCAATATCACAGGAGCAAGAATTGCACTGACCAGGATAAACCACAACAGAGCAATGAGACTTACTCTCCGCTGGGTTGTTAAAGACGGCGGGCGTCACATCATCATGCCGCGCCCTGCCCGTGTCACTGACCCATGGCCGCGATTGCTGGCAATATCACTCAAGCAGCGAGGATGGACTGCCGGCCCTGCGGCCATCCAGGGGGGCCGTGACAGCAAGGTATTGCCATGCATTAAAAGGGGAATTCCTTCTCGGGATGAAAACATATTTTTACCTCCTTATGAAACAATGGTAAGACTGCACCTTGAATATGCCGTGCAATCATGGGCAACTGTTATAAACAAAATATATAATGGCACTAGAAAATGAGCACAGGTGGTCAACTAAATTATTAAGGGGATGGAAGATTTAAGTTATGAGGAAAGGCAAACAAGCTTAAACCTGTTTAGTTTAGAAAAACGGCGCCTTAGAGGGGATCTGATAACTGTACATATATTTGTACGGGGCCATTATAAACCATTGTCTGGAAACCTATTCATTAATAGGACTATACACAGGACACAAGGTCATCCATTTAGACTGGATGAAAGAAAATCCAGCCTAAAGCATAGGAAAGGTTTTTATACAGTGAGAACAATCAAGCTGTGGAATTCTCTGCCTGTTGAGGTGGTTGGGTAAGAGTCTGTACAGACGCTTAAACAATGACTGGATGACTTCCTGCAAAAACAGAATATTGAGGGTTATAATTGTAGCGCTCACTCCCGGAGGAGCCGCTTAATTTGAACCTCGGGTCAGTCTCCCCGCACTAGGGAATAAATATACTCCAGCACCGTCGTGGATTTTAATTTAAATTATATAGTTTACTGAATAAACTGGCATATAATGAGTAACACGGTATATGTATATATATTTACAGTACTTCGTAATGCGGGAATTTGCAGCGGAAAAGAAATACAATGCTTCGTAATGCGAGAAATGCGCAGCGGAAAAGGAAAAATATATATATATCCCCTTTTGTGGTTGGAGAGCGAGTCCCGTACAGGTTATGTCCCAAGGAATGTATGCGTATGTGTGTATTGGTACCTGGGTACAATATTCAACTGGCCAGTGAATTATTTATGAGGTATCTTGGACTAGTCACGTTGGGGCCCTCTGGGTTTTGGAACAAACTGCAGCGTGCTTTAGATTTTCACAACGGCCTGGAAGGCCTCTCACCCATCCGCCAGATACTCTGTGCTCCGCTCGACCCAGGACGTCTCTCCACTCGATTTTGACTGGGGTTCTCTGTGTCACCGGATCCGCTGTCTTGCTTGTCTGTATCTGCCACAAGATGTCCAGCTCACCGCCTGCACTCCCTGTTAGATTGATCTGCGGTTCTCCTAACTCGGGGTTACAGCTCACTCTGTATCAGCGTGGGTTACTGCGGTGGATCACTGGGTCTTCGTATAATAAGGCGGAAAAACCCAGTCTCCAGCTCTGTCAGGCCGCACCTGCGCTCCGGCCTGGTCGCTATCACGTTCAGCTACACTGCGTCTTGCTCCTCTCACTCCTCGGCGCGCTCTGCCAGCCCTTTCCACGAGGCTCAGGATGTCAGCGTCTCTCTCCCACCCACTTCCTGTCCCCGCCCGCAAAGCATGCTGGAAAATGTAGTCCCAATGTTCAGTGTCTTACATCGCGCTTGTCTCCCTCCGGTGGCCAAAAACAAGTACTACAACGACAGGGGATTTAAAACCAGCGCTACACTCTCCCCCTCCTAGAACTCTTGGGTCTCTCCAAGGAGGTACAACAGTTGCATTACATTTTCCACATATATTAGGCAACATATACAGGCTCAGCAGCAAGCATACAATGGGTTAGATACACTTCCTCAAGTTGACTCATGCTTTGGACTACCTCAGCTAACATAGCAGACACTTCGGGCAACCTTCGCACTGTGGTGACAGCCTCTTCAGTGCTATGTCCTGGTGAGTCGTAGGTGAGTCGCTGGGGCGGTCGAACAGAGCGTTTTGGTTCAATCAGTTCTTCTTCAGGTCGAAGTACTAAAAGCGCGGGCTCAGTTCTTCTTTCTACCACTGGAGCAGTCATCTCTTCGGAGTATGATCCTTCCAGTGAAGGCATAGAACTGTAGTCATAAGATTCGGCTTCAAGAACTACAGGGATTTCAATAGTCTCGGGGACTTCTAACTGAAATTCAGGAGCCTCAGGCCTCAAATTACTTTCCCACCATTCAGGAACCGAGATAACCTCTTCAGGCTCCGGTGAGCGCATCCAGTCCAGACAAAAACTTTCTTCCTCACTGTCCCTTTCGCTCTCTTCGATAGCCCGGGTCTGCTGAGACCGAGTAACGGGAGGCGAACGTGAAGCAGGCAGATTTGGCAGCGAAAGTTCGTCCCCAACTGGTATCCTCACAGCCTCTCTCAAAGGTAGTAAATGATTCCGGTGCCAGTTCTTAAGAGGCCCAGCCTTTCCATCAGGCGGATTTGATACACCGGCAGACCCGGCAGTTGCTTGCAGACAATGTAGACCTGAGAACTCCATCTATCCGCTAACTTGTGTCTTGCCGCAGCACCCAAGTTTTTCAACAAAACCCTATCACCGGGTTGTAGATCCTGTATCCGAACTTTCAAGTCATAGTTCCGTTTATTCCTTTGTTCCCTGTTTCCTGAGGTCAAACGGGCCTGTTCAATCGCAGAGGCCAGATTCTTTTGAAGTCTATCCACGTAATTTCTATGGGAAGCTACCGACGTCTGGTCCAGAGATAGCCCAAATGCCAAATCAACCGGCAGTCGAGCTTCTCTTCCGAACATAAGACGGTACGGTGAGTATCCAGTAGCGTCACTTTCCGTACTGTTATATGCATGCACTAGCATAGCTATGTGACGACTCCAGCTCTGCTTCTCTGTGTTTGACTGCGTCCCCAGCATATTTAGCAGCGTGCGATTGAACCTTTCGGGTTGAGCATCACCTTGAGGGTGATATGGTGTAGTTCGGGTCTTTTGGATTCCCAGCAGTTCCAGTAATTGCCCAACAAGCCGGCTTTCAAAGTCTCTACCCTGATCAGAGTGTATTCTCCTTGGTAGGCCGTAGTGAACAAAGAACTTTTCCATCAGAACTTTCGCCACTGTCGGAGCGCGTTGGTCTTTTGTAGAAAAGGCTTGGGCGTAACGTGTGAAGTGATCAGTCACTATTAGAATATTTCCCTGCCCACTAGCATCCGGCTCTAAGCACAGGAAGTCAATGCACACCAAATCGATGGGTCCTTGACTTTGCAGATGGCTCATTGGAGCGGTTAGGGTCGGTAGGGTCTTCCTTTGAATGCACCTCAGACATGAATGGCAGTAACTTTCCACTTCAGCTCTCATGCAAGGCCAATAGAACCTGTCTCGCACCAGCTTAAAAGTCCTTTCTGCGCCCAAATGTCCATGCTCATCATGTAGCGATCGCAGTACACTCTCCCTATGTTTAGTGGGAAAGAACAACTGTTGGGTCTCTTCAGCATTGGTAGAGGGGCCCCTTCGGTAGACCACCCCATCCAACATCTTCAACCGTTCCCACTCTTTGTAGACCAATCTGGCTCCATCTGGGGAATTGGTCAGCAGAATTTCCCGCTGGTTCGCAGTTAGGGCCTTTATGGTTAACGCAATTAAAGGGTCTCTAGCCTGGTCAGCTTTCAGATCCTGTTTTGAAAAGGTAGGCAGACTTTCATCCCTCAACTGCGTAGGGTTGCAGTAAAACTCAGGAACAGCCGCAGCCATGACTCCTATGGCCTCCGCTTCAATCCCTCCCTTGATCCGGCGCTCTGCTCCTTGACACAAAGCTTGTACCCCGTCTGGAGTTAACTGAGTCCATTCTGTAGTGTAGGGTCTTCTCGACAAAGCATCAGCATCTCGATTATTCACCCCAGGGCGATATTTCAGGCTGAACCGAAACCCTGACAGAGCGGCCAACCACCGATGTCCCGTTGCGTCCAGTTTTGCAGTAGTAAGGACGTAGGTAAGAGGATTGTTATCCGTCTTTATCACAAACTCGGCCCCATACAGATAGTCCTTTAGCTTGTCTACCACTGCCCACTTTAAGGCTAGGAACTCCAACTTGTGGGTAGGATAGTTCTTTTCTGAAGGCGTAAGGCTCCGGCTCACATACGCTACAGGCCTCAGCAATCCACCATACTCTTGATACAGGACTCCTCCTAGACCTTCTCTGCTGGCATCCACATGTAACTCGTACGGCTTGTGAGGATCCGCATAGGCCAAGACAGGAGCTCGAGTCAAGCTCTCTTTCAGCTTCGTAAAAGCACCCTCACATTGACTAGTCCATTCTTCCTGGATAGACTCTCGAGCTTTCCTTGGCCCTGGAGCTGACGGATTTCGGTCAGAGACCTTGCAACCTTCTTCGGTGCTTTCCTTCTGTAGGAGCTTGTTCAGTGGTTGAGCTATTTTTGCGAATCCTCCTACAAATCTTCGATAATAAGAGCAGAACCCCAAGAAAGATCTAAGTTCAGTAACGCTTCGGGGTCTAGGCCAAGAAGCTACGGCCTCCAACTTCCGAGGATCTGTTGAAACGCCCTCTGCTGAGACCACATGTCCCAGATACGTAACAGATGGTAAACAGAATTGACATTTCTCCAGAGATAGTTTCAATCCCTCTTCATGGAGCCTCTTCAAGACCTTCTCCAAACGTTGTTCATGTTCTTCCAGAGTCTTCCCGAACACAATTATGTCATCCAGGTACACTAATACTTCGATCAGATTCATGTCCCCGACTGTCTTCTCCATTAACTGTTGGAACGTGGCTGGAGCCCCGTAAGGCCTTGAGGCATTCTGTTGAATTCGAAGAACCCCAATGGGCAGATGAACGCAGTCTTCTCTTTGTCTTCAGGATGCATTGGTATCTGGTGATACCCGCTTCGCAGGTCTAGTACACTAAACCATTTTGCTCCCGACAAACACTGTAAGGCATCTTCTATCTGAGGAGTAGCATATTGATCTGGGATGGTTCTCCGATTCAGCGTGCGATAGTCTATGCATAGGCGGACAGAACCATTCTTCTTCCGGACCATTACTATTGGAGATGCATATGGGCTCCTGGACTCTTGGATCACCTTGGTTCTTTGCAGTTCATTCACCTGTTCTCGTAGATCATCCAAGTCTCCCAGCGGAACTCGTCTTGACCTTTCACGAAACGGCTTGTCCTCTTGTAATCGAATGCGGTGCTCAGTACTTTTAGCTAGGCCTACGTCGAACTCATCTTTCGAGAACAAGTCTCTCCACTTTAGAACTTGGGACTGAAGACGTTTCTTCCATTCAGGTGAAATGGGAGCGTCCTTGGGGTAGAACCTTTCATCTGGAATCTCTTTATCCACTCCCCCTCCTAAATCGGTAGGAGAGAGGGGCGTAGCGGACGCTACTTGCCCGATAGGCATTCGTGCTTTAAGGACTACTGGAGAATCAGACACATTGCACACGCTGACTGAGACTCTTCCTCGTGTTCTTTTCAAAGCTTTAGTGGAGATTATTTCAGTGATTACTTCTACTCCGGCTTCACTCCCATGATTAAAATCGGTTTCCAGTACCACATAGGGCCCTGGTTGCGATCCGTTCAACTTGACTGAAGCCCGGAAGCTCGCTACTTCTCCCGATTGCAGAACCTTTTCTGTTCCTTCTAATCTCCATAGGCGCCCCACTTCAGCAGGTGCCTTCTGTTCTTCGACCATTCTCTGATAGACTGGACGTAACATTGGGTGTACTCCTTCAGTAGAACCTTCTTCCAATACGATAGGTGTCAGGAGACGTCGCACCAAATCAGTATTCGTCCCCACTATCATGGAACTCCTGTTTGCCCCTGAAGGCCGAGGACACACAATGGCCAATGCATCACAACCTCCGGACTGTCCGATGACTTCGGATCCGATCTCCAACTTCACCTGTAGATACCCGTCATAAGGGAGTTTCTCAGTTCCGATACCCCAGATTTCCAGATCCTTCAATTTCTGTAGAGGGATGTGCTTCAAGTGTTTCTCATAGAAGTCTCGGTAGATCAATGTCACTTGAGCCCCTGAATCCGACAGGGCTTTAGTGTAGACTCCCTCCACTTGGATTGGCAACCTATCAGCTGGTCAGGAAACTTGGTGGTGGCACCAGGACACTTAGACCCAGTTTGTTGTACCCTGGCCTTCTTCTTGACCCGTGTAGGTTTTGGGTGTGCATTGCTTCCCCATGACGTAGGTCCGGATGCTAAGGGAGTGACTCTTTCAGTCCTGGCAGGCTCGGCAGTTGGCCAGACTTTGGGCCCTCTCGCCCTCTTAGTCCTGGCTTGATTTTTGGAGCGTGTTTCAACCTTCGGGCACCTAGGTTGCTCCTTCACTTGTGCCCTCTGGCGTTTCCCGGTAGGTAGATAACAGTCCTTCCAAAGCTTTCAAGAACTCCTCAACTCTATTTCCTTCAGGCTTTTGGCTTTTGCATTGTGCGCGGAAGTGGCCCATTTCTCCACAACTGAAACATCTCTTCTTTGAAAGCGGAGACGCAGTCGCCTGCTGTGATTCGGTTGAAGGACCCTGGCTAGACGCCACAGCAACTCCGGTTGTCTGCATGTCTGTAAGGAACTTCTGCATCTCTGTCTGTGTCTCTGTCACCTTCAACAATACTCGGCACAGTTCCGCGTGTGCCTGTTGCAATTCAGCTTGAGCTTCTTGTACCTTCTTAACAGTTTTGTGCAACTCACCATGTGCAGAGAGCTTTAATTCTTTGACAGCCTTCTCTGTGGATTTAAAAGCGATCAGATGCTCTTGTTCGTCCACGTCGGATCCATAGGCATCCAACGAGTCACTTTCAGGCTGCAAACATTCGTTATGCCTCACAGGTTGCGCGTAAGCTCTTTCTCCTCTCCTGAACGATTTTTCTTCCAGTAAAGCCTCCTCCTCTCTGACAGCTCAGATCAGTTCCAGGTACTTCAGTTCTTGATTACCTTCCCTGCTTCTCAGCTGCAGCATCACTGGATCTAGAGGTTGAGCACCCCTCAGGATCTGCTTTATTCGGATCTTATCTACTTCAGCCGGTTAGGCCCCTTTCTTGAGGAGTATCTGGTGCAGAATCTTATCTAGGCGCCTCATATATTCGGTCATTCTCTCACCTTTCCGCTGGTAGGTGTGTTCATACTGATATACGAGCTCTGCAGCCTTTTCCGTTCGCCCAAAAACTTCCTCCAGAACATTTAAATAATCTAAAGCAGTGCAGTCTTTCCTACTCAATTTTAGGTTTCTTACAGCCTCTGACGCAGGTCCCTTTAAGCTCTCAGTGATCCTTTGCTTTTTCTGTGCTTCAGGGACGTCCCACTCATCCAGATATAATATTTAATATGTGATAATGGCTGCTTGATTCTGGGGTAATGAAGAACTTTTTCTGAGTATGTTGCATATTTGGCGAACGCTTCAGACTAGGCTTTTTGCCTTTTTTTGGATCAACAGCAGTAGGTGATGTGTCAAAGGCTGAACTTGATGAACACGTGTCTTTTTTTCAGCCTGTGTAGCATGTAACTATGTAACATCTTGTAACTCCATATATAGGGCAGTATTACAATGTTGGTGCTAACTTAACCAGAGCTGTTGTAAACTTAAAACCTCCATAGGCTATAATGGCTCTAGGACGTTTACAACAGCTCTGGTTAAGTTAGCACCAAGTATGTAATATGGCCCATAGTGTCAGCCAACTACGGCTAGAAGTGAATGGCGCTTTCCAGTTAAAATACAGAAAATACTTTTGTGCTGCTCAAACACCCAATGTGCACCCTACACACGTATAAATATATCAATTGGGCACTAGTCCCAGTGCGAGCGCACACTCCCAAATCCAATAATGTGTATCACACTTACATTTTATAACCATTTATCTGATGTCCCTGAGGAGCAGACCTACGCGAAACACGTGTTGGACATGCTGTAAAACCTCTTGTTCCCCCTTTCTATATGCCAGGTTTAAAGAAAAAAACTCTTGGATTTTTTGATTCTGAATATGATTTGTATGGTTCATGAACGGCATATAATTGATTTGCAGCAACCTATGGTGATCTCCCAAATAAGGGCACTTTATGGTTGAATAAGGGGGCATTGGATTGTTTGATTTTAGCCTGCCTAAATTAAAGGCTCTTTGTGTATGAATTGCTGCAATTAACTGACAGAACAACGGCTTGTCTATATGGATTTAGATCATGTTACTGCGTATGCCTTGTTGTCTTACTTTTGACAATCGGTGTATGCAAACTGTAACCATATAAAATCAAGACATTTGAGCACACTTTTCTGCTGGGAGGAATTTTTGGATATAAAGAGGAGCGGTCACATGTATATTAGGTGACCTTCAGTCAGGCACACATCAATTTCTGGTACCTTTGGTGGTTTAAACATGGTGGCATTAGCACAATGATGTAACATTTTTTCAATCCTGATTCCCATCTTTACTGGTCCAGATTTATGTGGTTTTTAGAATTGTTTGTGTTCAGGTCCTGAGTATTTCTTGTATGATTATTTTTTGATTGGTGTTCTATGTTTGTGTGGTCGATTAGAAATTGTATAATATTTTTTTTTCAATTTTAATAAATCTTTGTGGACCCCCAGAATTGAACATAGCTAGGGACAGACCCCCAGAATTGAATATAGCCAGGAACATGCCCCCAGAATTAATTATAGCCGGCACAGACCACCAGAATGTATTATAGCCAGACACATGCCCCCAGAATTAATTATAGCCAGACACAGACCCCCAGAATTAATTATAGCCAGGCACATGCCCCCAGAATTAATTATAACCAGGCACAGACCCCCAGAATTAATTATAGCCAGACATAGACCCCCAGAATTAATTATAGCCAGACACATGCCCCCAGAATTAATTATAATCAGGTACAGACCCCTAGAATTATTTATAACCAGGCACATGCCCCCAGAATTAATTATAGCCAGGCAGGGACCCCCAGAATTAATTATAGCCAGCACAGACCCCCCAGAATTAGATGCAAGGGATCACGTAGTGCTCAGGGGAATGCGGCCAGTCGAGCGGCTGCTAGCGGAATGCTGTTATTGCATTCCGCTAGCAGCCCGGCTGCCCACAGCGGGAACTTGCGTTCGAGCCCTGGAAAGAATATAAAAAACTGGACTCATAGCAACTCCATAGAAGTTAATGGCTCTGAGAAGTTTACCATAGTTCTGGTTACGTTTACACCAGGCTTGCACTCTTGCCCATAGATGGCTGCTCAATATCCCATCAACCCCACTGGAAGAAATTTGGGTGGAAAACAGTACCACAAGTAGTATGCAAGTCAATATTATAAAAATAACAAATCAAAACAAAAGATTGAATGGAACATCAGAAATGGTGAGCTGAATAATAATACCTGATTATGCCAAAATTCATGGAACCATTGAATAAACCATACATTTTTATATTATCATCTAAAATTATAGGAGTAAAATCTTTCCTAATAACTTGTGGGCTGAATGCTTTGAGAATGAACTCCTATATAAATACATATACTATCATATATATTAACGTATTCTCAAAAGGTTGTTACATAGGCATCTCTTGTATTACAAACACTAATTAACCACTGAAAAACTGAATACAATTCGAACATCCAAGTAATCCCATCCTTACCATAAATACAATGCAGTATATCTAAAAGCTTTTATTTATAAAAATACACCAATTTGATTTGTGTTATCACCAATCATGCGGTTCTAATGGTTAACATTTAAAATGAAAAAATGTTGAGCAACTCTGCCACATTCCAAAAAAATTAAACAATTGAATGAGGTTTTTGTTCTATGTATCTTAACATGGGAAAATTCTCAATCAAATGTTGTGCCCCCCCCAGATTTGAAGAGACACAAGCAACAATATTTGAGAATTGGATAGTCGTTCTGGAAGTGCTGGCATCAATACAATGGGCAAATCAAACATCATGGACATCGTCCAGAGCAATGGTGATGGTCAGAGTTGATGGTGAGTCATAGCAATATCTCATCGAGAAAGTAAGACTGTCATTGTCTTAAGAATTAACTTTATTGTAGATCTGATGATTGGTGTAGATAAGGTTTTTTTAAAAGTAAATATTAATATATTACTGGATTGGAGTTTAAGATATGATATGACTAAGGGCTTCGAATTCTAAGGCTGAACTCAGTAAAACTCTCATTGTAAGAATTCCTCCTAGCATAGTTTTAATATATTCAGAATTACATAGATACCATGGAGGATCTTGATTTTGCTCTTCCCACATTAAAATAATGACCCAAGACTCATACAGTGTTATTGAATATTATACATTTCCTTATGTATGTAAATCTACCAATAAATTCAAACATGGAGATAAAAACCTTAGGTCAGTAGGCCTCGGTAGAAGTTTTTTTTTGCCAGTGAAGTAGACTTCAAAATCTTCCGTCTTTAGGCGGTGAGAATAATCAATATATCCTGACAACTCCTGCCCACGTGCATTTTTGTCCCGTATAAAGACGATAGACTAAAAAACAAATCAAAAACATCAGCTATGAAAAGATAAATCCCCATAACAATTCAATTAAAACTATATGTTATTTTGGATTATTTTCACATTGTTTAACATTAGCTGCATGTAAACAAAAAATACCATATAAATAAAATATTTAAACACACATACTTAGAAAATTGTTTTACGAATGAAAACCAAATTTTTTGTCCGTTAAAATAACATCAAATAGAGAAACACATTGCAGACATTGTATATGACTATTATAGCTGCAAATGCCTGATTTTAATAGAAGATTTACATAGGTGTATAGAGGACTATTGTCAACAACCCATTTTATGTTCCAATGTAGCGTTGTTCCAGCAGGAGCGTTGCAAACAAAATTCCATATCTCAGACTGGCCAACAAAATGAAAAGATTACAAACGCTAGGCAGAAAGATTGGAAAATAGTGTTCTACACAGATGAGTCGAACTTTGAGATGTTTGGATCACAAATAAGAACATTCGTGAGTCGCAGACCTCATGAAAACATGTTGGAGGAGTGCATTATGCCATTTGTCAGGTATGGCGGAGGCAATGTGATGGCCTGGGGATGCTTTGATGGTGGTGAAGTGAGATATCTCACTTTAAAAGTACCTTGAAGAAAGACTATCAAACCATTTTGCAACACCTTGCCAAGCCCTAAACTGTGCAAGAACTATTTAGAGAAAAAACAGTCAGCTGGTATTCCAACACAATCACCAGGTTGAACTGTTGTGGCAGCAGCTTGACTGTATGGTACGTAAGAAGTGTCCATCGAGCCAATCCCACTTGTAGAAGGGGCTTCAGGAGGCACGTATGGAAATCTTTGCAGATTATCTCAACATACTGCCAACTAGCACCCAAAAGGTCTGGAAAGCTGTAATTGCTGCATGTGGAGGATTGCTTAATGGAAGAAAAATTTAAAAGGACACAATTATTATTTCAGTTAAAATGTATTATTTCTAAGCTCGTCAATGACTACATTTTCTCTTCATGCTCACTTCATGTATGTTTTCAGGGCAAATATGGAAGTGTCTGTGACCCCAAACTTTTGAATGTCAGTGTATGTATGTATATATATCAAATCTAATATATATATATATATATACACACTCACCAGCCAGTTTATTAGGTGCACCTGTTCAATTGCTTGTTGATACAAATTGCTAATCAGCCAATCACATGGCAGCAACTCAATGCATTTAAGCATCTAGACGTGGTCAAGACGGCATGCTGAAGTACAAACCGAGCATCAGAACTGGAAAGAAAGGGGATTTAAGTGACTTTGAACGTGGTATGGTTGTTGGTGTCAGATGGGTTGGTCTGAGTATTTCCAAAATTGCTGAGCTACTGGAATTTTCATGCACAGACATCTCTAGGGTTTACAGACGTCTGAAAAAGATAAAATGTCCCGTGAGTGTCAGTTGCGTGGACGGAAATGCCTTGTTGGTGCCAGTGGTCAGAGGAGAATGGGCAGATTGTTTTGAGGTGATAGAAAGGCAACAGTAACTCAAATATCCACTTGTTACAACCAAGGTATGCAGAATACCATCTCTGAATGCACTACACTTCCAACCTTGAAGCAGATGAGCTACAGCAGCAGCAGACCACACCAGGTGCCACTCCTGTCAGCTAAGAACAAGAAACTGAGGCTATAATTCACAGAGGCTCACTAAAATTGGACAATAAAAGATTGAAAAAATGTTGACTGGTCTGATGAGTCTCAATTTCAGCTGCGACATTCAGATGGTAGGGTCAGAATTTTGCATAAACAACATGAAAGCATGGATGTATTCTGCCTTCTATCAACGGTTCAGGCTGGTGGTGGTGTAATGATGTGAGGGATTATTTCTTGGCACACTTTGAGCCCCTTAGTACCAATTGAGCATCGTTTAAATGTCACGGTCTACCTGAGTATTGTTTCTGACCATATCCATCCCTTTATGACCAAGGTGTACTCATCTTCTGATGGCTACTTCCAGCAGGATAATGCACCATCTCACATAGCTCAAATAATCTCAAACTGGCTTTTTGAACATGACAAGGAATTCACTGTACTCTAATGTCCTCCACACTCACCAGATCTCAAGCCAATAGAGCAGCTTTGGGATGTGGTGGAACAGGAGATTCACATCATGGATGTGCAGCAGACAAATCTGCAGCAACTGTGTGATGCTATCATGTCAATATGAACCAAAATCTCTGAGGAATGTTTGAAATACCTTGTTGAATCTATGCCATGAAGAAGGCAGTTCTGAAGGCAAAAGGGGGTCCAACCCGGTTCTAGCAAGATGTACCTAATAAAGTAGTTGATGAGTTACATCTAAAAGACAAGCTTTCGAGAGTATTCCTCTCTTCCTCAGGTTTGGAAGCTTACTGATCAGTTCCTAGAATTGAACAATTGTATAAATAAATATATTTATATATACAGTGGCAAGAAAAAGTATATGAACCCTTTGGGATTACGTGGAGTTTTGCATGAATTGGTCATAAAATGTGCTCTGATCTTCATCTAAGTCACAACAACTTGAAAAACACAGTCTGCTTAAAATAATACAAACATTATATGTTTTCATGTTTTTATTGAACAGAACATGTAAACATTCACAGTGCAGGGTGGAAAAAGTATGTGAACCTTTGGACTTAATAACTGGTTGACCCTCCTTTGGCAGCAATAACCTCAACCAAACGTTTCCTGTAGTTGCAGATCAGACATGCACAACGATCTGGAGTAATTTTGGACCACTCCTCTTCACAAAACTGTTTCAGTGTAGCAATATTCTTGGGATGTCTGGTGTGAATCGCTCTCTTAAGGTCATGATACAGCATTTCAATCGGGTTGAGGTTAGGACTCTGACTGGGCCACTCCAGAAGGCGTATTTTGTTTTGTTGAAGCCATTCTTTTGTTGAATTACTTGTATGCTTTGGGTCATTGTCCTGTTGCGTCACCCATCCTCTGCGAAGCTTCAGTTGGCAGACAGATGATCTTACGTTTTCCTGAAAAATGTCTTGATAAACTCTGGAATTAATTTTTCCATCAATGACAACAATCCGTCCAGGCCCTGAGGCAGAAAAGCAGCCCCAAACCATGATGCTCCCTCCGCCATGTTTTACACTGGGGATGAGGTTTTGATGTTGGTGTGCTGTGCCTTTTTTTCTCCACACATAGTGTTGTGTGTTTTTTCCAAACAACTCAATTTTGGTTTTATCTGTCCACAGAATATTTTGCCAGTAGTGCTGTGGAACATCCAGGAGCTCTTTTGCAAACTTCAAACGTGCTGCAATATTCTTTTTGGACAGCAATGGCTTTTGGAGATACTTTTGTAACCCTTTCCAGCTTCATGCAAGTCAACAATTCTTGATCGTAGGTCTTCTGAGAGCTCTTTTCTGCGAGGTATGGTTCACATCAGGCAGTGCTTCTTGAAACCAGTAAACCCTTGGGCTCAAGGTTGGCTTACTCCTGGCTCCAATTAGCTCTTGGAGAAGTCATTAGGTTAGGGGTTCACATACTTTCCCACCCTGCACTGTGAATGTTTACATGTTATGTTCAATAAACACATGAAAACATATAATGTTTGTGTTGTATTATTTTAAGCAGACTGTGTTTTTCAAATTGTTGTGACTTAGATGAAGATCAGAGCACATTTTATGACCAATTCATGCAAAACTCCACATAATCCCAAAGGGTTCACATACTTTTTCTTGCCACTGTATAGTATCTACAAGGATTGTGGTGAAGGACTAAAAGTGAGCTAAAAAGTTTCCACACTATAATAAGTGTGTTTAAACACACTTATTTTTAACATTGAAGCCTATGGGATTCTCCTGAGTAAATTTGCCGCATGAAACCACCGAATGACAGGGCATTTCGGGAACCTTTCACTGCTGGTTTGTGCTCTCTGAATAGCTGAAGCAGTGCTTATTCATGGGAATTCACTGCCCTCGAACAGGCACCGAACAGGCACCGTATGTTCAAGCAATTCGCAAGGATTTGGCGAATTGCCTGCTCTCTGGATAGCCGAATGGCCAGGAAAGGGAACTGAAGGCTGATTTTCAGCGTTCGGTTACCTTTCTCAAGCAATTCGGAGCTCTTTGAATAACCCTGATACTGTCTCCAGGAATTAACAGCTTAGCCTCTATGTTGACCTTGTCACATGCTTTGTGTGCGGCCTGGCATTACCTTCTCCTTACTGTACATTTACAGCTGCTATACTTTTTACAGGAGTTGATGCTGGTACTGTATCTAGTAGCAACTCCTGAATATTCTGACTCAAACTACTAATACAGCAGCGCAGTTTGAATAGATTCAGTAATGGAGCTGCTGAAGGTTTTTGGCTCACGCTGACATTTTCGCTTAGTCGCTAACAGTTTCCAACAAGTTTGAAATAGGGCCTTAGGCTGTAGATAAACTAATTTACAAGGAGAACTGCTAACTTAGTTGCACGGAATTTGGAACATTGATACAGGTCAAATGACAGTAACAAACTAAGGCAATAACCCTTCATAAATGTGGCACGGCATAAAATCCGAAAAAAGTTATGGAGGCTTAGGAATAGTAGAATGACATTGATATAAAGCAGTAGCAGATGGTGAAGTCTAACGCTGCGAGAGGTACTAGGTGGGGGATATAGGGGGCATGGATATGACCACATGTGAGGTTTGTATACTGTACAATCTCCAAGTCTGTTCTCCAAGAGCAAAAATAATCCCTGAGAGGATAAATATAATGGCTGTTTTGCTTCTTTGTAGCTATATGTGTGTGTTACCTTTGTAAATATGAACCAGTAACCAGGGTCAGCGATGTTTTATTAGTAAAAAAAACTTGTCATTCTGGCTGTCTCTTCAATTTCCATACCTAATGTAAGAGTCAGGGTAAATAAATATTATGGGCATTGGGATGCTTAACTAAAATCATGAAAATGTGCGTCTTAGCATTATCCTACACAAACATCTTAGAGTTCCTGCATATGAATAGGCAGCTTACATTTGTGCTAGTATTGTAATGTTTACGCCAACCTTCTAGTCTGTGTGTATTTTGTTGAATGTCTGCAAGCGATGGGGGGGGCCTGTATGGGAGAAACTCTGCACCCTATTTACATATGTGGGTCACAGCTGTACATCATTTCATAGCAACTGCTTATGATTTCCTATGATAAATACGTATTATTTTAGATAAGTTAAAAAAAGATTTATTAATAAAGGTGTGTCTTTAACCCTTTCTCTGCTGAGCCTTTCAACCACATGTTCTGAGCTCATTTTGACCATTTTATGCTCACCATGTTTAAACGTGATTTGAAGTTATGGTTTATTGTAGAACCCAGGCAACTTATATATCCTTTTTTTTCATTGTACATGGCAGATTCAAAATATATCATTATGTGTGAGGCTACTTGGACTATGTGTGTAGTTTTGTGCTTTGTACTGAAGCCCAGGCTTGGACAGAGACATGCAGCCTGTCACCGCTGTGGGGGAATTCCCCCTCCCTCCTTTCTCAGCCTATTGCATAGTAGGAGGAAGTTGTTTGATACAGGAGAAATGAAGGTAGCGCAAAGGATTCTGGAATGTGTAGTTCAGAATGCAGAGAGCCTTATACAATTTGTCAGGAGAAAGACTACGCCTCCTAGCAGCCCGCGTTTTTCCTGGGGAGGAAGAGCACGTGCAGGAGAGAGAGCAGGCAGAGAGGGCAAGATGAGCGGCGTAAACGGTCCTGTGATGTAGATCATGCATGCGGCTGCCCTGGTGTATCCATTGAAGAAGTGATCTGGTTGCCCTCGCGTGTTGCCAGTACCAGCGGATTGTGCATCTGGCTGTCCTCGTGCATCCAGCGGAGAAGGGGTCCAGCTGCCTTTGTGTGTGTTCCAGTAACAGAGGGAGCAATCAAGTATAATCAGCAGGGAAGGAATCCGGCTGTCCTCGTGCGTCCAGCGGAGAGAGATCCAGCTGCCCTCCTGTGTGTTCCAGTAACAGAAATAGCGATCCGGCTACCGTTCTCCGGGGAAGGAGTGAGTGTATCTACTGGAGGGAAGTATTCGGCCATCCTGTGTGAGTTGTAATTGCCAAATTTGTTGTCTGGCCTAGTTCTACTGCCTGCGCGGCTTCAACTAAAAGGGAGATCGTGCACTTACAAATCTTGTTGCCCTGTGACACTTTGTGAAGATTTATTTCTCACTTGTGGAATGCAATATGGTTTCATGGTAATGGTACCCAACGGCAGAGTTCAAAGGCCCCAACGCTAACAGACTTGAGAGCTTGGGTAATTTCCACTGGTCAGTGCTTAGATAGAATGTACAAGGTTTAGATAGGTTACTGATATTGGTTACGTTGATTATTGTCGATAATCTAACTGCGTTGAAGTATGGTAAAGATTGCCGTCTCGTTCATTCATCAGTGTGTTGAATAGTGATGCTGAATTAACTCTTTCAATACTGTTATACTGTTGATTACTTTGTCCTACAGAGGGTTTGCTCGCTAGTAGACATGTGCATTCGTTTTAGTACTAAAACGATTTAGTCCGAATTTTGGGATAATTTAGTTTTCGTATTACTCAAGAGATCCGAAACTGCTCAGTACAAAAAACGAAAGAAACTAAAATAAAATGCACTACATTTTAGTTTCAGTCCTTTTTGTGATATTACATTGATGAAGGAGACCAGCAATGAAGAGCGCAACATCTGAAGTTATGCACCCTCCACATGCCAATGCCGTAGGATGTTCTATAAAGAGAGGGACATTAATTAATGCAGGAGGATGTTCTATACATTATACAGAGAGGGGTATTAATGCAGGAGGATGTTATATACATTATACAGAGAGGGGTATTAATTAATGCAGGTGAATGTTGTATACATTATACAGAGAGGGGTATTAATTAATGCAGGTGAATGTTGTATACATTATACAGAGAGGGGTATTAATTAATGCAGGTGAATGTTGTATACATTATACAGAGAGGGGTATTAATTAATGCAGGAGGATGTTCTAAACATTATACAGAGAGGAGCCTTTTTTTTTTAGTCCTTTAAATCCAGTGGCTGTGAGCGCTGAGATCGGCTGCTTGTTATATTATCTCTCAGTACAATGTATCAGGCTCAGCTGTTACAGTAACTGACTGTAACAGCGCTCAGAGTTTCAGTAAAACAAGGAAATAATATTGTTCTAACCTCTTATATATAAAAATATTATTTACTAGTTTTACTGAAACTCTGAGCACTGTGATGAGCAGCAGTCAGTTACTGTAACAGCTTTGCCTGACACGGGGCAGTATTACAATGTTGGTGCTAACTTAACCAGAGCTGTTGTAAACTAAAAACCTCCATAGGCTATAATGGCTCTGGGAAGTTTACAACAGCTCTGGTTAAGTTAGCACCAACTATGTAATGTGGCCTACATTGTGCTGAGAGTGAGAGATACTGTAACAAGCAGCAATCTCAGCCCTCTGAGGAGCCACTACAATATTAATTGTATCCACTGGTTTTCGGATGAGTGAAATTAGTTTTCATACTAAAGAACTGAAAACGAATTTCTTTAGCAACTAAATAAATTGCATTTTAGGACTAATCCATTAGTTCAAAACGAAATATTGTGCTGTGCACATGTCTACTCGCTAGTCCTAATAAACCCCTTTTTATTTAAAGTAATCTTGTCCTGGTATTACTTGGTGCCGAAGGTGGGTAATCATTGGAGTGAGACAGAAGGCCCCATCAAATACAGCGGCTCTCGAGGGAGTAGCACTACATGTGTATATGTTGTGTCTTATCAGAATGCTATAACCAAATAAATGTCCAAAAAGTGTAAAATGACATTCAGATGTAAATCATTTGCAGCACGTAAAATAATTTTTTCACATTTTGTCATCCAAACCTTGGTGGTTATAAATTTTATGGGTTACATTTAAAAAAAGAAAAAAAAATGAAAATATGCAATTTTTTGCTTGTATTTTGGTGCATTGCATTTTAGGAATAATATGACTTTCACAAGCGTGTGCAAGGGGTGTCCCTAGGCATACCCTAATGTTGGGTGAGGAGGTCCTCTTTCACCTCCTACATTGAAATTTTAGATGCCTCTTATCTGGTTCATGAGGAAATGCATAAATAATGACTGTATCTCTGATTACAGGCTTATTATTTCTAATATAAAAATGTGCATTTTGTGCAAAAGCTTCTAAACATAAGTTTTCAACTACTGAATGTTGATAAAACACTGTGAGCCCTAACGCTAGTGCTCACATAAGTGAGTGATAGCGCTAGGTTAACTTAGGTGATGGCTAGAGGCGTAACTAGAAACCTCAGGGCAGGGGCGTACCTAGAACATTTGGCATCCGGGGCGAATACTATATTTGGCCCCCCCCCTCCCCCATCTTTAAAATGTAAAAAAAAAAAAAACACTTTATTTATTTATAAAGGATTTTACCAGGAAGGACACATTGAGATTTCTCTCGTTTTCAAGTATGTCCTGGGTTTAATAACATTGAGTTGTTACAGAAGTACAAAGTAGATAAAAAAATAGACCAGCAGACCGCATGCATTGCATATTGATATATATACCCATTAAAGACCAGCAGACCGCATGCAAAGCATATTGATATATATACCCCATTAAAACCAGCAGACCTCATGCAGCATATTGATTGATATATATACCCCATTAAAGACCAGCAGACCACATGCAGCATATTGATATATATACCCCATTAAAGACCAGCAGACCACATGCAGCATATTGATATATATACCCCATTAAAGACCAGCAGACCACATGCAGCATATTGATATATATACCCCCATTAAAGACCAGCAGACCTCATGCAGCATATTGGATATATATATACCCCCATTAAAGACCAGCAGACCTCATGCAGCATATTGATATATATATACCCCATTAAAGGCCAGTAGACCGCATGCAGCATATTGATAAATATACCTCCATTAAAGACCAGCAGACCTCATGCAATGCATATTGATAAATATATATACACATACCCTACTACAGTACCCCCATAAACATATATTTACCACTAACAGCAGCTGCAAGCAGGCGGTGACCGATCGGTTGGTTGCCGTTCACTTGACTCAGGTTGGTGGGCGTCAGTTGCACACTGGTCTGGGGAGAGGCTCAGGCTGGCAGTGGTAGGTACCCCTTCTGCGGGCACAGCCTGGCACTCCTCTCACTGGGGATGGGGTGATTAGGGAAGCTCAACTGGTTGGCTGCGCACCCTGCCCTCGCTGCGACCCCCTGCTATTGTTGTGCCGCGGGCGATTTACTGGGCGGGGAGCACACCTGCGCAGTGCGCTCTGCCTGTTCTGCGTTTATTCACGCGGCCTGGCACGTGAAGGCAGGGCCCGTGTGACTAGAGGTCAGGGCGCCAGCACACAAACATGACCGCGGCCGGCTTCATGCGCCGGGCACACTCGCAGCCAGCCTTGTGCACATCAGCCAGACAGGCAGTCGCCCGGTGCCAGATTTAGCCGGCGGTTGGCTGCCCGACCTCCGGGCCGGATGTGGAGGCTGTGGCACCCCCTATCGCTTGCACACCTGGTACCCAGTGCATACCGCCCCCCACCTCTGCCTAAGTACGCCACTGCCTCAGGGTCCCAGTGCAAGAATCCATGAAGGGCCCCCCTAGCGAGAGAGTTTTGCATTTTTACTAAAAACATTTTGCAAAAATACCTGTATACATGTCTCCTGCGTTATCCAAAAATTGCTGGTTTCCAAAACTAATAATACTATAACCGATTGTCTAGTATCTCTATTATATTAATATTACCATAGCATTAAATTCTCGCTCGCTCACAAGGGGAAAGAAAAAAAAACAAAGCCGAGGGGAGCATTAACAGGCAGAAATTAATCGATGCAGCATCGCAGACGGCAGCATCGCGATGCATCGTATTTTTGACAGCCCTACTGCTTTCTACATTTTGCTTTCCCTAATGTTGCATATTTCATATGGTTCAGCTATTTGGTTTTTCTTGTGTTTATTTTTGCTGAGCCTGGGTGCTGCCTTACTACAGTCAGGTCCAAAAAGATTGGGACATCAACACAATTCTAACATCTTTGGCTCTATACACCACCACAATGGAGCTGGAATGAAACAAACACAATGTGCTTTAACTGCAGACTGCCAGCTTTAATTTGAGGGTATGTACATCCAACTCAGGTGAACGGTGTAGAATTTACAGCAGTTTGCAGATGTGCCTCCCACTTTTTAAGGGACCAAAGGTAATGGGACAATTGGCTTCTCAGCTCTTCCATGGCCAGGTGTGTGATATTCCCTCATTACCCCAATTACAATGTGCAGATAAAGGGCCCAGAGTTAATTTCAAGTGTGCTAATTGCATTTGGAATCTGTTGCTGTCAACTTTCAAGATGACATCCAAAGAGCTGTCACTATCAGTGAAGCAAGCCATCATTAGGCTGAAGGAAGAAAACAAACCCATCAGAGAGACAGCAAGAACATTAGGCGTGGCCAAAACAACTGTTTGGAACATTCTCAAAAAGAAGGAACGCACCGGTGAGCTCAGCAACACCAAAAGACCAGGGAGACCACGGAAAAAAACTGTGGTGGGTAACCGAAGAATTCTTTACCTGGTGAAGAAAACACCCTTCACAACAGTTGGCCAGATCAAGAACACTCTCCAGGAGGTAGGTGTATGTGTGTCAAAGTCAACAACCAAGAGAAGACTTCACCAGAGTGAATACAGAGGGTTCACCACAAGATGTAAACCATTGATGAGCCTCTAAAACATGATCCTATATACGGATGAGACCAAGATCAACTTGTACCAGAGTGATGGGAAGAGAAGAGTATGGAGAAGGAAAGGAACTGCTCATGATCCTAAGCATACCACCTCATCAGTGAAGCATGGTGGTGGTAGTGTCATGGCGTGGGCATGTATGGCTGCCAATGGAACTGGTTCTCTTGTATTTATTGATGATGTGACTGCTGACAAAAGCAGCAGGATGAATTCTGAAGTGTTTCGGGCAATATTATCTGCTCATATTCAGCCAAATGCTGCAGAACTCATTGGACGGCACTTCACAGTGCAGATGGACAATGACCCAAAGCATACTGCAAAAGCAACCAAAGAGTTTTTTGAAGGGACAGAAGTGGAATGTTATGCAATTGCCAAGTCAATCACCTGACCTGAAACCCATTGAGCATGCATTTCACTTGCTGAAGACAAAACTGAAGGGAAAATGCCCCAAGAACAAGCAGGAACTGAAGACAGTTGCAGTAGAGGCCTGGCAGAGCATCACCAGGGATGAAACCCAGTGTCTGGTGATGTCTATGCGTTCCAGACTTCAGGCTGTGATTGACTGCAAAGGATTTGCAACCAAGTTTTAAGAAGGGAAAGTTTGATTTATGATTATTATTCTGTCCCATTACCTTTGGTCCCTTATCAAGTGGGAGGCACATCTGCAAACTGCTGTAAGTCCTACACCGTTCACCTGAGTTGGATGTACATACCCTCAAATTAAAGCTGCCAGTCTGCAGTTAAAGCACATTGTGTTTGTTTCATTCCAACTCCATTGTGGTGGTGTGTAGAGCCAAAGATGTAAGAATTGTGTCGATGTCCCAATATTTCTGGACCTGACTGTATATGCTGCATATTGTTTACTGTAACTATATGTAACATTTGTGATACTTTACTCTTGTTACTGACATTATATATTTTTGTATTTATTTAAAGATATATTTTTTTCTTTTGCTATATATTATTTCATGGTTGTGCCCTCTTGATTTATTGTGGTTTGGTTACACATTTATAGGACCTTGGGGAGTCCTTCTTGCAGATGAGCACCCTTTTTGTGATTATTTTATGAAAACAGTGTGCAGAAGAACTACTTTGTTTCAAGAGACAGATATGGACACATCACACTTGAGCGATCACAACCAAGTGACCACCAGACCTGCAATGAGACACCAGGAAGTGTCAGAGTCATGATGGATAGCCAGAGGAAAAATAACAAGGCCTCTGCTGCCTAATTAACCTCTTAAGGACTAGTGACAGAACTGCTCAATCAATTGAATTCAAATAAGCTTTATTGGCAAGACCAAATACATTTTAGCATTGCCAAAGCATATGGGATGGGGGGGTGGTGGGACATATATGGGGGAATGGGCAAGCCCATGGACATTATCAGGGGTAAGGGATAATGTGAAGGGGGATGGGGGCGAGTCCGTGTTGGGGATTTATAAGTCAGGGATCTCTCATGTTCCTCTCAGTCCGTGACATTCTGTGATGTATTGTGCAGATATTTTCACCGCCGGCTCCTCTTCTCCCAGTATGATGTGCAGTTTCCTTGTCTCTTCTATAGAGGTGAAGTCCAGGATGAGAGCAGAGCGTCTCTGGAAGTGATAAGTCATAAATGCATTGACTTTAAAGACCCTTGGTCCTTAAAGGGTTACCAGTGGTTCCACCACTGCCTGGGCCCCCCCTCCATTGGTGGTGGAATGCCAGGGCCCGGTCGCAAGTGGGACATCCTATGAATAATAATATAAAGGTCTGTTACAGAAAATTTTATTTTATAACTTTTATAAAGTTATTTTTAAAAAGGGAAAATCCAAAAAATGCCTAAAAATAATAAAAATAAAATAAAGATAATTTTTGCTGCAGATTAAAAGAATAAACGATTTATTAGATATTGCATAAAAATGGGATATTTTTAACATTGAAACCTATGGGATTCACCTGACTAAACCGTTCGGTGCAATTTCAGGGCCAGATCGGCTGTCTCTGAATAACACTGTATGACTTCATACGCTTCTGTGATGTTGTAGAAAGATGTATTTTCTTCTACTATCATTGTATTGAAATTGTATTTAGGGTTAGATTTACACTTCAGGGATATGATGTCTGGTTCCAGGGTCAGGAGGTTACAATTTCAGTTATTGTGTTCGTTTTGGACAGCAATTCAATTTCTAGCAAAAAATTTGGTTTCTATCAACCTGGTAACCTTTTCATTTTGCAACCTAGCCTGATTTTTAATCTGACTTTGGAAGCACTATCAGGGCTATTCAGAAAGGTGAAAACCTTGAGAATGACTGGAGAATTGAAAATTCTAGGTCAAAATAGTCAAACCAGAAAAATTCTCCCATTTATCTCACTTTCCAAATTGGCTATTTGGTCTACATTGTTCATTCTCCTGGCAATTCTCAAGCTTTTCACCTCTCTCTGAATATCACTGTATATTTTTAAAAGGAAAATTGAAAGACCAATGACTTGGTCACATCCTGGACGTAAAAGGCGAGACTCAAATGCAAAAGGCTTGCATCTGCCGTTTTCCATTTGCGGCTCACCACCTTTCTTGTTGTACCTCTGATGTACATATCTGCCTCATTTGAACCTTTCTTTTTTCAATTTGTTGTATTTGTAGATTTAGATTTTTAGATTTAATGTATGTTTTAACAATATAAAGGAAAGGCACAGATGGATATTTATCAACGTATTTTTTTTTCCATTATTATTTAGATTTACAAATGCAGCTGCAGGCCTACATGATGTCATATTTGCAAAGAGTTTTTTTTTCCCTTATAAATATTAGTTTAATGTACTTCTTGAGTAGTTTCCACTCAGTTATGCCCCCTATTAAAAAGCTAACAGAATTATTTATTAATGGTTCTTTCTGTACCATCAAGAACAACAAAATATTTTCAAACCTTATTGCTATGCTTCTTTTCTCCCTCTTTTGCTTATAATTCAAAAAGAGAGGTCAGGTGGCAGTACGCAAAAAATAAGGTTCATCAGAATAAAACACCCTGTGATACACAGGTTTTATGACAACCGATCTGTTGCAAATACTGAAAACACGCCTCATTAAACATACAGTATATGGGTCTGTCTGGAATCCCATGGCACATCTATGTATTTCAAATAACCAGAAATCGTAAAAATTAAAACCAAAATACGTAGTTGCCCTATCGCCCCATTGACCCAATCATGACATATAAATTGCAAAAATACATTTATCCTATGAAAATGATTTAAGTGTAACTATGCTGAAACATTTTTAACTATTGTTACCACTCTTTGTATTATCTACTTGGCATATTTTGGAATATTGCACATTAGACAACATTTGCCACACCAGAGATCGGCATCCATGGCCCTGCAGATGTTTTGGAACTACATCTCCCATGATGCTCAGCTGCTCCTTAAAGACTAGGTAGTGACACATGGGAAATGGGATAAAACTGAGTATATAGATATGGTTGGGTTGGGTACATAATATTAAACACAATGGCTATATAGATACATTATATGGATAGGTTAGAAAAAATGGATATCTTTAGAACGAAAGAATGAAAAAGATGAAAGAAAACACTGTAGAAATTGTAACCTGTTGTGACTTTCTACACACATGGGTAACCTCACGAGCCAGTGGTGTAGATGTTAATTTGCCAAGTACATACACCCAGGACATACTTGAAAACGAGAGAAATCTCAATGTATCCTTCCTGGTAAAATCCTTTATAAATAAATAAATATACATATAATGACAGTTATTATCTGACTATAACAGCCTTTATTATGATCTCCAATGTGACTTACAACATATGTGTCTCACCACACAGAAAGCTTATAGCTCACCTTTCATGACCACGACTTCACCTGCTCATATGGTGTGCACCTGTGATTTGCTGGCAAGACATTGCAGAAAATACACAATGCACAAGGCCGAGCAAGCCTCTAGTGACTGCAGAGACAATATATTCCTGGAGTGAATTCTCCATATTGCATTCCATTATGGTAACACTATCACACCTCTCAGGTGAAGAGGTGAGCTCCATGACCACCGCGTGCTACTCATATGTCTCAGGTTTCAAAAAACACCTGTACCCCTGAATAAAAAATGAATAGACCCTGCATTTTTTTTCACTGGAATGCCTCTGGGCAGTCAGCCTACTGATTAATCATAGACTGCTAAATTACAGCTATTCCCGGTAGATGTGCTGGCTCACAGATTTAACATATTTTCAGGCTCACAATGAAGAAATCCATATGTACATTTAAACTATATGTATGTATATAGTATACAATAAATCATATGACTTTTAAGAAGCAGACAACCGAGGCTGTTTTGTGACACATTATAAATACATAGAGGTTTATTCACTAAATGGAGTGTTCATGCCAGTTAGTGTGTTGATGGTTCGTTCATTTAAAAAAGGAATAATTAGCTAATTTCACTATAAGGGTTATTCAATAAGAGCCGAACTTGAGACCAAATTGCATTGAACGGTGAATTTCTTTTTTTTTTGTAAATATCTGTTTATTGAATTCCAAAAATAAACACATAAACACATAAATTGATGAACACGCAGGTTCTCAGAGATGGTAAATTAGCCCTTATGGACACGCAGGTCCGGCACTTGGTAACATTACATACTTATTACTAAAAAGGAAAGTCGGTGGTGAGGGAAGGTAGGAGGGGGTAAGAGCAGGATTCAGGTGAGCCTCACGTCTATCGCTCTTATTCAAATCTCTCTAGGAACCATCTACTGTTCGGGGGGGGGGGGCAGCAATGCTCTGAATGATGTGGCCGAGGATCTGAGGACCCAGTTCGACCATATTTCAGAGTATAGGGATAATTGGTCAGAGGCCTTGTATATCAGGTGTTCAATGGAATGGAGTTCTTCCATTCGGGTAAACCAGAGTGCGAGGGGTGGGGGTGTGAGCTGTCTCCAGAACAGGGGTATTAAGGCCTTGGCGGTGTTCAGGACCCGGATGGCCAGCGTGCGTTTGTACAAAGCTATCGAGTAGTGATTATGGTGTAGGAGCAGTGCGGCAGGTGAAAATTCTGGAGGGGGGTCTATGAATTCTTTGAGTATGTCGTATATTCTAACCCAGTAGGGTCGGATTATTTGGCATTCCCACCAGATGTGCAACATGTCACCCCGTGCATCATTGCATCACCAGCAGAGCGCAGGAACCTGTGGGTCATAGCGATTAATTATGTCCGGTGTCCTGTACCAGAAGCTTAGGACTTTATATGCCGTTTCTTGCAATTTGGAGGAGGTGGAGCAGTGATGTGTCAATTCGCATATCTTGGACCATTGGTCATCTGAGAGTGTGATGTTCAAGACTGACTCCCATTTTCCCATGTATGGCGGTGGGGTGTCCGCGGCTGCCTCTCTGAGCAACGAGTACAACAATGACAGACCATGTGAGAGAGGTCCCGTGCTATGACATAGTCTCTCAAACGTCCATAATGGACGGCCCAGCTGATGTTTTTGGGGAATACCATCAAGGTAGTGCCGTAGCTGAGCATAGTGAAACGAATGGAGGAATGTAACCTGTCTGTCTTGCATTATGTCTGCCAGTGATCGGCGGGCCGAGGCGTTAAAGAAGTGCAATATACGGGGTGTGGGAGCGGGTATCAGCCGTCTGACCGAGTGAGGGTCTAGACCAGGAAGGTAATCTTCATTATGAATCACCGGGGTCATGGGAGAAGGAAAGAAGGTGAGGTTAAATTTGATCGCTATCCGGCGCCATATTCCGTACGTTGCCCCCACATATGGCGAGGAGTTGGCCAGTTTCCTACCCTCTTTCAATGGTAACCACGGAAGGACTGTCATCGGCCTCCCAACCAATTCCTGCTCCACCGCTCTCCACAGTTTAACCGATCCCTCCCTGGACCATTCCACCACCCTCTGTAAGTGACAGGCCTGATGGTAAAGGCTAAAATTAGGTAGAGCCAGGCCCCCTGCAGCTCTAGATCTAGTGAGTACCTGGTAGCTCGTCCTGGGGCGTTTACCTCTCCATATATAAGTGGCCACCAGAGACCTAAGGGAAGCAAGAAACGCCCGAGGAAGATCAATAGGTATCGTTTGTATCAAGTACAGGAGTCGGGGTTGTACGTTCATCTTAATAACTGAGATACGACCCAGCCAAGAGATGTGTGGGTAATTCCATTGGGCTAGGTCCCGTTGCAAGAGTGTCAGTAATGGAGGGAAGTTTTCTCGAAAAAGGTGGGAACCTTGCGATGTGAGCCATATGCCTAGTGTGGGGTACAGCTCAAATGGGGGGTACCCTTCCCAGGATAAAGGTAGTCCCAATCGCAGGATTTCTTTACAATGTACAGCCCTCTGTACTTTTATTCAAGAGCTGCATACAGGTCAAAAAACAAAACAAAACAAAACAATACCCTTGCCTGTCCGGCACTAACTAAACAGTTAAGGTTTTCCCTCACTACCGTTTCAGAAAACAAATTGTATTCCAACCTTTCCTTTTTGCAGCCTGATCTCTGGTTCAGCTTTGCTCCCTCAGTAGTTGATCTGAGTCCCAGGGTGGAGACTGAATGAACCTCACTTCCTGCTTTTATTTCCCTCTAGCCGCACCCATCAATCAATTAAGCCTCCCCAGGGAGAACTGCAAAACCCGGAGATTTGTGTGCCCCGAGCTGAACCCAAACTCCGGCCTGGAGTGCTAGTCCCAACAATATGACAAAACTCGAGGGGACACATACCGTCCCTCAAACACCACTCCTCTCCTCTCGTCTCATATCCCCCCCCTCTGCTCCAGCCCCCGCGGCTGAGCAAACGCAACAATAGGGTTGGAGGCCCGTGACAGCGCATCCGCGTTAGCTTGCAACCTCCCAGCCCTGTGTTCCACCGTGAACCGAAAGGCTTGTAAGGCCAAGAACCATCTCGTAACGCGGGAGTTTCTTTCCTTACTATTGCACATCCACTGCAACGGGCTGTGATCGGTGATGAGCCGGAACTGTCGGCCCAACAGGTAATACCTAAGAGCATCCAGGGCCCATTTAATTGCTAAGCATTCCTTCTCAACGATCGCGTAGTTCTGCTCGTGCCTGTTGAGTTTCCTGCTTAGGTAGACCACTGGGTGTTCCTCCCCCTCCCGTACCTGGGATAAAACCGCCCCCAGACCCACGTTCGAAGCATCAGTCTGGACTACAAAGTCCCCTGAAAAATCAGGGGCCACCAGCACGGGTTGTGTGCATAACGCCCGCTTCAAGTCTTTGAAGGCACTATCAGCCTCAGGGCTCCATCGTACCAACCCCGACTTCGTACCCTTTGTCAGGTCGGTCAATGGGGAGGCCATGGTGGCAAAATTTGGGACAAAGCGGCGGTAGTAGCCGGTTATCCCTAAAAAGGCCCGGACTTGCTTCTTATTCTGGGGCTGGGGCCATTTTTGAATAGCCTCCACCTTGTCAATCTGTGGCTTAACTAGCCCTCGTCCAATGACGTATCCCAAGTATTTGGCCTCTTCCGAGCCTATGGCACATTTCTTAGGGTTTGCCGTGAGACCTGCCGCCTTCAGCGAATCGACTACGGCCTGTACTCGTACCAAGTGCGTCTGCCAGTCAGGACTATGGATCACCACATCGTCTAGATACGCGGCGGCATACCGTCGGTGTGCCTTCAATAGCCTATCCATTAACCTTTGGAATGAAGCAGGGGCCCCGTGTAAGCCAAGGGCATTCGCGTATATTGGAACGACCCATCCGGGGAAAAGGCGGTCTTTTCTCTGGCCCGGTTTGTCAGGGGTATCTGCCAGTACCCCTTCGTCAAATCCAGGGTAGTTATATATCGGGCCGTACCCAGTTGGTCGATAAGCTCATCCACCCGGGGCATGGGGTACGCGTCAAATCTCGATACAGCGTTCAGTTTCCTAAAGTCATTGCAGAAACGGATACTCCCATCTGGTTTTGGCACCAGCACTATGGGGCTCGACCAGTCGCTATGGGACTCTTCAATTATACCCAAGGCTAACATTTTCTCAATTTCTGCCGAGACGGCCTCCCGCCTGGCTTCTGGGATTCTATAGGGTTTAACATTTATGCGAACCCCAGGTTCAACCACTATGTCATGGTGAACCACCGTGGTTAGTCCTGGTATCTCTGAAAAGAAATCGGTGTTTCCCCTCAAAAATTCCTTCACCTCATTGCGTTGAGCCACCGACAATGTGTCGGCGATAGGAACCTCAGGTGTGGGGTGAGCCATGGGGTTTGAAGTAGCTGGGGTACTCAGCAGGGCCTCCCGGTCTTTCCACAGCTTCAGGAGATTTATATGGTAGATTTGTTCTGTTTTCCTTCTACCGGGTTGGAGGACTTTATAGTTTACTTCACTTTTTTTTCAACTATCTCATAAGGGCCTTGCCACTTTGCTAGGAATTTGCTCTCAGCCGTTGGGACCAACACTAAGACCTTATCCCCGGGGTTGAAACTACGCATTTTCGCCCCCCGATTATACACCCTCCTCTGGGCTTCCTGGGCTTGCTCCATATGTTCCCTCACCAGGGGCATAACGGCGGCAATCCTGTCCTGCATCATGGACACATGTTCAATGACAGTCTTAAAAGGGGTGGTCTGACCCTCCCATGTCTCCTTGGCAATATCTAGGAGTCCTCTGGGATGCCTGCCATATACGAGCTCAAAGGGGAGTAGCCCGTAGAGGCCTGGGGCACCTCTCGGATGGCAAACATGAGATACGGGAGTAAGAAGTCCCAGTTCCTCCCATCTTTGTCCACGACTTTTTTTAACATATTTTTTAGGGTTTTGTTGAACCTCTCCACTAGCCCGTCGGTTTGGGGGTGGTATACAGATGTGCGCAGATGGGAGATTTTAAACAACCTACACAACTCCTTGGTCACCTTCGACATAAAAGGGGTACCCTGGTCCATTAGTATCTCTTTCGGAATGCCTACCCGGCTAAACACTTGGACCAGTTCTTTGGCTATGGTTTTGGCCGAGGTGTTGCGTAGTGGGATCGCTTCCGGATATCGCGTGGCATAATCCATTATCACGAGGATATATTGGTGACCCCGGGCAGACTTCACCACCGGACCCACCAGGTCCATGCCAACCCTCTCAAAGGGAACCTCTATGATAGGCAACGGCACCAGCGGGCTACGAAAATGGGGCGCGGATTGTTGACACTCCGGGCAGGACTCACAATAATTCTTTATATCTGCATGCAGACCCGGCCTGAAGAACCTCCAGCATATTCTTTCTTTGGTCTTTTCTACCCCTAGGTGTCCCCCAGTACGTGCCCATGAACAAGGTCTAGCACCACCTTGCGGTATGGTTGAGGCACCAGTAGCTGTTCCACCACATCCTCCCCTTGTCTCACGACCTGGTACAACAAGTCTTTCCTCTGTGCCATGTGTGGAAAAGCTAGCCTCATATCTGGGTCAACGGGTTTATCGTCTATAACCTTTATATTCTCCCGGGCTCTGGCCAAGGTGGGGTCCTTCACCTGTTCGCTAAGAAAATCGTCCCTTCTGACTTCTAAATCAGGCACGTCAACCGATCCGTTCACCCCCCCCCAGGGCCCGGTTCTTCTTCCTGCTCCCCAGCCATGACAGAGAAAGGAAAAGGTACACTATCCCCCTTTGGGACCCCCACAATGCCCCCTTCCGTATCCGGTTCAAACGGTTCGGGGTTAAGATTCGTGACAGGGTCCACACTATCTATTCGGAGGTTTTTCTCTTCCCATAAACTCCAAAACCGTGGAAAGTCCCTCCCGACTAACACCTCATATGGCAGGGAAGGAACCACCCCCACAGACTGTGTCACAATCCCCCAGGACGTACCAATGTCTACCACGGCTGTCTGGTAGTCGCGGGTATCCCCATGGACACAGACCACACCTATGGTACTCGGGTGATACTTGATGGGGTCAACAAACTCGGGTCGGACTAAGGTCACTACGCTCCCCGAATCTAACAGGGCGGTAACCGCCTTCCCATCTACGGACATCTTACACATCTGTCTCTCAATATGCTCCTTGTGTGCAGCAGTGCATGTGAATTGAGCGAAGAAGGATAAGCGTTTCGGCCTCCCGACTAAAGGTCTTCTTAGACTCTCCCATGTCCTTAGGGCCGCCGACGAACTTGCCAAGTTTTTTAGGCATACCGCCTTGTGGTGCCGTGCAATGTTCCAGGGCTGAGTTACTTTGTAAGTTTGTGGCCGTGGTGTACCGCTCCACCATATCTACAAGCTGGGTGGCAGTTTTTGGGTTCCCGTAGCCGACCCATTTCCTCAGGGGGCCCGGAAGCGCCCGCAAATACTGGTCCATCACTACTCGTTCTACGATCTCCGGTGGGGTCAAGGTCTCTGGCTGTAACCACTTTCTGGTAAGGTGTACGAGGTCAAACATCTGTGACCTCGGGGCTTTCTCCGCTACATAGCGCCATTGGTGCACGCGCTGGGCGTGAACAGCCGTCGTTACTCCCAGTCTTGCTAGGATCTCCGCTTTCAGGGTGTCGTATTTCCGGGCCGCTTCTGGCTCCAGATCGAAGTAGGCCTTCTGAGGTTCCCCGGTTAGAAATGGTGCCAGTAAACCGGCCCACTCCTCCTTCGGCCAGCCTTCTCGTTCGGCGGTTCTTTCGAAAGTCGTGAGGTAGGCCTCCACATCATCCGTCGTAGTCATCTTCTGAAGGAACTGGTTGGCACTCTTTACTTTGGGCACCACCGGCTCGGAGACCGCACAGTTTTGTCTTAGTTCTATAAGGCCCTTGGCCAACTCCTGGAGTACCTCCCGGTCTTCCCGCTGGTTCGCTCTGTCCGTTTGTTGGGCGGCTTGCTGAAGCTCCAGCATCTGGCGGAGGAGATCCCGGTCAGCCTGCATCTGTCGGTTGGTCTCCTGTTGGGCCGCTGTGGCCTGGACCAGGGCTTTCACTACGTCGTCCATATCGTCACTTGTCATGTACTCCGGGCATTGCCCGCATTCTCCACCATATGTGGGGTACAGCTCAAATGGGGGGTACCCTTCCCAGGATAAAGGGAGTCCCAATCGCAGGATTTCTTTACAATGTACAGCCCTCTGTACTTTTATTCAAGAGCTGCATACAGGTCAAAAAACAAAACAAAACAAAACAATACCCTTGCCTGTCCGGCACTAACTAAACAGTTAAGGTTTTCCCTCACTACCGTTTCAGAAAACAAATTGTATTCCAACCTTTCCTTTTTGCAGCCTGATCTCTGGTTCAGCTTTGCTCCCTCAGTAGTTGATCTGAGTCCCAGGGTGGAGACTGAATGAACCTCACTTCCTGCTTTTATTTCCCTCTAGCCGCACCCATCAATCAATTAAGCCTCCCCAGGGAGAACTGCAAAACCCGGAGATTTGTGTGCCCCGAGCTGAACCCAAACTCCGGCCTGGAGTGCTAGTCCCAACAATATGACAAAACTCGAGGGGACACATACCGTCCCTCAAACACCACTCCTCTCCTCTCGTCACACTAGGTATTTAATTTTGTCAGTAGCCCATGTGAAAGTGAAGTGTGGCTTTAGAGCTTGGGCTCTGGAGTCTGGGACCGAGACGTTTAGGATATGGGATTTTAGGTAATTGATTTTGAGGTTGGATAGTCTGCCATAGTCCTCAAAGGCCACCATGATCGCTGGCAGGGACACCTCCGGCCTTGTGACGAAGAACAAGAGGTCATCCGCATACGCAGCCACCTTGTGGTGTTGAGGACCCACTTGTACCCCTGTTATGTTCGAATTTAACCGTATGGCCTCCAAGAATGGTTCTAGGGTCATTACGAATAGTAACGGCGAGAGAGGACAGCCCTGTCGTGTGCCGTTGCGGATAGGGAATGGGGCCATGAACACCCCGTTCACACAGACACGTGTAGTCGCGTCCCTGTATAGAGCTCCTATCCAGGCGCCGAGGTGAGGACCCAGGCCGATGCGTATCAGGGAAAGTGATATAAAGTCCCAATCTACCCTATCAAAGGCCTTCTCCGCGTCCGTGGACAGGAGCGCCAACGCCTGAGACGAGCGGCGAGCATGGTGCATGAGTTGCAGAGTTCGCATGGTATTGTCCCGGGCCTCTCGGCCAAGCACAAAACCCACCTGGTCGGCATGGACAAGGGTGGGAATGAATGGTTTAAGTCTGTTAGCTAGGATTTTTGCGAACAGCTTCAGATCACAGTTCAACAAAGAAATGGGTCTGTAGCTGGAGCAAAGGTCGGTGTCTTTCCCCTCTTTCGGTAATATCGTTATGTTGGCACATAGGGTCTGGGTGGGGAGAGGTTGCCCCTCCGCCAGGTCATTGTAAGCTGTCAGGAGATGTGGGGAGAGAACTGCAGTGTAGGTTTTGTAATATCTGACCGGGAGACCATCAGGGCCGGGGCTTTTCCCTGTTTTAGAGGTCTTAAGTGCCAGGGCTAGTTCTTCTGCCGTCAAAGGCCGGTCCAGGAGTTCCGACGTTTGACTCGAGATTCATTTAGTGGAGTATTTTGTGAGGTAAGCCATAATGTCCGCGCGCTTACGGGCTACATCTTGGGGACAAATATTGCCTTGCAGGTCATAGAGCGCGGCATAATAGTCTCGTGTAATTTGAAGAAGCTTTGCGGGCAGCCGTTGTGTTACGTCCTGTGAGTCGCACAATTTCGCTATGTATGTAGTTGAGCGTTTTTTGGCTATCATTCGCGCTAATAACCTCCCACTTTTGTCCCCGTGTAGATGAAAGAGGGCCTTTGAGCGTAAGTACGATCTGTGATAGGTCGTGTTCATAAGTGTGGTTAAGGATCTGCGCAGTTCAGTCAGGTGGGCCATAGTCTCAGGGTTACCCTCAAGCTTGTGGTCAGAGGAGATCTGGGTTATCTGGTGCTGTAGGTCTCGCATAGCTGCCGATCGGCTCTTAGCCAGTTCGGCGCCTTTTCTGATGAAGTAGCCTCTGATCACGCATTTATGCGCCTCCCACACAAGTGGCGAGGCCACCTCACCAGTGGCGTTTTCTACGAAAAAGTCTGTGAGGACCTGCCGTCCTTCCTCGACCACAAGCGGGTCAGACAGGAGGGCGTCATTAAGGCGCCAGTTAGGGGCAGTCGGCCTAAACATGGGAGAGCGCAAAGTGATAGAGACAGGGGCGTGATCCGACCACGTGGCCGTACCAATTGCTGCGCTGCGTAGGGCCGAGAGGTGATATTGAGGTAGGATTGGGAGGGATGTGCATAAAACGTGAAGTCTTTGCCTACAGGGTGAAGTGTCCGCCAGCAGTCCGCAAGTCTCGACGCATGTAGGGAGTTACGGCATGAGCGTATTATGTGTAGTGGTATGGATGAATTACCCGCGGAGGTATCCCAAGAGGGTTCCAAGGGTACATTTAGATCCCCTCCCAGCACGACCAGCCCCTCGGCAAAGTCCCGCAGTGTGCGCAGGGTAGCGGAAAGGAACCTATGCTGTGCTCTGTTGGGGCATAACAGTTGGCAAAGGTGTATATCTGGTCCAGGATCCGGCCCTTGACAAAAACAAAGCGGCCCCCCGCATCAGTCATAGAATCAAGTAGTTGAAACGGGACGCGTCTGTGGAACAAAATCGCAGTACCCTAGGTTTTAGCCTCGGTATTATTGCTATAGAAGCCTAGAGGGTAGTAAGAGTTTGTCAGAGTGGGTGCCTTCCCTTCCTGGAAGTGGGTTTCCTGGATTAACACAACTGAGGCCCTCTGAGATCGGAAGTCTCTCATGGCGTGGGAACGCTTCTCAGGGACATTTAAACCATTTGCATTTATAGAAACAATGATCAGATCTGCAGGCGTAAGAGATGAGCAGCGTGCATTCGACATATCCAAATCCTCAGGGGGGGGGTCGGGAAACAAGACAAGGGAAGACAAGGGAAAACTATATACAATCTTGAAGAGGCGATGAGCGGCGGGTGCAGCAACGACACTAGTGAAAACACCAGATGACGGCCGCACTCTGCGAGGCCGCTAACCTCGGCGGGGTACGCGACTGAGCCCCAAGCGGGACCGACAGAGAATTAAGGAGAAAAAAGTAATAAACATGGCGGTGTGGAGCCGCTCCATGACTCAAAAAAGGCAGAAAAGTAAAACATATGCGGCAAACAATTATGAGGCCTAAGGCCAGCTGTAACTGATTATTAGAGACGAACCTGACCGGGTTTGGGGTTGGGACAAGTCCCTCTCACGAATTCTGAAAAAAGGAGACCCCCTACGTAATCAGTCCAGCTTTGTGAGGTAGCATAAAAAGGGCCATCCAGACCAGTGATGTAATCTTGCCACAGCTAAAATAGTGGGGAGGCCGAGTAGCGAGGAGTGTGCTGGTCAATAATGAGCATCGATATGTGCCGCCATCCTCGATCAGTAATCCCTTGTAGCCTCTCCCACAACGGGTAGCCCCTAAGTGGGGCGGTGGGGGGGCCAGCAGGGTATTCTGTGCTGTCTGACGAGTGATGCAAAAGACTGAAAAATGATACAGGCAGCTCGTCCCCAGGCAAAGCGCGGAGAGGGCCGGAAGGTTCGGGTGGTTGTCTTGTAGATCGTCCGGGCACAAAGAGGCGGCCCAGCATGGGCCCGCCTAATTCTGCTGTGTGGCTTGGATAGTATCAATCCGGGGTGGTGGATGTATGTTGTGGGAGCGGGGTACGTCCAGATCACATCTGCGAGCCGGTGCGTCTCCCGGCTTGACCACGGTTTCGTCCTGGACATGGCGGGAGAGGAGTCTGGCGTGCACCACGTGCCGCTTGGTTGTAAAGAGCAAGGGGATCCGGCCAGGGGAACTGCAAAGGCGGTAATTGAAGGTCCGTCAACAGAGTCTCCACATCCTCCGGGGATTGTAAGATGAAGGTGCCTTGGTCCGATAGAACCGCTAGGCAGTTGGTGTGTGCCAGCGGTAGCGGAGGTGTTGGTCGCGTAAAAGTGATGTAAGCGGTTTCAGGGCACGTCTATAGGCCAGGGTCTCTGGTGATAGATCAGGGTACAGTTGGAGCTCTGTCCCTTCGTAGGAGAAGTGCGTGGCCTCACGTGCTTTCCGTAATATGTCTTCCTTAAGGCCATAATCATATAGGCAGCATATAACGTCCCGTGGTGGGCTCCCAGTGGGCCCCTTAGGTCTGAGGGCTCTATGTGCCCGAACAAAATCAATGGTTGAGGGTTCAGTTCTGTCCAGCAGAGTATTAAAAATTGATAAAAGCATACCCGTCAGTTGATTCACAGATGCTTCGGTTTCAGGTAAGCCCCTCAGGCGGAGGTTATTCCGGCGGCCCCTGTTATCTAAGTCCGCCATGTGGAGGGCCATATTACGAAGTTGGGTAGAGCGTAGCTGTAGGACCGATGCGGACACTTCTTGAGCTAACCGCAGTGAGTCCGATCCCTGTTCCAGTACGTCAACTCTGTGTGTAAGGCCCTGAATGTCTTGGCGCACGTGTTGCAGTTCCGCCATGATGGAGGAGCGTAATTCGGTATTGGCCTCCTTTAAATCAGCTTTTGTGGGCAAGTTGCGGAGCAAGGGGAGCCATTCCGCTGGGTCTATCGATGTGTTTGCCTCCGAGTGTGACGGTGATGGGTTGAGCATGGACGGTTCAGGGTCTATTTGTGTCCTCACCTCCTCCGCCGCCATTTTGTCTGGTGGGCCCGCCGGGAGATCCAAAGGCCCCACCAAAAATCGGCGCAGGGATGGGGTATCTGACGCCCGATCAGGTCCCTGGGTCTTCTGAGCGCCGGGGGTCTTGTTAGATTTCCCCATCGCCGGTCAGGGAGTGCAGGAGAGCCGTTTGGTGCTGGAGTCTGAGCGGAGCTCCTCACTCACGCGGCCATTCCGGATGGAGCCCAAGCCACGCCCCCATCGAACAGTGAATTTCAACGTACGGTGCAATTTCATGGCAGCTGGACTATTCAGAGAGCTGTTAATTCGCAAATATTGGTGAATTGCCCGTGAAATACAATGGAGATCGACGCGATTCGGCGGCAGCAAAATTGTTCCATAGAGAAGTAATGGTTAACCTATTCAGAAAATACCGAACTGCACCGAAATGTTGGTGAAATGCCCAGGTTTTCTGTGCTTCAGCTCGACAGGATTAAACGGGTGAATCGCGT
This sequence comes from Leptobrachium leishanense, assembly GCA_009667805.1. NCBI lineage: Eukaryota > Metazoa > Chordata > Amphibia > Anura > Megophryidae > Leptobrachium > Leptobrachium leishanense. The sequence goes on from CM019063.1 coordinate 345,764,970, forward strand.
CGGATTCAATGTAAACAAAAATACAGTTTTTATAAAAAAAAATATTCAACCGTTTATTCTTTTCAGTTTCAGCAACTAGCCTTTTTATTTTTGAGGTATTTTTCTGGATATTTTAGGCGAAGTTTTTGATTCCCATATTTTTTTTAATACGTTTTAGTTATTCTGTAACAGACCATTTTTTTTTATATTATATTTATGTTATATTTTTCATGCATTTTTATTGCTTTAAACACCTTGTTCGAAATAGCAGAGTTCTTTTTTATTTTCATTACCAGTTCGGCTACGTTCTGTGGCTGATCGGCTTTTTTCAGTAGAACATCGACTGCATTCGGCGGCGAGCGGCGGTCAGGTCGGCTATTTTCAGCCCTCTGTTCGGCGTTTGACAGCGGTCTTCGGCAGATCTCGATCGGTGCACTTCGAGGACCCTGAGGTGAATGGTGGATTCACCACAAGGTCGGCAAACTGAAATTTGTCGAAGCGCATTTCTGTATAACCCTTTACATATTAGGAAGATTGCAAAATTATAGAACTATGAGCCCTATTTCCTAGTGTACACTAAAGATATAGTTCGGATGTGTAAGTGTTCCAGTCAGGATAAGTGACTTTAACGACTAATCTCGACCGCGAGATTACTGTACTTTGTGAATCCTAACATGGGGAGCATAATCATTAATCAGCGTTTTGATAAGTAAGGTATTACAAAGTGCTAAGCGTTAATTACCACAGGGATGTGCAAGGCAAAATTTTAGCGACATCTAAAAGCTGGTGCTAACTGATTCCACTTTTTCAGAATCATTTAGCACCCCCTAACCCCCCCCCCCCCGCAATAAATCCGATACTCACCTCTCATCCCTCGGGGAGTACGGTGGCCCGATCAAGGAGCAGAATGAGACTGAGAAGAAATAGTTCCCAGTCTCCGTCTGCGATCACACGGTGCTGCGGTGCACGCGGAAGCGAGATCACGCAGGACTCGCAGCCCCGAAGCGCTAAGGTGAGTATCCCAGCGGATGGCACTGCATTCCGGGGAAAGGTTCCGAGGTAGCGCCTGCCCCGGAATCTCATGCTAAAATGGGAATGCTATAGGGAAAACTGCAGGCACCTATGCAATAGGGCACTATGGGCCACATTACAATCTTGACGCTAGCATTAACGCTCACCTGCGTGAGCATTAACGTTAGCCGCGGTGTCTACCGCATATTACAATCCAAACGCTAACGGGTTAAGTAACCCGTTTGCATTTGGTACCTTGCGCTTTTCAGCGCGAGGTTACTGTACTTTGCGCTCCCCATGTTAAGTATAGGGAGCGCAAAGTGTTAATCAGCGCTGGATTACAAAGTCCTAACGCTGATTAACGTCCGGCTGTGGTTAGCAGATCTTTAACCAGAGCCAGGACATGGTGTTAACGGATTCCGCTTCTGCAGAATCCGTTAACACCAGCCTAAAAAATAAAAAACAGAATGGTATACTCACCTCCTGTCCCGCGGCGAGGACCGCGGCTCCAAACGCCTCCTCTGTCCAGCGGGAGAAGGGAAAGATTGGGGGAAAAAGTCCCCCCAGTCTCTCCCTCCGTATCACTACGCTGACCTGACGGATCTTGCGAGGCAAGATGCGGCAGGTCATGTGACCACCGGCGTCTGGCTCAATGCAGTCCTATGGACTCCATCGAGTGGATGCTCGCGGCTGCACTCAGTGCTGCCGTAAGCATTCCCGGGCCGTAGCACGCTGTAACAATGCAGGCAGCTTTTTAAGTGCCTGCATTGTAATTCCACGCTAAAATGAGGGCGGTAGGGGGAAAACTGCGGGCGCAGTTTTTTCTCCCTACCGCCCCCGTTTTAGAGTGGAGATCGTAATGTGGCCCAATGCCTTTTATGATCTAGGGGTTGCAGTGAGTTGCACACACTTTGCATAAACCCACCAATTACTAAATAAACCCCAAAAACTTTCTAATCACAAATGGAGGCTAATCTATTAAAATGCAAGAATTCTTTTGACAACCATATACACATGTACTGATATGTGCTTTCAGTGAGTAACACCACCCAGTGATTAGGCTCCAATACAATATTTCAATTGTATGACTTATTTTTCTTTGTACAGGTTCCAGGGTTGGGTGTTGGAGTTGCGTAGCTCTTCCAGATGGGAGATGAGCTTGCAACATTTTTCCTTGTTGTTACAGTACTTTTCCTAGCAGCAATCCAGCCATATTCACTTCTCGCCCTGGCCATATTTTCAATATATATATCCATTTGTGAGATGCTGGGAGCAATATATATATATCCATGTGTGAGCTGCTGGGGGCAATATATTTATTTATTTATAAAGGATTTTACCAGGAAGGATACATTGAGATTTCTCTCGTTTTCAAGTATGTCCTGGGTTCAAGAACATTGAAGTGTTACAGTTACAAGAATACAAAGTAATACAATGCAAGATATTGAAAAACAACATAAATATACAGATTAACAGAAAATAAATATGTAGGAAATATAGTCACTAGGTTACATGTTTACAGGTGCATTCTGTATTGAGGTATGTTAGTAAGGAGCTCTTGAGTGACTTAAGACTGGGGGAAGATTTGATGTGTCTGGGAGGTTATTCCATAATTGTGGTGCTCTGTAGGAAAATAAGGATCGAGCCGCTGTCTTTTTGTATTGTGGTATTGCAAGTAAGGGGCTGGTCCTGGATCGAAGGTTATACGATGAGTGAGCTGCTGGGGGAAGCAGTCTATTCAGGTAGGGTGGCAGCTTCCCAGAAATGCTCTTAGACACCAGGCTGGAGAGGTGAAGGGTGCGTTTAGACTCCAGCTATGGCCAGTTTAGCTCTTTTAACATGTCACAATGGTGGGTCATGTAGTTACATTGTAATGCAAAGCGGCAGAAGGAGTTATACAATGTAGTAAGTTTCTGAAGGTGTTTTTGCGGGGCCGCTGCATACACTACATCACCGTAATCAATAGATAAACTATATTGTCAAAAGTATTCGCTCACCTGCCTTGACTCGCATATGAATTTAAGTGACATCCCATTCCTAATCCATAGGGTTCAATATGACGTCGGTCCACCCTTTGCAGCTATAACAGCTTCAACTCTTCTGGGAAGGCTGTCCACAAGGTTTAGGAGTGTGTTTATGGGAATTTTTTACCTTTCTTCCAGAAGCGCATTTGTGAGGTCACACACTGATGTTGGACGAGAAGGCCTGGCTCTCAGTCTCCGCTTTAATTCATCCCAAAGGTGTTCTATCGGGTTGAGGTCAGGACTCTGTGCAGGCTAGTCAAGTTCATCCACACCAGACTCTTTCATCCATGTCTTTATGGACCTTGCTTTGTGCACTGGTGCACAATCATGTTGGAAGAGGAAGGGGCCAGCTCCAAACTGTTCCCACAAAGTTGGGAGCATGGAATTGTCCAAAATGTTTTGGTATGCTGAAGCGTTCAGAGTTCCTTTCACTGGAACTAAGGGGCCAAGCCCAGCTCCTGAAAAACAACCCCACACCATAATCCCCCCCTCCACCAAACTTTACACTTGGCACAATGCAGTCAGACAAGTACCGTTCTCCTGGCAGCCGCCAAACTCAGACTCGTCCATCAGATTGCCAGATGGAGAAGCGCGATTCGTCACTCCAGAGAATGCGTTTCCACTGCTCTAGAGTCCAGTGGCGGCGTGCTTTACACCACTGCATCCAACGCTTTGCATTGCACTTGGTGATGTATGGCTTGGATGCAGCTGCTTGGCCATGGAAACCCATTCCATGAAGCTCTCTGCGCACTGTTCTTGAGCTAATCTGAAGGCCACATGAAGTTTGGAGGTCTGTAGCGATTGACTCTGCAGAAAGTTGGTGACCTCTTCGCACTATGCGCCTCAGCATCCACTGACCCTGCTCCCTCAGTTTACGTGGCCTACCACTTCGTGGCTGAGTTGCTGTCGTTCCCAAACGCTTCCACGTTATAATAATACAGCTGACAGTTGAGTGTGGAATATTTAGGAGCGAGGAAATTTCACAACTGGATTTGTTGCACAGGTGGCATCCTATCATAGTTCCACGCTGGAATTCACTGAGTTCCTGAGAGTGACCGATTCTTTCACAAATGTTTGTAAAAACAGTCTGCATGCCTAGGTGCTTGATCTTATATACCTGTGGCCATGGAAGTAATTGGAACACCTGATTCTGATTTGGGGCCCCATTAGTTGTCAGTCAGCCCCTGTTGTTAGCTGTATCTATTGTTTAGTGATATTCTTTATTCATTGCTTGCCCCATGTGCTGTTGTTAAATTCCCTTTGTGTCTATTTCTACTCTCACTTCTCTTATTCTCATCTTGCTATCCCTTATTTCTCCTGTTCCTAAACCGCTCCCATATTCAGTTCTCCTTATCCTCCCTTTCCACAACTCTCAGCCATCCCTCTATTGCTTCAACCTCCTTTTCTTGCATCTCCTTCCCTAATCTATTCCCCATCGTGCCCAGTCTCTTCCAGTGTCTTTAGTTCTGATCTCCTTGTTTAAGTTCATGCCTCTTATGTTCTTATGTGTTTATGCTAAATAAACCCTTTAGTTACCCTGCAACCTGCCTATTTCACTGCACCCTAGGCTCACAACCCCACCTGCTGCCTTAATTGCAGTCTACACGTGACAGTAATAAGGCCCTATTCCAAAGTTGGTGTAAACTTAACCAGAACTGTTGTAAACTTAACTCCCTAGACTCTGGGCCCTATCACTGATTTTACGCTAGCGTTAGCGTTAGCGCTCACATAAGTGAGCATTAGCGCTAGGTTAATTGAGGTGATAGTGTTACGCCCAGATCGGATCCTGATCACTAACGGGTTAAAAAATCCATTAGCGCATTGGTAATAGTGCTTTCTAATACTGTACTTTGTGCTCCCTATACTTAACATGGGGAGCGCAAAGAGTAAGCAAGGAGTAAACAAGGAGTAATTAGGAAATCACAAAGTCCTAACGCTAATTACTCACCACTGAGGCTAACTGAAAAGTTAGCCAAAGAGAAAAGCATTCAGCGAGCGCCCAGTGACACACCCTTGCGTGTACTTAACTTAATATCGATCTAGTAGTTCTTATCAGGTAGCGTCCGCCTCTTATCGAGGGGTATCCACTTTGGTCCCAGGTTTTTGTATACCTCAAAGAAAACACAATATACGCAATAGTGCAGCAAAGTTCATATATGTGGAATCCAAATATTGGATAACTGAATAACTGAAAAGTTAGTCATAGCTCTAAGGTGGTGGTAACTGATTCCACTTCTGCGGAACCAGTTATCACCAGCTGAAAGGCCCCCTAAAAATAAGATACCACCTTTCATCAAGCGGCACAAACCGTGGCCCGATCCGCCTCTTCTGGCCCCCGGGAGCAGAGTGAGACTGGGAACAAATAGTACCCAGTCTCCCTCTGCTGCTATGCATGATCCCTCGAGTGAGATGACATGACCCGGAAGCACAACCGTCAATGGAGTCCTATGGACTCCAGGAGGAGATACTTGCGGCGGTGCGTTAGCGCGTGTATCCAGGAAGCTAGTGGCCATTACGGGGCAGGCTGCTGGATTCAGTACCTGCCTCTTAATCCACTTGTAAAACAGGGACGATAAGGGGAAATTTGCAAGCACAAATTTTTCCCCTTAGCTACCCCATTTTAGCTCAGGATGGAGAAAGGAGGAACTGTGTCCCCATACATTTCTGCTCAACTTACAGGGACACTACGACTTACATAAGCTGTAACTAATTACTTGTGCATTACAAATAAAAACACATTATAAAACACATATTGCTGTTTTGTTTTTCTTTGTTTGAAGTAATTTTATATAAAAATAATATTATTTTTATTTCCCATTTCCATTTTGTGGATTTTTCCACAATGCAACATTTATCAATATCTGTGCAAAAGTTTTAGTTTGTGGCTGTTGTTTATTTAATCTACCATATTTAACAGTTAATGAGGTGGCAGAGGGAATGTTTAGATAAAGTGGTAAGAGGCTATTGTTCTCCAGGTTTACTGAGATATGAGATTTCAGTAAATGAGATAAGAAAGGGATTTTAAAAGACTTCTAATCTACCCCCTGGTGACATCCATTGAATACATCCCACACAATATAATGATTTGAGTTGGTGATCTACCTATTCACTCCATTCTATGGCTAAATCCACACAGTGAAGAGCAAGTAATGTAATGATGCAGTGGGGGCATTTTACAACACACAATATCACACAATGGAAGCACCCAGTGACACATATAGAGTAAAATATTTTCTTAACTAAACACACAAAACAAAAACAAAGCATATTTAAGTCCCTGACACTGCCGAAAAAAATATTTTTTGGGCATTTTATTAGCCTGGTTTTTTTTCAGACCAACAGCATTTTCCGAAAATCTGTTCTGGTCAAATGTTTTCATTTGAATTCTAAAAAAATATTGTCAAAAAGCAGCAATTATTACTTCCAAAAATCATCCAGTAGATTTAAATGTAGTCCAAAGCTGGGTCAGTATTAGAGACAAGATAATCGAAAATAAAGAATGGAACAGAATAACAGAGAACAGAATGGTCAATAAAAAACTGAATCAAAAGCCAGAAACATTAAGTGACATACAAGCTTTTACGCAAGGCCACTGATCTCAAGGAGACCCCAAATATAACATATGCTCAGTATCCTGACGTCAAAACCGTTCATTGGAAAATGGCATCAAATTCATGCGTAATGTGTGAATGTGAATGTGTGAATGTGTGAATGTGAAGCTTCTGTTGCATCAAAAAATGGAGCAAAGATGGCAAAAGTGTGCATTAAAGTGAATAATCATGGCTCATGTATTGTGTCATTTTATGATTGTATGGCTAGGTCTAGTTTTAAGTGGCAGTTATGGCTTGGCTTTAAAGATGACGGATATGTAAAGAATTAAGGCTCAGTAGAGTTATAGAGTTTGGTTTAGATGTAGGGTTATGTTAGGAAGGATAGGTTAAAATTACGTGAGAAGTTCATTTTTAATGTTCATGTTCAGAGGCGTAACTAGAAACGTTAGGGCCCAGGTGTGGGAATCCATGAAGTCCCACCCCCGTCATGGCAAAAACATATTTTGCCCTCTGCACTGCACCCCTCCAGGTTCACGATCTTGACTCCAGACAGTGTCCCATTTTTTCCAGGTCCACTATGACCACTTCAGTCCATTCCATTATTAATGTAATGTGCACTATGTATATCTCAGAGAGCTCCAAAAAAATAACACTCACAGTAATGTGCGTTGTGTATGAGTGTATCAAAGAGCTCCACTGCAATAAAATTCACCGTAATGTGTGCTTTGTATTAGCATATATCAGAGCCCACAGTAATAAAACTCACAGTAATGTGCTGTGTGTATGAGCTGTAGGGAACCAGTTTCAATGTAGAGGCAAACTCGCAGTCTCTTCAACCAAAAATGCCAGCTTTAATTCCAGACAGCAATGAATCGACAAAAAAAGGTTTGGCATCCAGCCAAAAATTAAATTGATATAAACAAATAAAAGTTTGCTCCACTGAGCCTTACTGGGTACTTAGTGATAGTCCTCTGAGCTGGGTCCGTTTCCTCTAAGGGTACAGTTACAGTCCATCCACAGAACCCTGTCCTGTTGACAGACCTGGCTCCAAAAAGAATTTGCTGCATTCAGCACACAGTCTCTCCTTGCACTGAGACACACACACTCCTTTGCTAGGTGTAGCTGCACACTAACGAAGTCCTGTCCAGTCTTCACTAAACTACGGTCTATGGAACTAGGAGTCTATCCCATCCAGAGCTCTATCAGACTCCTTAGTAACACCAGCCCCAGGATTTGCTTTACCAATACAAGGAGCTATTTTCCTTTACCTCCAAATTTATGCTGGCATTACCTTAGATGATGAATCTAAGGATTGGCGGAGGAATGTATCTATCATCTATCACTTTTGCTGCCAACCTGGCAGGTTCTACTGGCACCCTGTTACAGTGCATTTCACAGAGCTCCAGAGCCTGGTTGCTTTTCTAACAGGTGAGGCTCTGCCTCCTCTCTAACGACAGCATATCCACAATATATACAAAAGCCCACACATATAAACTATGACATACCTCACCACACTGATCACACACACTCACATACAGGCAATGACCCCACACACTGACCCCCCACCCACACTCACATACAATGACACCCCGCCCCCACTGATCACATACACACACATTTGATACCCTGCTCCCTGTGCAGGGTTTACTCATGTAGCAAGTGGATATCTGGCATGCTTAGATATAGTAACAGGGCCCAGGTGCTGGTGGTGAGTGTAGGATGGCTGGCTCCGGGGCCCTGGTTCTCCTGCTGCTAGGTGGATCTGCTGCCTAGCACCTTCATGGTGTGGCACCTTGTCTCAGCACACTTGTGTTTGAGCTTGCAGGCGCCACTCTCTTATGCTTGTCCCACTGAGCGACATTTTGGGGGTGGGACAGCCTCTTGCGGAGTGGCACACAGCAGTGCGTCAGCTCCATTCCCTGCAAGTTCCAGTGGCTCCGTTTTACTAAACGGAGTTGCGTCTCTTGCGCTGCTTGGCCCCAATTCCCATCACTAACTTACTGCTGCAGGGGCCATGAAGATGAAAGCAGGGCAGCTTCGGGGGCTCTCCGGGACACCCCTGTTTGCAGAGGAGGCCCCGGCCGGCCGATTGTGGGCCCCCGACTCCTACCCGTGGTAGTTATGCCACTGTTTAGGTTTAGAAATTGGGTTTTAGAAAGAAGATTATTATTAGTCATCAAGTTTAGGATTAGCAGTAGCACGGCAATTAGATTCAGAATCATTAATGTTAATCAATCAGTAGGATCCGATTAAATATACTGTTAAGCCTATATTTCTAGAAACGACAAATCCCCATTGTGAGCACACTTTAGAATTAGATTCTGACGTCTCCACAGGAAACATAACCAAGGAAAAGATATTTTACTGGCTAATACGACTTCACAAATATCTTACTGTGGTATACATACAGTATGTCTATCTCTATATTCAAATGATCCGGTAATGCCGGTAACATATCTTCAAGGGGAAATCATTGCTAGATGTTTAACAATCTGATTAAAGGGGATATAATACCAACCTTGCTACATTAACATATTAAAATAATTTATAGTAATAAGATTTCAACTGTTTTTTAATTTGAATTTATCAAACACTTTCAATGTCACCAAAAATTTTTGATTCCAAAATATTGGTAAGCTGGAATCTACCAAAACAAACCCAAAATTTTTTTTTGGATGTGCACTTATCTACTATGGCCGGGGTCAGACGAGCATCTTTGGAGAGCGGAAGGAACGTCCGTGAGAGTGGACGTTTCTTCCACTCGACGTCCGCCTGGCCGCCTCGCTGAGCGCATTTAGTGCATGTAGCATTTTCATGGGTAGGCTTCGTGCATGGACGCTTGTAGCGTGCGCAATTCTTGAGCTCGCAACAGCTTGTGACCGGCCCCGTCCCAATGTCACAATGCTGCGACGGACACCGGTAGGCATGTCAGTAACTAGTGCGCTCGTCTGACACCGGCCTTAAAAGTTAAAATAGTTTCCTGCACTAGATATTCAAAAATACAAGAAACAAACAAAAAACTATTATATGAATTGCAAAACAATACAATGCTACTCAATGTGATGCAACTACGTGAATTACAAAGCAGTTTAGGAACGTTTTAAGTTCTGTACAGAGTAAGTTCTTTAAAATAGTTGTAGCGCATGCTATAAAGTATTCATTGTGCCTGTTTCTTCCCAGCTGGGCTGTGACCCACAGCAGGGTCTAATTGGAAAGGGGTTTAGGGGGAATGTCTCTATAGCTGACGTACTGTATGTTGTGGGTCAAAACACAGCTGACAAGTTGCAGCAATAAAACAGGTCCATGAAAACAAACTACAAAATCAAACAAATTATTTTTTTCGGTAAACCTTTTAAATATTATATTCATGTGAGGAACTGAGTCTTTCCAGATGGAAAAACTTCACTTTTTTTTGGGATGATCCAAATAAAAAACGTAGACAATAGCAAGAAGAAACGATCTCCCAGGCTGCAAGTAACTCACTGCTAACAAGTTACAGGTGTGCACCACAGCAGTACATGAAATATATTAAAAGGCAATAGAAAAGACCCGATGACATGTGTATTCATAATGCAATCATCGCAATGTGCACACAAGCACCTGTTTAATATTTGTTTTTGTTTTGCTCTCTCAGATCAGTAGTAAAAAGAATGAGGAATTGTCAAAAGTGAAAAGTTCATATACTGTATGTGCAGATTTATTTCTGGGGATACTCACCAGTATGGACAAGTACAGACATTGCTTCCAATATTACAAAAATGACATACAGTACCTTTTAGTTTGTTTTCTTTCTTTTGTTTTTTTTTGTATTTTTTGTTTTCTTTTATTTTTTTTGTATTCTTTTATTATTTAAATCAATGCACAAACTTACACTGCACTTTCAAAGTGAATTTTAAAAATGTATTGATAAAGTAGCACATCATTCATCCCTTTTATGTTAGACACCACCTTTTGGTCTTAATCACAGCTGACTGGCATTGTGCATTGTAAGCATGCATTTTATCCTTTTAGGCTCGGATCAGACGAGCGCAGTGTTCACGTCCGTGTTGCCGCACATTTTATCATCCGTGGTAGCATACAATTATGATCAATAGAGAACCACACACGAAGTACTTCCGTACAGAAGTGCGGACGCGGAAAACGGATGCAAGTTAGGCAAGAATTTAAAACGCTAGAACGGACGTGCAGAGTGCGCCACGTCCGCAACGTCCACATAGCTTTGTGTGTGAGTGATGGAACGAGGTCAGACAGACTGCATTTTTGACGTCCAGCATTTTTGACGGACAAAATGTTTTTCATATTAATTTATTTTCCATCTACATCAGTCAAAAAAACATCAGTCACAAAAACGGACTGTGTGGCCACTTCCTTGTCGTCAGTCAGAAAGTACGTCCGTTGTGCACGGACGCACAGTCCGCACAGAATGCGCTCGTCTGACCCTAGCCTTAGTGCCAACTTTGTATCTCTCAGGGGGGCCAACCACATGAAGGCTATGTTGTTGGTATTCCCACCTTTCTGAAAGGTTGTGCGATTTAGGCTAGGGTCAGACTAGCGCAGTTTTAACGTGCGTTTAGCCGCACGAAATCACGGCCGTACTAGCAGCAAATGACGTCCAATGCCGGGGAACATACGACGAACGGCCGCACGAAAGTTCGTCCGCGCAACGCAAGTGGCCAACGAACGCATTTTTTCGAGAACGTCAAACCGCTACTACTGACGTACAGAGTGCGCTGCGGCCGCATAGTGGCGTGTGTGTGTGATTAGGAGACGTCAGACGCTGCTAATGTCCGGCCAACATAACGTCCAGACGCAAAAAGTGTTTTATTGATGATCCACAAAATCACGGACGAAAAGGCGCATCGTATGACCGCTGTCGCGTATTCCGTAAAAAATACGTCCATTCGTTCGAACGCACTTTTTCACGGACGACGCGAAAAATGCGTTCGTCTGACCCTAGCCTTAGAAGTACCGTATATACTCGGGTATAAGCCGAGTTTTTTGACTCAGATTTTGAGTCAAAAAAACGCGATTCGGCTTATACCCGAGTCAAGGACCGCAGCAATCGGCAACATGTTGAAATGTTGAAGAGGATGCGGCTGCGTGCAGGCGCAGCCGGTCACGTGGTCCGGCTAATCAGGTGGTACTGAGTCTCTGTACCACCTGACTGGCCGGACCGCGTGACCTGCGCACGCACGCAGCCGCATCCCCTTCAACACGGACGGACTCACGCTGTTCAGGACCGGGCAGGCACTCCCGCTGCCCGGCATCTGGGCCCCCTCAACCCCTGCTGGATCCGGAGCTGGGGCAAGTATCCATGTGAGAGCTGGCTGCCGCTGGGGCAATATCCAGGTGAGAGCTGGGGCAAATCCATGAGCTGGGGGCAAATCCATGTGTGAGCTGGGGCATATCCATGAGCTGGGGCAAATCCATGTGTGAGCTGGGGCATATCCATGAGCTGGGGCAAATCCATGAGCTGGGGCATTTCCATGTGTGAGCTGGGGCATATCCATGAGCTGGGGCATATCCATGTGTGAGCTGGGGCATATCCATGAGCTGGGGCATATCCATGTGCTGGGGCATATCCATGTGCTGGGGCAAATCCATGTGCTGGGGCAAATCCATGTGTGAGCTGGGGCATATCCATGTGTGAGCTGGGGCAATATCCATGAGCTGGGGCAATATCCATGAGCTGGGGCAATATCCATGTGTGAGCTGGGGCAATATCCATGTGAGAGCTGGGGCAATATCCATGTGTGAGCTGGGGCAATATCCATGTGTGAGCTGGGGCAATATCCATGTGTGAGCTGGGGCAATATCCATTAAATATTTTTTTTTTGGTATCTATTTTTATTTTTGAAATTTACCAGTGGCTGCTGCATTTCCCACTTAGGCTTATACGCGAGTCAATAAATTTTCACAGGTTTTTTGGGAAAAAGTAGGGGGGTCGGCTTATACACGGGTCGGCTTATACCCGAGTATATATGGTAATTGTAAAGACGTAGGTGCACAAAACCCAAAAACACAGTGGGGTCCTGTTATGGCAAGCGCTATACCAGCTCCTCATATGGTAAGATATTGCCACTCCTGGCACCTTTCCTGTGAGGTTATCACCACTTTGCGTGGTCACAATGCGTATAGTATCTTTTTAAGGTATATCTTTTTAGCTGCACCAGTCATGTCACAACTATTGTAGGAAGGACTTTTTTTCTTTTTTTAAGTTGCAAGATTTATAAAAAATAAATAAAACAAGGAAAAGAAAATCATCAAAACATACAGGATTATTCAGAGAAAAGTGAAACTCTGAAGATTGTTTGTAGAAGTGAAAATTCTAGGACAAAATAGCCAAACCAGAAAAATTCTCCCATTTATCTCACTTTCCAAATCAGCTATTTTGACCTAGAATTTGTACTTCTCCAAAAGTTCTCCAGAGTTGAACTAATATCTCCAGAGGGAGAAAAGCAATGATCAGACATCTCCAGATGTCACTGGTCAGAAGAACATTTAAAAACTCCAAAAACTAAATGGGGAACTAAATGGGTGTAATCTGCTTGGAGGAAAAAGGGAGGTATTTCCTATAGAAATTTTGTTAAATATTAGACGCCAGAAAAGATAATGTTTTGTGAGCATCTAGAACCCATTCTACAAATATTATTCCATTTTAACATAAAAACACTGACTATAATCATTTAGAGTCACTGAAGAAATAAATTTGAATGAACTCAATATCAATAGGTGTTTGAGAAGTACACTATATTGCCAAAAGTATTCGCTCACCCATCCAAATCAGGAGCTGGGCAGGTGAGCGAATACTTTTGGCAATATAGTGTATCTCACGCTGGTGCTAAGGCTTACAGACGAATAATTTTGACAGAACAAAGAGAAAAAGAAAGTTTGGAGAAGACGGAGGGTTTAAACAATGTACAGAATAGTAACAGACATGTGTATATATTCTGTATATATTAATTACACAAACGGTACATCCATTATAAACTAAATGATGGGGATGAAGAAAAAACAGATAGACCTCTGATAAACATCTAATCATGTTGCTGAGTTGGAGACAAACATGGAGGCATTTATGTATCTCTTCAAAGAATGACCTTAAGATTAAGATGAATCCAGTCCCCAAATGCAACATAATTTATGACGCAGGACCTGAGTGATGAGCTCAAGTTTATGGCCTTTGGGACCTTTGGGAACTAAGTGCCAAGAATGGCCATCATTGCCTTCCGCCACTGAGAGCCATAGAGTTGGTTCCAGCTGGCAGCATGTCACGTCCAAAGGAGCTCTTTCTAAATAAATATTAAGACCACACCTTGAATATGCCGTACAATTTTGGGCACCTTTTTTTTAAAAAAATATATGAGGAAAGGCTAACAAGATTAACCATCTTGATAAACTATATAAATATACATGGGGTCATTATAAACCATTGTCTGGAAACCTTACGGCGCAATGATGTCCGTGCACCGGCCGTGGTATAAAACCGGACGTCTGACTTCTTTGAGAGGTGTGTATAGGGGGGCCCCCTAAAGAACGGACGTGCCAGGTACATCCTCGGACGTTATGGGGTCAATAGGACTATACATAGGACACAAGGTCATCCATTTAGAATGGATGCCTTAAGTATAGGAGAGGTCTTTTTACAGAGAGCTATGGAATTCTCTGCCTGTTGAGGTGGTGGGGTCAGAGTCTGTACAAACTTTCAAACAATGACTGGATGACTTCCTGCAAAAACATAATATTACAGGTTATAATATTTAATATGTGGTTAAAATCTGCTTGATGCAAGGAGAAATCGGATTGCTATTCTGGGGTCACAAAGGAATATTTTTCTAGTATGTTGCCTATTCGGCAAGCACTTCATACTGTGTTTTTTGCCTTTTTTTGGATGAACAGCAGTAGCTGATGTGGGAAAGTCTGAACTCGATGGACTCACGTCCCTTTTCAGCCTGTGTAACTATGTAACTTTGAAAAATATGTATTTTTTTTTATTTTTCCCCGCTTTCCCAAAGCTTTTCATAATACATTTTATATTGCCACTATAAATTTAGGTACATAACAAATCAGTAAATTTAATTCACAATATTTAAGGCAAAACTCTCAAAACTGGAATGGCCTACAGTGAGCACAACATTTTAAATTGTCCTTGCATCAAAGGGTTATTAACACAGGATTTAGCAACTTCAGTAACATAATTGAAGCTTCATTTAAGCTTTAAAACAGATATTTAGCTCAGTGTTCTATGTTTAGTGTTTTAACAACAGTTTCATTAACAATTTTAAGATTGTTTAAGAATGGCTAAATGCCATTAGTATCATACAGTGCATATAATAATGTAGATGGTTATGTTCATTGCCAAGTAATTTCCTGCCTCTGTAAAATCAACAGAACTGAAAAGATTATTATTATTAATTAAGATTATTTCTAATAAAGGTCTGGTTTTATTTTTTGTTGAAAGGACTATACCTGCATAATATCAAAGAA
Organism: Leptobrachium leishanense; assembly: GCA_009667805.1. NCBI lineage: Eukaryota > Metazoa > Chordata > Amphibia > Anura > Megophryidae > Leptobrachium > Leptobrachium leishanense. The sequence goes on from CM019063.1 coordinate 345,780,022, forward strand.
GAAAAGGCTATATTGTTTGATTTCATAGCAGTATTTTGTAACTACAAAGGGTGCCTAGGATCTCACGAGTTAATAAGTGCAAATATCTGGTAGACATTTTTTTGAATAGGACTTTGTGTCAGCAAATATTTGTTCAGACAGTGAATTAATAAGAGTTTTCCTGAACTATGTCAGATTTAAGAGCTCTATATAATGAAACTACTTCTGCAGCTAATCTTAACACTTAAGTCTTCATTCTATACACATTCATTATATTCTCTGACAACAAATGACCCTTCAAAGTAAAAGGGCTTTGTTATTTAGAACATGGTAAGTTCTACTTCTTTACTAGTGCTATGTGTCTCCATTTAGTCTAAATTTTGTTCATCTCTGCCTGTGCCCTCTTGATCTTGGCCTGTTCTTGTGTCCAAATACCATATAATTTTGCAAACCACCAGGTTACTTTCCTGGATGGTGCATCTGCTCAATTACGTGCTTGGTACCTGCCATTGGGTTCAGTTCCCAGCAAACTCATTGGCCTACAGCCTTGACAAGTGCTCTCAATTTTGTATGTGGTTTTTATCAGTCTCAGGAACACCGTTATGAAATATGCATCTTTAGGCTTAGTGCAGCCCCTTCTCATGTGTTATAGTGGGAGGCCGTGTCACCTTTGGGGTTTTCACCCCCATCCTGTAACGTGGCTTACAGGTTCCTCTTCTATTTAAACCTTGCACTGCAGAGAACCCCAGGAGTATGCATGTCCCAAGTGAATGAAAGAACCTCAGCATTAGATTGGCAAAGAACGAACCAGCCACCAGTGATGTACATTAACGTTGTGGCAGGCTTCTGCATTATATGATCATATTTTCTAACCAAATAACCATCAGTTTATAAACTAAGGCCTTAAGTTAATTAAACCCGATTGCCAAAATCTGGACCTTTATCAGGCACATTGTGGCCATTTTTCGGAGATTCAAATCTGGGTTTATTAGCTTTTTAATACCCGATCAAAACGTAGCTAGATTTCTCAATGGGAATATCAGCTGTAGCGATTCAATTTGAGTTAGTTAGGATACAAATTTGCAGTATAAAACACACAACCTCTGTACTGTAAAATTAAATCTAGCAAGTCCACACATTAACATTTACACTGTTAGTTACAACGTGATAGTCGATAAAAAATTTTTACTGTCACTATAATGTGCAAGTCTGTACATTAACAATTTACAGTTATATTTTCAATCTACAAGTCCCTAATATATTTCACTGTAATATTTACAACCCACAGGTCCATATTGTAAATTTTTCACTGTTGTAGTAAAACGCCCATGTCCAGGATTAACGGTAATACATGTGTAGCGCTGTTTAAGATTATGTTGCTGCATTTACTTGGTTTGTCCACCAGAGGGAGACAGGCGCAATATGAACTATACTGGACACAAACGGAACTACAAATTCCATCGTGCTTTGCGGGGGAGACAGGAAGTGGGTGGGAGAGAGAGAAGGACATCCGCAGCCTCGTCGAAGGAGAGTCAGTGTGAGCCAGAGATCGGACAAGCAGTAGAAGCGGATCTGGTGGCACAGAGTTCCAGTGCAATCCAGCAGAGAGAAATCCTTGATCGGGCAGCGGAACAGATTGTCTAATGGATGGGTGAGAGGCCTTCCAGGCCACAGTTCCAAGTTAAATGAAGCACGCTGCAGTATTGTTTAAATCTACAGGGCCCCAACGTGACTAGTCGAAGATTTGCTCATTCCATTCACTGTCCAGTTGAATATAGTACTCGGGTACCTGAGATCACACACACACACCTTTTTGAGACATTACTTTCACGGGACTTACACTCCAGAAACGAAGGGGTTAAACTTTTCTTTGCCGCCGTGTGTTTTTCCCGCATTACGAAATCCTGTCGTTCAAATACCGTGTTCACATTATATATGCCGCTTTATTGGGATCAGTAAAGTATATAATCTATAAAATCCACAACAGTGCTGGTGTATATTTATTCCCTAGTGCGGTGAGACTAACCCGAGGTTAAATTCAGCGGCTCCTCCGGGAGTGAGCGCTACACATGTATTGGGCCCAGGGAAAACATTTTCTTGCCCCCTCCCATGCAGTTTTGCTCTCCATCCCAACATCCCCCCCCAAAAAAAATATATATATAGGGCTGCAACTAACGATTAGTTTCATAATTGATTAGTTGGCCGATTATTTTTTAAATTAATCGATTCATCGGATATCAGAAAAACATAAGCAAACAGCATATTTTTTCCACACAAGGTAAATGAGCACCTGGTCACAGTGATGGATTGATACACAGATGGATTGATGGCCTTTGACACAGTAGACCATGGCATCATATTACAAAAACTTAACAACTCTGGTATTGGTGATCGCACGCTAACCTGGTTTCAATCGTATGTATCCGACCGATCGCAATATGTGTCCATTTCTGACAGCTCCTCCCTCCCCCTCCCAGTCACGTGCGGTGTACCCCAAGGCTCGATACTCGGCCCCCTGCTATTCACAATATTCATAAATGATCTGCCCAAAGTCTGCAAGCCTCAACTGTACACATGTATGCAGACGACACCGTAATCTATACCAGCAAACCAGATCTCCCAGAGCTGGAGGCCGTGCTGCAAGAACAATTCACAGAGGTAGAAAAGTGGATTGCAGATAACAAACTTTTTTAAAATACTGACAAAACTGTAACAATGCTCTTTGGAATAGCACCTAAGCTACGTAAATTGCAAACACCCCATCTATGTGTCAGGACAAAATCAAATGACACGCTGACCACAGTCACTTCTCTCAAATATCTAGGTATGTGGTTAGACCCAAATCTATCCTTTGACCCCCACATCGACATACTCTTATCTAAATTTAACCCCAAACTAGGTGCCCTGTACAGAAACAAATCCTGTCTGAACCCCACGATAAGAAAGCAGATTGTACAACAAATGCATATGCCGTGCGGTGTATTCAGCAAGCACCACAGGGCCGTCGGAGCGCAGGGAAAAGTTGCCGCAAACCAAATGAAAAGTCACCGCAAAAACCCGGCGAATGCATGCCGAAACCCGCAAAAACATATGGATTAACCCGCCGAAGACGCCGGAAAAACCCGAGCAGGAGCCGATCACACGCAGCGAAGCCGCCGGAAAAAGCTGACACCGCAGACGAGTGAAGTGAATAAATTAGAAAAACAGTTTGCTTGAATATTTGAAAAGTGAAACGGTGTTTGCAAAGAAACCACTGAGCGAAAATTTCTGAAATTTACATATGAGGTCCAAGGAATGATAATAAAAAGGGCTGTTACAGAAAAAAATAAGTAAACTTAAAAAAAAGAAAAGAAAATCGGACTTTTTAAAAAAAAAAAAAATGCTTAAAATATCAAACAAAATCTTGCAGGGCAATTCGGCAACTATTCGCTGCTGGTTTGTGTCCTCTGAATAGCCGAAGCAGTGCTTTTTTATGGGGATTTCACTGCCCTCGAACAGGCACCGAATGTGCAGGCAATTCGCCAGGAATTTGCATGCGGAGGACACACTGAGTGCGTCCTCCCTTTGCGGCCAGCGATCGGCCGGATTCCGGCCGATCGCTGTGCCCCCCGGTGCAGGCTGACATCCTCGATGTCAGCCCAGCACCCGGAACCGCCGCCGGCACCATTAGATGTCATCGCGGCGGCGCGACATCATCTAATTCAGGCACCCCCCCGGGTGTGCGGAGGAGGTGCCTGAAAGGGAGGGGGAAGGTCCTTCAGACCTCTCTCCCTCCCGATCGCCGGGGTCAGCCTTCCCTTCCAAACCGTGCCTGCCTTTAAAGCCTTGGGTGACATCTTGGATGTCGGCCAAGCTTCCGGGAATGCTTCCTGACAACTGGCGTCATCGTGCATAGCACGATGACGCCAGTCTTGGAGTTAACCCCTAACTGCCACCAATGGTGGAGATAGGGGGTTCATTGGATCCCCTATCTCTTGATCCATGGCAGCTAGGGGTTAATGTTTGGTACTGTTGGATTAGCCAGAGCATGGCCTTTCCAACGATACCAAACATAACCATGTAAAAAGTTTTTTTTTAAAAAATTAAAAATAAAAAAATATTTAAAAAAAATGATAAAAAAATAAACAAGTTTTTTTTGTTTTGTTAATGCAACAATATTGTTCCCATTTCAATTATAATGTGAACAATGATGCTGCACTAATGATTTTTGTATGCGGTGCGTTTGTTAAAAATCGTGTAATTTTCCCCCAAACAAAGTGTAACGAGACCCCGTTTCAAATTTTTTTAACAAGCACACCCCATACAAAATATAACCGCAATTGCTCGCATGTTAAAATGTGAAATAAAACACTTTACACGTTGTAAATTATTGAAAATTCATATTTTATTGCATATTTTGTTATAATATACAGACAGGACATGACGTATACATATAATAATAACATATTATGAATCTGCCGAGTCTGCCGGAAAGAATGATATATAATATGTCTGGGTCATATACTAAAATAAGCCTTCAAAACGCGTTTAAACAAGATGAGCGAAACCAGTAAAAATTAGCTCAGCCTAGAGGCGTGAAATGACTCAGCAGTGAAAGGGTTAACTGAATATGTGCTGGATCTCAGTGCTGGAAATGAGCAGCACAAAAATTAAGCTGTCCTCAAGGGCAGGCACAGATCAGATGCACAATACTTGAAGGGGGCTGCCAAGGCATGGTTCAGGAACCCGACACTCACAGTCTATTCATTTAATGCTTTCCCTTGATTAATGGCAGTTTATGGTTTATGGCTACATGCCACACTGTTTATTATTTTTATTGTATTTCCGGGTTTATGGCATTTTAGGGGTTATTATGGAAGTTAGAATATAAAGTTCTATTCATCTTTAGATGCTTTGCTTTCTATCACCTTACGGGGGATCAATTTAATTGAAAATATGGTGAATTCCCTATTTAGCGAATGATCACTGTAATTTACAAAAACTGGAGTTGCTGAAGCAGTTATCAGACGTCGGCGAAAACTGCCGAATTTGCGGCAAATTAAATATTGAATTTATGTATCAGGTTAGCACAACAAAAAAGTATCATTGGATCACATTCCTCTGGGATTTTGGATTCTTATTTATATATACATTTTTAGTTTTTTTTCAGTGGTATGATTTAGTGCGCAATTATTAGTGCCCCTCCAGTTTTGACTGTGGTATCTTATGTGCCCCCCCATATATTATTACTAGAGTTGACAATGGGTCCGATAGTCCGATCCGCTCTTCTAGGCTGTCGTTGACATAGAACCGCCAGGCCGTGGCATTGGGTGGCAGACGTCACATGACGCACCCTCTGACATCATCAGAAGGTGCTGGCAGGTTGCCATCTTTGAGTCTCCACTGTTGCCAGGCCTAGGCTTCAGCATAGAAAATACAGCCAGAAAAAAAAAAAAAAAAACACAGCTAGGCAGCTGCACCGCAAGAGCTGGGCACCAGCAATATGTATTTCGAATACCTTCTCAAATCACAAATCCCCGTCAACTCGATTTGTCGTTTGAGAGTGTATTGTGGAATTTGCAGTGGCAAGTTAGGCGATGGCAGGCATGGTTTTGCAGGCTCGAGGTGCAGCTGACTTGGGCCTCACAACAATGAATGGGCCCAGAGCAACTGCCCCTTTGCCCAGCATTAAAGACAGTCTGAATGTATTTTTGGGGTTTGCAGTAAGGCTCACGTTTTTGTAAAATTACAATGCACAAGTCTGGGATTTAAACTTTTAAAACTAAGCTTCTTACCAGCTTGATATTTTTACTTAATAGAGACATGTTTTGAACTTAATTGAACAATGAATATTTTCAACTGAATAAGCCAATATTTGGAAAAAAATATTGGCCGCAAGCAGCCAATAATTTTTTCAAAAATTGGCCAATGAAATTAAATCGAGCCCCAAGTCAGGTGCTTTAAAATCATCAGTATATGTTTGGGCTGGGTGCTCTGGATTTTGTGTGCTGTATTTATTGGTCTCAGTAGCACAGCTGTAAAATATGCATGCATAAGTTGAGAGCAACTCTCTTGTATATATACAGTCAGGTCCAGAAATATTGGGACATCGACACAATGCTAACATCTTTGGCTCTATACACCACCACAATGGAGTTGGAATGAAACAAACACAATGTGCTTTAACTGCAGACTGTCAGCTTTAATTTGAGGGTATGTATATCCAACTCAGGTGAACGGTGTAGGACTTACAGCAGTATGCAGATGTGCCTCCCACTTGTTAAGGGACCAAAGGTAATGGGACAATTTCTTCTCAGCTGTTCCATGGCCAGGTGCGTGATATTCCCTCATTACCCCAATTACAATGTGCAGATAAAAGGCCCAGAGTTCATTTCAAGTGTGCTATTTGCATTTGGAATCTGTTGCTGTCAACTCTCAAGATGAGATCCAAAGAGCTGTCACTATCAGTGAAGCAAGCCATCATTAGGCTGAAGAAACAAAACAAACCCATCAGAGAGATAGCAAGAACATTAGGCGTGGCCAAAACAACTGTTTGGAACATTCTCAAAAATAAGGAACGCACCGGTGAGCTCAGCAACACCAAAAGACCCGGGAGACCACGGAAAACAACTGTGGTGGATGACCAAAGAATTCTTTCCCTGGTGAAGAAAACACCCTTCACAACAGTTGGCCAGATCAAGAACACTCTCCAGGAGGTAGGTGTATGTGTATCAAAGTCAACAATCAAGAGAAGACTTCACCAGAGTGAATACAAAGGGTTCACCACAAAATGTAAACCATTGGTAAGCCTCAAAAACAGGAAGGCCAGATTAGAGTTTGCCAAACAACACCTAACAAACCCTTCACAGTTCTGGAGCAAGATCCTATGGACAGATGAGACCAAGATCAACTTGTACCAGAGTGATGGAAAGAGAAGAGTATGGAGAAGGAAAGGAACTGCTCATGATCCTAAGCATACCACCTCATTAGTGAAGCATGGTGGTGGTAGTGTCATGGCGTGGGCAAGGCATGTATGGCTGCCAATGGAACTGGTTCTCTTGTATTTATTGATGATGTGACTGCTGACAAAAGCAGCAGGATGAATTCTGAAGTGTTTCGGGCAATATTATCTGCTTACATTCAGCCAAATGCGGCACAACTCATTGGACGCCGCTTCACAGTGCAGATGGACAATGACCCAAAGCATACTGCAAAAGCAACCAAAGAGTTTTTGAAGGGACAGAAGTGGAATGTTATGCAATGGCCAAGTCAATCACCTGATCTGAATCCCATTGAGCATGCATTTCACTTGCTGAAGACAAAACTGAAGGGAAAATGCCCCAAGAACAAGCAGGAACTGAAGACAGTTGCAGTAGAGGCCTGGCAGAGCATCACCAGGGATGAAACCCAGCGTCTGGTGATGTCTAATTAGGGATGAGCTGTTCGGGTTCGGACGGTTCGGAGTTCGACCCGAACTTTGGCAGTTCGAAAGTTCGCGAACTTCGAACTTTTTGGGCGTGTTCGGTTCGGGTTCGAAAAAAAAAAAGAAATTTTGAAAAAAGTATAGAAAATGCTTAAAACAATACTAAAAAATCTAGAAATAAAGAGACTCTTTACTGCAGAATATTATAAGCAACGGTTTATTAGATATTGAATTAAAAACTAATGTGTACGTGGAAAGATTATCTACTCTAAATGACCTCTGTTCACAAACGGGCATAACACCAGGTGTTTTTAGTCTGGCAATCAATTTGATACATTGTACAATATAGTGAGGGGGTGGTGTCTGCTTCTGACTGAGATTTGAGAATTAATTTCCCTAAAACATCCTAATATGCTGCATTTAACCCTTTCGCTGCTGAGGCTTTTCACACCTCTGTGCTGAGGTCATTTTTACCGCTTTCGCTCATCATGTTTAACTGCGGTTTGTAGCCATATTTTGATGTATGACCCAGACATATTATATATCCTTCTTTCCGGCAGACTTGGCAGATTCATAATATGTCATTATTATATATATACGTTATGTCATGTCTGTATATTATAACAAAAAATGCAATAAAATTAGAATTTTCAATAATTTATTATGTGTAAAGTGTTTTTTTTCACATTTTAACATGCGATCGTTTGCGGTTATATTTTGTATGGGGTGCGCTTGTTAAAAAAATTATAAATGGAGTCTCGTTACATTTTTTTTGGGGAAAATTTCGCTTTTTTTAACAAACGCACCGCATACAAAAATCGTTAGTGCAGCATTATTGTTCACATTATAATTGAAATGGGAACAATATTGCTGCATTAACAAAACAAAAACAAACAAAAAAACTTGTTTATTTTTTTTTAGAATTTTTTTTAAAAATATATTTTTTTAGTTTTATTTTTTATTTTTTTTAAAAAACATTTTTCATGCTCATGTTTAGTATCCTTGGAAAGGCCATGCTCTGGCCGATCCAACGATATCAAACATTAACCCCTAGCTGCCATGAACCCCCTATCTCCACCATTGGTGGCAGCTAGGGGTTAACTCCAGCACTGGCGTCATTGTGCTATGCATGATGACGCCAGTCCTCAGGGGGAGTTCCTGGAAGCTTGGCCGACATCTAAGATGTCGGCCAGCTCCAGGAGAGGATCACGATCCGGTGCTTTTCAGCACCGATTCGTGATCCGGCTCCCCAGGGGTTAATCACAACCACCGTTTGGAAGGGCAGGCTGTGCCCTTCCAAATGGTGCCTGGATTAACCCTCTGCCCCCCGGCGATCGGGAGGGAGAGAGGTCTGAAGGACCTCCCCCCTCCCTTTCAGGCGCTTCCTCTGCACATGCGGGGGGGCGCCTGAATTAGATGTCATCGCGCCGCCGCAATGACATCTAATTGCTCCGCCAGGGTCCCAGAATCCAAGATGTCAGCCCGCACCGGGGGGCGCAGCAATCCGCCGGAATCTGGCGGATTGCTGCCTCCTGTGCATGGACGCGCTCAGCGCGTCCATAGCACAGGAGAACCACTTGGCTGGACGCGCTCAGCGCGTCCATAGCAGCCAAGTGGTTAACTGGTGTTTGAAAAAAATCTAAAGCAATGTTATTTTTCACCTCGGGATTAAACATTCACAGGGTTATTCAGAGAGCGGTGAAAAGCAGGAGAATAACTGGAGAAGTGAAAATTCTAGGTCAAAATAGCCAAACCAGAAAAAGTCTCCCATTTAACTCACTTTCCAAATTGGCTATTTGGTCTAGATTGTTCTCTTCTCCTGCCAGTTCTCCTGGCTTTCATCTCTCTCTCGGGGTTGTTCAGCGAAAGGTGAAAACCAGGAGAATGGCAGGAAAAGAGAACAATCTGGACCAAATAGCCGATTTGGAAAGTGAGATAAGGCTAGGGTCAGACTAACACATTTTTCGCAGCGACCGTCTAAAAGTGCGTCCGAACGCATTGCCGTATTTTTTCACGGATTGCGCGAAAACGGTCATACAATGCGCATTTTTGTGCGTGATTTTTTACGGATCCAAACCAGGAAACTTTGGGTGTCTGGACGTTATGTTGGCCGGACATGAGCAGGGTCTGACGTCTCCAAATCATGCACACACGCCGCTAGTGCACTCTGTACGTCCGTACTAGCGGTTCTGCGTTCTCGAAAAAATGTGTTCATTTTCCACTTGCGTTGCGCAGCCGGACTTTCGTGTGACCGTACTTCGTGTATTGGCCGTCATTGCCCGTCATTTGCTGCTAGTGCGGCCGTGATTAAGTGCGCTTAAACACACGTTAAAAATTCGCTAGTCTGACCCTAGCCTAAATGGGAGAATTTTTCTGGTTTGGCTATTTTGACCTACAATTTTCCATTCTCCAGTCATTCTCCTGCTCTTCACCGATCTCTGAATAACCCTGACAGGGTTATTCAGAGAAAGGTTAAACTCAGGAGAATGACTGGAGAATGGAAAATTCTAGGTCAAAATAGCCAAACCAGAAAAATTCTCCCATTTATCTCACTTACCAAATTGGCTATTTGGTCTAGAATTTTCCATTCTCCAGTCATTCTCCTGCTTTTCACCGCCAAAAAATCTGTAAACTTTTTCTGCGTGTCCGAAAATGTCTCCTCTTTTCATACAGACTGCCGCCCCAAGCAGTTGTTTATGGATAGATTAAAGGAAAAGCATTTACTGTCATTTGAAATGTAATTTTTGGGTTTTTACATATTTCTATACATCCTAGAAATCCTCCACTTCACGGGCAGGTTATGGGGACCTCCTAGGCACGATACTTGAACGAATTTTTGGTTTTTATTTTTAACCCTTATTTCATGGAAAACTCACTGTCCCTTTAAAAACGTTTTTTTTTTACTTTTTGTCCTTGTTTCCTGTCCCCCAGGCACTACCCGGACCCCCATACACCTTTTATGGCAAATATGTAGCATATATGCCCTCTTGGAGGGCACTCTAAAAAAACGAATTTTCAGCCCCATTGACTTGCATGGGGGTTCGGGTTCGGACCCGAATAAATGGGAAGTTCGGGTTCGGGCCCGAACCGAACTCGGGGGGTGTTCGGCTCATCCCTAATGTCTATGCGTTCCAGACTTCAGGCTTTGATTGACTGCAAAGGATTTGCAACCAAGTATTAAGAAGGGAAAGTTTGATTCATGATTATTATTCTGTCCCATTACCTTTGGTCCCTTAACAAGTGGGAGGCACATCTGCAAACTGCTGTAAGTCCTACACCGTTCACCTGAGTTGGATGTACATACCCTCAAATTAAAGCTGACAGTCTGCAGTTAAAGCACATTGTGTTTGTTTCATTCCAACTCCATGGTGGTGGTGTATAGAGCCAAAGATGTTAGAATTGTGTTGATGTCCCAATATTTCTGGACCTGACTGTACATACACTCACTGGACACTTTATTAGGTACACCTGTTCAATTGCTTGTTAACACAAATTGCTAATCAGTCAATCAACTCAATGCATTTAAGTATCTAGACGTGGTGAAGACAATTTACTGAAGTTCAAACTGAACATCAGAATGGGGAAGAAAGGGGATTTAAGTGACTTCGAACGTGGCATGTTTTTTGGTGCCAGACTGGCTGGTCGAGTATTTCAAAAACTGCTGATCTACTGAGATTTTCACACACAACCATCTCTAGGGTTTACAGAGAATGGTCCGAAAAAGAGAAACTATCCAGTGAGCGACAGTTATGTGGAGGGAAATACCTTGTTGATATTAGAGGTCAGATGGGAATGGACAGACTGGTTCAAGATGATAGAAAGGCAACAGTAACACAAATAACCACTCGATACAACCAAGGTATGCAGAATACCATCTCTGAATGCACAACACATCCAACCTAGAAGCAGATGGGCTACAGCAGCAGAAGACCACATCGGGTGCCTGTCAGTAACTCCTGTCAGCTAAGAACAGGAATCTGAGGCTACAATTCGCACAGACTCACCAAAATTGGACGATAGAAGATTGGAAAAACCTTGCCTGGTCTGATGAGTCTCAATTTCAGCTGCGACATTAAGATGGTAGGGTCAGAATTTGGGGTAAACAACGTAAAAGCATCATTTCATGCTGCGTTCTATCAACAGTTCAGGTTGGTGGTGGTGGTGTAATGGTGTGGGGGATATTTTCTTGGCACACTTTGGGCTCCTTTTGCCAATTGAGCATCGTTTAAACACCATGGAGTACCTGAGTTTTGTTACGGACAATGTCCATCCCTTTATAACTACAGTGTACACATCTTCTGATGGCTACTTCCACCAGGATAATGCACCATGTCACAAAGCTCAAATAATCTCAAACTGGTTTCTTGAACATGACAAGGAGTTCGCTGTAGTCCAATGGTTCCCACAGTCACCAGATCTCAATCCAATAGAGCACCTTTGGGATGTGGCGGAACAGGAGATTTGCATCATGCAGCCTACAAATATGCAGCAACTGCATGATGCTATCATGTCAATATGGACCAAAATCTCTGAGGAATGTTTCCAACACCTTGTTGAATCTATGGCATGAAGAATTAAGGCAGTTCTGAAGGCAAAAGGGAGTGAAACCTGGTACTAGCAAGGTGTACCTAATAAAGTGGCCAGTGAGTGTATATATATTCGACAGGGAATCTCTGTCTCTAAAGAGATTTCTAATGATGCTAGAAGCCAAGATCTCAGTAAGTAAGCACTATCATCTATAATGACATTGTAAATAATGTTGCTTAATTAAGAAATTATTAAGATAATTGCTAGTTACATGTGTATAAAAATACTGGTTAGTGGTTTTTAAGCTTAATAATTTGAAACGCTTGAAAGGCAAAAAACATAAGATCCATTGGCACAGATTGGATAGCTTGCTCTAATTTAGTAATAACATGGAAACTTTTACAAATCATCAACGATGTTGATAGATTTTTCCAACTGTGCTTCACAGAGTCACCAAGGGGTAGTTTCTTACACTCTGTATAGTAAACCGTGGGCATTGGCAACATTAAGAACATAGTGGAACCTCTGTATTAGAAAAAAATGTTCTCTGGGGTAGTGACATACTACGAACTCACACGCTACTCACACAATTCATTTATTTATAAAGCCCTCTGTTCGCAGCAGCACTGTACAATTGCATGATGAACAGGAGACATAGATTACCTTGTTGCTGTTATATATAAAGGAATGTTTCTTAATTCACAAAGAACCTGAATCTGTAGACTGTCTCCAAACACATCCGCTATAATGGGACCATAAAAATTCCCAAAGTATCAAGTTATTAACTCAAATAATGTTTATATGAATTATTTATTAAACATACAGTACATTAACATGAATAAATATAAGAATATATGTAGTAGTATGTAGATAGCGATCAAAGGTTTTACAGTCACTTTAAAATTTCCTTGTTTTTGTAAGAAAAGCTGTTTTTTTTTCTCCACTAAAATAAAATCTAATTAACAGTTTCCTTTCCCAACATACTGTATGTATAGAAGATCTGCAGGTAGTTTTTAGAGAAGTAAAACTTAATGTTTGATAATGTACCAAGACAATAAAATTGATATGGATCACAAACAAAACCACAAAGAAATAATGTGTGTAGCTTTTTAGGGCTCGCTAAGGCGCTATCTTAAAAAAAGAAGGTTGTATTTGTTGACATAGTAGTTTCCTTCCTGGCAGCCTACGTAAGAGAGAATCTACCTGATGAGTAAGAGAAAAGTAGAAATACGAGCCTTCATGGGTTTTACTGCAATAGGACAGAAGGAATATTCAAAGGGTTGCACTTGAAAGCCTCATTGCGAGGCTAAGCAGAGTCCTGTAGGGGAACCGAGGGGGTTCCGATTTTTTTTTTAGAAAAGATTTTACCAGGAAGGATACATTGAGATTTCTCTTGTTTTCAAGTATGTCCTGGGTGGCGAGTATGTACCGTTAGGTGTCTTGCCCAAGGACACTTACTGGAGAGGTGCTCATTGGGATCGAACCCATGACTTCACAGGCTCTCTCCACGCAGAGCATTGATGTTACCGCTACTCCACCCAGCCGGCACATTGCCAGAGAGGTCAAGTGTTAACAGCGCTCATAAATCATAGATATCTCTTGACAAAAAACCTGAAGGGGAGATGGCAAATACAAACAATACTCAAATCAAAACTAGCATCCCATTCTCTGCTCTACGCGTTTCGCCGGTATGGAGTCCTCAGGAGCAATGTTAGAGCAATCTGCTAGGCATAGGTTTTTTTTCAATTAGTCTTTTGTGTTTTATGAAGAAACCTACCCAATATTATTATACCAGGACTGATTTTAAACATTTTTTTTAGAATCATAGGAGTATTTGGGTACTTATGAATTTATTCAAATAAAGAACCAAAGGAAAACTCTATACTTCAGTTAATGTGTTTTTTGTTGTGTTGTGTTTCTTGCTGTTAAATAGATAATTCTATCATTCAGCTAATGCTACTGTTATTTAACCCATTCACTGCTGAGCCATTTCGCCCCGTGTGCTGACTGAGCTCATTTTGACCGTTTTGTGCTCATCATGTTTAAATGCGGTTTGAAGTATTTTTGTTATTACAGGACATAGACAATTTATATATCCTTATTTTCAGTAGACTCAGCAAATTCAAAATATATCATTATTATATGTATCTGTTATGTCTTGTCAGAATGCTATAAAAAAATTACAATTTCCATTCAGATTTCAATCATTTACAGCTTGGACAAATATGGTTTTCACATTTTATCATCCAAACCTTTGTGTATATATTCTATGGGGCACTCTTGTTAAAAATAATTAGAAATTGGAACCTGCTGCTGCATTTTTCTAAGAAAATACCCAATTTTAACTAAAACTGAAAAAAACAAAAATGTTTTGCTTGTATTTTGCCTCATTGTGTTTTATAAATAATATGACTGTATAAAACGAATGACCTTGCTCGCGGCTTGGTAATTGAAAAGGTAAGCAACAGCAGTGGTATTGCTCATTTTATAAGTCACAAATGGACAATGTTATTGCTTTGGGACAATAAATAAATAAAAATTATGATAAGTTTGTGTGTTTTTTTTACGTACATGTCATTTTACATGGTCATGTTAGGTATAATTAAAAAGGCCAGACTCTGAACTGTCCAGTGACACCTAACATGACTTTGTGGGGTGTAAAGAATGGATATTTATTTATTTATTTGCAAAGGGTTTTACCAGGAAGGATACATTGAGATTTCTCTCGTTTTCAAGTACGTCCTGGGTTCAAGAACCATTGAGTTGTTACAGAAATACAAAGTAATAAAATGGATATACAGTGGTCCAAAGGACCCCCTCACCTCGCAGCAGTGAAGCGGCTTGTGTTTTAAAGTATTTTACCAGGAGGGATACATTGAGATTTCTCTTGTTTTCAAGTATGTCCTGGGTTCAAGAACATTGAATTCTTACAGTTGTTACAGAAATACAGAGAAATAAAATGCAAGATATTAAAAAAAACAACACAAATATACAGATTAACAGAACATAAATATGTAAGAAATATATTCACATACAGGGTTATTCAGAGAGCGTGAAAAGCAGGAGAATGACTGGAGAATGAAAAATTCTAGGTCAAAATAGCCAAACCAGAAATATTCTCCCTTTCATCTCACTTTCCAAATTTGCTATTTTGACCTAGAATTTTTCATTCTCCAGTCATTCTCCTGCTTTTCACGCTCTCTGAATAACCCTGTATATGTTACATGTTCACAGGTGCATGGAACAATATGTAATAACGCTTTGCGCCATCATCTCTGCATTTGGTCCTGGAATAGGAAATGAGAAGGTGAGTTAGAGCAGCTGGATTGTTTGCTTTATAAGTAAAAGCACATTATGCTACCACCTTAGAACAGAGAAAAAAAAATGTAAATTCTGCATTTTTTTCTTTTTTCTATTTTTACACATTATGGGCCCTATTACAAACTTCGCATTAAACCGCTCTCGCAACGCGTGAAGTTGTGCGACAAGCGTTAAACTTTAATGCGCGGAAATCAATGCTGGATTGACAATCCTCACGCATTTTTTTCATCCGTCGAACAATAATGCGCGTTAAACAGACACGCACAAATGTGCGCGCAGTAACGTTGCGCGCAGAAATCAGTGTGCGGACTGTTTTTTTCACGCGATTCAGCCAATCAGAATTAAGAACCACAATTATCTCACGTTAAGTTTTTGCACCTATCAAAGTCAGTCTGAGCATATATGCTGCAGCAATAATAAATGCACACACAACTTCTCAAATTTATTGGTTTGGTATGAGTAGAATGTGTAACTATACTTTGCAGTGTATTTTTTTTTGGGCTGATGTATTTGGTTTCAGCCAGGTTGCTAGAATTTGCCATTAACACCAGCTTTTAGGAGTTGCTAAAATTATGCGCGCAACGTCTATGCGTTAATTCCTGCGCATAGATTGTAATACCATCCGCGTACCAGCGCACAAACACATTTGCACTCACAATCTTAAGTATAGGATACGTGCAGTAAAGTACGCTACCGCAGGGTTTGCGCAGGTTCACCCGCGGTAGACGATTACATTCGTTTGTTGCGCTGACAATGTAATACGACGTTCAGCGAAAAGGGTTTTACCCCTCGCGCTAATGTTTTTTTGCGCCGGCGCAAACGTTTGCGCGAAGATTGTAATAGGGTCCTAGGTGTTCATATATGGTATCATTGGAAAGGCCAGACTCTGACCTTTCCAATGGTCACTTGATCTTGTACAGTGTAAAAATCATAGATGAAGGGTTCCAAAGGGCCTCCTTCGACCCTTGCAGCAGTATGGCTATTTAGGTTTTCGATGAATGCATAATAGCGCATTATGCCATCGCCTTCAAACTTGCGGGCATCGTGAGAAATGAGAAGGTGTCACGAGGGCACCTGGCTGAAGCCAAGATGGGCCCTTTATACTGGGTGTTGTTAAGCCCTTTTGGCAGGTTTGCTGCTGGCTGCATAGATACAGGCACAGCACACAGAATAACACAGATCCTGGACAATGATGACAGAACTAGGATACCACACAGACACACACACGAGGAAACCCTGATCTGGGGCAAGGTCCTTATACTGACCTTTTAATTCTATACAGGATACAGGGCAAGGAATACATAACACAACAACAGGGATTAACAAGAGACAACAAGGCGATATGCCCAGCAGCAACAGAACCCTGAACTAGGATGAGGTCCTTATGCTAGTCTCTAACACTGACTGATAATATGCTGCTAGGTAAACACACAGAGACAAGAGAACATAACACAAGGAAATCATTGACACAAAATATAAACAGGGATAAACAAGAGAGTAGTCCGGGAATGCAAGAGGGTCAAAAATACCAGAGCAGAGTGTCAGCCCTATGCCAAGGATCAAGAGCCAGGAGAGGAGGCCAGACAAGCAGAGCCTGGTAGACAGGGTACAGGGAGCAGACAAGAGAATAGTCAAACCAAGCCAAAATTATACACAGAATAACAATGAATAGCAGACAGGGATAATCCAAATAATGTGGTCAAATACCAGACCAAGATCATTCACAGAGTAAAACAGAACATATAAAGCAATAGCAGACACTCAGGAAACAATGACTCATGCAGGAGCCGAGAGCTAATGCACTGCTAGCCATATTTATGGGAACCAGGGCAGGCCATGTGACCTCAGGCCAAATCAGCCACAGGGAAGTCCAGGGGTGGAGGGCTTGGACTGGCTAGCCCAGAACACCACAAGAGCTGGCCCAGATCGCAATACCACCAGAGGGCCTGGCTGATATGTGGAAACGTGACAGAAGGTGAGATAGTGCAGCATCATTGTTTATGTTATAATTGAAAAGTGAATAATAGTACTGCATTAGGATAAAATATATATATATATATTTTTACTATTTTTACATACAACCTGCTCGTATCTCTACCATTATTAAAGTGAGAAACACATTATTAGCTCCCTGCCCAGCTGAGGGGGGGGGGGGGTCCGTTTCAAATGTTATGTCAGATCTACGTCGAGCTGCCGGGCTGTGACGATGCGCTGAGCATGTCCTCCGCAATCATGTGGGAAAGCGGAGGTCGCACTCAACGCATTGTCCGCAGTTAAGAATTTAAAGGAAATTTAAATAGAGGTCATGGAGTCACTGACTAGCTAGATTGACAGGTCTATACACTAAAAGTGAAACTCAGAATGGGTGGAGAAGTGAAAATTCTAGGTCAAAATAGCCAAACCAGAAAATTCTCCCATTCAGCTCACTTTCCAAGTCGGCTATTTGGTCTATATTGTTCTTTTCTCCTGCCAGTTCTCCTGAGTTTCACCATTAGTGAATAGACCTGTTAGAATATAGCAGCAAAGTTTTGTACTGCTAAAGATTCTAGGATTGAGAGCGCGCAAGATAATGCATATGTGTGTAATTATACCTATGATGGTAATGTAAGTATAGTTATATATGTGAATGTGATGATTGTGTGCTGCAGAATATATTGGCACTTGCAGTTTATAAATAATTGTAACTGTTTTTCCATTGTAAGCTTGTTTGAGCAGGGCCTTTTTTTCTATCATTCTTCCTGTGTCATACATGTTAATTCTACATTTTGTTTTACGCTATCTATTGTACAGCGCTGCAGAATATATTTGGCGCTTAATAAATAATTGTAACTGTAGTGTGTGTAATTATACCTGTGAAATGTAATCCGTGGCTGTCTAACTATAAGTGTGAGCTTGTTTTATGTGTCTACATGTATCTGTACCAAACCAATGGAAGGCTATCCATCCAGTCTCAGTTCAGCCACTTCCTTTAAAGAAACAATCATGCACTTATAAATTTTTCTCCAGGTGTCTAAGGGTGTCAGCTGGACCCTGTTTATCGTTGGTGAGCTGTGTACAGGGAGCCTGGCCAGGCCATCAGTAACAACTCTATGCAAACGGGTCCGAGAAATGAAAATAAAGCCTGCGCTTCTGTATGCTTGGGGTCTGAACTTTTTTGGCAAGCCTTGCTTTAGTTCCTCTTAAGGTGCTACTTAAAAGTTGCTCCTTGTTTGATTTGGAAGCAACTTCACATAACAAGGCCTATGTGAGATACGTGTAGCAAGGAAACCAGATGTGTGCAGGTGTGCTGCTTTTATATTTTAAGTTCTACCGGAGGAACACTTCCTTTGCCCATTTCTAAGGGGTTTCTCTTTTTCAGAAGTATGTTTATATAATTTGATTTTTTTTTCTGAGAAGGGGGAAAAAAGTACTGTAAAAATAGCCAAGGCTACATTTGCATGATTTTGAACTTTATTTAAAATCCAATTATTTTAATTAAATGAAGGAAATATGCAAGCACCTGTCTAAATTGTAAAGACATTTTATATTCATTTTTCAGATCGGGCAGACTAGAACGTTAGGATAACATTATGATAGCATCTTAAACCGAACAACAAACCCTAAATTGCAAAGTACATAAACATTTCATACTACATGGACAGGCTGAACTCAGACAACATATTTAATGAAGTAGATTTTTGCCTTTTTAAGAGCCTTGTTAGTGTTATAATCCCTATACTTATGGGATATCCTAAAAATCAAGAGAAGCTACATAACCTATTTAAGGTTTTTTATTTTTCAATTACAAAGAAAAGTACGAAAATTAATCACTAATGCGTTTAAGTATTTTTCAACTATTGTCTTCATTTATTCATACTTCTTGCTGATAATTCGTAAACACTGTCACAAAAAGAACCTGGTCCTGTTCTGTCCTAGCTGGTGACAGGTAGCCGCCAAGTGAAAAAAAATTGTGAATGCCAATAACCTCTGCACAGTGCTTCCCAAGAAATGTCCTCAGGACCCACTAACCAGGTTTTAAGGATTCCCTTGGGGAAATGCAGACTGAATCCTGCAATCAATGATCAGTAAATCATATCACCTGTGCTGTGCTTCAGATATCTTTAAAAACCTGTCCTGTAAGTGGGTACTGAGGACAGGTTTGGGAGATACTGCCTTAGTGGCAGTGGTGTCACTAGGGGGGCGGGGGTGCGGCCCGCACTGGGTGACACCACCCCCTAGGGAAGGATACATTGAGAATTCTCTCATTTTAAAGTACGTCCTGGGTAGGCAACGCCTAGGCTGGCACTTTTCAGGAGGTGGCAAAAAAAACACCACAAAGAGGATATTAACAGAGCACCGAAATGACGCAGACATTTCAGTGTTCTGTTGTTCCCCTCACTTTGGGGAATCAAATTTCCCCGGTGAATTCACCACAGGGTCCCTGAAGTGCAGGGAATCAGCCACCGAATGCTGCCGCAAACCCGTCGCCTGCTGTTTTAAAAAGAACTACTGAACGAAAATGTCTGGAATTAACATATAAGGTCCTATGAATGATAATAAAAAGGTCTGTTACAGAAAAAAAAGGAAAAATTGCTATTAGAGGAAAAAAAAAAATTTTTTTTTTAAAAATGCCTAAAAGATACAAAAAAAATAAAATCTATAAATAAAGAGATTTTTTACTATGGATTAAAGGAATAAACGGTTTATTAGATATTGGATAAAAACAGGAATATTTTTAACATTTAAACCTATGATGTTCGTTCGCCCTGAATAAACATGCCAAATGAAAACACCGGACATCAGGATATTTCTCTGCTGTTCGGTGTCTCTGAACAGATTAACCATTACTTCTCTATGGGGACGTTCACTGCCTTCGTACTTTCTGTCAGTTTGCCAAAATATGTATATGAGCATA
Source organism: Leptobrachium leishanense (assembly GCA_009667805.1). NCBI lineage: Eukaryota > Metazoa > Chordata > Amphibia > Anura > Megophryidae > Leptobrachium > Leptobrachium leishanense. The sequence continues at coordinate 345,800,145 of CM019063.1, forward strand.
TCACAGAGCTCCACAGCAATAAACCTCACAGTAATGTGCGCCGTGTATTATGAGCATTCAGTGTTATATGGGAGTACTGACTTATGAGTAAAATGAGTAAAAGTAGTTAAAAAAACACCGTAAAACTCGAGGGGGGGGGGGTGACACCATAAGTTACCGTACCGGGTGACACCAACCCTAGTGACGCCACTGCTTAGCGGCTCCCTGTTACTGGCTCTTTTACGACTGAACTCAACTGCTTTATTAGCGGCTTGAGTAGTGCTAGTTGAGAGCTGCTTTACAGGAGACTAGGGTCATATTTAATGCTTGTTTTATGATTAAGGTTAGGGCTAGGCTTAGGGTTAATGTTTCTTTTTTTAGGTTTGTTTTTCCTTACTTTTCCAATTAAATCTGAATAGATCGGATTTAATTTAGATCTGGAAAATTATAAATGGAAAGAATCAATTTGAATATTGTGATTCAGAAACCGATTTGGTTCAGAAATCGGCAATTCAGAATTCGTATCCCTCTGATTTGCCATATTACCGGTAATTCACCCCAATTCCAAATCGGTTGAACCAAATCGCACATGTCTGAAATCGACTCCTAATTGACAACTTTCAGGGCAGAGTTAAGCCATTCACTTTGAAGCACTGTTGTCATAGCCAGCAACAGCTGGGGCCAAAGAAAACAGGAAATACTCCTGCTGCCATGACTACTTAAATTGGGTTACATAGTCATGGTGTCTAAAGTGTCCCTTCAATGAGAAAGCTGATGATTAGGGTGAAACCAAGGCAAAGCTACAATGGCAAAAGCCCTTTGGTCAATAAGACACATTAAATGGAGGAACAAGTTACTCTTCAGTGGTTAATTTTCCAATTAAAGTATACAAAGCATGCATACCTATTTGGCCCATCTATGTTCTTGTCCTTTTTGAAGTCCAATGAGAATAATTATTAGGTATTACACCTTAACGAAAGAGCTGTATTATAGGTGAAATAGCAGTGTATTTACGAGTCCATAAAATAGTGATCCATATGTCCTGAAGGAGCTTCTTGCCAACACCTCTCTTCTATATTATACAGTGCATGTATCTGCATATAGAGGACTTTTAGGGGTAATTCCTCCCAATGCTTATCATATTTATTGTACATATGCATGAAAACATTTAATGCATTCCAGATTTTTGAGCAGTGATGCTAGAGATATGAAAGATTTCCATTTTAGCTTCATATAATAATGTATATTGACTTTTATTTTTTTATATTTCTAATACATCTGTGCTTGTTTTGCAAATCTTATATTGATTTTCCGGTTTAACTTTCCATGCTCTCTCATGCTCCAAGATACTTGAATTAATTTGTAAGACTAGCTTGCCATTGATCATTAAGCTAAAATTTTCCCTTTGCCTCACTTTGATCTATGCTAAACTGTTTTTCTTACTATGTGCACATCAGGTTAGTAAAAGAGGAGTATGCTCACAATTTTAAAACTTTTATTATGATTGAAATATATACATTGTCCTAGTCTTTTTAAAAGGACACTCCGAGCACAGACATCTTTTAGTGTATTACAGAAAATGCATTGAGTGTTTGGAAAGCCTTTGTAAGGAGATCTTTTTTTAAATGGTTATTCACTAACCCCTGTTTTTTCTTCAAAAGAATGGTGGTTTCACTTTGGCAAAATTCAGGGAACTATGATAAATTGAGATTGGTGAAACTACAGTGAATTCTCTATTTAGGGATTCTCTACTGTAGAACCTTTCATCATTCTTTACTGCCAAAGCTGTTCAGTTTAGATTTCACTGTAGTTTCCATTTCCACTGTGGTATCTCAATCAAAGATGTATAGTGTTGGTTTTACTGTTGATTCTATCAGAGTTCAATGGAGATCTCACTACTTTAGAATCACTGAAGCATATTAGTGTGTCACAAGCAACAGTGGAATAATTCTGTATGGCTAATAGCCATAGTTTACTCATTTAATCTCCCGATTTGACTATTGCAATAATCTCTTATCTGGCCTCCCTCTGTCCCGCCTCTCCCCCCTACAATCCATCCTGAACGCCTCCACCAGGCTAATTCACCTCACCCGCCGCTCTGTCTCTGCCGCTCCCCTCTGCGAGTCCCTTCACTGGCTCCCTATCCACTGCAGAATTAAGTTCAAAATCCTTATCCTTACCTACAAAACCCTCACTAACTCAGCTCCCCACTACCTGTCCTCACTAATCACCAAATACACCCCAGCCCGCTCCCTAAGGTCAAACAGTGACCTGCGCCTAGCTTCTCCCCGCATCACCTCTTCCCATGATAGACTGCAGGATTTCTCACGCGCAGCCCCCACTCTCTGGAACGCTCTCCCTCGTACTGTCAGACTTTCCCCTAACTTCTCTTCCTTCAAACGCTCCTTTAAAACATTCCTATTTAGGGAAGCCTACCACCCAACTCACTGACGCAACCATCAATCACTCTCACCTATCAGTCCTCTCCTTCTGTTTCCAACCCTCCCAGATTGTGAGTTCCTACGGGAATAGGGCCCTCATCTCCTCCTGTACTGTTTGTCAAATGTTGTTCAATGTATTCTAACCCTGTCTATACTGTGCCTATTGTACAGCGCTGCGGAATATGCTGGCGCTTTATAAATAAAAAAATAATAATAATAATTTTACAGAAGAATAATGGTGGTACCTTTGTTTAGCATTGTACACATCAATTTTGCTTGTTGAATTTTCCTTCTCTGAATAGATGACGTTCCCTAGTAGTAGTAGTAGATGCTCTTAAGTAAGTGAGTCAGGGATCTAAATAGATGCAGAAGTGCACCATTGGTTGGTGTCACTTTTGAGCGCAAGAATATGCGGGAACAGAGTGGGCTGCCAGGATCATGAGGAGGACACACAGCAAAATGACGCATCGAGTTGCCATCATTAATAGCAATAGACAGTGTCAATGAGCTTCTGGCGCAGAATGGCTACCATGAATGGGGAGGGGTGTGACTGAGAAAAGACACATGGAAATGAATGGCACTGAACAGCAGCGCACACAGTAGGATTTCGTGAAAAGATTAAATGGATTTAGGATTGACGAATTCACGTTTTATTTGATGGAAATGGAAAAAAGAGGTATGAAAAAATAAGGAGGTTTTACCTCATAGAATGCATACATTGGACAAAACTAAGAATATATAGGCTTCTAAGGAAACATTAAAAGCCCCAAAATAAAACTCATTGTTACCAAGCAAGAGTTTCTGAAGGATTTTCTTGCAACCGCCACTGATCCTTAAATGTCTGAAGATTTTGTATAGGTAAATTATATCAGATTAAAACATGGATCTCACAATAAGTAACTACAACATTCATGTGAAGTTTTCTTTTGTATTCAGTTTATTTGAAGAGCTATTCATGAAAAAGCAATTACAAGTGGGACAAACAAACTACACACAAACCTAAGCTTTACATTTAACACTTGACCCTGTGTTCAAATTACCTGAGGCCGAGAAGCGCCATCGACCAGTGTTTCTTCAGAAATAACGCAATTTCCATTACATTGTGCAACTTTATTTTGTTTAGAATTAGTATTTTTTTATTACTATTTTTTATTTCTCCACTTCTCTCCCTAATCACCCTTACTAAGCCCAAAAAAATCTGGTCCATTTCATGCAATCCCTCTGACCACCAGTTTCACCTTCCCTCTGCTCCCATTTGTTTCTGTTACCCTAGTCCCTTAGAGTGTAAGCTCATGGGATGTCTGCCTGAGCTTTTTGTTTAAAGTGATATATAACCTGGACAGTTATCTGATGTCCAGGGTTATTTCCTCTAGTATCATGTAAGTCTGCTGTTTGTGCATCCCCATTGTAAAGCGCTATGTAATTTGTTGGCGCTGTATAAGTACTTGTAACTGTAACTTTGTATTTCTGTAACCACTCAATGTTCTTGAACCCAGGACATACTTGAAAACGAGAGAAATCTCAATGTATCCTTCCTGGTAAAATCCTTTATAAATAAATAAATAAATAAATAAATTTGTACTTGAATGAAAAGTAGCAGATATTGCATCTATATTTTTGATGCATGCACATGACAATTTAAGGATAAAGTATTAATCAACTTATCTGATGGCGATGTTAACACGTAGAGGTGAAAGCTGAGAAATCCATCTGAGTTATTTGAAATGTCTAATTAAGGATTACCCTTTTAAGAGGTATTGAGGAAGAACATTAAAGATAAAACAACAGTGAAGAGACTATGAGAGTATTATAGAAGTATGTGACTTTCATCCTTATTGCCCTACCTATAAATGTTTTAATCTTGTGAGAGCAAAGGGAGTGTTTGATCTACAGTTTGTCTCTAAAATGTTGAAACCACAAATAATTATGACAATATAAACCATCAATTATCTCCATTGCTATGAACTCAACTAGGGTTTTTCATCACATTTTTATTATGTTAACCTTACTTGTATTCTCCTAACACCTAATTTCTCGTATTGCATAAGCAATAAACAATAAATATATCCAGAAACCAAAAATAAATTACAGTACTCTATATAATTATGATGTGTAATTGTTTCAACGTATGTAGGCCCTGTTTTCTACTGGGCATTGAAAGAGTTCAGAAAACATATCCTTGCTGGTCATTTATTCAAACAAATGGTATCAGAATTGGAAATCTGTAGACACAGTTGCAGCGGTCTGCTTTTGAATATTCATTTGAAAGAATACAATGCATGTTTATGTGCTTTATACAAGATCCAGGTACCGGGGAAAAAATAGGTAAATCTTATATCCCTATTTCGCAGCAGCCCTCGGCCACTGGAGTCCACCAGATATTTATCCGTATTTCCCAGTGGACATCTGGGCTTGTGTCACATCCCAATTCATGGGCATCTATTGTTACTCAACATTGTATCACTTTCAACAGGGCCAGACCCTGTGCACAAATATATGGAAGGGGACTAAGGAGGTATAGACTATATCTGCATTACTGGGAACCCCCTCATTGTACCAGTTTAAACTGCTGTTCTAAAAGAAAGTCGAGGGATTGGTTAAGAAAGGTATTATTATCACTAAAATAATTTAATTGCAAATATATGACTTAATTGTAAAAAAGTATTTTCTTTACATATTTCCTTCTAATGAAACATAATCCTAAATATGAAAGATTAACATAAAAGCATCTGCCTTTTCATTCTACCTGTAATAATCAATATACATTTAATAGAATGTGTTTTTAGCATTTTTTAATTCACCCTAATCTCCAGGCACCTCCTTAATTCACCATGATTTGATTATACAATAAAGTGAATAATCCTGTGTATATTTTGTATAATTAGCCCAGGGTATGTCATTAAAGAGAGTAAACATCATTCTGTAAATTTGAAATAGTGTAATTAAATCTGCAGCTCAGAATACATATATCTTTACTGAATCACTTTATGAAGCCACAATGTTATTTAAAGACAAACAGAAGTGAAATTATTGTGCAGACAATATGTCTAGGTTGAATGTTTAAAGTTACAATGGCATTAAATAATAATTAAATCTAGGGCATACATACATATGACTTATAAAATGACAGCCAGAAATATGCCTGCAGTAAAAGTATGGATGTGTTTAGTGATGAAACATACATATTAAAAGAATAAAACATGTACAGGTTGAGTGCCCCTTTATTTGAAATTCTGAAAACGGTAATGCTCCAAAATTTTAAATCATTCTGAGCACCACCATGACACCAGAAGTTCCACACCTCACATTGTGTGACTGGGGACAAATTGCGTAAAGAAAATGATTTAAAATTACCTTCAGGCTATGGGCCCTATCACCTGGTGATAAGCTTAGTGTCGGCATATTTTTGCAAAAGCACCAGGTTAATTCAGTCTGACCAACAGATTGTTTGACTCACGCTAGAAAAGGGAAAAATCACTAAGCATGTCACTATTTGCAAATTGTACCACAAGCTTACTGTACTTACCACGTCCTATACTTATCATGGGGAGCGCTAGAGATCTCTCTCTAGTGCTATTGTAACCAACAGATCACTTGGTGCCTGCGTAATTTCTGGAGCGACGCTAATCACAAAATATTACCTGCTGCTCAACCGTGGTCTTAACTCCAAAGAAACACAAGAAACAGGTCCTAGCCAAAAATTAACAGGCAATTAATAGACAATTAACAGGCAATTGAATGGAATGCAGCACAGGTGTTCTCTTGGCCCCATACACCACAGTAATGGATCTGGTCAGCAATGTCATTGCTGTTGCAGTAGGCTCTATTATGATATATTTGTATCCTTTATTGACATATACAGTTGCAAGAAAAAGTATGTGAACCCTTTGGGATTACGTGGAGTTTTGCATGAATTGGTCATAAAATGTGCTCTGATCTTCATCTAAGTCACAACAATTTGAAAAACACAGTCTGCTTAAAATAATACAGCACAAACATTATATGTTTTCATGTGTTTATTGAACATAACATGTAAACATTCACAGTGCAGGGTGGGAAAGGTATGTGAACCCCTAGCCTAATGACTTCTCCAAGAGCTAATTGGAGCCAGGAGTGAGCCAATCTTGAGTCCAATCAGTGTGATATTATTGGATGTGTTGCTGAAAGCTGTCCTGCCCTTTAAAAACACACACCAGTTTTGGGTTTACTGGTTTCAAGAAGCACTGTCTGATGTGAATCATGCCTCGCAGAAAACAGCTCTCAGAAGGCCTACGATCAAGAATTGTTGACTTGCATGAAGCTGGAAAGGGTTACAAAAGTATCTCCAAAAGCCTTGATGTTCATGTGTCCATGGCAAGACAGACTGTCTACAAATGGAGAAAGTTCAGTACTGTTGCTACTCTCCCTAGGCGTGGTCGTCCTGTAAAGATGACTGCAAGAGCATAGCGCAGAATGCTTAATGAGGTAAAGAAGAATCCTAGAGTGTCAGCTAAAGACTTACAGAAATCTCTGGCACATGCTAACATTTTTGTTGACACATCTACAATAAGGAACACATTAAACAAGAATGGAGTACTTGGGAGGACACCACGGAGGAAGCCATTGCTGTGCAAAAAGAATATTGCAGCACTTTTGAAGTTTGCAAAAGAGCACCTGGATGTTCCACAGCACTACTGGCAAAATATTCTGTGGACAGATGAAACCAAAATTGAGTTGTTTGTAAAAAACACACAACACTATGTGTGGAGAAAAAAAGGCACAGCACACCAACATCAAAACCTCATCCCCACTGTAAAACATGGAGGAGGGAGCATCATGGTTTGGGGCTGCTTTGCTGCCTCAGGGCCTGGACGGATTGTTGTCATTGATGGAAAAATGAATTCCAGAGTTTATCAAGACATTTTGCAGGAAAACGTAAGACCATCTGTCCGCCAACTGAAGCTCCGCAGAGGATGGGTGAAGCAACAGGACAATGACCCAAAGCATACAAGTAATTCAACAAAAGAATGGCTTCAACAAAACAAAATACGCCTTCTAGAGTGGCCCAGTCAGAGTCCTGACCTCAACCCGATTGAAATGCTGTGGCATGACCTTAAGAGAGCGATTCACACCAGACATCCCAAGAATATTGCTACACTGAAACAGTTTTGTGAAGAGGAGTGGTCCAAAATTACTCCAGATCGTTGTGCAGGTCTGATCTGCAACTACAGGAAATGTTTGGTTGAGGTTATCGCTGTCAAAGGAGGGTCAACCAGTTATTAAGTCCAAAGGTTCACATACTTTTCCCACCCTGCACTGTGAATGTTTACATGTTCTGTTCAATAAAAACATGAAAACATATGTTTGTGTTGTATTATTTTAAGCAGACTGTGTTTTTCAAATAGTTGTGACTTAGATGAAGATCAGAGCACAATTTATGACCAATTCATGCAAAACTCCACGTAATCCCAAAGGGTTACACCTACTTTTTCTTGCAACTGTATCCTAATTCTAAGATATTGCCTAGTTTTAAACATTTTATGCTGGGGGTTATTCATAGTATGTAAGCAGTTGATTATTAGGGTGACCGTTTGGACCATGTTTGAAGGGACACATGAATAAGTCTTGCCCTGAAACATGTATTATTTATATGCTGCAGCAGGGAAATTATTTTCGCTCACCTGGCCTTCCTTTTGGATCTATTAAATACATTGTAATGATCATACATGCTGTTGGGTGACCTTTATCATGCAATGCCCATCAGCCTTAATTAATATATGTGTCCACATAAACATGGATAATACGGCCACCTTGGAGGATTTTAATAATGCCGGGGGGGGGGGTGAGGGCTCTTCGCTGGATGTGTTCATACTTATACAAGGTTCTATCCTGCACGCAACCGCATTAGCGCAGGGTCTCAGCTCAGGTCTTAGCATTTCCCTAGCGTGTGCTAAACGACCTTGGACACAGACTACCGCGGACAAGGTGATCTGTTGGTGGGTCGTCAGGCACTACCTTTTAGCAACTCGCATTACATTTTTCCGTTATACATATAGGGCCCTATCACCTGGTGGCTAAGTTGTATATGAAACATAAATTTGTTTCTTGTTTAGATTCAAGTCCCATCCAAAGGATAACTCATAATTAAATACTATTATTCCAAAATCTGAAAAGTTCCAAAAGCCAAAATACTTCTGTTCTCAAGCATTTTGAGTAAAGGATACACAATCTGTATATACTTTGATGTTTTACTTAAACATACAAGCACGCAAAAGAAAAAATAAGGAAAACAATATTTTCACCTGAATACAGGTCTGAATTAAAAGAACTTCAAAAAAATATTCAATATACCAGATATATAGTATCGTATATTTTATTCTTAAAATCTGTATAAATTTTAATTTTTTATACCAGATACGATGCATGTTTGGCATTTTAAGATCACATCTATATCTTTCTACAGTACACTATTAAAGTGCAGCTCCACCTTTCCGTACTGTGCCATCAAAGTTGCATTTAAAGGTAAACAGGATGTCATAATTACAGTTATTATAGGCTTTAGTCTAAAAACTGTGCTGCAACTAGTGATTTACTCGCAGAAGAATTGAAATGTGGTAAATGTCTGTTAACTATTCAGGCTTGCATCACGTTTGATGTGCTTATACGCATGCTTTGTTTAATGAACAGTAACAAAAACACACCAAATCGTTTCTTCAAAAAACAGGTCATGCCTTTATAAAATCTGAGTATGTTCATATATTAAAGTTGGCTTTGACCTCAAAACGCTTTAAATCCACACGATAAGGCACTGTTGATTTTCCTTTATAGTAAAATGTCCTATTTGCTGCAGAATATCGGACCATCTACATTCCCTCATATGTCCGACCTCCTTGAAACAAACTAAATTTCGATGATCAGGTACCATGTAATATGCCAACAAGGTTGAAGGTGCTGCATGGGAACAACACAACATCATGTGATGTTGAGTATAGCATCTTTCTACTTTCAACTTAGAACACCTTATAGGAGCTCCATTTTAATTTCTATGTGGGAGAAAGAGCTACAGGGCTCTCATTAATAGTGAGAAGTCCTTGAATAGCCTCAATTTATGTCCCCAGAAAAGTCTCACACATATAGTTTGAAAAAGCCTTTTAGGGTTCCAGGTTTCCCTTCATCATCAAGGCCAATGCATACTGCAAGCTGATGTGCTCCCTATATTCAAAAAAAGGTTTAAAATGTCTGCCTGGGAATTATAGACCTGTGAGTTTAACATCTGTTGCTGGAAAGGTATTTGAGGGGTTATTAAGGTATAATATTCAAAAATTCATTGGAATGCATAATGTAATTACCAGAAATCAGTATGTTTTTATGAAACCCAGATCATGTCTGTCATGTCCTGGGATCCTTGGTAAAATATTGATAACTATACTGTGCCACAGAATCTGTCTGTGATATATAAGAGTGGGGGCATGCCTGGTTAATTTATTCACTAGAGCATCAAGGATCAAAGCTCATTTGAACTGCGGTGTGAAAGCCTTTTGTAATCCAGAGAGCTTCAAAGTTCCTTTGAACTGAAGTGGGAAAGTCTTGTTCTGTGATCCACGTTCACACATCAGTAGGGGGGAACGGGGACACAGGCAAGTTGACACCATCAGTGGAGCCATAATGCAAATAAAAGAAGCAGCTGTTTTCTCTCAGAGTTCATCATAAAACATGATTATTGCATATAGGTATCTGGAGAAGACTTTCCTTTCTTTTAGTTATACAGTGGGAGGTCAAGGGGGCAGTCTGGACACTCCTCTGTGTCCATGAAATTTGAAGAGCCAGGAGACTTGGTATAAATGTAAGCTGCCCACTCTGCAATGTGCTTACTTTCAGGGGTCAATCTAATTGAAAATAACTGAAGTCTTTTCCAACCAGAGCCCCCTGGGCAGATCTTCTAGCTTCGTAAATATAGGGTCTAGGTTGTTTTTTCCTGTTTATTTTCTGTTTGTGAGTGTAAATAATCTTGTATTATCTTTTTATATTGTATATGCACTCTGACCAATTTTCCTTGTCATAATAAATATCCCTTTATTAAGCTCTGCCTTTGTCGAATATAAGAATCGCATTATCTGAAGAGATATTTTTCATAATAGCCTTGAGGCCTTGAGTTCCGGGACGGTCTACTAAACTGTTTTGCGGTTTTAATTGAACAGGGCATTCTGGTCACCTCCGTTTCATATTAGGTAGGACCTGTGGTGGCATTTAATTCAGGGAAGTGGGTAGCAATAAGAGGGAGTTATTTAGTCATTATTTTGGGTCTAGACCAAACAAATAGTGATTTTTAACCCTTCACCCACTTCGCCAAGTCACGTGTCCTTCTGGAGTGAGTATGCTACGTGACAATGTCAGACTAACCGAATTGCATTTTATGAAGAAGTAAGTAGAAATATAGATCAGGGGTCGCAGTGGTGGCTCGTCCATATGGGCACAAGAGGCAGCGCCCTACCATATTTTTTGGAGAATAAAAAAATATTAAAAATTTTAACTATATAATTAATTTTTTCTGCTGTTTATTATGTCATTTAACATGTGCTTGATTGATAAAATGGGTTAGGTCCCTTTAAGCAGTGTCATTGTCTCCTCAACAGTTGCCAGGCAGAGTAAAAAAAAAAAAAGATTATGTGACTACTTGTCTCTGACCAGAGTCCAGAAATTTGATAAGAGCTCTACACCAACCGAAGGTACTGTTAACAGCTTTCCTGCGGTGGGCTAATTGAGCTCTGCTGGGCAGTCACATAAACCTTCCATAAAAACACTGTTGAGTTTGGATAGATTTTTTTTTCCTGCTGCAAACAACTCCATAATGTCTGAAAATGCAACCAACATTTGCCTTAATGTTCTAAATACAAATAAAAAAATAAATAAGAAAATAAAAAAATAAATGTGCAGCAGTAAACAGGATTTCATTGGTTCATACAATGAAGTTTTGTATGCTTAAAGTTATTTAAAATAAAATGAGTGAAATCAGCGTTCATTTTTTACTTTTAGCAAATAATAATAAAATCACTTTTTTCCCTTTTACATTTTTATATTCTGAATAATGTTTTATGTATACATCTTGTGGTTAATATACCACATGTTGCATTATATTTGAAATCATTGAATTTATGGCCATTTTATTTGCTTTATTAATAGGACTATATCTATGAGGTTTATAATATTTATAGGTAGTAGTGCCATATAGACATATTACCAGGTCTTTTTTTCAGGGGGTACTCGGGGATACTCAGTACCGGCACCTCACCACTCAGTACCGGCACCTCACCACCAGCCAGCACTAACAGGAGAGAGCATGATACTCCTCCCTCCTCCTGCAGTGGCAGGCAGAGAATCGGAAGCGCTCGGCAGCTCATGTTGTTCCTGAATGCTTCCGATTGTCAGGAGTGTATGTAGGGACTGATAACCCCCCTCTCTCAGTAAGTGACAAGGGAGGGCTGCTCCCCCCTCTCTGCAGCCACTGAAACTTTGAACAGCATGGGGAGGGGGGGTGCAGCATGTTTACACACATCTGCCAGAGCTGCGGATTGTCAGGCAAGTGGTGTGATCAGAGGAGTTGGCACTGTAAGGCGGTAGTGAGTTTTATTGCTGTGGAGCTCATACACACTGCGCATTACTGTGAGTGTCATTGCTGTGGAGCTAATACACACTGTGCATAACTGAGTTTTATTGCTGTGGAGTTCATACATACTCGGCAAAACAGTTTCATAGCTGTGGTGCTCACAAATTCTAGGGGATTATCCACTCAGTGCCATCGTTGCAAAAAAGAACAGCTAACTGCCCTGCAATACAGATTTTTCTTGCAACAGAGGCACTTAGTGGATAACCCCCATAGGGTTACAACAATAGTTGTAGTTCATTTAAAGGAACACAGTATTAAAAAAAATGGTTCTCTTTTATACCTAGTGTCTTCCTTTAAGTGAGCTTCAACTATTGTTTATGAGGACAAGAAAATAGTAATAATAATCACTTTTTCCCCGGGCGTGAGAGTACCCTTACCTATTTTTCTAGAAAAAAAGCACTGCATATTACTATTCATGATTAAAAACATTCATGTTTCCAGTCTGACGCCCCAACAACTAGAAATGCCACCAGCCACCACTGAGTGGATGTGATTTACTTGGATTTTGCCAAAGCTTTTAACACAGTTCCCCACAAGAGGTTATTATTCAAATTAAGAAAAATTGCTCTAGATGAAAATTCTTGTTCTTGGATAGAACACTTGCTAAAAGATAGCGCACAGAGATTGGTCGTAAATGGTAAATTTTCAAGACGGACATCAGTGGTAACTATTTGTTTCCAGTCTCACTATGCTCCCAGGGACAAGAAGTGGCGGATAGGGCCACCGTTCTTGCCGCAGCATGAGAGGGGAGTATTGGATTTACTGGGGGGTGGGTTTTGGGGTGCTAAATGATTTTGTGGAATCATTTAGCGCCAGCTTTTAGGTGTAACTAAAATGTTGGCTTGCGTGTCCCTGCGTAAATTAGCACTAGGACTTTGTAATACCTTACTTATCTAACGATTTACAACTCTGCAATCACATTATTACCAAAAGAAAACACTGTCCAAATTCCTATTTATCCTGCTACTTTCCCTGGCAAACAATGTGGAAACTAACCCTGGTCCTATAGCTGACACAACCTTTAGTCTCCCCACTAAAAAAGGCCTCTCATTTGTGCACTGTAACATCCGCAGTTTACTCCCTAAACTGGATGAGCTTCAGGCTTGATGTTGCTATTACAAACCCAAAATCATTGTGCTCACAGAAACATGGTTAACCCCAAAAGTACAAGACTCTGCTATATCAATACAGGGGTATTCATGTTATAGAAAGGACAGAGCAAAGAGAGGAGGGGGAATTGTTATTTATGTTGAGGAGTCCATAAAGTTCACCCCTTTACAGAATTCTAGCTCCCCTGCCACCTTTGATTTCCTCTCTGGTTTAATTGAGATCCCATTCAGTAAATCAATCATTGTTGCTTGATTCTATCGCCCACCGAGCTCCCCAGTGCACTCCCTTTCTGACATAACTAATCCTTAATAACCTACTTGCACAAAACCAAAAAAGTGAACTGCTGGTCCTCGGCGATTTTAATACAGATTGTTAAATCCTAAAAACAAATAACACTGCCCACTGTTTAAAACTTTGCTGCTAACTCAATTAATTTCCTCCCCCACTCGCATTAATATGAAAAGCCCTAACCATACCTTGCTGGACTGGACTCTCTCCTCATCTCCTGATAAAATACAGGAGCCAGGCATTCTCGCTAATAGCTTTAGTGACCACTGTCTAGTGTACTGCGTGCGTAAAATAAAGGCCACCAAATCTCCCCCAAAGGTAATAACCACCAGGTCTTTCAAGAAATTTATTCTTGAATCCTTCCTAAGTGATCTCAAACAGCTCCCATGGTACAGACTAAACCTAATCCCAGACCTAGACTGTGCAATTGCATACTTTCAGTCTGAGCTCCTGCAAGTCTGGAATTCCCATGCCCCACTGCGTAAAGTGCGAGTAAGAGGGACCCATCTCCCCTGGGTTACAGCTGATCTTACACTAATGTACCAGCTTAGAGATTCACTGTGGTCAAATTTCAAGACTACTGGTTCCATGAACGATCACTATGAATACCGAAAATGCTGGAATGCATGAACAAAACAAACAAAAATGGCGAAAGCCCATTACTTCAATGAAAATCTAAACAATAACATATCAAACCCTAGAAACTTTTGGAAAACCATAAGTAACGTTCAAGCACCCCCTGTCCACTCCCAGACGGCTGCTGTCAAATAAACAACCAAACCCTGCAACACCCCCTAGATGTAGCAAATGCCTTTAATGATTATTTTCTTTGAGGTGCCACCACCCTGATTGCTAAGCTAGGAAATGACTTGCAATCAGAAAGGCCGCACGCAGGTCAGGCTCCTCCAACTATGCAAAGACCCTGTATCAGGCAGGAATTCAGTTTTAGACCAGTGCCTGTCAGTGTCGTTACTAAACTTCTCCGTAACCAAAAAATGAAATACCAGTCTGGACCTGATCAAATACCAGCAATGCTGCTGAAAATCAGTGCACCGGCAATTGCAAATCCTTTCTCAACCCTAATCAATGAATCACTGGTGACTGGATACTTACCCAAACTCTGGAAGACTGCGAGAGTGGTACCTATCCATAAAAGTGGCGACAGTACTTTGCTATCCAACTACTGTCCGATATCATTGCTCCCTGTAATGTCAAAAATTTGGGAAAAATGCGTCTATACACAATTACGTGATTATTATCAATATTGGAACTACTTAACCACAGATCAATCCGGCTTTTGTCCAAATCACTCAACTACAACCTCCCTTTTAAAAGTCTGCAATGATATCCAAGCTGGCATGGAACAAGGAAACCTAACTGGAGCCATCTTCCTTGATTTTGCCAAAGCCTTTGACACAGTAGACCATGTTAAAAAAACTTAAAGACTCTAGTATTGGTGATCGCATGCTAACCTGGTGTCAGGGTCTGTCACAGGAAGGCTGTGGTATCAGAACGGTGGGAACCCAGAAAGCGGAGTATACCAGATCGTAAGAGCTACTTACACAAAGGGTGAGATAGAACTGTACAACCCTGTTCGTGGTAGTGGCCGAGACGTCGGGTGTTGATAGGTATAGGTGTATAGGCATAGGATATTGGAGACTTGACACGGCGAGCAGTATGTGATATATGAAACACAGAAATGCAGGGATATGTTCATACAGGGTTGTAGTACTCACGGTAGGCGAGAGGTGGCTGTGGTATTGGGAGTACGTATAATACTGCGGTATGCTGTTGCTTTGAGGCGGATGAGGAGACTGGAGACACTGTGGTATGCGGAGGCTCTGAGGCAGAAGAGGAGACTGGAAATACTGTGGTATGCTGATGTTCGGAGGTAGACGAGGATACTGGAGATACTGTGGTATGCGGCGGTTCTGAGGCAGACGAGGAGACTGGAAGTACTGCGGTACGCTGATGTTCGGAGGTAGACGAGGATACTGGAGATACTGTGATATGCGGAGGTTCTGAGGCAGATGAGGAGACTGGAAGTACTGCAGTACGCTGATGTTCGGAGGTAGACGAGGATACTGGAGATACTGTGGTATGCGGAGGTTCTGAGGCAGACGAGGAGACTGGAGGTACTGCGGTATGGTGCAGAGAGGTAGCCAGACACCTTGGAACAAAATAACACAGTTCAGGTACTAGGTGCAAAACTCAATAATTGAGCAACTACTCACAGTTCTGTGGCTTTTTAAAGGTTCCCGCCCTTCCTCAGTATCTGGCGTCTGACGTCATCTCCTGGTGCCGAGGGCACCTAGCCTCTCTCTGGGGTCTTCGCCGGTATAACGCGCATGTGCGCGCAGGCCGTTGCCTAGCGATGAGACGCCGTTGGAAGAAGCCGCGGAAAGGTAGTTCGGCCGCTCGCGGCTTGCTAACGGCGGGACGGACGGCATCATGTTCGGGTCCGGCAGCGACCAGGCGGGACCAGGGGGCGATCCTGACACCTGGTTTCAATCATATGAATCTGATCGGTCGCAATATGTGTCCATTTCTGGCAGCTCCTCCCTCCCCCTCCCAGTCACTTGTGGTGTACCCCAAGGCTCAATATTCGGCCCCCTGCTATTTACAATATTCATAAATGATCTGCCTAACATCTGCAAAGCCTCAACTGTACACATGTACGCAGACGACACCGTAATCTATACCAGCAAACCAAATCTCCCACAGCTGGAGGTCGTGCTGCAAGAACAATTCACAGAGGTAGAAAAGTGGATCAAACACAACACACCTTTTTAAAATACTGACAAAACAAAACAGTAACGATGCTCTTTGGAACAGCACCTTAACTACATAAATTGCAAAATCCCCATCTATGTGTGGACAAAATCAAATGGCACGCTGACCACAGTCACTTCTCTCAAATATCTAGGTATGTGGTTAGACCCAAATCTATCCTTTGGCCCCCACATCGAAAAACTCTCATCTAAAATTTACCCCAAACTAGGTGCCCTGTACAGAAACAAATCCCGCCTGAACCCCACGGTAAGAAAGAAAATTGTACAACAAATGCTTATGCCGGCTATGATTACGGAGATGTAGTGTATGCAGCGGCCCCGCAAACACACCTTCAGAAACTTACCATATTGTATAACTCATGCTGCTGCTTTGCGCTACAATGTAACTACATGACCCACCATTGTGACATGTTAAAAGAGCTAAACTGGCCGTCGCTGGAGTCTAAACGTACCCTTCACCTTTCCAGCCTGGTGTTTAAGAGCTTTTCTGGGAAGCTGCCACCCTACCTGAATAGACTGCTTCCTCCAGCAGTTCCCTCATCCTATAATCTCCGATCCAGGACCAGCACCTTACTTGCAATACCACAATACAAAAAGAAAGTGGCTCGATCCTCATTTTCCTACAGAGCACCGCTGTTATGGAATAACCTCCCAGATGCCATCAAATCTTCCCCCAGTCTAAAGTCACTCAAGAGCTCCCTATTAACATACCTCAATACAGGAATGCACCTGTAAACATGTAACATAATGACTATTTCCCACATATTTATTTTCTGTTAATCTGTATATTTGTGTTTTTTTTAAATATCTTGCATTGTATTACTTTGTATTTCTGTAACAACTGTAACATTTTAATGTTCTTGAACCCAGGACGTACTTGAAAATGAGAGAAATCTCAATGTATCCTTCCTGGTAAAATCCTTTATAAATAAATAAATAAAATAAATAAATTAATGATTAGACTCCCAATGTTAAGTATAGGATGCAAACCAAAAAATATACACCGTAGATACTCAAGTATAGCGCAACCCGAATAGAACGCAATGGATAGAGATTTATTATGGAAATGAGAGAATGCTCAAGACTCGAATATATCACGAGGAACAAAATTTTACTGTACCGGTAAACAATTAAAATCCTTCCAGGTTCTCTTAACACAGTCAGGCTACCCCTCAGGCCATGATGTTCTGCTCTCGAATGATTGCAGTTGTTACTAAGTATGAAGCCGCCAGCCACCCGTCTTCTTTACTAGCGATTAGATGGCTGGCGGAGGCAAGCGAGGTTATTGATTGGCTTAAACCGAGCGTGCCCTCTGGCCGTGATGGATCCCACCTCTCCTGAATCCAGGAGTTCCTGAAGTGTTTGCAAGCATCAGGGAGCCCGCATTCACTTCAGCGAGACTACTGGAACTTCTGGGACTTGGTTCCAGAGCAAGGCAAGTTGTATTTTTCGTATTTTTTTACATGCAATGCAGATATCTCGAATATAACGCGACTCCTACAATTTTAAGGTAAATTTTTGTCACCAAAATCTAGAGGTATACTCGAGTATCTACAATACTCATAGCGTTACACTGCATGGAATAATAGAAAGCCCCTGCTAAAAATGTGCTCACAGAATAAAATAGTCATATAAGGTCATCAGAATAATACTCAGCTCCTACTTGTTCTCCGTAGGGTCGCCAAGGTCTCTGCTGGAATCCACTCCCAACACTACTGGACTACCTCAGGAACTCCTTTATATAGAGATTTTCATTCGCTGACTATACATGCAAAAAACTACCAATATAAATAATTATAATTTATTGCCACTTCATTTTTTTGATGTTGCTTTGTTTTTTACAAATCTTTGATATATTAAAACGTGCGTTGTTTGGAACAAAAAAAGGGGGGTCTTTTTTTTTGTTTACATTTTACATGGTCATGTTTGGTATAACTATAAAGGCCCCTACTCTCAATGCAGCAGTGCTTGTGTTTTAGATGAACCAATGCAATATAACTCATTGCACCATCACCTCCGCATTTGGTCCCGGCATAGGAAAGGTGAAGGTGAGTTAGTGCAATGACATTGTTGGCATTATGTGTTTTTACATAAAGCAAAAACAACTTAAAACAGAAAAAAGTAAAAAAATTTGTTTAACCCCTTAGTGACCGGGCGGTTTTACACGAATCCGTCCGTTCGTGACCGCTGCTGTTTTTACGTTTCTGCGCTCTTAGTGTTTACGTCAAATTTTCCTCTTACTCGTTTATTCAACCCACACATATTTTACACTGTTTTTCTCGTCACTAAATGGACTTTATAAAGATACCATTTTTTTCATCATTTCATATAATTTACTATAAAAAATATTGTGAAATATGACACAAAAATTGAAAAAACACCACTTTTTCGAACTTTGACCCCCAAAATTTCTTATGTATCAACAACCGTCAAAAAAAATTAATTCCTTAGTAGTTTCTAAATTTAGTACTGAGTTTAGCAATACCCAATGTTTACATATTCCTCGCTTTTTTCCTTATTTTATGCAACAATAAGTGCAAGTAGCACTTTGCCATTTCCAAAGAGTTTATTTTCAAAACTAGTGATAGTGACATTGTAACACTGATATCTGTCACTAATTCCTGAATAACCCTCCACATATACATATTTTTTTTAAAGTACACAAATCAAGGTATTAAACTTGGGGTATTTTGACTCTTTCCATGCAAACCATTTTACCACAAATCTATGCCAAAGTTTGAGAAAAAAAACAAATTGGTGATTTTTTTTTTTTGAACGCAATTTAAGAATACATGTACTGTGAACTTTAAGGTTTACTGCCAAAAAGCACCCCAAAATATGTTCAGCAACATCTTCTGAGTAAATTGATACCACCCAAGTATAGGTATGTCGGGTCATTTGGGGGCTAAAAGGCCTTATTTGGGGGGTGCGCATTTCAGTTTTCCAACTTGGAATTTTCACATTTCGTCATCATGCACCCATGTCCTATTTGGGACATTTTTGAAGCCGGCCAAAGTAATTTACACCCATCAAACCATATATTTTTAGAAAGGGCACACCCTGGGGTGCTTCAAAGAGTTGTATTTTAACACTTTCCATGCACTAGCTCTATGTCAAACTTTCAGGTAGTCACTTTTTGTGTTATTTTTTTCACATACATTGTACTTTAGGCATGAATTGTCAAATCCAGTTATGGGTTACTGCCAAAAAACACCCCAAAATATGTTCAGCAACATCTTCTGAGTAAATTGATACCACCCATGTATAGGTATGTCGGGTCATTTGGGGGCTAATAGGCCTTATTTGGGGGGTGCGCATTTCAGTTTTCCAACTTGGAATTTTCACATTTCGTCATCATGCACCCATGTCCTATTTGGGACATTTTTGAAGCCGGCCAAAGTAATTTACCCCCATCAAACCATATATTTTTAGAAAGGGCACACCCTAGGGTGCTTCAAAGAGTTGTATTTTAACACTTTCCATGCACTAGCTCTATGTCAAACTTTCAGGTAGTCACTTTTTGTGTTATTTTTTCACACACATTGTACTTTAGGCATGAATTGTCAAATCCAGTTATGGGTTACTGCCAAAAAACACCCCAAAATATGTTCAGCAACATCTACAGAGTAAATTGATACCACCCATGTATAGGTATGTCGGGTCATTTGGGGGCTAATAGGCCTTATTTGGGGGGTGCGCATTTCAGTTTTCCAACTTGGAATTTTCACATTTCGTCATCATGCACCCATGTCCTATTTGGGACATTTTTGAAGCCGGCCAAAGTAATTTACCCCCATCAAACCATATATTTTTAGAAAGGGCACACCCTAGGGTGCTTCAAAGAGTTGTATTTTAACACTTTCCATGCACTAGCTCTATGTCAAACTTTCAGGTAGTCACTTTTTGTGTTATTTTTTCACACACATTGTACTTTAGGCATGAATTGTCAAATCCAGTTATGGGTTACTGCCAAAAAACACCCCAAAATATGTTCAGCAACATCTTCTGAGTAAATTGATACCACCCATGTATAGGTATGTCGGGTCATTTGGGGGCTAATAGGCCTTATTTGGGGGGTGCGCATTTCAGTTTTCCAACTTGGAATTTTCACATTTCGTCATCATGCACCCATGTCCTATTTGGGACATTTTTGAAGCCGGCCAAAGTAATTTACCCCCATCAAACCATATATTTTTAGAAAGGGCACACCCTGGGGTGCTTCAAAGAGTTGTATTTTAACACTTTCCATGCACTAGCTCTATGTCAAACTTTCAGGTAGTCACTTTTTGTGTTATTTTTTCACACACATTGTACTTTAGGCATGAATTGTCAAATCCAGTTATGGGTTACTGCCAAAAAACACCCCAAAATATGTTCAGCAACATCTTCTGAGTAAATTGATACCACCCATGTATAGGTATGTCGGGTCATTTGGGGGCTAATAGGCCTTATTTGGGGGGTGCGCATTTCAGTTTTCCAACTTGGAATTTTCACATTTCGTCATCATGCACCCATGTCCTATTTGGGACATTTTTGAAGCCGGCCAAAGTAATTTACCCCCATCAAACCATATATTTTTAGAAAGGGCACACCCTGGGGTGCTTCAAAGAGTTGTATTTTAACACTTTCCATGCACTAGCTCTATGTCAAACTTTCAGGTAGTCACTTTTTGGGTTATTTTTTCACACACATTGTACTTTAGGCATGAATTGTCAAATCCAGTTCTGGGTTACTGCCAAAAAACACCCCAAAATATGTTCAGCAACATCTTCTGAGTAAATTGATACCACCATATATAGATTTGTTCTGTTGTTTTTGGGGTGCTACGCCAATCTTTGACATGTGCTTGTCAATTTTCTAATTTGACATACAGTATCTTCTTTGCTTATCTTCTTTTTAGGGGCCTTTTTACATACCCCAGTTTTATGAACGTGCATATATTTGGTAAGCTAACACCCCAAAGTATTGTAAATGGAGTGTTTTTATGCTATGGATGCATCCGTTTGCTCAAACAAATTGGATACAGTTTGGTGGTCATTTTTCATTTTCACACCCACATCAGTTTTGGACTGTGATTTAGGAGACACTGTTGTTTGTTACTGCATGAAAACTCTCCAGGTTGTTTTGTGCAAGATCTCCTGAGTACACCCATGCCCCCCATGCATAGGTTTGCCAGGATTTTGGGAAGGTTCAAATACAATTTTTATGACTTTGTCATTAGAGTTGAAATTGAGATTATTTCTTCAGCTAGGCCTATCTTTGGTTTTGGGTCTACCGCATACCCCAGTTTGAATTATTGCCAGAAAATTGTTTATATTTGTTATGTTGACACCCTAAGGTATTGCATATGGAGTGCTTTGATGCCATGGATGCAACGGTTTTAGCCCAAAACATTTGAGAAGGTGTGTGGCGGTAATTTTTAAATTTTCAGATTTTTACGCCCACAGTAGTTTTGGACTGTGATTTAGGAGACACTGTTGTTTGTTACTGCATGAAAACTCTCCAGGTTGTTTTCTGCAAGATCTCCTGAGTACACCCATGCCCCCCATGCATAGGTGTGCAAAGATTTTGGCAAAATACAGCACCAATTGTAGAACATAAAAATGTACGAATAAAATGTAAAAGTCTGGTGCCTGTCAAACTGGGGATGCTCTCTAGGGGGGCACAGGCTGTTGTCACTGAAGTGCATGAAACGCAAAATGTTTTCATACCTTCTACGTGACATTGATTGGGGGTAAATGGGGGTAGAGCAGATGGGGCTACTGCTCCAGTAGGAGCGAATTGAGGGCTTCTTTATGATGCCCTCAGCATAGTAAGTGCCCAGAATTTCAGAAATTCTGGCACATCTAGCGGGGTCCATTGCTGCCTTGCCAAGTAGGAGTCTGGCTTCGCAGCACAATGCTGATGGGCATACAGATTTGATTGGGCCACGATGTGGCCCAACAAATCATCCCCCATAAACACCTGCAAAAACTGTGTGGCGGTAAATCCTGCAACATCAATATTGATGCCAGGATTTGCCGTGAAAGGAGGGATATCTGGCCTCTGGCGATGAGGCACTACCCACTCCTCAGCTGGAGCTGTGCGTCTCCTGCTGGCAGGTGGTGACCCAGGATCTGCATCAGAAACATCACTAGATACATCAGCCAGCGTAGATAATGTATCTAGCGACGTCTCTGAGCAGTTAGCGGGGTCGAAATGAGGGTCTGAGTCTGACGCAGATGCCTCAGATTCTGACGCCAGGATGGCATATGCCTCCTCGGCGCTGTACACCCTCTCAGACATTATATATAATAGATTATAAAATTTTATAATTATTATATATATATAAGCGGATTGTTGGTTCTTAGAAGAACCGTTGGGTTTCACAAGAAAATACAAATAAACACCTAAATCTCTCCAAATCCCTCTAAACCTGCCTCAATTCTTCTAAATCTCCCTAAAATCTCTCTAAATCTGCCTCAATTTTTCTAATCTCACTAAATCTCACTAAAATCTCTAACCTGTCAAATCTGATCTCTCTCTCTCTCGCTCACCAAAACACAAGTGAGGAGAGGGAGGGAGAATCACAGAGGTCAGAGCCAATATTTACAAAATATTGACCTGACCTGACAAATTAGAAATTTTATTTTGATTTTTTCTAACTTCTGATTGGATGTTGCTAGCCTGCCTCTCTGATGAGGCAGGCTAGGAACATCCCACTCAGCCCCAAGATGACCCTGCCCTTAGAACCCTAACCCTAGCCCTAACCCTAGCCCTAGCCCTAGCCCTAACCCTACCCCTACCCCTAACCCTACCCCTAACCCTACCCCTACCCCTAACCCTAACCCTACCCCTAACCCTACCCCTAACCCTAACCCTACCCCTAACCCTACCCCTAACCCTACCCCTAACCCTACCCCTAACCCTACCCCTAACCCTAACCCTAACCCTAACCCTACCCCTAACCCTAACCCTAACCCTAACCCTAACCCTACCCCTAACCCTAACCCTAACCGTCAGTTTATTTTATTTATTTTTATTTTTTTTTCACTTTTTTTTTACACTTTTTTTTACTCTGCTGGGTGCCTTGATCCTCGAGGCACCCAGCAGAGCACCTGATCACTGATGTGATCGTTTTTGTACTGAGTGCCACGATACCTCGTGGCACTCAGTACTCCTGCCGCTACCGGAAGTGATCGTCGGGGGGAGCGATCACGGACGGACCGGCGGCAGGTAAGCATATTGCAAGGATGCCTCGATGTCGAGGCATCCTTGTAATATACTCAGAGCAGCTGGAAGCGATCCGATCGCTTCCAGCGCTCTCTAGAAGTGCCGGGCACCTCTCCGGTGAAACCGGATGTTGATCGCTCCCGGGGAGCGATCACATGGTGCCCCGGCACTTCTAACCGCCATTGCACGGCTGCCTGGACTCCCAGGCAGCCTGCAATGGCGTCTGAGCTGCTGGAAGCGATCCGATCGCTCCAGCGCTCAAAAACGGCAGGACGTACCATGTACATCAGCGGGTCTAAGAGAGACCCGCTGCAATGACGTACATGGTACGTCCTCGGTCCTTAAGGGGTTAATCTTCTTTAAAATATATATTTTTACACATTACACGGCCATGTTTGGTATGATAGGAAATGTCAGACTCTGATCTTTCCAATGACACCTCACTTGACCCTGTGTGGTGTATAAGTCAGAGATTCAGGGTTCCAAAGTCCCCATCTCTCCTCACTGCAGTGCCACAGTTTAGGTTGTTGGTGAAACAATGCATTGTGCAATCACCTCCACACTTGCTGGTGGTGTAGGAAATGAGGTGAGTTAGTGCAGTATCAATGTTCACTTTAGAATCATAAAGTGAACACAAGTGCTGCGATAGGGGAAAAAAAGAAAATTAATTATATTTTATATGTTATTTTATTTTTGCACAAAGTAAGTCATGATTGGTGACACTGGAAAGGTCATACTCTGGCCTTTCCAATTATACCTTATATGTCCTTCTAGTCTGTACGGCTCCAGAGATACAGGGGTCCAAATGATTGTAAATTGTAATTTGTTTTAACAGAGCAATTTGCCACCTTGTGGTAGGTGCCTGTAGGAACATGTCTACTCTGCCAAATTATAAATCCAACCTTGATTGCATATAGAGCTTTACAAAACACCATACTTTAGCAATGAAGTTACAAGATCATACATTGCACAAGCCTGTATAATACCCATTTTGATAAGAATTAAGTAATATATGATAGAGAGATGGTTAGGTGGATTAAAAGAAGGATGGAGACAGATAGATAAATACAAGATAGATACTGTAATTATGATATAATGCTCTGTACACACAGAAGCACAAAAGAGAAGCATGTTGAAGTAGCAGAAAACTTTCCAATGCTTAATGATTGTAATTTAAATATTTATTTTTCCCTTGAACCCATTTTAATAGCTGTAAGGCTCTACTATATCAGCAACTGAATTCTTATTTTGCTATACAAGGTGTCCATCTATTAAACCTGGATCTCAAAGAAGAACCAAGAGCTGAATCCCTGCCAGCCCTGCTAACATTTTAAAGTAAGCTGTGCGGCCACAGTTGGCTGTAAGACTAACATCTGATAACACCATTGCATTCTGGCCAACAGGAGGTATACAAAACAATGGCAGCTGTATTGCATCTGGCAAGCCTTCCAGTTCAGCAAGGTCACAGTACATCTAGTTCAATTAACAAAACATATCCTACTGGGAAAAACACATTGTTGTGACACAAATAATGAAAATGAAAGAAACAATAACAATTATATTGACAAATCTGTATGGAATGGGGTAGCATTATGCATTATGGGCAAGACCTGGAGCTCACATCAGTCGGCATGTGCTTATGTAGAGGTTCTACTGCCCCTAGCCAGGAAAATTCAAAATACATGAGATCATCCAAACTTATTAAAAACAAAGAGAAAGGAAATAACATAAACAATTGCTATACCAAAAAGCTTTGTTGAAAGATGTTCTATAAACGTAATACAGTTTATTCATAGGATCATTGCACAATCTTCATATTGTAACCACAATTAATAATATACATTATAACCTCATACTTTATTTCTGAAGGTGAAACATAAATGAAAATAATAGACAATATTTGTTGTTTTTTTTCCTTATTATTTCTAATGCAAACATTATAATTTATTTATGAAAATTCCCATGTATTGAAAAAAAAATAGGCATACAGGAAAGAAAGGTGCTAATGGCACTGCCATGAGGTAGTTATGTAAAGTAACATCTTAAATTACGTTTATTTAGAATTTGAGTATATATATAATTTAAGGCCCTCTTTTCTGCAAGTGATAAAATAAACTTAAAAAAACAATCATTTCCATGGCTCCTTTCAAGCCGCAACGCGCGGCGGATCAAACGCGCTCGGCGAAAAAAGACAAAGGCCGCAGGCTGCAAATGGCAGCGCCGGAGACCCAGGATCACCAGCTTTCTCGGGAGATGCAGAAGAGGACGCTCAGGCACTACTCCCTGATGACACACCAGCTTCAAGCAAGGTACTTCATTCCATGCTGCAGAATCTTAGAGTTACCCTGCAAGCTGACTTTAGATCTATCACTGCTGAAATTCATAAGGAACTCAGTGACCTGGGAGACTGCACTCACAATTTAGAATCCAAAACAGATGAACTCTGCTTAGCACATAATGAGCTGATTGATGCTTTTCAAACATTTTGGGCCCTATTACAATCCTCGCGCATACGTTTGCGCCCGCGCAAAAACGCATAACGAGAGGGGCAAAACCCTTTCGTAGAACGTCGTATTACAATCTCAGCGCAACAAACGCACGTATACGTCTACCGCGGGTGAACCTGCGTGAACGCTGCGTGAGCTTACTGTACTTCGCGTATCCTATATATTGTGAGCGCAGCCTTTGCGCGCATAATTTTAGCAACTCCTGAAAGCTGGTGTTGAAGGCAAATCAGACGGACCTGGACGAAACCAAATACACCAGCCCAAAAAAAAATACAGCAAAGTATAATTACACATTCTACACATACCAAACCAATAAATTTGAGAAGTTGTGCATGGTTATAGCATATATGCGCAGATTGACTTTGACAGGCGCAAAAACTTAACGTGAGACAATTAAGGTTCTCAATTCTGATTCGCTGAATCGCGTGAAAAAAACAGTCTGTACATTGATTTCTGTGCGCAATGTTACTGCGCGCGCGTTTTTGCGCGCGTTATTTTTTGACAGATGAAAAAATGGGCGAGGATTGTAATACCAGCGTTGATTTACGCCCATTAACGTTTGACACTATGCGCAAAAATTCACGCGTTTACCGTGCATTTTTGCGTGAAGAATTTAATAGGGCCCTTAAAGTCTCACATGAGTCTCTGGTCTCGAAGATGGCGGACCAGGAAGACCACTCACACCGCAACAATATCCGAATCCGCAGTATTCCCGAATCTGTGAAATCTCCTGATCTCCCGCAATATTTGCAATCCCTGTTCCAAACCCTGCTCCTTGACGTCCCTGACACGGAACTCCTCATGGACAGGGCCCATAGAGTCCCGAAACCGAAGTCACGTCCAGCCACTATCCCTCGGGACATAGTTCTCCGGATGCACTATTACACAGTCAAGGAATCTATTATGAAGGCGTACCGTTCTGTACAGCTCGGAGCACCCTACTCAGATGTTCTGCTGTTCCCTGACCACTCATCCCTTACGAATGGCTCAGAGACGGGAATTACAGGCGGTGACGAAGATCCTCCGCAACATACAATACCGCTGGGGTTTCCCGACGAAACTACTCATCTGGAAAGATGGTCGGCTCCACGTGATATCATCGGTAACGGAGGGGATGAAACAACTAGTCTCCTGAAACCTGATTGAGGAATTCTCCCCTCCCAGTATCCCTTCCGCCTCACCCTCCAAAGTGTCTCCGGAATGGCACAGGGTTAATACCCTTAAATGATCTCAAGTGCCCTATTACTTCCCTCGCTCTATTTTCACTGAGTGGGCACGTAACGTGCCTTTGCCCATGCCTTTGACCGTTTACTTCCTTCTCGATGACCCGCGGACCCTGCAACGACAAGCCTGGACCAACATGTGGACAATGGTGGAAGGTCGGCCTCTGGATGTCCCTTCTACTGCCCTGCCGCCTAGGAGGTGTCTGCTGAGGGCAGCTTCACCCCATTCTGAAAATAGGGGCATATTTTTCCCTGTTTATCGCTCACTTCCTATGATCTGTGGCAGCTGTACCCACTGTTGCCTTACTCCACATGATGGAGTAAACCCCGCTCTGTTCTTTTGCAGAGGTTACAAAGGCATTTTTGCACTAACTGTATATAGTTGGATTGAGGGATTTGCCCTGGATGATCTGTTTGTCCTTGTTTATCATTCAGTGATTTCTTTTTCCTCATTGATTTTTCTCCTTTCCCATCTCTATCGGACGGCCTCCTCGCCTAGGTTGGCAATGCCCTATCTACTGCTGGACTTTGCCTCTCAACGGGACTGCAGACCCTTGACCACTCTGCGTCTCACCTCGCTCTCCGTTACTGACGGTATTTACTCAGAAGTGCTCCCTCTGGGTATTGTACTATATATCTTGCTGCACACCTCTTGTTTTGATTTGGGGTACTTAGTATGAAACTTTATTCTCACAATGTGAAAGGGTTAAATATGCCTTACAAACAACACTCACTATATGCTGAATTGAAGAGACACAACCCTGACATAGTTTGTATACAGGAAACACACTTCCGTCGTCTCTCACACCTGCATTTATATCTCCCTAGCTACACTGCCCAATACCACGCTACATCCCCGACTAAATCTAGGGGGGGTCTCTTTTCTAATCCATAATAGAGTGACGTTGGAATTACATAAAATTGTACGTGATGTTGAGGGAAGGTACTTGATAATAATATGCTCCCTTAACCATGTCACGTATACCAACGCCAATGTTTATTGCCCCAACTCCGGCCAACGCTCCTTCTTAAAACGTATTCTTGATAAACCCTCGCAGATACAAATGGGTTAGGTTATTTGTGGCGATTTTAATGTCTCTTTCGATACCGGTAAAACCCCCGACTCCCTCCGGCGTTCGGCACAGTCCACCCTAAATTTGCTTTCTGAACACCACTTGCACGATACCTGGCGCCTGCGTCACCCGAATGAAGACGATTACACATACTACTCCCTTACCCATCCCACTTATTCTAGGATTGACCATATTTTTGTTCACAATTCGGCACTCCCGCTCATCTCTGATTGTTCAATAGGCACCATCTCGTGGTCAGACCATGTCCCTAGTCTAGTGATGCTCCTAGATTCTTCTGCATCCTTTGGCAAATCCCCGTGGAGACTCAATGAATCTCTACTAGCCCATCCTGACGCTCGTCAAAAACTAAGTGATGCCCTTCTACAATATTTTGGAGAAAATACGTCCCCTGACATTTCCCCTATCGCTCTTTGCAAGCTCACAAGGCTGTCGTTAGGGGCATTCTCATTAAATGGGGATCAAGACTGAAACGAGCAAGCCAACAACAGAAACTAGACTTATTGAAGGATGTGGATAAAATTTCGATGCTCCATAAATCCTCACCCGCCCCACATCTGGCAGATCAGTTGAGCTTATTGATGTCGCAACTTAGCGACCTTCATAAGAAAGAATATCTGTGGCGGGCGCGACAGCTTAATGCAAAATTCTATCTTTATGGCAATAAAACGTGGCGACACTTAGCCAATAAATTGAGGGGCCACTCCCTACGGACCAAAATTGCTAAACTACAAACCAAACCAAATCACTATGTATATCAATCACAGCAGATCGCTGATCGCTTTGCGGAATATTACACCCAATTATACAATCTCCACTTAGACAAGGAGACACCTCAACCTTCCCTGGCAGACGTCTTCTCCTACTTGTCGTCGGTGTCCCTTCCCCAACTCTCCCCTGATCACCATGATGACCTGACTAAACCGATCAGTGCTCTAGAACTCTCAGCGGTAATCTCCTCACTCCCTTCACGTAAATCTCCTGGTCCGGACGGCTTATCTTCTAAATATTACTCGACTTTTACTGAGCATTTGACCCCACATATGCTGTCCCTGTTTAACTCCCTTTGACTCTGGACAAGCCCCCCATGCCACGATTATCACCCTCCCTAAACTAGGGAAGGACTACTATTTGTTCCAAATACCGCCCTATCTCCCTACTGAATGTTGACATTAAAATCTATGCTAAAATCTTTGCTAATAGACTGGCGCCGCTGCTTTCAAACCTGGTTGCTGATGACCAGGTGGGCCTCATATTGGGTCGACAGGTCATGGACAACACCGTTAAACTTCTAAATGTTGTGGACTGTGTTGGTCGTGACTCTGCACCCTGTCTCCTTCTCTCCCTAGATGCCGAGAAGGCATTTGTCAGACTTAATTGGTTATTCTTGCGACACAGCCTCCTTAAATTTAATTTCCCACTGCCTTTTATAACTTTTATCTACTCCCTCTGCTCAAGTATTAAACGCGGGGTTTCTTTCGTCCACTGTCACCAATGGCACACGCCAAGGATGCCCGCTCTCTCCCCTCCTATATGCTTTAGCATTGGAGCCTTTGGCTCAAGCTATTCGAGTGGACGCTCGAATTGAAGGAGTCCAAATAGGTCCGACAGAGAGTAAAATCAGCCTCTTCGCAGACGATATCCTCCTCACTCTAACCAAACCCAAATCCTCCCTTCCACATCTCCACGACTCTTTGGGCAGTATTACAAAGTTGGTGCTAACTTAACCAGAGCTGTTGTTAACTTAACAGCTCCATAGGCTATAATGACTCTGGTAAATTTACAACAGCTCTGGTTAAGTTAGCACCAACTTTGTAATATTGCCCTTTGTCTTTATATGGCAGGGTGTCCTATCACAAAATTAACTTACCCAAGACACAAACTCTCAGTACTCATCTCCCGCGCAGCGACCTCCTTTTCCTCAAAAACACCTACCGTTATGATTGGAGGGAGGTCTACTTAACGTATCTGGGGATTAAATTTTCCTTTTCCCGTGCCACCCTTTATCGGCTTAAGTATAGCTCTATGCTGTCAACGATACGGGATTTGTGTATGAAATGGACACGTTTTGAATTTTCATGGCTAGCTGTCACCAAAATGACCATACTCCCTAAGGCTAGGGTCAGACGAACGCATTTTTCACGTTGTCCGTGAAAAAGTGCGTTCGAACGAATGGACGTATTTTTTCACGGAATACACGATAGCGGTCATACGATGCGCATTTTCGTCCGTGATTTTGTACGGATCATCAATAAAACCCTTTTTGCGTCTGGACGTTATGTTGGCCGGACGTGTGCAGTGTCTGACGTCTCCCAATCACGCAAACACGCCGCTATGCGGCCGCAGCGCACTCTGTACGTCAGTAGTAGCGGTTTGACGTTCTCGAAAAAATGCGTTCGTTTGCCACTTGCGTTGCGCGGACGAACTTTCATGCGGCCGTTCGTCGTATGTTCCCCGGCATTGGACGTCATTTGCTGCTAGCACGGCCGTGATTTCGTGCGGCTAAACGCACGTTAAAACTGCTTTCGTCTGACCTTAGCCTTAGATCATGTATGTTTTCCGGCCACTGCCCCTCTCCCCGCAATCACCCTTTTCTAAAACTTTGCAGACCACTATTAATCGTCTTATTTGGAAAGATAGGAGGCCTCGGGTCAGCTTTCAGGTCATATCCTCCCCAGTGCCCAACGGGGGCCTAGGCGTCCCTAATATACTGTTATATCACAAAGCAGCCCTTATGGCTCTCCTTGGCTCCTTCTTGTCATCCTCCCCTCCTCCACAGTAGACTGTTGCCATTCACCCCTCATTCTCTCCCTTCAGACTAAAAGATGTTGTCTGGCTACCTAAACTTATGCGCCCTCGTTTACCTAATCTGCTTCCTCTGGCGACCCTGCTCCTACACATATGGGAGGCTTCAAGGGGCCGATTATGCCATTACCAACCACTACATTTGGCGACCCCGCTTACAGGTCTGATCTACAAAATCTCTAACTTTGGCACACACGCCTGGACAGCTCTAGGACTTGCACACATTGCTGACTTTTACTCCCTTAGTGACTTCATGTCCTATGACTGGCTACTAGGGATGAGCCGAACACCCCCGTGTTCGGTTCGCATTCGAACTCGAACAATTTTGAAAGTTCAAGTTCGAACTCGAACACGAACCGAACTCAATGCAAGTCAATGGGACTCAAAAGTTTGGTTTTTAGAGTGCCCTCCAAGAGGGCATATATGCAAGATAATTGCCATAAAAGGTGTATGGGGGTCTGGGTAGTGCCCTGGGGGACAAGAAACAAGGACAAAAAGTAAAAAAAAACGTTTTTGAAGGGACAGTGAGTTTTCCATGAAATAAGGGTTAAAAATAAAAATGAAAAATTCCTTCAAATATCGTGCCTAGGAGGTCCCCATAACCTGCCCGTGAAGTGGCGGATTTCTAGGATGTATAGAAACATTTAAAAACAAAAAATGACGTTTCAAATGACGGTAAATGCTTTTCCTTTAATCTATTCATAAACAACTGCTTGGGGCGGCAATCTGTATTAAAAGAGGAGACCTTTTAGGACACGCAGAACAAGTTTAGTGATTTTTTGGCTAAATTATGGTGAAACTTAGGTGCTTTAAAATTGGGCCTTTAGTGTCGGCAACAGTGCCGTCACACCGTAACCCCTCTGTGGTATTGTGGAAGAGTGCAGTGTTGGACCCTGGGTTCAAAAAATTAAAATGATATAAATCTGGCACAGGCGTCAGTGCACCCAAATAATGTGCCTTTCATGGCAGCAAGTGCCTTCACACCGTAACCCTTTTGTGGTATTGTGGAAGAGTGCAGGGTTGGACCCTGCGGTTCAAAAGATTAAAATGATATAAATCTGGTAATGGCGTCAGTGCACCCAAATAATGTGCCTTTCATGGCAGCAACAAGTGCCTTCACACCGTAACCCTTTTGTGGTATTGTGGAAGAGTGCAGGGTTGGACCCTACGGTTCAAAAAATTAAAATGATATATATCTGGCACAGGCATCAGTGCACCTAAATAATGTGCCTTTCATGGCAGCAAGTGCCTTCACACCGTAACCCTTTTGTGGTATTGTGGAAGAGTGCAGGGTTGGACCCTGCGGTTCAAAAAATTAAAATGATATAAATCTGGTAATGGCGTCAGTGCACCCAAATAATGTGCCTTTCATGGCAGCAACAAGTGCCTTCACACCGTAACCCTTTTGTGGTATTGTGGAAGAGTGCAGGGTTGGACCCTACGGTTCAAAAAATTCAAATGATATAAATCTGGCACAGGCATCAGTGCACCCAATTAATGTGCCTTTCATGGCAGCAAGTGCCTTCACACCGTAACCCTTTTGTGGTATTGTGGAAGAGTGCAGGGTTGGACCCTGCGGTTCAAATAATTAAAATTATATAAATCTGGCACAGGCGTCAGTGCACCCAAATAATGTGCCTTTCATGCCAGCAAGTGCCTTCACACCGTAACCCTTTTGTGGTATTGTGGAAGAGTTCAGTGCTGGATGTTTTGTGAATGCAGAAGACATTCCCGATCTATTCCGTTACGTCAGCATCAGGGGATTGATAGCTGCTGATCCAGGACTGATTCATTTTTATAAATGTCAGCCAGTCTACAGAGTCGGTGGACAAACGCACTCTTTTGTCTGTGATAAAACCTCCAGCGGCACTGAACGTCCTTTCAGAAAGCACACTGGATGAAGGGCAACCTAGTAGCTGCATAGTATATTGGCTAAGTTCTGGCCAGTGATCCAATCTCAACACCCAGTAAGCCAGTGGATCATCTGTTGGAAAGGTATCCAGGTCTGCCCTTGCCCCTAGCTAGTTCTGCACCATATGGTGAAGACGCTGGCAATGGGTGCCTACATTTGATGTCCCTGGGCGTCGTGGACTAAATTTTTTTTAAAAGGCATCAGTCAAGCGGCCCCGGCCTTCACCTCTATTCCTCTGATCATCCGCAGCCTCAGAAGCACCTGTGTCATCACTTGGTAACCTACCAGTGCCTGGAAAGGTGTTACACAAGTGTCGCTTTAGAGCGTCCTCAAGTTTTTTCATCCTGTCCTCCCTCTGTGCGGGCAGGATGAGCTCTGCAACTTTACCCTTGTATCGTGGATCAAGAAGGCTTGCCAACCAGTAATGATCCCTCTCCTTGATAGCACGAATCCTGGAGTCCTTTACCAGGCTTTGCAGGATAAGGGAGCCCATGCAGCTTAGGTTGGAGGTGGCATTAGCTTCCGAGTCTTCCTGGTCAATGAGGAGGATGACCCGATCGTGCACTTCCTCCTCCCAGCCACGTACTAGTCCTTGGGTTTCTGGGCACACAAAACCCTCCCTTGAGGAATCCCCACCTTCAATGCCCCCACTACTTAAATATTCCTCCTCCTCCTCCTCTTCCTGTCTGATCTGAGGAGGACCCGCTGGAATGCTGTCTGCGGAAAGACTGGGGCCTTCAGAGATAGGGAAGGCCTCATCTTCCTCCCACTGCTCTGCCTCTAGAGCCACATCTATAATTCCCCGCAGAGTGTGCTCCAGCAGGAACACTAAAGGAATTGTGTCACTGATGCATGCACTGTCCCTGCTCACCATCCTCGTTGCCTCCTCAAATGGTGACAGTACAGTGCATGCATCCTTGATCATCAGCCACTGCGGGGTGCGAAAATAAGTTGACCTGAACCTGTCCTTGTGCCATACACACACAGGAACTCGTTGATGGCCCTCTGCAGCTTGTGCAGATTCTGCAGCATTGCTAATGTCGAGTTCCACCTGGTGGGCATTTCACAGATCAGACGGTTTGTGGGAAGGTGGAATTCTCTTTGAATTTCTGCCAGGCGAACACTTGCTGGGAATGACCATCTGAAGTGGCTGCATAATTTTCTGGCCTGGCTGAGAAGCTCTGCCAGTCCTGGGTACCTGGTTAGGAAACGCTGTACCACCAGATTTAGGACGTGTGCTAGGCATGTTACATGCATCAACTTACCCAGGTGTAGGGCGGAGAGAAGGTTGCTGCCATTATCACAGACGACCATTCCCAGCTGAAGCTGGCGTGGTGTTAACCATCTCTGCACCTGCCCCTGCAGAGCTGACAGAATTTCTGGTCTGGTGTGGCTCCTATCCCCTAAACAAACCAGCTCAAGCACAGTATGGCATCTTTTTGCTTGAGCCATTGTGTAGCCCCTGCCACTTAAACTCGGTTTAACTGCCACTGCGCCAGAGACAGAGAAGGAGGAGGAGGAGGAGGAAGAGGGAGAGGTGGTGGTGGAGCAGACAGACCTCATACAAGCAGCTTTCTGGAGGCCTGGTTAATGAACAAGCTCCAGCACAGAGTCCCGTCTTGGATCCCTCCCAGCTGCAATCAGAGTTACCCAGTGTGCCGTGAAGGAAATGTAACGGCCCTGTCCATGCTTGCTGGACCACATGTCTAAAGTCACATGCACCTTGCTGCTGACTGCCTTTCCCAATGACTCGATAACATTGTCTTCCACGTGCTGGTATAGTGCTGGAATGGCCTTGCGTGAAAAGTAATGGCAATTTGGAACCTGCCACTGTGATACAGCACATTCAGCAAATTCACGGAAGGGAGCAGAGTCCACCAGCTGAAAAGGCAGCAGCTGCAATGCGAGTAATTTTGCTAAGCTGGCATTTAGACGCTGTGCTTGGAGATGGTTGGGACTATATTTTTTCTTACGCTGCAGTAGCTGGGGCAATGTAATCTGACTGCGTAAATCTTCAGCTGATGGGATGCTGTCACATTGTGAGGAAGGACCTGGTACATCCATTACTGTAGCATTATCCCTGTCAGTGGAGGTTGGAGTCAATGACATGGCAGGACATATAGTGGGGGTAGAGACAGGTGAGGAGGACCTACGCAAAGTTTTGCGCCAACGGGATGCGTGGCAGGTGGTCATATGTCGCCTCAAGCACATGGTACCCAAGCGTCCGGTGTCTTTCCCACGCTTGAGCCTCATTTGACATAGATTACAAATAGCAACGGTGGGGTCTGCTGCACATTTCTTAAAGAACTCCCAGACAGCAGAGTTCCTGGATGTGTGCTTTGAGACAACAGCGCTCTGCACCTGAGCAGCTCTGACATCTGATGCCTTGGACTGGCTAGTCATATGGTTGGTCATAGAGGACGTTGTGCCTCGTGTTTGTTGTGCCTCCTCCTCACTTGACTCCTCTGTTCGATCAGGCACCCAGGTGGAGTCAGTGACCTCATCATCATTGTCATCACCCCCTACCTCCTTGTCACTGAAGCCAACTTGGCAGTATGCTGCAGCTGCTGGGGCAACATGAGTGCCAGTTATTTGTGTGTCACTGGCACCCCCTTCCTCTAGGTTCATTATATTCCCTTCCTCAACCTCAGAGATTGAATCAGAGCACTGTAGTTGCTGCGCATCCTCAAGCAGCATGTCACTGTCATTGTAGTCAAACAATTCAGCTGACTCCTCCGTGTGTGATAGTGAGGCTATGGCAGGAGTAGCTGTGGACATGGAGGCTGCATTAGATGCTTTGGCAGCCGAGGTGGACTGTAAAGCACTACAAGCCTGGCTGGCAGAGGACTTGGAGGATGAGGATGGCCTGGTTAGCCAATCCACCAAATCCTCTGTATGTTGCTGCTGCTTAAGAAGACGGCCAGCACCAGTTAGAAAGGACAAGCGTGCCCCTGCAGAGGATGCACCATGTCCACGACGACCAGAGGCACAGCCTCCCGACACAGAGGCTGCTTGCCCTCTTATCTGTGCCTGGGAGCGTCGGCCTGTCCTTTTTGGTCTTTCTGACATGGTGAGTGATATATAGATTAAATATATACAGAACTCTGATTCAACTCTGTTATAAAAATTTGAGATATGCTGCAGAACTCTGATTAAACTCTGGTATAAAGATTAAAGATTTCCTGAACTCTGGTATAACTCAGTGAGACACCCTGATAGCTGGCAGCCAGTGACAAGACACAGATTACAATTCCCAGAAACCTCCTATAAATCAGTGAGACCCCTTGATGGATGGCAGTGAGAACACACAGATTATAACAATTCCCGAATATTTTTTAGAAATTACTGACCCACCAAAATACTTGGTGGCAGTGAGAACACACGGATTATAACAATTC
Organism: Leptobrachium leishanense; assembly: GCA_009667805.1. Taxonomy (NCBI): domain Eukaryota; kingdom Metazoa; phylum Chordata; class Amphibia; order Anura; family Megophryidae; genus Leptobrachium; species Leptobrachium leishanense. The sequence goes on from CM019063.1 coordinate 345,836,546, forward strand.
CCAAATATTTTGTAGAAATGACTGACCCCCCAAAATACTTGGTGGCAGTGAGAACACACGGATTATAACAATTCCCAAATATTTTGTAGAAATTACCGACCCCCCAAAATACTGGGTGGCAGTGAGAACACACAGATTATAACAATTCCCAAATATTTTGTAGAAGTTACTGACCCCCCCCCCCAAATACTTGGTGGCAGTGAGAACACACGGATTATAACAATTCCCAATATTTTGTAGAAATTACTGACCCACCAAAATACTTGGTGGCAGTGAGAACACACAGATTATAACAATTCCCAAATATTTTGTAGAAATTACCGACCCCCCAAAATACTGGGTGGCAGTGAGAACACACAGATTAGAACAATTCCCAAATATTTTGTAGAAATTACTGACCCACCAAAATACTGGGAGGCAGTGAGAACACACAGATTATAACAATTCCCAAATATTTTGTAGAAATTACCGACCCCCCCCAAAATACTGGGTGGCAGTGAGAACACACGGATTATAACAATTCCCAAATATTTTGTAGAAATGACTGACCCCCCAAAATACTTGGTGGCAGTGAGAACACACAGATTAGAACAATTCCCAGAAATATTGTAGAAATGAGACCCCCCCAGTAGCTGATGGCAGACTGGCAGTGAGAACACACACTAACACAAGAACAATCTCCTCTCAAATACGTGCTGAAGCGCTGTGTGAAGCCTTATATAGTGTGCTGCGGGATTTAGCTCTGTGAGCCCATGATTGGGCAAAATTTGCCCAATCAGGACTCTGAGCCATGATTGGCATAATCCTGAACCTGTGGTCAGGTGCAAGGCTGTAGCCAATTACAAGCTTCAGGCCAGTGGAAAAGTGCATTGTGGTCCATTGTGGTGCATTGTGGGCGAGCATGTGGCGAACACGCGGAAATGTTCGTAGTTCGAGAACATGCGAACAGGCGATGTTCGAATCGAACTCCAAACCGATCGAACCGAACAGCTCATCCCTACCGGCTACGTGAGAAATATAATATTATTCGCCCGCTCCAATTTGCTTATCTACAAATTAAAACACTACTCACAACATATGATATGACGTGCCCTGGGAGGTTCTTGATACCTGCAATGTCCCCCTTCGAGTGTTATTGTATCTCACCATATACTCGTGCTAAACTACTCTCTCTGTTGTGCTATAAACTTCTGTCAGCCCTGTCCCCTGAACGGAAATCTAAGTTTTAAGTAACCTGGGAACGAGACTTGAATGTCTCTATTTCTCCTAGTCAGTGGACGGATTGTTTTAAAAGCTACAAAGGAAAATTTAGAAGCGCCACCTTACATGAAGCCAGGAAAAAACTGCTGTACCGCTGGTACTTAACCCTGACAGACTCAGCAATTTCTCTGCAGCTCAATCACCCACTTGTTGGAGATGTTCTGCAGCCCATGGCTCCTTCATTCATATATGGTGGCACTGCCCTCAATTCCTGCTGCTATGGGGTGAAATCGTAGGGGTAGCAAACAAAGTATTGGGTACTGCTCTGACCACTGACCCGACGGTCCTCCCACTTCAAATGTTCTCAAAAGAGACCACGACAGCTCAGCGAAAGCTACTTGCACATATCCTTACCATAGCATATATATTCTAATAAAGTCTCACTGGCGCACGCCCTCCCTTCCTACGATTGCGGATCTCCGATGCAGACTAGGTGAGATTCTGTCTCTAGACGCAATTGCGGCCTCAGTGGCTGGGGTTTCCTTCTCAACCCGTGATTTCTGGTATATTTGGGACATTTATTTGTGCACTTGAAGTGTTCTCGGCACACAGTAGGTATTAAACGTGTTATTGATCTCCCTTTTCTACCTGTCCAGTAATGTCTTCTCCCTCCACCTTCTGTTTTTTTTCTCTCTTTCCCCTCTCTTCTTTCTCTCTCCTTTCATTGTTTTAATATTGTTTTTGTAGTTGAAGAAGTGCCTTTTTTATAAATACAATGATCTTATATCGTGATGATTTTAGTCATTTGTTAACTAACCATAGATATGTTATTACTGCTGTTTATTTGCACTGCTTTGTAGTTTCTGGAAAATTGAGAATAAACGTCTTATATGAAAACAAAACAATCATTGCATGCATGCAATTATGAGATTTATATTTATATTGCAAGTAAAAAACAAGAATAAATGTTAAGCACGTAATAAAAAAAATAAAATCATAGTGGTTATTTTTTCACCTGGAATATAATTAGTTCTCTAATAATCATGCATGCTGAAACACCTTAGGGGCTATATTCACTATGCACTGATGTTTAACCTAAGTTATTATTATATTATTATTATTGTTGTCATCATTTATATAGCGCCAACAGTTTCCTCAGCGCTTTACAATAACCAAAGGGAATGAAATACAAATAAACTGACGCAAGATGGAAACAAGAGGTGTAGAGGGCCCTGCTCATAGGAGCTTACAGTCTAGAGGGATTGGGGTTGAGGAAGACAAGAGGAATTTTACTTGATAGCAGGATCATTCGTGCCAGTGGTTAAGTTCACTGCAATTGCAAACAAGGGTAAAAATGACAGTGGCAACTAAGATGAACTTCAGCTATCCAGAGACATATCGGTAAATCTTAGACTCCCTGTATTGTGTCATCTCTGTGTATTATGTGTGATGTACACATATCAGTAAATTATTTATTTATTTATAAAGTATTTTCCCAGGAAGGATACATTGGGGGTTATTGAGAGGGCACCGAAATGTCACCGACACCCCGCACTTCGGGGAAATCAAATTTCACCACCCTGTGGTGATTTCAGCATTCACTGCAGGGTCACCCGAGTGCAGGGAAAACCCGCCGCAAACCTGCCGAACATGTCAGAAAAAGCCGACGAGCTGACGAAAGGGGCAAAAAAAAACAAAAGAAATATACGATTGAAAGTGTCAAAATTAAAACGCTGTTTGCAAAAAAACTACTAACAGGGTTATCCAAAGAGATCCGAATTGCTTGAGAAAGGTAACCGAACGCTGAAATTCAGCGTTCGGTTACCTTTCCTGGCCATTCGGCTATCCAGAGAGCAGGCAATACGCCAAATCCTGGCGAATTGCCTGCACATACGGTGCCTGTTCGGTGCCTGTTCGAGGGCAGTGAAATCCCCATGAAAAAGCACTGCTTCGGCTATTCAGAGAACACAAACCGGCAGTGAAAGGTTTTAAGATACTTTAAGCATTTTTCTTATTTTTTTATTTATTTATTTTTTATAAAGTCCGATTTTTTTTTTGTTTTGTTTTTAAGTTTACTTATTTTTTCTGTAACAGCCCTTTTTATTATCATTCCCTGGACCTCCTGTGTAAATTTCAGACATTTTCGCTCAGTAGTTTCTTTGCAAACAGCGTTTCATTTTCACAGATTCATACAAACGGTTTTGCTAATTTATTCACCTCCCTTGTCTGCGGTCTCAGCTGCTTCAGCTGTGTTTGGCTCCAGTTTTCGGCAGGTTAATCCAGATGTTTTTGTGGCTTTTCTGCGTGCATTCGGTGGGTTTTGCGGTTAGTTTTCGTCAGGTTTGCGGCAGCTTTTCCCTGCAATTCGGGGACCCTGTGGTGTTTGCTGAATACACCACAGGGTCACCGAAATGGGATCGGCAAAAGGAACCGAATTGAAGAGAACGAAAAGTCACCGAATGTGCGGTGACTTTTCGAATCTCTTTGAATAACCCTGTATATGAAAATTTCTGAAATTAACATAAAAGATCCTATGAATGATAATAATAAAAAGGTCTGTTACAGAAAAAAGAAAAAACACTTAAAAAAAGGGGGGGGTGAAATGTGCAGAAAAAATCCCAAAAAATGCCTAAAAGTTCCTAATAAAATCAATAAATAAAGAGACTTTTTACTGCAGATTAAAATAATAAACAGTTTATTAGATATTGCATAAAAACTGGAATATTTTTAACACTGAAGCCTATGGGGTTCACCTGAATAAACCTGCCGAATGAAACCAACGAACAGCAGGGCACTTTGGCACCTTTTCACTGCTGTTCGGTGTTCTCTGAATAGATTAATTGTTACTTCTCTATGGGTGGATTTCACTTCAAACAGGCACCGTACTTGCTGGCAGTTCGCCAAAATTTGGCGAACTGCCTGCTCTCTGAATATCTGAATAGATGAATGGCACCTAAATGGCACCATATGGGGAGAATCCCTTTTCAGTGACATTTCGGGGCCAGATCAGCTCTCTCAGAATAATCCCTATTGAGATTTCTCTCATTTTCAAGTATGTCCTGGGTTCAAGAACATTGAATTTTTTCTGTCGTTACAGAAATGGAAAGCAATAAAATGCAAGATATTAAAAACAAAACACAATTATACAGATTAACACAGAAAATAAATATGAAGGAAATATATTCACTATGTTACATGTTTACAGGTGCATTCCGTATTGAGGCATGTAAATAGAGATTGCTTAACCCTTTCGCTGCTGAGGCTTTTCCCGCCCCTGTGCTGAGGTCATTTTTACCTGTTTTGCGCATCATGTTTAAATGCGTTTTGAAGGCTTATTTTAGTATATGACCCAGACATATTATATATCGTTCTTTCCGTCAGACTCGGTAGATTCATAATATGTCATTATTATATGTATACGTTATGTCATGTCTGTATATTATAACAAAAAATGCAATAAAATATGTATTTTCAATAATTTACAACGTGTAAAGTGTTTTTTTCCACATTTTAACATGCGAGCAATTGCGGTTATATTTTGTATGGGGTGCGCTTGTTAAAAAAATTAGAGATGGGGTCTCGTTACATTTTTTTTTGGGGAAAATGACACTATTTTTAACAAACGCACCGCATACAAAAATCGTTAGTGCAGCATCATTGTTCACATTATAATTGAAATGGGAACAATATTGCTGCATTAACAAACCAAAAAAAAAAAAAAAGTGTTTTTTTTTTTTTTAATTTTTTGTTTTTTAATTTTTTTTTTTTTTATTTTTCATTTTTTGATTTTTTTTTACAAAATTTTTCACTTTCATGTTTGGTATCGTTGGAACGGCCATGCTCTGGCCGATCCAACCATACCAAAATTTAACCCCTAGCTGCCACGGATCGGGAGATAGGGAGTTCCAATGAACTCCCTATCTCCACCGTTGGTGGCAGTCAAGGGTTAAGTCCAGGACTGGCGTCATCGTGCTACGCACGATGACGCCAGTCCTCAGGGGGAGTTCCCGGAGGCTTGGCCGACATCCAAGATGTCGGCCAGCTCCGGGAAAGGATCGCGAACCGGCGCTTTTCAGCGCCGATTCGCGATCCAGCTCCCCAGGGGTTAATGCCAGGCATCATTTGGAAGGGCAGGCTGTGCCCTTCCAAATGATGCCTGGGTTAACCCCCGCAGAGCCGCAGATCGGGAGGGAGAGAGGTCCGAAGGACCTCCCCCCCTCCCTTTCAGGCGCCTCCTCCGCACATGCGGGGGGGGCGCCTGAATTAGGTGTCATCGCGCCCCCGCGATGACACCTAATTCTGGCGGCTGCTGTTCCGGATGCCGGGCTGACATCCAGGATGTCAGCCCGCACCGGAGGGGCCAGCGATCGGCCGGAACTCGGCCGAACGCTGACCCCAATGAGAGGACGCGCTCAGCGCGTCCTCAGCACACCAGCGGGAATGCTGAGGACGCGCTGAGCGCGTCCTCAGCAGCGAAGTGGTTAAGTGACTTTAGACTGGGGGAAGATTTGATGGTTTCTGGGAGGTCATTCCATAATTGTGGTGCTCTGTAGGAAAATGAGAATTGAGCCACTTTATTTTTGTATTGTGGTACTGCAAGTAAGGTGCAGGTCCTGGATCAGAGGTTATAGGATGAGGGAACTGCTGGGGGAAGCAGTCTATTCAGGTAGGGTGGTTGCTTCCCAGAAAAGCTCTTAAACACCAGGTTGGAAATGTGAAGAGTGCGTCTAGATTCCAGCGACTGCCAGTTTAGCTCTTTTAACATGTCGCAATGGTGGGTCATGTAGTTACATTGTAGCACAAAGCAGCAGAATGAGTTATACAATGTAGTAAGTTTATGAAGGTGTGTTTGCGGGGTAGCTGCATACACTACTTCTCGGTATTCAATAGCCAGCATAAGCATTTGTTGTACAATCTGTTTTCTTACCACGAGGCTTAGGCAGGATTTGTTTCTGTACAGGGCACCTAGTTTGAGGTAAAGTTTAGAACAGAGATTTTCGATGTGGAGGCCAAAGGATAGATTTGGGTGTAACCACAAAGCTAGATATTTGAGAGAACTGACAGGTCTATTCAGTAAAAGGTGAAGTCAGGAGAATTGACTGGAGAAGTGAAAAATCTAGGTCAAAATAGCCAAACCAGAACAATTCTCCCATTTATCTCATTTTCCAAATCAGTTATTTGGTCTAGATTGTTCTCTTCTCCTGCAAATTCTCCTGAGTTTCACCCTTTATTGACTGTTGTCAGCAGCCCTCCCCTACAAAGTAAATACTAGACTCCTCCTTGTATTGTGCCCTCTCTGTGTATTATGTGTAAAGCAGACATGCCAGTAAATCCCACACCCATGTATTGTGACTTCTTTCTAGTTATTTGCTCTTGTCTAATTCCGTACCATCTAGGAACTCTAAGGGTTAATATCTGCTTATTTAAAAGGTGGAAGAGCCCCCCCCCCAAGAGATTGCACTTCCATTGTAATACCCAAGAAAAACAAGAATGACTCTTTCTAATGCGGAGATTTTGATCTTTGTCATTAAAATTGTAGGGTTACAAAACATATACCGTTTCAGTCAAGTGCTGCAGGATGACCTGCAGAGAAAAGGATGTGAATAAGCAAACATGTATATTTATGTTTTATACTCTAAAAAGTTTGACTAGGCATACCTTTACAATGTAAAGAATTTGTAAACTAACAGCTTTGCACTCAGCAGCACTTCCCTACAAAGGGATGGAGTCTTCATTCATAGAACAAGCATTCCAAATAAATACTTTTGTGATAGACTTCCTGGAAAACATATCTATCTAAATGTATAATAAAACAAATAAGCTTCTTCCTGAATCACTGTCCCTGTCATTATTCTTTATAAAAAAAATCATTTGTAATTTTGGTTTGAATTTTTCAAGAGACATAATGTGAATGCGATGTTTGGTTAAGGTTTGGACCTCATGCTTATACTTAAATGTTGGGAGGATTTTAGTTTCAAAGAAAAAGGAACATCTGGGTAACTTTGCATAAAGTTTTCTTTTCTTATAAAAATAGTTGTAGAATAATTTAACTCACGCAACTGTTTAAACCACTCTCTTTAAGCTAGTCCTGTAAAACGGTTCCCTAAAAATCAACTAGTCCTGGCTATGTGTATTATTTTTAACTATATTATCAGACTTTCAGCTAGGGATGTGCATTTCGTTTCATACCGAAATGGGCCTATTCGGTGCTTCGGATTAGTCAGATGTTCTGAACCGGATCGGCAACGAAATACACACCATTCAAAATATTTCCGGATACGAAACGAAAAAATTTCGTTATTTTGTATGGACATGAAATTTGTAAAATTGCAAGTCATTTTCGTTCTATTCGCAATTTCGGTTCCATTTCGGACAATGTATTTTCGTATCGTTTCGAGTCCGTTTCGGTTCCGTTGCTGATTTCGTAATTTCGTATCGTCAGTCACTTTTTTCATTTGTTTCGGTGCTTTCTTTCTGCATCAATAATATATTTATTTTAAATATTTAATTAGCTTTTCCCTAAATCCCTAGTCTAAATAAAGTTGTGCAATGCATATTCATAGGAAAAAACGATCTTTCATAAAAAAACGATACATCCGAAGGAATGAATTGGCAGGATTACCGTATCGACTGAAATATCGGAGCATCCGACATACCATACGTCTAAAGTCAAAACGAAAATCCGAGGATGGACCCTTTGAAACGATGAGAACAAACGATCCGAAAAACCGAAATTCCCACAAAACAAAAATCGATACGAAACAACAAGCCGAAACGATAATGGGCTGAAATTATCCGAAACTAAACTTTTGAAAAACCGAACGTGCCGAACCGAAACAAAACGAAAAAAAAACGCATGCACATCTCTACTTACAGACAATTTTTATTTAAAGAATGCCAAGATAAAACAGAAACAAAGATAACATTCTCGAGCTGAGAACAGGGAATAAACAGGGACTATCTCGCTGCGCTCATGCTAAAACATTTCCTTTTTTTTTTCTTTTTTTTATTTAAAATGTTTTATTATTATGAGAGCAGATCAACTGTATAAAAAGCTTCACTGGCCACGTAGGGCCGGACAACGGCAAATACAAAGAGATACCTCAAAATGGGAAAAGGCTAAGAAGGGGCGAGTGAAATAGAACAACTCAGGTGGAAATAATCTGAAAAATAAAAAGATATTGTAGTCCGACTTTGGGGCATCCGGAAAAAATGAAAAGAAAAAAGAGAAAAAAAAAAAAGGATAAAGGACAGCCCACTAAGACGCGGCATTTCCGGCTCGCCCCGACATCCCTTAGGAGGCCGGGGGCCATGAAAGAGGCCTCATGGCTGGGACACCTGGGGCCAAGAGGATGGCCAGAGCCTAGGTTGCCACCCTAACGGCTCACCCAGGCCGCTACCCAATGTCCCGTAAGAAAAAAAAAAAAGGGGGGGAAGGTAAGGTAATCCTGATGCCCCTGCAGATAACCCTTAATTCCCAAACGTCAACAAGGCAGTCTGCACAGTCACTCGGACAGACAAAAACAATTAAAGAGGGAGGGGAGAATCAAAAACCTCGGCAGAGAGTCCTAAAACAAGAACAGCCTCCGGTAGAGTCTCAAGTGCTAAAAAGGGGGGGGTGTAAGCAGGGCATAACAGCAGGTGGGGGGTACACACTCAGCAAACAGTGAGAGGGAGGTTGTCTGCAAGGGGCGAAACATATCTGGAGAGGGGAGTAAAGAAAAGGCCATGCGGGGAATGGGACATCAGCCAGGGATCCTAAAACACTAAGGCATTTCTAACCTCCCTGGTAGTCTGATTATGACATTATTTTCAATGTCAAAGAGGAACATTTTTTTGGTTATGATTTTTTTTTATTATTATAATTTTTTTCATTTTTTTAATATTTTTTTCTATATCTCCCACCGGGTACCACCCCCCCACCCCCACGTCGCGGCATGCTCAGGGAAGGGAACCTGGAAGAAGGATGCCGCAATTGGCTGGAGGAGACTGCAGGAGGACATTGAGGGAACGAAGGGACAAGGTATGTACCAGCACGAATGTGGCTCGGGGTTACTGTTTTCAGTACTGAAATTTAATCCCAGCCACACTCGGGATTACTGCCAGGGAGGTTAATGGCTCCTATACAAAGTATAGGGGTGTAGCGCTGTGTTTAAAAAGACTGTTCTGCTGCATTTACTTGCAATGGCCACCAGAGGGAGACAGAGACCATGCTAAGATTATGCTGGACAAACACAGAAAACATTGGGACTACGTTTCCCGGCATGCTTTGGGGGCAGACACAGGAAGTGGGTGGGACACAGACCCTTACATCCTGAGCCTCGTGGAGAGAGCTGGCAGAGCGCGCCAGGGAGTGAGAGGAGCAAGACGCAGAGCAGCAGAACGACACAGTGATTAGGCCGGAGCGCAGCTGGGGCCTGACAGAGCTAAGGACTGGGTTCTTCAGCCTTACCAGAGGAAGACCCAGAGATTCACAGGAATACCCACGCTGATACCAAGTGAGCGAGAGGACCCCGAGTAAGGAGCACCGCACGATCGATCAGACAGGGAGAGCAGGCGGTGAGCTAGACATCTTGCAGCAGCTACAGAAAGGCAAGACAGCGGATCCGGTAGCCCAGAGAATCCCAGCCAAGATTGAATGGAGAGACGTCCTGGGTTGAGCGGAGCACCAAGTATCTGGCGGATGGGTGAGAGGCCTTCCAGGCCGTTTGTGAATAAAGAAAGCACGCTGCTGTTTGTTTCCAAAACCCACAGGGCCCCAACTTGACTAGTCGAAGATACCTCTTAAGCAATTCACTGGCCAGTTGAATATTGTACCCGGGTACCACAACACACACACACACGTACATTCTGGGACATAACCTGTGCGGGACTCACTCCCCCAAACACAAAAGGGGGTTAAAGATTTATTTTTCCTTTTCTTTTCCGCTGCGCGTTTCTCGAATTACGAAGCATTGTATTTCTTTTCCGCTGCGCGTTCCTCGAATTACGAAGCATCGTATTTATTTTCCGCTGCGCGTTTCCCGCATTACGAAGTACTGTAAATATATATACGAACACCATGTTATTCATTATATGCCATTTGTTCTAGTAAACTATATAATTTATAAAATCCACAACGGTGCTGGAGTATATTTATTCCCTAGTGCGGGGAGACTGACCCGAGGTTCAATTTCAGCGGCTCCTCCGGGAGTGAGCGCTACAGGGGCTTTTAATGTACTGTAAAGAGACACTAACGCTGACCCACAAGGAAAGCATGTTATGTATTGGGTTTGCTGTTTCTAGACACGATGCACTGCCACTTGTGTGTAAATACACAAAAAGTGTCATATTTAGCAGGGAATTATTTTAAATTTTTTGCAATTCGTGGTGGGAGAAGGAATTTACTGCAAGTATCAAAGGTCTGCTGTGCCAGAAAATATTAATGTATTCAAACCCCAAATTAATTGACACACAACGTGTTAAACTGGGAGTCTCAAATATATGACACTTCATAAAGAAAAGCATGGTAGCTCTGGATTTCTTAGCAACAGTTTTAGTAGCTCTTGAAAAGGTCATACTTTGAAGCGGAAAAAAATAGAAGATGACTTGACGTGGAAGAGCAATAAGTACTGAAAGTGGCAGTGTTCAGCGCTCTGCTTTTTCAGGTGCGCCTCTCTCAATAACTCTGCTTAAAGGACTGACCGGGATACCGCTGTCTTTCCAGTGGACAACTTAACACTAACTTGATATTAGACACTATGTACATTTTGGAAACATATTCATTACTGATCTAGAACAGGTCTTTCATTATCGCTGCTGAATGTTAAGGGCTTTCATGTTCTTGCCAAAAGTCTGTGTTGATATCTTGCAGTTGTATTGCTCAGCTAGAAGATCACAGCATTGTTGTTTACAACTTCTGGGAGGATATCTTTCTACATTAGTTTCATTGTTTCTATGATAAATCCTACACTAGCAGCGTTATTCAGAGAGAGGTGAAAACCAGGAGAATTGGCAGGAGAAGGGCACATTCTAGATCATATAGCCGATTTGGAATACGGTGCAGCTTGCGGCAATTCGGCGATCTTCGGCGGCAGCAAAATTGTCCCATAGCAAAGTAATGGTTACTCTATTCAGAGAACGCCAAACTGCACCGAAGTGCCAGTGAAATGCCCTGATTTTTGATGATTCAGTAAGACCGGTTTAAACAGGCGAATACCATAGGATTTAATGTAAAAAAATATTATTGTTTTCATTATTTTTTTTATTCAACCATTTATTCTTTTCACTTTCAGCAAACTGTCTTTTTATTTATTTATTTTTACAAATATTTTCTTGCATTTTTTCAACGAAATCTTTGATTCCCAATTTTTTTAAAGACTTTTTAAATTCTGTAACAGACAGCTTTATTATTTTTTATAGGACCTTTCATATTATTTCCACAGGTCTTCATTGGTTATTTTTTTATGCAGTTCGGCGTGCTTCAGCGGCGTTCAACAGTCTGTTTGGCAGCATTCGGTGGTCTAATCGGCAGTAGTGATGAGCCGAACACCCCCGTGTTCAGTTCGCATTCGAACTCGAACAATTTTAAAAGTTCGAGTTCGAACGCGAACACGAACCAAGCTCTGCAAGTCAATGGGACTTGAAAGTTCGAATTTTAGAGTGCCCTCCAAGAGGGCATATATGCAAGATATTTGCCATAAAAGCTGTATGGGGGTCCGGGTAGTGCCCTGGGGGACAGGAAACAAGGACGAAAAGTTTTAAAAAAAAAGTTTTTAAAGGAACAGTGAGTTTTCCATGAAATAAAGGTTAAGAATAAAAACGAAAAATTCCTTCAAATATCGTGCCTAGGAGGTCCCCATAACCTGCCTGTGAAGTGGCGGATTTGTAGGATTTATAGAAACATTTAAAAAACAAAAAAATGACGTTTCAAATGACGGTAAATGGTTTTCCTTTAATCTATCCATAAACAACTGCTTGGGGCGGCAGTCTGTATGAAAAGAGACGTTTTAGGACACGCAGAACAAGTTTAGTGATTTTTTGGCTAAATTATGGTGAAACTTATGCAGGCTTTGGATGAAAGTAACGATAGGTGCTTTAAAATTGGGCCTTTAGTGTCGGCAACAGTGCCGTCACACCGTAACCCCTCTGTGGTATTGTGGAAGAGTGCAGGGTTGGACCCTGCGGTCCAATATTAAAATGATATGAGCCTGGTATAGGCGTCAGTGGCAGTGCACCCAAATATTTTGCCTTTGGTGGCAGCAAGTGCCTTCACACCGTAACCCCTCTGAGGTATTGTTGAAGAGTGCAGTGGTGGAGGTTTCGGTAATGCAGAAGAGATCCCCGATCTATTCAGTTACATCAGCAGCTATAACAAAACCGGGTCTGCAATGTTTAGGCACTTGTACTGCGCTACTGTATATGGTGAGAATCGGCGCACACCAGTAGCAACAGGAAGCAAACAGAACAGGCAGGGAATACACAGAGAGAATAGTCAAATGGCAGGCAAAGTCGGCAACAGATCGGGTCCTCAGAACAAGCAGGGTCAGTAACAAGTATACAAACTGATTTGGTAAGCTAGCGATGCGGGAATAAAGGCTGAGACACACTCACTAGCGAAGAGAAGCAAACATTTTGCAGGCTTGACTTCACTCTGCTCCGCCTCGCAGCGTTTCTACACTGCATTAACGTTTGCTTCTCACCACACTGGACAGGAATCCACTAACTAAATTAAAATGTACACATAAAACCGTTTTATTTTCACAAAGCACATTTTATATAGGCAAAAAAGTTTCTACTGAATAAAATACGTCAAACATTACTGTTAATTTAATAGGAATAGTATAAAAATAAATAAAAAAAAGGTGACTCCTGATCATATATATTATAGGGACACGGAGCGCCGTGTATAGAGTAGGCATGCATTGATACCACACACAGACATATTCGTATATATCAACATGCAGATATATATATACACTCACCCACAGACCTCAGACCATATATGCACATGGGGGGGTGGCATGTGGACAATCTCAACTAAATGCGCCCCCCCATTTGGCTGATCCCTCCAGAAGAAATGTTGAACCCGACAGAGCAGAGAATATATATATTATTCTCTGCTCTATCGGGTTCAACATTTCTTCTGGAGGGATCAGCCAAATTGGGGGGGGGCAATTAGTTGCCAATATATGTGTGTAATACAAGGCTGGATATATATATTTATAAGATATAGATATATATCTTATCTATATATATATATATATATATATCATACCTGCCCTTACCTTCCCCTATAAATTTGCTAAAAATATACACACAAAAAAACAAACCACTGCCTGAGACCCCGCGCAGCTCACATGCCACCCTCCTGCACCTGGCTGAATGTATCTAATATATATAATTAAATACATTCAGCCAGGTAGAGAAAGAAAAAAAAAAGTTTTATTTTATGTTCCCGGGGACATTTAAAAATGTCCTTGGATTTTATTTTTTTTAGAAATGTGTCACCTTACCCTAGCCTGGTGGTCAGTGGGGGCTCCCTGGATCCTGATTGTGGGGGGGGTCTGCCATGGCCGCAGGTGCAGTGGCTCCCTCCCTGCACCCCCTGTCTCTGCCACATGCACCCGGGTGGCTAGCCTGCACAGTCGCAGCTCTGTCATCTGGCAGGCGCATGCTCCTCAAGGGGATCCTTGGGAGGCCCCTGCAGGCTGCCCTCTACAGTGCCTGATTAGAGGGCCGTGTCTGCCTGATGTTTTAGTAACAAGAATGTTTTATCCCATAGGCTTCAATGTTAAAAATATTCCCATTTTAATTCAATATCTAATAAACCGTTGCTTATAATATTCTGCAGTAAAGAGTTTATTTCTAGATTTTTTTAGTATTTTTTAAGCATTTTTTTATACTTTTTTAAAAAAAAAAAATCTTCGAACTTTTGGCGAACGTCCCAAAAAGTTTGAAGTTCGCGAACGGCCGATGTTCGATGCGAACTCCGAACAGTTCGAGCTGAGCAGCTCATCCCTAATCGACAGCAGTCTTCAGAGGCTCCACGTTTGGCGCACTACAGGGACCCATAGGTGAATAGTGAATTAACCACAGTGTCAGCAAGCTAGAATCGCACCGAAGTGAGCTGAACGAGAACATTAAAACAGACCCAGGATGCAAAAAAAGTAAGAAGTTGCAGACTTAGATTAGGGGAGAGTTTGATAGGGTGAGGCAAGTCATTCCACCAGAGCTGCCCTTGAGAAGTCTTGGAGGCGATAGTTGGCAGTGCAGGTGTAGACTGATGACAAGCGGAGATCGCCTGCTGACCGTAGAGTTCTAGATGGGAGGTGCTTGCGGAGTAACAAAAACATGTAGGGAGGAGTTGAATTATTAGGCAATTTGAACGTGAGCATCAGCATTTTAAACTGCATCCTGAAACGTACAGGAAGCCAATGGAGGGACCAGCAGAGGAGGGAGGTACGTGAGGTGCGTGTGAGAAAAATGAGCCTGGCCCCTGCATTCATTACAGATTGCCAGGGTGGGGGAGTTGTGGAGGCCAATAAGGAGCAAGTTGCAGTAATCAAGTCGTGAAATGACAAGCGCATGAACCAGCACTTTCTTGTGTCAGAAAGTGGCAGACACGGGCAATGTTCTTGAGTTTATAGTAACAGGATTTGGTCACTGCCTGGATGTGGGGAGAGAACATTAGGTCATTAGGTCAATCGAAAGTGACACCAAGGCAGCGAGCTTTAGGCGTCAGGCTAGTGAGCGTTCCCTTTACTCATAGAGAGATAAGTGGTATTTGGTTCTTCTTGGAGGGAGGAACAGTATATAGGGTAGTATTACAAAGTTGGTGCTAACTTAACCAGAGCTGTTGTAAACTTACCAGAGCCATTATAGCCTATGGAGCTGTTAAGTTTACAACAGCTCTGGTTAAGTTAGCACCAACATTGTAATATGGCCCATAGCCTATGGCGCTGTTAAGCTAACAACAGCTCTGGTTAAGTTAGCACCAACTTTATAATATTGCCCATAGTCTATGGAGCTGTTGGGCTATATTACAAAGCTGGTGCTGGGCTGGAGCCATTATAGCCTATGGAGGTTTTAAGTTTACAACAGCTCTGGTTAAGTTAGCACCAACATTGTAATACTGCCCGTTAAGTTTACAACGGCTCTGGCTAAATTAGCACCAGCTATATAATACTGCCCATAGTGTAGATTAGATAATTATCTGTGTTAGTCCAGAAGCCAAACTCACCAGAGTAAAGCAGTAGTAGTGATACCTTTTTTTATTAGACTAACGTTACATTTAAAAAACAAGCTTTTGAGAGTATTGCTCTCTTCCTCAGGTCTGGACACTATACTGAGTGAAATAATAGAATTGAACAATAAAGAGCCAAGCAGAAGGCGCAGAAGGCGGAGAGTGGGACGTAAATACTAATAGTGGAATCTTATGGTCAAGAAAGGTTAACAAAGAGGACAGATCATAGGCCCCAACATAGATAATCATCGAAGAATCACCTGATAAATGATTGTCTATTTTACTAGAAATCGTTTATTTAAATTTAACAATAAATAAGAAATGAAAAAATAGCTATTTTAGAACAATAACACTGGACACATTTTTTCAACATTATATTATAATACAGATAGCACATTTCTAATAAGAAAATCATATTTAAAGTCTTAAGATGAAAGCCATATTTTTTTATTCAATCAATTTACGTGAGTGACACACAAATGATTTTAGGTTGTGTACTCCAAATCTAAACAAGAAAAAAAGAATGATTTATTGCTATTAATAAATCACAAATGATTACTCATGACTTAAAAATGATAACTGAGTGGAGTTCATAAAATGTAAACATGTCATCTGCCAGATGGCTCTCAGTTCCTGTTGGGTGGGGTGGAATTGACTATTTGAAACGACATGTCCAAGTTTTTTTCATTATATATTAATATCCATAAGGGGCACAGGGCACATGAAATCGACACTTAGAACAAATCCCTTTTAATATGCCGATGTGGGATGGACACTAGAATTTCTAAAGATAATGAATTGTAAAATTAAAATTGCATCATACATCTTAAACTCAAGCAAATAGGATCAAACAATTGCGATATTTATGCTTGATGAAGGTTTCATGTAAGAAAGCTTGTTGGTTTTTTTATACACGTTTTAGAGATCTCTACAGCCCAGACTGCTTTGAACTGAAGCTTGGTGTAGTGATATATTTTATAATGAACTGTTGCCTTTGTGTATAAAGTTTATAATGTTTTTTGCTATTTTGTACATATGTTATTGTTTTGCATATGAAATACATACTTATTGCCATGGGCTGACAAACTTAATAAGGGAAAATTATGTCACTTGGCCATGGTGACCATATTGACATGTGGAAGAGAGGCCTAAAACACTGGACACTGCTGAAACCAGACAAGTCGACAACAGAATTGCAGATCCCGTCGCTCTCAGCTTCAAACATCAATGTTGACATCAGCAAGATATGTGACCATTTCTGTTTTCGTCATGCTTTACATGATAAAAGTGCTCATTTAGGAATCAAAATGTTCATAAATCGTTCCTGCTACAAGGCATGATATTTATTATATCAGACAAATTCATAAACATTACATATGTATGTAGCCCTGTGTTTGAATTGGCTCTGAGAACTGCAGCTGTTATGCCTCTAGGGGGTGCCAGAGTGTAATGTATGGAAAAGACTGTAATGGATTTATGGATTACGTCCCCCAGAAACCGTTGGGAGAGAGGAAGGAAACAAGCTCTGGCGCCAGGAAGTGAGAGGAGTGTGTGCAGCATGGGCAGAACTGAGAAAGCGGTGAGAGAAGGCAGTCGCATGTGTGGAACTCTCTGGGATTTTTGCCAGTTGGAGCGCGGGGAGAGTGCGGATCGACTTGCTGTACGTCACGCTGAACTGTTTCCTGTTCCAAGTGCGTCCGAAAAGGACCTCGAGTAAGGAGGCTGCAGGCGGAGCGGATTGCTGGCGGTATTTGATTTCTGGCTGAGGAGAATCAGTTCGGGAGCGTGAACTTCGACAGCATCGGGCTCCAGATGGCTGAGAGGACGGATTTTCTCGAGAGGGGCCTTCCTGCAGAGTTTCTCTGGTCCAGGACAAGCTGTTTCGCCGGTTGGGTGAGAGGCCTCCGGCCTATGACTTTGCTAACAGTGCGCACTTATTTGCTTGTTACATTTTCAAGGCCCCAACGTTGACTAGTCGAAGATATTCATCCATCCACTGGCCAGTGGACCTAGTACCCGGGTACCCTAGGACTTAAATTAAAATGTATCTCTAACGTGGGACTTTGAATCTTAAGGACTGAGAATTATACTAACAGTTTAGGCGCTATATAGTTATGTTTTCATATGATCGTCAATTATTTCCTAGAATGCTTGATTTTCGCGGTTAAAGTACATGTGTAATTATTGAGATTTATTGCTTACAGTAAACACGTTTGAGAAAATCTATAACGGTGTGCTGGTGTACAGTAAATTGTTAGTGCGGTGAGACCAATCCTGGGTTATTCAGCGGCTCCTCCGGGGGTGAGCGCTACATGTATATATATATATATTTTTTTTGTCAGGTGTGCGCCTCTCAAATTTTACATTGCATGATATGGCAAGCCTGGATAACAACCCAAATCAATTTACATTGTATATTGCTTCAACTGTGAGTGTCGAACAATATAAATAAAAGTGCTAAAAATGTATACATGCATCAGATATTTGCCTCTCAAATTGTACCTTCCACGATATGGATATGGCAAGTATAAATAACGTCCTTAATCAGTCTACATTCATCTTAGATCGTTTAAACTGTGTTAAAAAGGTAATTTTAAGAAGCAAATGTATATATATTCAAAACTAAATACAGTTCTGGAAAATATCGCAAACACGCCAAGAAAAAAAATTGGACATACATGCAGTCTTTAACTATCATGAGACTATATCTGCAAGTGTCAAACAATAATCAGACTGGATGTACAACCTTAACGTGTTACAGAAAAATATGATAAACAGTCAGGCTCTTAGAACCCAGCCAAGGCTGCATTAGAAATTGACACTCCCACTATAATTAGCTGCTTTTCACTGGACAAACACTCAGACTTGACATGTTTTCTTTCAGCTCTCTCAATTAGTTCGAGCCTGAAGCCAACATAACCAGGTGGTACAGCACTTCATGAATTCAAAACAGGGAAATACTTGACGTTCAAGTATCATTATACAATGTGGTAATTCCTGTGCCACATATGATGTATGGCAGGCAGCATGTTTAGCAATTTTATAGCTAGAAAGCAAAACTACATAAATTTTTCTTGCAAAAAGTTGTTAAAAATACAAAACAGCATTATTAGAATTGTGCTAGAGGGGAGCTAGTGCTTACATTACTATCAGGTTTATTCAGAGAGAGCCGATCTGGCCTCACATTGCACCGAACAGGGAATTTCCCCGTACAGTGTCATTTCGGGACCATTCGCTATTCAGAAATCAGGCAGTTCGCCAAAGTTTGGCAAATTGCCAGCAAAATACAATGCTTGTTCGACGGCAGTGAAATCCCCATAGAGAAGCAATGGTTAATATTACAGAACACTGAACAGCAGGGAAATGTCCTGAAATGGTTTCATTTGGCAGGTTTAATCCGACGAATCCCATAAATTTCAATGTTAAAAATATTCCCATTTTTATTTAATATCTATTAAACTGTTTAGTCCTTTAAACTGCACCAAAAAGTCTCTTTATTTTTTTTTAAAGGTTTTTTTAGGCCTTTTCTGGGATTTTGTGCGCAAATTTTTTTTCCCCCGATTTTCTTTGAATAGCAGTTTTTCATTTTTTTTGTACCAGACCTTTTTATTATCATTCAGAGGACCGTATATGTTAATTCCAGACATTGTCGTCCAGTGTTTTATTGCAAACAGCATTTCAAATTTGACACTTTCATTTGTTTTTTTTACCCCCCCTTTCATCGGCATGTCAGCTTTTTCCACTTCTGGCCTTCGCTGTGTTCAGCGGATCATTGTCTTTTTCACGATAGTTTATCGAATCGGATCCGATCCGATATTTCTGCCGTTTCGCAGTTTTTTTTATTATATATATATATATATTATATATATATATATATATATATATATATTAGCGGTTTTATGGCAGCTGTTCCCTGCACTTTGGGGACCCTGCCTGTGAATGCTGAATTCACCACTGGGTCTGAGAATTTGATTCCCCGAAGTGCGGGGAACGAGAGAGCGCCGAAATGTCAGTGACATTTCGGTGCTCTCTGAATAACCCCTTATATCCCTACAGACTGGCCATATCTCCAATTTGACAGCTTATATTTTGTACATAGTAAAAGGAGAATATTGATAACTGTGATTTTACGACATACACAGTACTGAAATGAGTATTGTCAAAGAGACCTAAAGCAGATTACTCAAGTGACAGTTCAACAATCAAACAACTCAAATAATTTTTGGTTGTTTGGAAACTACCTGGCTATGAAACATACAATATAAATGATTTTCCCTTGTCCGGGCCTTTTCCCATTCGACAAATATTATTAAACACATTTTCATTATATCTATTTATAGAATGCAGATTAGATCTGTCTAATGCAGGGATTTCAAACTCCGCCCCAAGATGTGATGCCTACTGTTCACAGAATTCTTTGAATGCAATAGATGTCCAGGGACTCATGAGATTTGTAGATCAGAAACATCTGGGGGAGTTTGACACCATTGGTCCATTGTGTGAAAACAGCATGATGATATGGTCCGTATCTCATGTCCATTGAAGTTTGAAGTTGAAGATTGAAGTTTAGGGGAGACAGTAACTGGGTTATTTACTAAGCGCCACTGTGACACTGAAATTCACCACAGTTGCTAACAATGGTATAAGTCATTGTTTGTTATAATGACAACAAACTTCTGCTAGCCACAGTAGTAAAATTTAACAAAGGCAGGTGAAGATGCTGTAAAAAAGGCTGACAAATGCTACTATCGTTGTTCTTTTTTTGTGTGAGACTAGTGAGGCGACCGAGACGTAAAAACCCAAGGGCTGAATATAGAATATTTGATACAGTCCTAACCTCAACATCTGAGGAAAGGGATTTAGGGGTCATTATTTCAGAGGATCTAAGGGTAAGTAGTCAATGTAATAGAGCAGCAGGAAATGCTAGCAGAATGCTTGGTTGTGTAGGGAGATGTATTAGCAGTAGGAAAAGGGAAGTGCTCATGCCACTGTACAGAGCACTGGTGAGACCTCACTTGGAGTACTGTGTGCAGTACTGGAGACCGTATCTCCAGAAGGATATAGACATCTTAGAGAGAGTTCAGAGAAGGGCTACTAAAATGGTGTACGGCTTGAAGGAGAAAAGTTACCAGGAAAGGCTTAATGATCTTAACATGTACAGCTTGGAAAAAAGACGAGACAGAGGAGATATGATAGAAACATTTAAATACGTAAAGGGAATCCACAAGGTAGAGGAAGGGAGTATATTTAAAAGGAAACAAAGTAGCAAAACAAGAGGACATAGTCTTAGATTAGAGGGGCAAAGGTTTAAAAGTAACATCAGAAAGCATTATTTTACTGAGAGGGTGGTGGATACATGGAACAGCCTTCCAGTTGAAGTGGTAGAGGCCAAAATAGTAATTGAATTTAAGCAGGCATGGGATAGGCATAAGGCTATCCTAAACAAAAGATAAATCCAGGTAAAGTATCCATGTAATTGGGCAGACTAGATGGGCCGAAAGGTTCTTATCTGCCGACATTTTTCTATGTTTCTATGTTTCTAAGAACAACTGAATCTGATTGCTTTGTTTTTTATTCCTTTACTGTAGTTCAAATATTGTTAGTGCACTGCACAGAATAATGCTATTTTTAAATACAGTGAGAAAAGATAGTGGATATACTAGTGCCCCGGGTAAAATATTGTACAATGTATAAAAATCTATACTGTAAAAATATAAAAATATTGTGGATTTCAGCAGGTGATTGGGGAGCCTAGCAATATTCCCTTGTTATTGCTTGTGTAAATGAAGGTATTTTCAGAATATATGTCACCCCTCCCCACGCAACACACATATATGTAGAAGTACCCGTGAAACAGGCATAATATTGTGAGCCTTAAAGACAGTAACAACCTTGAGAAGATACTACTGTGGATGATAACTCATACAATGAAGTGCTTTCATGCAGTAATTCATAAAAACAGTAATCAGAAAAACTGTATGTGCTTCGTGTTATACAAATACCTTCGGTACTTGTTTTCTTAATAAGGTGTTAGAAGTGTACAAAACATGAGATAAAAAATACTTAGATTTCTCTTATAATAGTCCGTAATTCCAGAGAATTCTTAAAAAATAAGCAAAAAAGAATAACTCATTGTGCAATACAGTCTGTAATTAAAAAAGTGCTTCTGTGCATAGAGTATATAGAGTGCCAACTCACATTTTACAGAGCCTATAATACCGGCTCTGTTTGTTATGACTTGAGCCGACTCTGGGGTGGCACCACCCTATTCTGTGGTTCCATCCTGTGATTCCTCAGAATAAGGCTGGCGTCAGACGAACGCAGTGATCACGTCTGTGGTGCCGCACAGTTTAACGTCCGTCGTAGCATAGAATCATGAGCAATAGAGACCCACAACCGAAGTACATGCGCACCGAACTGCGCACGCACAACACATGTAACAAACAGAAGCAAGTTAGGCAAGAATGTAAAACCGCTAGACGGACGCGCAGAGTGCGCCATGTCCACGTAGCGTTCTGTGTGAGTGATGAGGAGATGTCAGACGCAGCGCATTTGCGACATCCAGCACCTTGATGCACAAAACACACAAAAGTCTGAATGTCAGGCGCCACCTAGTGGTTTCTTATGAGAATGTCTTCCCAATGGATTTCACTGAATAAAGTGATAGTGAGTGGGATAGGGATTGTGGTGATGAAACAGTTCAGTATGTTATTGTTGACCTATACAGAAGGCCAGGGTGGGCTAGATCCACAGCTCGTCTCCACTCACTAGAGGAAATATCCCAATTCCTCAAAGAGAGGCATATGAAAAAAACAGTGCGGTGGGACAGGTGCTTCTTCCAGCCAGTGGGGGTGTTCTTTAAGATGTTCCCTCTATTTAGATGGGGTCCAGCCCTCAAATAAAACAAACAAATATATTGCGCAGTAGGTCAAGTAGATATATGAATAAAACCCCTTTAGGGAGAATTGACTCACATTTTTCAGTGTCTAAAGATCAGACACTAGATGTAACAGCAACCGTCGGCTTTAGGAATGCCGGATTCCCCTTACAGTACTCCAGCGCCTTCTTTCCGCTCCTCAGCAGCAATCCAGGATTGTAGCAGTAAAAGTGAAAATCAGCACGCAGGGGGTGTAAGATGAATTAATTTATTAAGGTAAAAGATATAATTTCAATATAAAAAATGCATATAATTTCAATATAAAAAATGCATTATAATTTCAATATAAAAAAATGCAATGGATAGACATGAATACATTGAAGCTACGCTAATCTGTTCATGGCGCAGTGGGAAAAGAACCACATTGAAGCAAAACTGAATGGATAGACAATGTCAAATTGTACAAGAGATACATTGACGATATCATACTCATCTGGCAAGGAGCAGAAGAAAACCTTTCCCTCTTTTCAAATTTTTTAAATGAAAACCACTGGGGGATCACACTTGATCGGCAATTAAATCGACAGTTAACTTTTTAGATCTTAATATTTACATCGAGGACGCACAAATTAAAACAAAAACCTTCTTCAAAACAGTAGACGTGAATAGCTACATTGAACGTACCAGCCGCCATTTTTGGCGATGGTTAGAAGGCGTCCCTAAAGGACAGTTCCGCAGACTGAGAAAAAACTGTACAGAAGATCGAGAATACATCGACCAATCATTAAAACTAAAAAAACAATTCAAGGAGAAAGGATATGAAGATACCAAACTAGAAAATGCCAGAGAACAAGTCCTCAATACTAATCAAGAACAGATCCTGAACAAACCAAGACGTATAAAGGATATGGGGCACAAGATTCCTTTTATATGTCAATTTAGCGAAGAACACACACAGATTAACAAAATCTTTGAAAAATACTGGCATATCCTCAAAAAAGATGGCGACCTACATCACATATTAGAAGACCGCCCGACTATCATCTTCAGAGGGGCACGAAATGTAAAGAATTTATTGGTAAAAAGCCACTCCAGGCCTATTCAATCTAGAAAAAGGTTTCTACGGCTGTGGAAACTGCCTGAGCTGCAGAACAACGGGCAACCACAGGAGACAAATCAAAGAATTCCAAGACAAAACTGGCAACAACACATATAAGATTCATGGCACTCTCACGTGCTTCTCAAGAAACGTTATATATATTTTGATTTGTCCCTGTGGGAAATACTATGTAGGCCGCACCACTAGGAGTCTTAATGTTAGGATCAGAGAACATCTCAACAATATTAAGAAAGGTGTTGATACCCATTCAGTCCCACAACATTTCAAGACTGTACACAATAAGGATCCAAGGGGAATACAGTTTCTCGCCATCCAACAGGTAGACAAAGATTGGAGAGGAGGGGATTTCATCAAAAAGATAAACAAGATAGAAATTAAATGGATCCACACTCTCAAAACCCTCATACCAATCGGCCTGAATCAAGACTTCGAGTTATGTAATTTTTTATGATTTTTTATGAGTTTCATGGTTTTAATATGGTTTTACTATGTATTTAACCTCATTTGTATCTATTATGGTTTCATAACATCTTGCCATCCCCCACTATTACCTCTACCATACCTCTAATTGTGTTTAGTTTCACACGGTATAATTGGAGTAAGCGCAGATGACATTTTTTTCTTTGTTATGTTCTACACATGTTGTTGGGCTGCATGCATTTGGTGGTTGCAGCCAACCCTTCGGGGAATAGGCGCGACCCCACCCCTCCTGCACTATGTATGTTTCAATGTACTTCCAGCCAGGTCATCCCTGCAGCAAGACTCCGCTCCGTGTCTTTGTTTTGATCCCAAAGTGGATTTTGTTTCTGGGGGAGCATAAATAAAGGCCCACCAGTCTACCTCATGTTTGACAAGCAGCATGAGCAGGTATGGTTTGCTATGTAGCAGCCTGTGGTTTCATTTTGGTTAGGACTCGCCCTTATAGAGGTGCCGTGATGTTGGCGGGCGAGCTAGTCTTATAATGGCCATTAATAAGAAACCAAACCTCTAATTGTGTTTAGTTTCACACGGTATAATTGGAGTAAGCGCAGATGACATTTTTTTCTTTGTTATGTTCTACACATGTTGCTGGGCTGGATGCATTTGGTGGTTGCAGCCAACCCTTCGGGGAATAGGCGCGACCCCACCCCTCCTGCACTATGTATCCCCCACTATTATGTTCTTCTTCCTCCCCGCAGTGTTTTAGTTTCTAGTTTTTTAATTAGTATTTTTAATTAGTATTTTATTAGCTTTTATCGTCAAGTTTTTAATTGTCAAATTACGCTAGCACTTGCACACAAATTTGCCTAGCAAAAACTCCCTCTTCCCAATCCGGATGTCTTTCTCTTATGACACCCATTGAGCCAAAAGGGGCTAATATACCTGCCTCCTCCTCAAGCTATGTGAAATTACCCCATATCACCCTTATAACCCCATATCACCCTTATAACCCCCACCCCCAGTTATGCACTTTTCTTTCTTTTAGCTAAGCACGTTAGCACTTTATAACCTTCCTTCTACCCCTCACAGTTCAGTGATTCAAAGGGGTCACCAACCCGGGCACATCCTTGCCCCTAGTTATGTGGGATAACATCCTACTTTCCATTAGTCTTCCATGCTTTCTGTCAAGAGACACTAACAAACCAGCACCTTAAGCTAGAAGCTATTAATCAATTAGCATTGTGCATCTGTACAGACTGCACAGTCACTTTATATAATGCACTTTATATTACAATAGACACGGCACTTAATACTCTTAAAACTGCACACTGGTAATTGCACTTTCAGTTTCATCCCCTACATATGGCACTATTAGCTTTACATATCACTCGCTCTAGTGCATAACCCTCCAATACTAGGACACAGGTTACAATTTATTTATTTTATTCATGTTTATCTTCTACCATAACTGTCCTTTTCTACCACACATGCTAATTGCGTTCTCATCTTTTATATGTAGGAAATTTATCTAATAAGAAACAACACACAAATACATCACATCGTGCTTAGCGCTCAGAGTTTTGAATAACTTCTCCTGCTCCATTAGCAGGCACCAATGTACATCTGCTCCCCACTTTGGAACCTCAGCACACTGCACCTTACTAAATAGTTGCTATATTTTTTTAGTTTAATACTCTTAAGAGTGCACACTGGCAATTCCCCTATATATGGCACTATTAGTTTTACATATCACTCGCTCTAGTGTATAGCACTCCAATCTAAATCAACCTTACAGATGGAACCTCGCTCTAGTGCATAGCACTCCAACCTAAATCAACCATACAGCTGGAACCTCGCTCTAGTGCATAGCACTCCAATCTAAATCAACCTTACAGCTGGAACCTCCAAAAAGACTATTTATAGGTACAGCAGGACTGTGAAAATATTGGCATCTACTGAGGAAGCGGCTTCATGCCGCGAAATGTGTTTTGATGCACAAAACGGCTTTTCATATCCTTTTCAAATATTTATAATTTTTCATATTAATTTTGTTTCCTATAATTCCCTTTTTTTTCTATGTCCGTCAACAAAAATGGACCGTGTCTACAGTGTCTTCCGTCAGTACATCCATCCATTGTGCACGCATGCAGAGTGCGTTCTGACTGCGTTCATCTGACATTAGCCTAAGAGGTAAAGAGAGTCTCATAGTGTAGTAAATCACGTATCCATAAAGCTTATTATACGGAAATGAATTACAAACACTCGCCGTGTATAGAGCCTTTAGGCTAAAACGGGGATACTAAGGAGGAAAACCTGCGCATGCAGGTTTCTCCTTAGTGTCCCCATTTTAGCTCCATATTACAAGGCAGGCGCTAATTCAGCAGCCTGCCCGTAATGCAGCGCTAAGCCTCAGGATGCTCGAGGCAGCGCTAAGCACCGCTGCGAGCATCCCCTCCATGAAGTCCATAGGACTCCATTCAGGCTTCGACTGCCGGCCACGTGACCATGCAAGTCGGCAGAGTGATTCGCGGAGGGAGCTTGGGGACTTTTTCCCCCCAGTCTCTCTCTCTGCTCCTGGCAGCCAGAAGCAGCAGATCGGACCACCGTTCTCGCCACGGGATGAGAGGTGAGTATCTAATTTTTTGGGGTAATTTGTGGCTGGTGATAACTGATTCCACAGAAGCAGTATGTTAGCTCCAGCTTCAAGCTGTGGTTAACTTTTTCAGTTAACTGCAGCAGGATGTTTATAGCGATACAACTTTGTAATCCTAACTCTAATTAACTCTTTGCACTCCTTATGCTTAACATAGGGAGTGCAAAGTACAGTATTCTCATGCTGAAGAGCGCAAGCTACGAAACGCTAACGGGTTTTTTAAAACTCTGATGGGCGACACATGCCCATCGCTAAGGGGTTAAAGGATCTCAATTTGACCCAATTTACAGAATTATCAGATGGATTTTTATTTTGCTCGAAATATTTTGTTTAATTTCTCACTAATTAAGATAGTATATTTTTGGTATGAAAAGGGTGGGGGGGCATGGTGGATAGTCTTTGGGCCAGTGTTGCATACATACTTAATCTCTAATGAATTGAGTCAGATTTATTATGACCCTGTGGGTTATATCTAAAAGAATAAGGCCACATGAGGTCCATGACCCCGAGTGTGGTGTGGGGTTTTGATTTTTGAGCAGACCAAGACTGGCCTCTTTGGTAAATTATTAATGTATATTATCTTTTTTTTTCTCTTGTAATATGAATTTGTCTTTGTTACAGGTTTGTGTTTGATGTATGCAAGATGTATTAATTTATATAAGTGCCACCTGTCAGACTTTCACCAAAACTTTTTCATTTGCTATGTTGGCACCATCATCCTCATCTTTCTTACAGAGAGCCTGACATTGTCTCAAGTACCCAATGACTGAGTCTGGAGTGGATCATGGAAAACACATTGCGAGAGAGCACCAGTGGGAGCTCATGCCCTCCCATTTGCTTGACATAGAGGTGCATAGTGACACTGCTTGGAAATTCGGAGTGTGATGTTGCTGAGAGCTGATTGTCCACCCAGAGCAGAAGGGATGTACTGCTGGTTTGACATCACCCTTCCCTGACTGCCTGAAGTGTCCAACCTGGATAAAGACAACATTCTGACATTCAAATCACATTCAATGGGAAACAACATTTTCTTTTTCTTCAAGAATGTGTCTTCACTTTTGCACAGAACATCAAATCCTTTAGATGACGCTGAGAGTGGTGGATTAGGAGAATGAGAATGCATCTTCTGAGAGTAGATATGTGTGTGAGATTTGTGTAGCAAATCTGAACACAAGGAAACACATACAGGTCTATTCACTAAAAGGTGAAACTCTGAAGAACTGCTGGAGAAGTGAAAATTCTAAGTCAAAATAGCCAATTTGGAAAGGGAGATAAATGGGAGAATTTTTCTGGTTTGGCTATTTTGACCTAGAATTTCCACTTCTCCAAAAGTTCTCGAGTTTCGCCTTTTTGTGAATAGACCTGATACATAAATATCTGACTAGTGATAACGAGTGGAGAGATGCTTATTTTTATTAGATGGTCATTTAAGTCATTATTTTCTTGATTGGCGGAATTCATTTGGGAAATGGCACTTAGTGGTTACCCAGGATTTTGATTAGGCATTTGGCCTAGGTCCCCAGTTGGGATCCCTGGCAAAGAAGATTTTAGCAATGTGCGTATTAATATTATTTGCTATTGTTGCTCTGTTTGTATTTTTGATGCTTATAAAATACTTGTGTGCTTGAATAAGCAAGGAATCGACCCCCTCCAGCCATCCTCAGAATGATGTCGGATTACTACATGTTATTTATTAATGCACACTGTATTGGAAGAGGTTTACACGGTCGCAGTCCCCCCAAGAGAGGACAGGTTATCTTTGTAACAGCCTTGAGCTGGGACAGGATATGTTTTTACTTGTCGGCATAAGACATACCATTATCTAACTTGTCTAACTCCTTTCAGAAATAGTGTGTTTGAGTAATTTCCAGGAAATATGTGTAAGCAAATTGTTTGTGATTGGCCTGCTATTCCTTACACCTTGCAAGTATACAATCATGAATAAATTGACAGCTCGGTGAAACTGCGTGATTATACACAAGTCTGTACACTGTGTTGACCTGTGCTTCCCAGGGCCTGATGTTGGCTGAAAACCAGAGAGAAAGAGTCAAAGCCTGTGGCCATAATAACCACCCGGGTGGAGAAAAGTTTCCCAACAGTTTTACTGAAAGTAAAAGATTACATATACTGCTTTGTTTAACATTTTGTAAACATTTAACTAGTCAGGTCCAGAAATATTGGGACATCGACACAATTCTAACATCTTTGGCTCTACACACCACTACAATAGAGTTGGAATGAAACAAACACAAGGTGCTTTAACTGCAGACTGTCAGCTTTAATTTGAGGGTATGTACAGCCAACTCAGGTGAACGGTGTAGGACTTACAGCAGTTTGCAGATGTGCCTCCCACTTGTTAAGGGACCAAAGGTTGGGACAATTGGCTTCTCAGCTGTTCCACGGCCAGGTGTGTGATATTCCCTCATTACCCCAATTACAATGTGCAGATAAAAGGCCCAGAGTTTATTTCAAGTGTGCTATTTGCATTTGGAATCTGTTGCTGTCAACTCTCAAGATGAGATCCAAAGAGCTGTCACTATCAGTGAAGCAAGCCATCATTAGGCTGAATAAACAAAACAAACCCATCAGAGAGATAGCAAGAACATTAGGCGTGGCCAAAACAACTGTTTGGAACATTCTCAAAAAGAAGGAATGCACCGGTGAGCTCAGCAACACCAACAGACCCGGGAGACCACGGAAAACAACTGTGGTGGATGACCGAAGAATTCTTTCCCTGGTGAAGAAAACACCCTTCACAACAGTTGGCCAGATCAAGAACACTCTCCAGGAGGTAGGTGTATGTGTGTCAAAGTCAACAATCAAGAGAAGACTTCACCAGAGTGAATACAGAGGGTTCACCACAAGATGTAAACCATTGGTGAGCCTCAAAAACAGGAAGGCCAGATTAGAGTTTGCCAAACAACACCTAACAAAGCCTTCACAGTTCTGGAACAAGATCCTATGGACAGAT
Source organism: Leptobrachium leishanense (assembly GCA_009667805.1). Lineage (NCBI taxonomy): Eukaryota > Metazoa > Chordata > Amphibia > Anura > Megophryidae > Leptobrachium > Leptobrachium leishanense. Next base: position 345,866,011 of record CM019063.1, read on the forward strand.
GAGACCAAGATCAACTTGTACCAGAGTGATGGGAAGAGAAGAGTATGGAGAAGGAAAGGAACTGCTCATCATCCTAAGCATACCACCTCATCAGTGAAGCATGGTGGTGGTAGTGTCATGGCGTGGGCATGTATGGCTGCCAATGGAATTGGTTCTCTTGTATTTATTGATGATGTGACTGCTGACAAAAGCAGCAGGATGAATTCTGAAGTGTTTCGGGCAATATTATCTGCTGATATTCAGCCAAATGCTGCAGGACTCATTGGACGGCGCTTCACAGTGCAGATGGACAATGACCCAAAGTATACTGCAAAAGCAACCAAAGAGATTTTGAAGGGACAGAAGTGGAATGTTATGCAATGGCCAAGTCAATCACCTCACCTGAATCCCATTGAGCATGCATTTCACTTGCTGAAGACAAAACTGAAGGGAAAATGCCCCAAGAACAAGCAGGAACTGAAGACAGTTGCAGTAGAGGCCTGGCAGAGCATCACCAGGGATGAAACCCAGCGTCTGGTGATGTCTATGCATTCCAGACTTTAGGCTGTGATTGACTGCAAAGGATTTGCAACCAAGTATTAAGAAGGGAAAGTTTGATTTATGATTATTATTCTGTCCCATTACCTTTGGTCCCTTAACAAGTGGGAGGCACATCTGCAAACTGCTGTAAATCCGACACCGTTCACCTGCGTTGGATGTACATACCCTCAAATTAAAGCTGACAGTCTGCAGTTAAAGCACATTGTGTTTGTTTCATTCCAACTCCATTGTGGTGGTGTATAGAGCCAAAGATGTTAGAATTGTGTCGATGTCCCAATATTTCTGGACCTGACTGTAATTATATATATATATATATAATATATATGTATATGAACAAAGACAAATAATGCCAGGTTTCCTTAAACTTAATATACTTAATAATTAAATGCTAAGGCGAGAATATTATTTGATCACCCATTGAAAATACTTTACACAGTTATGATTATTATAAGCATAAGCAACATACTGTATACATATTTAGCAAATAGCCTCTTTTGAATTAGCTAGCAATATCAGTAAATTTAGATATTTATGGGCATTCTTGCAACCTGTATTTAATCTAGGCATGATGACACATCACCAATGCTTTTCAAACAGCTGTCCTTTCTTAGACTACACCCCTCAACGGCTATCAAAGTTCAAAAATATGACTGGATGCCTCGGCTGTTAGGAGTGCCTGAAGGAATAACAATTTTAAGTGCGAGGATGACATATCTGTGCTAAAAAAAAATTAAACATATTACACTCTCTCTATCTCTATATATATTACTTGACTTATTTAAATGGAATTGCTTTGACAATTGTTATGCATAAAATGCAGTGCACTTTGAGTATCAAAGTGTCACTTTACCTGTACACACTAGGACATTATAATGATTTTTAAAGCAATAAATCCATTTTCATAATAGAAGCATTTTAGAAACTTAAACCACTTATTTTTTACAATAACAGGGCTATTCAGAGAGAGGTGAAAACCTTGAGAATTGGCAGGAGAATTAACAATCTAGACCAAATAGCCAATTTGGAGAGTGAGATAAATGGGAGAATTTTTCTGGTTTGACTATTTTGACCTAGAATTTTCAATTCTCCAGTCATTCTCAAGGTTTTCACCTCTCTCTGAATAACCCTGTATGTTTATCCCCAGGTGCCAATAGACTCAGTGTGCAATCCTTATCTCCCTGATGCTATGTAAGGGTTGGAATTCCTGCTGCTTTGTTCAATGCTCAGAGAGGAGATTTAAATAGGATCATGATCCAGCTACTATGTAGGATACATTTAGAGGACCTGGAAGATAGGATGACATGAAATTAATTCCACTTACTATTAGGCGTACAAGATGGTGAAGCAAGTTTTTGTGAATCTTCAGCTGGATTTAAAAGAATGGGGACTCTACTCCCTTCTTGTCCGAACAGAGAACTGCTAAGGGAAAATATCACTGCAAGTGGCTCCCTAGTCCTAGTCTGACCAAGGCCCTGCATGAGGGCTTGAGGTAGAATAATTGGGAGCCGCTCACAGATAGTGGCTCAGGACTCCGCGGAGCCAAGTGCTACTGTAACTGTCAAGGGACATGTTTTTTTTATAGAGCTGTATACACCAGAGACAGTAGGTAGCACTGCCCACTAGTTTCCTGTTTTGAAGAAATTAAGCTACTGCAGTTGCTGGAGACAGCTCGGTGTGTTGCATAACTCCTCAAAGAGAACTCCTTATCTGCATGTGGTCTGAGAGGTGTCCACGGTAATTCTCGTCTGTATTTGTTTATATTAAGATGTTGTTTTAGTTCACTTTACATGGACAATGTGATCTGTTAATGATGTAACTGGGTTTATCATATTTCTGTTGGAAAGATATGTTCATCATGAGCGACTTGTAAAGGACTGAGAAATGCATATTTTGAACATTATTTGGTTTTATTTCTTGTAGTTTTCACAGTGTCAGCTAAAACATGAGACAGAATAAAAGAGAAAAAAGTCATCTGTATGAAACATGCCATTTCTTTAGACCGGTGCAGCTATAGCTATTATGTTACACTTGCTCCCAAAGTTCCATTGTATATCGGGAGAGGAAGCGACTGTTCATGTATGGAATCAGACAGAGGCAAGCAAACATTTTTTTCATATATTTAAATTGACATGTTAATTGATTTTGAAAAAGCTTACTATTCTCACTTGGAGCACTTACCGTTAACTCTTATCCAAAATATAAGGGATTATTCAGAGAGAGCTGATCTGGCCCCGAAATGTCACCGAACAGTGCATGTCCCCATACGGTGACATTTCAGGGCCTTTCGGCTATTCAGAGAGCAGGCAGTTCACCAAAATTTGGGGAATTGCCTGCACGTACGGGGTCTGTGCGAAGACAGTGAAAGTCCAATAGAGTAATGGTTGACCTATTTAGAGAACGCCGAACAGCAGTGAAAAGTTGTCAAACTGCCCTGCTGTTTGGTGGTTTATTTATTTATTTATTTATTTATAAAGGATTTTACCAGGAAGGATACATTGAGATTTCTCTCGTTTTCAAGTATGTCCTGGGTTCGAGAACATTGAGTGGTTACAGAAATACAAAATAGTAAAATGCAAGATATTAACACAAAACCAAATATACAGATTAACAAAAAAATAAATATGGAGGAAATAAAGTCATTATGTTACATGTTTACAGGTGCATTTCGTATTGAGGTATGTTAATAGGGAGCTCTTAAGGGACTTTATACTGGGGGGAAGATTTGATGGCGTCTGGGAGGTTATTCCATATTTGCGGTGCTCTGTAGGAAAATGAGGATCGAGCCATTTTCTTTTTGTATTGCAAGTAAGGTGCTGGTCCTGGATCTGAGGTTATAGGATGAGGGAACTGCCGGAGGAAGCAGCATATTCAGGTAGGGTGGTAGCTTCCCAGAAAAGCTCTTAAACACCAGGTTTCATTCGGCAGGTTTATTCAGGTGAACCCCAATAGGTTTCAATGTTAACAACATTCCTGTTTTTATCCAATATCTAATAAACCGTTTATTATTTTAATCTGCAGTAAAAAGTCTCTTTGTTTATAGATTTTTTTAGGATTTTTTTATGCACTTTTCAGAATTTTTTGGGCACATTTGTTTTCTTTTTTTCAAATTGCTTTATATTTTTGCTGTAACAGACCTTTTTATTATCATTCATAGGACCTTATATGTAAATTCCAGGGATTTTAATTCAGTAGTTTTCTTGCAAACAGCATTTCAATTTTGACACTTTCAATCATATTGTTTTTTTTTTTTTACTCCATTCATCAGCTGGTCGGCTTTTTCTGGTGTCTGGTCTGCGCTGTGATCATCGGCTTTTTCCGACATATTTGGCGTGTTTTTTGCGGCGGTTCCAGCGGGTTTTTGGTGAGTGTTCGATGGGTTTTCGGCAGGTGTTCAACAGTTTTTCCCTGCACTTCAGGGACCCTGCGGTGAATGCTAAATTCACTACAGGTTGGGGAACTTTGATTCCCCGAAGTGCAGGGAAGCATGGGGAATAAGAGAGCACCGAAATGTCAGTTACATTTCTTTAATACATCTCTGAATAACCCCTATAAAAAGAAGATTTTTCAGTTCTTGTCCCTCTTGAAATGAGCACCTTTACTATAAATAATTGCCTATTAAGGACATTGTTGTTTCTTTTCTTTACAGAACACTGAACACTACAAGAATTTTGCTTTGGACTTTGCAATATACACTTACCGTTCATTACAATAGTAAGCAATATGCTTTTTGCCCCATAAATGAAATGATTTCAGTTGAAAATTTGTCAAATTACAATTAATAAACTATTCCTGAATTGCAACTCCTTCACAATTAAAGTAATTACACCCATAATGCATATAGCAATTTTCTTGTACTTAATATTCATGTCTGCTCTACATTATCACCAAGTCAAAATGTCACACCTCCCAACATGAAGAGGTACAATCGAGAACAATAAATCATCAAAGCTTGTCTTCATCAATTCATTAGATATGTGAGATCTGCTTACTGTAGTAAAGAAAATTTACAAGCCCTATTTTCAAGAGTCTTTTGAATTGAATGTACTCTACCCCACCCACCTAAAATCAGTTAAACATACATTTAACCCCTTAGTGACTGGGCGGTTTTATGCAAATCCGTACATTAGTGCCCGCTGCTGTTTTTACGTTTCTGTTTGTATTTAGGTCAAATTTTCCTCTTACTTATTTATGCAACCCACACATATTATAGACCTTTTCCCCACCATTAAATGGACTTTCTAAATATACCATTATTTCCATCATATCCTATAATTTACTATAAACAAAATATGAAATATGATGAAAAAAAGGAGAAAACACACTTTTTCAAAATTTAATCCTTAAAATCCACAACTGCCAAATAAGGCCCCGGCTAAATAGTTTAAAAATTTTGTCCTGAGATTAGAAATACCCACTTTTTACATGTTTCTGGTTTTTAACCCTTTCACTGCCGAGCCATTTCACCTTTGTGCGCTGAGCTCATTTTGACCGTTTTATGCTCATTATGTTTAATGCCAGCTTAAGTCCTATTTTATTAAACCCCAGACAATTTAAAAAAAAAAAAAAAAAATTTTTTTTTTACACCAAACCTAGTCATGTCATCAGGCCTTTCCAATGATATCAAACATGACCGTCCAGCTGCCACGGATTGGGAGATACGGGGATCCAAAGGATCCCCCTATATCCACTTGGCAGCTAGGGGGTTAACTGGCCCACTGACATCCTCACACATATGGTGACAATGTCAGCAGGTGGGGGGGTGACCTGAAAGCTTGACTGACATTCAAGATGTCAGCCACTTCTGGGTTTGAATCGCGATTTGGCGCCGATTGGCACTGAATCACGATCCGGCAACGGAGTCGTTAATTAAAGATACCTCTCCCCTTTCCAGAGATGTTTTTCTTTTTTTTGTAGGTGGAGCGGTTTGGGAGGGAGAGTGCTCCAAAGGAGCTCTCCTCCCCCTTTCCATTTTTCCCTCCAGGCATGGGAGGGCCTGGCGATGACATCATCACGCTTGTTGATGACGTCATCACACCTACCGGGTCCCCTGAAAAGGTGGAGCAGACTTCCAGCCTGCCAGTCCGCCGAGGGGGCCCGGACAGAGAGGTGAGTATAGGGAGGGAGGGAGGTTAGGAGACCGTGAAGTACATAGTACGTCTGTGGTCGTTAAGGGGATTTCCCCACATGATGTGCTATGTACGTCAGTCATCAGTCAGGAAGGGGTTAAAGTGATAGTTAAGGACAGCGGCGTAACCGGAAGTAAAGGAGAGTGGCTGCAAATTGATGGTGCTCCACAGATATTATTTCTAACAAGATGACTTTTCATGGTTTTCCGCCTAATTTTCCTCTCTTCCTCTCTCCTGGATAGCTGACGCTTACCTGTGGTCCAGCGGTGGGGGTCCCCGCGGTGTCTCTTCTTCCTCAGACGACTTTGCCTACTGCTCCTAGTTGCGGCTTAGCTCCGGTGACCATTTTTTCCGCCTGCAGGCGCGTGCTGTCTCTCCTCCACACCTTCTGGGACATCTTGTCTGAGTAGCAGGTTCGGGGGCAATGTTGGGCCCACGTTACTCCCTTGGCCGGGTGGGGCTCCAGAAGGGGACTCTGGATGCCGCCCGCTGCAGGCTATCCTTCAGTCTCAAGATCCACAGGGACCGGAGGTTGATAGCGTGCTCCCGAGTGCTGCTTCCTTGTTGATGAAACCCAATGACTTGCCTGTTACAAAGGGTGATATAGCACGGGTGATTGTGGCTTTCCACGCCCTGATCCGAGGGGCAGATGGAGTGTCGCCTGGACAGGTTCAGCTGGATGCGCTGGAGCGAATCTGTGCTGCTGGTCGGGAGTGGAGAGATATCGTCTCTGCCCCAGGAGGTGAGGTGCCCCGGTGGGATGCTGAGTCTGGATCTTCCACCGAGACCCTGCTGGTGGTGGGTGTATTGGAGCCTCCTGTCACTGTAGCGGTGGCCTTTGGCATGGATACCGGCTGGCTTTCCTCCACGGGCGACCTGATTGTTCCAACGGCGGTTATGCGTGCACCAGGAAGGGCCGCAAAGATTATATGTCGCCGCCGAGGCCTTTTGGGAAGGAAGCTTTCGCAATACAGCGTGGTTGGAGAGATTCTCCAGCTCTGCCCAGCCTATCGTTTCCCCGCTATGGTTGTCTCCCAGTGGGGCTCACATGTCCTGGGATGGACCACAGGCTTGATGTGATGACCCCAGCTATCCTCCCTGCTGTGCTGCTGGTTGGTGGAGCCATGGTTTCCGCACCATGGAGAGACAAGGGCTGAAGCCGGCTTTTCATCCTCAGGTGCTTTTTTCTCCCTTACGACCCGATTCTGCCAACCATGATCCTTTGAAGTGCCCTTTTACCCTCCCCACTTTTGTCCTGCTGAGACTTTCTTGCGTGGAACTTATTATTTGACTTTTCTTTTCTGTGAAACCTTTTCAGTTGACCCCACCTTTTTTTTCTCCCCCTTTGTAACCCCCCCCCCATTTTTCTTTATTTTGGCTTCACTGGGTTGTCCCAGGGGCTAAGCCGTGATCTAGAGCCTGGCTTTGCCCCGGGTGCCCGGGCCCGGTGCCATCTACCCCCCCCCTGTAGCCTTCTCCCGTGGTCTATTTTTGATCAGTTGGGTATGTGCTAGTTACCGTTATGGCCTTTGCCATTTTTCCTTACCCCGCCATTTTTCTCCCCCTCCCCCATTGTATTTTATTTTACTTTTATGTGTTGCCTACTAGATGTCATGTCTTGGCCCTGCGAGGCCATTTTTGTATTTCTATCCCTAATTTTTTAGGAGACCCCAATTGGGGGATGATTCTGTTGATGCCAGGCTGTCCTCGGCTGTTTTATCAGTATTTTTAGGCAGTATGTCTACTTGCTATATTTTTAGCTTATGAAGACTTTTTGAATTTTTGTCCCCCCCTGCCTTTATTTTGCTCTTATTACTTCCGCCCCCTTTTTTTTTTTCTTCATTTTTGTCACTCTCTTCCCTTTCCCTCATTACGCTGAGTTTTCCTAACAGATACTGATGACTCTTTCGCTGATGTTCCCCGGCTGGGGATTATTTAGATTTATGTGACTCCCCCCCCCTCTATATTATCTGTGTTTCATAGGTCTATCTGGTCGGTTTGTGACCCTTTCTTTGCAAAATAAAAACTTTAAATTTAAAAAAAAAAGTGATAGTTAAGGGATATCATACTTTTGTCCCACAGATGTTTCTGAACTACAAGTCCAATCATTTTAAGAATTCTGGGAATGGTACGCAATCAGCATCGGGGGTGTGTGAGACAGAGTTTGACAGCCCTGTCACAATGGATCCCAGGGCAGAGGCAAAGATTGGTAAAACGAGATGTAGGATACTATCTGGTTGCACAATCATTGACTGCTTTGCACTACGGTGCACTTAGGCGATTCCATTTTGCTAACCCTCCAGTGAATTCACTATTCAACGCAGTGCACCGAAGATGGAGTCGAACACCACTGAACCGGCCACCGTACACCACCGAAAATCACCAAACTGGCCTCCAAACACCACCGAAGACTGCCGAACACTGCGAATAAAAATCAAAAGACGGAACTCTCATATTCTTCCAATTCAGTGTTTAAAATTTCTTTAAAAAAAATAATAAAAGTTTGCTACAGAATAAAAAAATTCCGCCTTTTAAAGAACACTGGGAAACAAAAATTTCATCTAATACAAAAAGGTGTTCTATAAATAAAAAGATTTTTTGCTGAAAATGAAAAGAATAAAATTTTTATTATTATTATTATTAATAATATTTATATTATTTTTTTACACTGAAAACTATAGGAATCGCCTGTTTAAACCTTTCAAACTGAATCAATGAAAATCAGGGCATTGATTAGACCAATAACAGCCCTGCTATGACAGAAGAAGCAAGCTGTCAGACAGGAAGATGTATGGAACACCCTGGCACTAGAGAAAGAAGTTGAGTTTTTTGAAATGGCTGGAGGCTTTTTTTTAAATTGTTGGGGTGGTCGAGGGGTCAAGAGGGGTTAATATTTAATCCCTTAATTTTTCCCCTCCCCTATTTTACATTAGATTATCCCTTTAATTACACATTTTGTCACAGAGTAGACAAGTCAAAATAATACGCAGTTTTTTGTAGAAAGGATTTTACCAGGAAGGATATCTCTCATTTTCAAGTATGTCCTGGGTGGCGTGTATGTACCGTTAGGTGTCTTGCCCAAGGACACTTACTGGAGAGGTGCTCGCTGGGATTGAGCCCATGACTCCACAGGCTCTCTCCATGCAGAGCAGTGATGTTACCTCTACTCCACCCAGCCGGCACCTCAAAAGACAGTTCAGTTTTTGACTAGGATAAAATTTAAAAACTGGTGTGTACACAAATTAATGTGAGTTTTATTAATAATAATAATACTACTAATAACAGCAACAATGATATTTTAAAAAATTGTTTTGCTTTCCTATGCCACAATAACTCAAATAAAAGACGAAAAAAGGTTAATTGTGTGTGATTAAAAAAATGTTTGGTTAGTTTGCAGAATCAATATGATTGTCTCAAAATATTTTAAAACTTTGCATGATGTCAGAAAGATGGTTAAGTTACATAAGCAGCAGCTTTGGACATACACCCCTCAGTAAGTGAATCTTCTTTTATTAAACACATGCTTTTGATCTCCAATTTCATTAGACATTTTCATTTCCTTTATACCACAGCTAATTAAACACAAAAACCTTTGTCTATTTCAAAGTTTAATTTTAAGATTTGCATAACTATTATTCACAGCTTTTTTTTTTAGTCGACTAGAAATTACTAAGAGTTATTAACACAACATGCTGTGTGTCTTGGAAGATACAACAATCTGTTTGCTGTAGGACCAGTTGTTTCCGCAATTTACATAGCAGGAAAGTTTGGGATTTGCGAATGGCAAATAAAATTTTTCCAGCTGAGCTGCCACAATTCCTTGTTAAGAATTTCTAAATACTCAGGCTATGACTAAATTGTAAATATGTCCAGGCCACATCTAGGATTTTAGTAAAGCTAGTTGGTGCATGTATCACGGTTTGCTATTCTTATACTGCTAGAGGTTTCCGTTATAGTAAATTAGGATGTGATAATAGCGTGTTAAGTATGTCATACATTCAATGGTAAGTTAATAAGGAGTAAACAAGAAAACCAAAGAAGCTTGGTATTTGAGGTGGATTCTTTGGCCCTCCTTGACCCCATAGATGTTAAGATTGACACCAACAGAGGAATGTGTTTGCAAACAATCTAGTAGTACTGTAAAAACTGAAAAATCTAGGTCAGATTACAATAAAACTGTTGGGAAGTGGCAATACATTCATTTATTTCTGCATTTGTCCAATGGGAGCCCATAATGAAGGCCATGGCCAGCAATTCTCATTTTCCTACAGAGCACCACAATTCTGGAATAACCTCCCAAACACCGTCAAATCTTCCCCCAGTCTAAAGTCCCTTAAGAGATCCCTATTAACATACCTCAATACAGAATGCACCTGTAAACATGTAATGTAGTGAATATATTTATTTTTTGTTAATCTGTATATTTTGCTATTTTTTTTTATATCTTGAATTTATTACTTTGTATTTCTGTAACGACTGTAACAATTCAATGTTCTTGAACCTAGGACATACTAGAAAACGAGAGAAATCTCAATGTATCCTTCCTGGTAAAATACTTTATAAATAAATAAAATAAATAAATAAATGTATTATGGTGCTGGCGCTCACAATACTGGTATGCCTCTTCCCCATTTCTCTCACCCTCAGTTTGCGTTTGTCCTGCCTCCAATGTTCCTTTATCCTATCCTCATCCCTTTGTGTCATTTTGTAATCAAAATCACCTATGTGTGCCTTTTTCCTGTGTTTCGATTGCACTACAAATGTGCCTTTGTCTTGACCCACTCACCTCCTGTTGTAGCTTTTTCCTATCCTTCTCATTTCTTTTCTTCTCTGGTCCGATTACTTTCACTTCATTTTACTTTTATCCTATAACTCTCCCTTATGCTTTTGTCCTATACCGCTCTAATTTGTATTCACTTAATGCTTTTCACCATACTGTCTGGAACCAAGAACAGAGATCTCCTATGGAATAAGTCACTGTTCTTGCTTTGAGACATCTCAAATGGCTCTTATACAAAATAAACAAAGTATAGGAGCCAGTAGTGTACAGTAAGGAGCCGCTAATAAGAGTGTGATGTAAAATAGTGGATTGAGCCTTTAAGCAAACTGAATCAGGAACCCTGAATTTTATCTGCCAATATTGACCTCTGATCTACACAGGGCCGCCATCAGGGCATTACGCCCAATACTGTGGTAAGGGGCCCAGCCCGCCGAGGCTCCGCCGTTGGCGGTGCCCTTTTTATCAACTCCGGCATCGGACTCTATGAATCCAAATGAGCTGTACTTGGTCTCCTGGCTGGCTGGGCAGGCCAAGCAGCGTGCACGTCACACACAAGAGTAGCTGCAATGGACGGGAGCTGTAAGGAGAAGAAATTATGAAAAGAAGAGGAGAAGAGGATAGAGAAGAGAGAATAAGAGGGAGAAGGAGGAGCAGAGGCAGAGGACTGGGACAGAAGATGGCGGAGCAGTGAGCCAAACCAGGGCCCAACCAAGACCCAGCCAGGGCCCAGCCAGACCCCAGGGCCCAGCCAAACCAAGGCCCAGCCAGACCCCAGGGCCCAGCCAGACCCCACGGCCCAGCCAGACCACAGGGCCCAGCCAGACCTCAAGGCCCAGCCAGACCCCAGGGTCCAGCCAAACCAAGTCCCAGCCAGACCCCAAGGCCCAGCCAGACCCCAGGGTCCAGCCAAACCAAGGCCCAGACAGACCCCAAGGCCCAGCCAGACCTCAGGGCCCAGACCTCAGGGCCCAGACCTCAGGGCCCAGCCAGACCTCAGGGCCCAGCCAGACCCCAAGGCCCAGCCAGACCCCAGGTTCCAGCCAAGGCCTAGCCAAACCAAGGCCCAGCTAGACCCCAGGGCCCAGCCAGACCCCAGGGCCCAGCCAAACCAAGGCCCAGCCAGACCCCAGGGCCCAGCCAGACCCTAGGGCTCGGCCAAGACCCAGAGCACAGCCAAACCCTAGGGCCCAGCCAAGACCCAGGGCCCAGCAAGACCCCAGGGCCCAGCCAAGACCCAGGGCCCAGCAAGACCCCAGGGCCCAGCCAAGACCCAGGGCCCAGCCAAACCCCAGGGCCAAACCAAGCCCCAGTGCCCAGGCCAGTCACAGGCCCCAGCCAAGTCCAAAGGCCATCATACAGACAGCACATTTCTTCAAAAAAAATTTGCTGTGAAGCTCTGTGATACGCTCACAGTGCACATTATTATGAGTTTTATTGCTGTGGAGCTCTGTGATATGCTAATACACACTGCACATTACTGTGAGTTTATTGTTGTGGAGCTCTGTGATACGCTCATACACACCGCACGTTACTGTGAGTTTTATTGCTGTGGAACTGTGTTATGTCCTTTTTTTTGTTTTGGAAGGGGACGAAAAGCTGTTAAAAGTTGATGAAGTGGGGGGCGTGGCTTGGCTGCTGACTAAGATGGCCGCTTAGTGTCTGGGCTCCGCTTCACCCGCTCTGCAAATCGCTAATTTTCTCCCCCCCCCCCGGATATTGACCCTCACCCTTGGTCCCCACAATAGCCTGGACGATGCCTGGACCCACCAAAGCACCAAAGTCGAAAGACGCAGTCGTTGCGCCGCTGTTTAATACCCGGCGGACCCCGGCTTCCCAAGATGGCGGCCGCTCGAAACCGCGGCCTTCCTCAGCCGGCGGCTCTGACTTGGAGGATGCGGAGGTAACTGACTGTGGGGTAAGCCGTGATGATGCTGCTACTATTATAGGGCAAATGGCCGAAATGAGGGTATTCCTGGCTGGAGAAATGGAACGCAACACGAAGGCCCTGCGAGCTGACATCCTGGCCCTAGGACAACGCACTTCAGACCTTGAGGATCGTGCTGAGGAACTTTCTGGGGCCTATAACACTCTGGTAGACCATTCAAATGCTATGACCCACAGGGTGGATTTTCTGGAGTCTCACTTAGAAGACCTGGCTAATAGGTCTCGGAGGAATAATCTGCGGATCCGCGGTTTACCTGAGGGTGCAGAGGATGACCCCCTTGGGGATTTTATTACTGCTATGCTCCGACCGCTAGTCCCAGAGCTTCCAGACCACGCATGGGAACTGGATCGTGCCCATAGAGCTCTACGCGTCCGCGGCTCTGCTGACGACCGCCCCCGTGACATTATTATCCGTTTTTTGCACTTCTCCACGAAGGAATCCATACTTAAGAAAAATCGTATTACACCGGTGCTATATGATGGTACTCCGCTACAATTGTTCCAAGATATTTCTCCTGACACTCTCCGTCGCCGCCGCCTCTGGAAGCCCGTGGCTGACCTACTCCGCTCCCACAAAATAGCTTTCGCCTGGGGTCACCCCTTCAAGATCCTGGCTTTCCGTAATAAAAGGACACATGTTCTGCTTCCACATGCGGACCCTGCCAAGTTCTTTCGGGCTCTGGATATACAACTCCCAGAGGACTTTACTTCACCGGAGGGTCCTATACCTCCGCTCCCACGCCTTTCCAGGGAATGGATTACGGTACACCGCTCTCAACGCTGATCCATTGTGGCTGATTTGAAGTTCATGCTGCCATTACCACCGGGTTTAGGCATCCCGGTGGCCCTCGTGGGCATTTCTACGTGAAGTCTTCCGGATTGCCCTGGCTCTCTTTACTTGGAAGGTTTTTTCCCCCCCTTTTTTTTTTACATCAGACTCACAATATTCAGGACTTTTCCTTCTCACCTTGTTCTTATGGTGGACACTCTCACTGTTGTCTATTATGGACGGGTCTCCCGGGGGGCCAGTTTTCTTCCCCCCTTTTCTTTTTTTTGCGGGTGGGCGAGGGCTCTCCGCTGGGCCCTCTTCCCTTTTTTGGTTACCTTTTGAGCTGTGAAGGGGTTCTCCCCTTTCCCCCACAGGTCCCGGCGATGGGTAAGTCCGGGCCGTTTCAATTTGGTTTTTTCCTTTTTTTTAATCCCCCTTTTTCTTTTTTCTTCCTTTTTGATATTATTTTTGTAATTTTTCTTATTTTTTTCCCCCTTTTTAATTTTTTCTTCCATTCCGAGGGAGTTCAGCTATTGTTATTGTGGGGAGCTTTTGGGATGTCAGATGATTTCTGCTTATGGGCTAATTTTGTACGATGGGAGTGTGATTGGGTCGTGGGCTCACAGCTGACTAGACGAGGTGCTCTGTTGCGCTTCTCATGGCACTGAAACTAGCTTCTCTTAATGTCAAAGGCCTAAATTCCCCTACAAAGCGCAGATTGCTTCTTCGTACTCTCAAATCTGATAAGGTAGATATAGCGTTTATTCAAGAAACTCACCTAACCAAATCTGCTAACATCTCTTTAACTGACCACATTTATACGCGGGCGTTTGTTTCTGGTGCCTTGAGTAAGCGTAATGGTGTCGCCATTTTAATTCGGAAAACGTGCCCATTCCAACTTCTATCACAAAAAGTTGATTCTGAGGGCCGATACATTTTACTTTCTGGTACTTTATATTCCTCGACCTATCACTTCCTGAATATATACGCGCCTATTACCCCTTCCGCTGACTTTTGGAGTTCCATATGTACCTTGGTATCAACTCTCCCTCGAGGGGCGGTGATTTTGGGAGGTGACATGAATGCTGTATCATGTCCGGCAGTGGATCGAAGTGACCGACCAGCTTCTTCCGGGGTACCGATTGTGGGTAGGCAGGACAAATTATTTGCTCGGTTTATCCATCAGGTGGGGCTTATCGATGTGTGGCGAGTGTTATATCCGAGTGTGAGAGATTACTCTTTTTATTCAGCCCCTCATGGTTCTTATTCTCGAATCGATATTTTTTTACTCAATGGTCTGGCTATGTCCAACGTGATTCGAGCTGAGATCAATTCCATCTCCTGGTCAGACCATGCTGATATTGCTTTATACTTACATACCCCAAGGGTAGCGACCCCGTGGTCTTGGCGCTTAAATTCTTCCCTTTTACGAGACCCAGAACTATTGCAGCAATTACGCATATTATTGACCCAATATTTTCAGGATAATCCTCCTGGGGAGACATCCCTATCCACAACATGGGCAGCCCATAAAGCGGTTATGAGGGGCCACCTTATTAAACTTGCTACACATAGAAAACGCACCAAATTGCACTTACTCGTTTCCCTTCAAAAAACCCTACGAAGCCTTGAGTTACGACATAAAGCTTCCCCTTCCCCGGAACTTTTCTCTGAACTTTCAAGCACGCGCTCCTCTCTGAAGCAGTTACTACTTGACGATGTCGCTAAACAAATCCTTTGGTCTCGCCGCCTTTTTTACGAAAAGGCTAATAAACTAGACACCTTGCTGGCCCGCACCCTTAGGCCCAGAAATAAATTCTCACCTATCCCGGTCATCAGGACGGCAAACGGTACTTTGGTTAACACCCCACAGGGGATTTGCGGGGCTTTTACAACATACTATTCTACTCTGTACAACCATTCTCCCCACCATACACCGGATGACAAGACCCATTTAGAGTCCATCTCCTCTTTTCTAGCCTCCCTCTCTCTACCACAATTGGATGACTCTCATAAATTGAGTCTTAGTGCTCCGATTCTTGAGGCGGAGGTTAATTGCGCCATTTCGGCATTAGGGGGTTCTAAAGCCCCGGGCCCGGATGGGTTCTCAGGGGAGTACTATAAAGCTCTGCGTCCGGAACTGGTCCCTTTCTTGACATCGGTTTTTAATGACTGTTTGGAGGGCGGGACCCTTCACCCTGATATGTTATTAGCAAAAATTGCCCTTATTCCTAAAGAAGGTAAAGATCCTACGGCGGTTGAGAGTTATCGTCCTATATCTCTCATTAATTATGACGTCAAAGTCTTAGCAAAAGTTTTAGCAGCACGTCTGAGTCCACTACTCCAACTTTTGGTCCATCCGGATCAGGTTGGCTTTGTCCCAAATCGTCAGTTATACGACAACACCAGACGCAATGCAGACCTGATCTGGTGGTTGTCTTCCCACGAGACGCCCTCTCTCGTCCTTTCTTTGGACGCGGAGAAGGCTTTTGACAGGGTGGAGTGGCCTTTCCTTTTCTCTACTATGTCCTGTTTTGGCCTTCCCGATAATTATCTTACTCTGGTGAGAGCTCTCTACTCTGATATGACGGCGCAGGTTCAGATTTCAGGTTGCTATCCCACTCGGTTCCCTATCCTTAACGGCACTCGCCAAGGCTGTCCTCTCTCGCCCCTTCTTTATCTCCTCTCCCTGGAACCCCTATTGACTGCCATCCGACTCCACCCTGGAATAAAGGGAGTATCAGTGGGTGGGGAGGATTTCACTGTCTCGGCTTACGCGGATGACATCCTCCTCACCTTAACCGATCCTATCCCCTCCCTATCCCATCTCAGATCACTATTACGTGACTTTGCTAGCCTCGCTGGGCTTCGCATTAATTATTCTAAATCCTGTGCTATGCCACTCCACATGCTAAGCGCTGATACAACTCAGATTGATTCTGACTATGGGTTTCGTCTTGCTACTTCTGAAATACCTTATCTAGGTATCCACCTTACTACTGACCCCAAAGCTTTATACCGTAGAAACTTTACCACCATGGTCCATCGGATTAAGTGTGATTTGGAGCGTTGGTGCGACAAGCCCGTTTCGTGGATGGGGCGCATTCATAGTGTAAAAATGAATGTACTCCCGCGCATTCTTTTTCTATTCCAGACGTTGCCCCTTTTACTTACTCGCCGGGACTTAGCTGGACTCCAACAGGGAATTGACTCGTTCGTTTGGCAATATAAAAGACGTAGGATTGCGTGCCACTTACTCTATCGCCCTAAGACCCGAGGCGGACTGGGGCTACCTAATCTTTATGTATATTATTGTGCGGCCCAGTTGGCTCAGGTGGTGGCTTGGCACTCTTCGGCCACTAATAGACGATGGGTCGCTTTAGAATCTGCCTTTATGTCCCCTGACCGCCCTGACCTATACATCTGGCTCCCTAAAATTTCCAGACCTATCTTACGGACGATGTGCCCCTCAGTGTTGACCTCCCTGCGTATCTTTGAGTTAGTTAGGACGAAGTTCGCGTTGGTGGGCGACTCCTCTCCCCTCACCCCTTTCTTACGCAATAGGGAATTTCCCCCAGGACTTAACACTGCAGATTTTCGTGGGCTAGTGGGTGCGGGGCTTTTACGATATCGAGATCTATATCAGAGGGGACGTCTCATCACTTTTTCAGAACTGCAGGAACAGTGTCATTTGACTCCATTTCACTTTTTTAGGTTTCTGCAGATAAGACATTTTGCTACAACCTTGCGCTTAGAGACGGTCTCGACTGCTCCTCTCACGACCTTTGAGCGTTTATGTCTGGCGGATGGCCCTCAGAAAGGGCTCATATCCCAACTATACCTCCTCCTTAGCTCTAGGCCAGGGCAGTGGGGGCCCCTTACATACTGTGATAAGTGGGAGATGGACTTGTGTGATCCCTTGCCAGGTGATGAATGGGAGGAGATCTGGGAGCAGACGGCTAGGTCCTCCATTTGTGTTACCCATCAGGAACAATCATATAAAATTTTATTGCGCTGGTATGTGACCCCGGGGTCCTTAGACCGAATGGGGGTCACTTCCAGTGACTTCTGTTGGCGTGATTGTGGGGGTAAGGGTACGTATATTCATATGTGGTGGGACTGTCCCATGGTTCAACGTTTTTGGTCGGTTATCCACATAGAGTTCCAGAAAATATTTTTACGACCACTGCCTCTAGATCCATGGGCTTTTCTCCTCTCCCGCCCCCTTTCTGTTTTCTCTCGTCCTGAGCAGCTTTTATTTAATCGGTTGGCTCTCGCAGCTAGGAGGGCCTTGGCGGCGTCGTGGCGCCAGGGCATTCTCCCATCCTGGAATGCGGTAACTGAGAAGATTATTGACACATGTCTTATGGACGACCTGACGGCTAGAGTTAGGGACACCTCCCGCTCTTTCAATAAGACATGGTCCCTTTGGGACGAGTACATTGCTGCCCCTGAGCAGTGAATTTGTTCTTCTGCCCTTATTAACCCCCTATGGTCTTGGGCCCCGTTTATCTCCGATCCTTGAAACGCCCTTTTATAATGGTTGGACTCTCTCCCCCCTTGTTTTTTCTTTTTCCCCCCTTTTTTTTAGTGTATATTGTATATTGTTATTGTTTTTGATTTTTATTGTATGTGTTTGTTTGTTTCTTCTCCCATGATCTTTGGGATTGTGTTTATATATGTTAATATTTGAAAATGGGTCATGTCGTATCCTGACGTTGATTTACTACTTCCTCTACTGTTTTTTCAACTGCTGTTGGATATGTGGTGCCTAAAATAAAGAATTTGAAAAAAAAAAAAAGTTGAAGTGCTCAGGGGGGGCCCAATCGTGAGGTTCAGTAAGGGGCCCCATCATTTCTGATGGCTGCCCTGGAACTACACTACCTTGTTAATTGATTATTCCTTTTGTGAAGTGTACCTGGATTTGTCCCCATGCTCACTTCCTCTACTCAAGAGACCCCATTTAACCTGGTCCGTAGGTAGTGTTGGTTTGCAATGGTGTGCTGTGCACCATCCACTGTATCCTGAGTTTCAATATTTTGTACATCCTGTCATATGGGCAGTAAATACACTGAGTGGCTAGATTATTATGACCATCGCCATCAGTACTTCGTTGGACCACCTTTTACCTTCAATACTGCCGCGATTCTTCTTGGCTTTGACTCCACGAGATGTTGAAAGGTGATGCGAGGAATCTGACACCATGCCTGATGAATAGCACTGCCCAGTTCTGTGAGATTTGATGGTTGTGGAACCAGCTGCTTGATGGCTCTTTGAACTTCGTCCCACAAATGCTCAAATGGATTGAGATCTGGTGATTGTGGGGGCCACCTAAGCAAGGTAAATTCTCCTTCATGTTCTTGAAACCACTCCTGCACAATACGAGCACCGTGGCATGGCACATTGTCTTGTTGGAAGAAGCCATCTCCATTGGGATACGCCATCAACATGATAGGCTGAACTTAATCAGCAACGATGCTTTGGTATGTTGTGCTATTCAGACGTTGTTCCACATGAATTTAAGGGCCCCAAACCATAACACTGCCCCCACCAGCTTGAAGGGTTGTACTCATGCATGTAGAGTGCATGCTTTCATGCTGTTTTCACCAAATTCTCATTCTGTCATCTGCATGATGCAACTGGAAACGTGATTCATCGGACCACATGACTTTTTTCCAATGCTTGACTGTCCAATCCTTATGTTCCTGTGCAAATTGGAGACATTTTATCGTGTTAACTGCAGACAGCAAAGGTGTTCAAACAGGCCTTCGATGCAGTGTACGATGAACAGTGCGTTCAGAGATCATTTGAGAGGATCCCTGATTAAGATCTGCAGTAATTTGATGCACTGTTGCCCTTCTGTTGTCTTGTAACAGTCTTGCCACTCTTCGTTCTGCCCTAACATTGACTAGTCACTGACGGCCACAATTCGCACGTTCAGACCCAGATTTTTGGCTGACAGTCCAGTCTATAAACACTTTAACAACAGCTGCTCTCAAAAACATTAAAAAAATTCTGCTGTTTTGCTGATACTCGCTCCATGGCTCCAAGCACCAACAATCATCCCACTTGCAAAGGCTGTTAAATTGCGTTGTTTACCCAGTTCTTCAGAAAAAAATCACTTCTACTGTCATGGTAAACAACCTGCTTCCCTATTTATAATGGTCTGGCCCTCTAGCAACTTCAGCATGAAATTATAGCTAATTTGCCTAAAAAAGTCAGGTGGTCATAATAATCTGACTACTCAGTGTATATAGTTAGAATTTACTATTTATACTGTAAGATACAGACAAGGACAATGGACTTCTTTGTTATCGAAGACTGCACAAGTCTCATGAGTTGTAATGGTGCTCAAAAACTTTACCTAACTTCAAGTAACTTTAATATAACAGTAGAAACACCCTATCCTCCTGCCACCAATCCAGAGGAGCTCATAAATGCCATCAAATTTCTTGTGGACTTTAGTTTGAGAGTTATAGCACCGTCTTCTTGTATGCAAGCTGTGCCAGCCTGGCAGAGATACTCCTAGTTTCTGACAAGAGAGATTCAAATTGAGCCAGAACTATCATATATTCCGTAAGACACATTTTCTTTCACCGAATGCCAGTAGCTTCAAATGGTAGAAACTGCTGAGTTTATTTTGTTGACTCAGATTTCTCACCTGCAGTTAAAAATCACTTACAGGAATACACAGATACAAAGTAACAGGGGCAGGATAAGCATAATGTGCTGCATGGTATAAATGCTTCATATAATGTCACACAAGAAAAGGTACTTTTAATTAAATATTGTGGTGCTGTGTAAATATGAGTTCATTTTTAGTTGGACTTGAAACAATTCCATTAAAAAACAAACTGCTGTATGCAAATTCCTGTCCATTATGCGCTCTGTCCTTGATGCGGATGACACATTGTGGAGCAGGACTCTGGTCATGTAAGGCTTGGCAGGTGCTACCATGAACCATGGTGCGAACACCTCCACGATATATATAGAGCAAAAGAAGTACTGGATGGTGCACTCAAACCTCAAATTCCAACAGGTTTAAATAGAAATAATAAATTAATTAAATAACAACTACAGTACGGCAACAGCATTTTGTGTGTTGTCTAAAAATCCTGTCTGAAAAAGCAGTTTGAGTGTCCGTTTCAAAAGGTTCCAAGAGGTTGTCTGCGGTGCCTTTATGTAGATCGG
Source organism: Leptobrachium leishanense (assembly GCA_009667805.1). Lineage (NCBI taxonomy): Eukaryota > Metazoa > Chordata > Amphibia > Anura > Megophryidae > Leptobrachium > Leptobrachium leishanense. Next base: position 345,886,361 of record CM019063.1, read on the forward strand.
ATTACATGCAAAGAGACAACACAACTTATTAAAGATGAGTGGATCCCCGATTACTGGCTCACATTACAAGCGAGATGCTATATTAACTGCTCAACTCATAACTTTACATGTTAAATGATACCAGCAATAATTCTGCTACTGCTATCCTATTCTGTAGTCCATAGAAGAAGTTCAATCCCCTTTACCACAGCATCACATTTTTACACCATTTTTTCATTAACACTTCATTATTATTTAACCAGACCAGTAGGTCTCGTGACCATTTCTTACACTTTGTTCAACATGCACATTATATTACAAGCACAGTAAACACATACTTCAACATTACATTCACTTGTCACGTAATTGTCCTTTATATTCTAAAATTTTCTGCCACTCATTTTAGTTTTATTGATTATATATTGAATTATTATTGCTCTCTGTTTATTGGGAGACCATATAATGCTAGTATTAGTGTTTATCTCTTAATTCAGCCCCTTCCTGTAGAACAACAGTATTTGTGGTAGCTTTACACTAGAGTTCTTGGTTTTGAGTATTTACAGTCAAGATCTTTGTGTATAGCCTTTTTGTTTTGAATCTTTGAAATGTTTAATGACCAATTGGCTTATTTTCCCTTGTACGTCTGACTCTGCATTTAATCTCCGTGCTGTTTTTATCTTCGTAGCCGGCTTGGACACGTCTCCTCAGCAACTGTTGCCTTGGAACGCTGCCGTTGCTGGAGATTGACATCATCGGCCAGCACGCCGACTGCAGCTGAACGCTACGCCCCATGTGGACCCAGGGATTCACATGGTGGCATGCTACAGGTTTGGTATGTGCTCTGATAATGTCTTTTTAATACAAATACACGTGTGCTACTTTTAGCCTGTTACCTTGATAAAGGCTCTTGAGAGGGCCGAAATGGCAGAAGATGCCCACAGGCATGATTTTATAATTTTTCAATAAAGCATCGTATTTTATCTATATTCAAAGACCCTGAGTGCGTCCATTCAGATTTTGGATATATGTATATATATATATATATATCTAACAAACCAGAAAGAGAGCACTCTAGCTTAGAACACATGAAAACCGAAAACAGCAGCTTTATACACTTTCATACATTTGAACAGTTAGGCAGAGTTTACCAGATATGCCAGATCTTAACCCTTCGAAGTTTCCAATAACTCCTGCCTTTTCAGACATACAGCAGTTCTTAACCCATTCAAAAAACAAGTGTTCTTAACCCTAAGCTCTGTTTAATATGGTGGACAATTAGATTTAGACTTGGGCGAATTGGCAGCTTTGACAGAATTGACAGTATTAGTGAATTGACAGCTTTCGGAATAGATGAACTGCCACGAAATTGCACTGTAGGGTGAAATTCACCATTTGGTCCCTTCAGTGGCAAGTTCTATCCTTTCTGAAAAACTCCTATGCTTTGAATACTTCAGTGAAGACATATGTAATTGTGAACAAGACATCCAGAGGAAGATACAAAGAGACAAAGGCTCAAGCAAACTTGCAGCATGCATCCTGAACAAATTAAAACACTGCAAATGTCACTTTTTGCCACAAAGTCACCTTTTTGGTCCACACACTGAAGATTTTATTTAGGTTTCAATAATGTATTTTAAGTCACTACAAATATATAATATTTATTATAATATAATGATAATTCCCTAAGCCCCAGCCTATCTTATATTTAAATATTAATACCAAATTTGCATGTGGGGTGTATGGTTAAGTGTGACATGTCCATGATCGATTTAGGGACAGGAATATAGTTGAGTTTTCAAACTTATTTTTTTAGCACTTGACCCCTGCCTTCAAGAAAATATTACATAAATATAAATTGACATAACTACTAATGAATTCCTGGCCATTGCGCATGAAGTCACCCAGCATCTCAAGGTAACTGTTGGGCTAACTTGAAACTGTCTTTTTTCCTGTCATTTATGTCCATTAAGAATCAGCATACTTGTTACGAATATGGGATGCTGTCATGCCTACACATGCCGACGTGTCCATTCTACAACACTTTCCTACCCAGTACTGTGTAAGGCACCATCTTTGCCTTTGGGATGTTTTTCCGATCCTCCTTTGGCTCCTTCCGACCTTTCTCCGAGTTGACCTGAATTGGTTCGCAATGCGGCTCCAGCCCATGATGCCCTTTCACCTCCACAGCATAAGGATTAGAGGTCAGTTTTCATTGTGAATAAGTCAGTGTCAGGATTGCTTATGTGAGAAAATACACAGGTGGGTAGGTGGCAGAATGAATGTATACATAGGCGTTTTAGGTAGGTTTGTTGATAGGTGGCTGAGAATAAGGTTGTCTACGTGAGTGTTTGGTCAGGTGACACCAGGCTTAGATGTCAAAATGGATTGTGTTTTCATGATTATAGTAAGAAACATATTAACTGCACAATTTAAAATATAAAACATTAAAGTGAAACTCCGAACAACATTATTAAGAGGAAAAAAATTGATACATCAACCTCTGACCAGTACCAATTTAGGGTATGGTTGGCTGCACAGATTCTTTGTACTATCATTCACTTTACATGTCAGAATACAACATTTTCAAGTGCTTAGATGTTTAATTCATTGCTCTGCTCTCTGACAACTGTTTTGTGCCCAGCTGTGCTTTATCAAGACTTGGAGCGATAAGACATTTTTTAAAGACTTGTATAATTTATAGACTTTTTAAACACACATCATTTACATTAGAAGTTTTTGCGCACATGTCACTATCAACATCAAAATTGTTATATATAAATTTGTTCACATGAAGCTAAGAGCAAACAAAATTAGGTTTAAATCAGTCTCAAAATGTTTAAAAAAAGGTATATGTTGTATAATCAATATCTTCTGGGTCACGTACAAATTCCAGACAAAAGAAAAACATATGTCAATTAGCACTCACAATCCAGGAACTTTAAATAACCTCACATTGCAGAAATCCCCTAAATTTAAGCATTTCTGATGTGGAAAACTGGTTAATATGACCTAGCTTCTAAAATGCATACTTTTCCAATATTGGAAGCCAGAGTGATCTATAGAGCCTTGATATGTGTGGATGCAGTCGAGCACTCTAGGTCATCTTTCCAATTCTATCCTTATCCACTGGCCTTGTAGATGGTGTCTATCAAAAAGTAAGGATGCAGATCCAAAGCCCTTTAGAATCGATATAGCACACAATGAACCTTGATATAATTACGCTGGATTATTTGGCAATGGAGGCAGCTAGATCAATAGAGCAACAGTAATAGAATAACGCCGGTCACACCATCATAGAGTGAGAAAAGGGCAAATTGCAATCATACAGGGTTATTCAGAGAGCGTGAAAAGCAGGAGAATGACTGGAGAATGAAAAATTCTAGGTCAAAATAGCCAAACCAGAAAAATTCTCCCTTTCATCTCACTTTCCAAATCGGCTATTTTGACCTAGAATTTTTCATTCTCCAGTCATTCTCCAGTCATTCTACTGCTTTTCACGCTCTCTGAATAACCCTGATAGTATTGTAACGTTTCAGTTCTCACTGAAAGTTTCCTCAAGAATCAGCATGAGCATTCCGATGAGAACATAAATGTTGCCTTGTAAAATAAGCACTTTTATCCCCAAACAATAAATTTATACTGCATCAACTCTGGAATGAAACACCACAGTGACTAGTAAATTGTATCAATGTTGAACATTTAAAATCCTGCCATGTTGACACAAAAGCTACAAATTCATACGGAACATAAAGGGTATAGCAAGGTTTACTGTATGTAGGGCTTCAGGCTGGACCAGCAGGAAGATGAAGAAGGATTTGTACTCCATTGAAGTACAGCAAGAAAAGGAGGAAAATTTCATCCTCCTCTTCACTGAGGGATCTTTTGATGAGATATCTATTTTATAACCTTTTTTATATTCTGTTAAGTGATATTTGCATTTCTTTACTGGAACTCACATCTCGATTCTAGAACCGCTATCAATAAATCGTGAATTTCAGCCAATGACGGCTTTCAAAATGAATTAATTAATCAATCATATACACACGTGCAGTGTAAACAACCTGCCGCTACAAAGCAGAAGTTTTGGGATTCCTGGAGGCATTAAGCTCAGTGGAATCACCATTGCTGTTCAGATTCTACTGAGTTGGCAGAATTCCACAACTGGATGAAGAACATTCACCAGCTGTGCAAAGCTTCAAATTCCTAGTTTCCATTCCCGCTAAAGAACTGGCAAGTACTGACTTGTCTTTCCTCATCTTGAAGCCTGTACCAGGCAAGTTTCCCTGCTTTGGTATTGCTATAGCTCACTAAGCAGGGTTAAATGTATCTGTTAGATTTTTATAAATGCTCTCAGTCTATGTTTTAAAAAAAATATGTTTGAGAAACATTATCATTTTTATGACTTTGGTTTCACGAGATTTGTATGGAACTTGGCAATATTTTTAGGAAAACACCTTTTTTTGATTCTGGTTTTCTTCTTAGTCGTTTGAATTTTGTAACCAAGGGCACTGTTAAGTTGTCTGGGATTCCTGCAAGGGAAATCCTACACAATATCTCATTACATATGATTTAAATTTATTGTTCAACACAAATTGTCATTTTTTTTTTGAGTCTTGGAACTCGAGGGCAATTTTATACTTTATACAGAAGTTCATCATTAGATTTTGTAAACAACTGAGCTGGATTATTGATTTGTAATCCTTCGATATAATTTTAAATTTAAAAGAGTACCCGCACCACATTGTGTTGCAACCATAATGATGCAAGGAGATCCCCTGTTCTTCTCTCCCTGCACAAAGTGCCCCCTAATCCAATTATGTTCCAGTTACTTCAGTAACCAATCAACTTGTACAACTGCTTACTTCAGTACTCTTATGTGTCCTACAAATTGTACAGTATGTGCAAATGTAATGTTAAATGGTCATTAAAGAACAGTCCTGAGATGCACATCATTTCACTGGCAGCCAAAAATAAATAAAAAAATCCTGCCACCTCCACAAAACCCGTGTTAAAGGGGCACTCTATGCAGTGTCTTAATCTTATCTGAGTGGTCACATGCTGTGAGAACACTGCTCTCTCCCCTTACTCTGAGGGGGGCAAAGGGCTAATTCAGCCATCCAAATGCAAGGGCTTAGTCCTGTCCAGATCCTCAGTTCTGGAAGCATTGAGCTCACGTTTCAGAGTTTGGAGACCTTTGGGAAATAACCTTGGCCAATGGTATGAAAGCCTTCCTGAATTGAGAGCCACTGGATTGGCTGGAACACCCAGTCCCCCCCGTGGTCACATGACATGCTAAAATGGAAGTCTTTCACATCCTGCGGAAATCAGAGAGAGACCAGCACTGGATTCAGAGGTGTTTTTAAAGGGAACTAAAAACAGGAGGATCAGTGTGGAGCTGGTCAGGAGGGGATAATGTTCAATGCCTACTCCCTCCTTTTTAACCCTATAGTATCCCTTGAAGTGATTTTGTTAATCCAAAATCATTTCATACCATAAAAAAATTGTATAAAAAAGTAAACTCCCCTATCATCCCTTGGTGAAAATGAGAGTTAGATCTACTGGCATATCTAGACGTTTTTGGAGAAATGTGAAGAAGAAATAGCTCTTCAGTGTCCTTAAATCAGTCCTGTGTGAGCGACTCTGTGGTGTCTTATGGACAAAATAAGTGAATACCAGCCACCATGCATGGCACTGCTGCCAGTACAAATAGCTGCCTGTGGCAGGCAGTAAAGACATTCCACGTTAAAGAGTTTCATCATTAACCTGCTAGCAATAGTGTCTAATACCTAAAGAAACTTGAATAAATTACTGTGGTTAAAAGTCAGCCCTCTCATTAACAGGCATCACGATGCAAATATTATTCTCTATCCTAATTAAGGGATGGAAATCCCCTTCTTTCTCAACAAAGCGTCACTTTGTGAAGGAGCATGTACCGCAGATATGCACAAACTCTGATGGGTGCACGGGTTTATAGCCCCATTCAAGGCACAATGGATGAGGGCATGAAGGAGTCAAAAATTATTAGATATGTAGATGTAAATTCATATTAAAAGTCAATACTTCACAAAAATAATGGTATTAGTAGTCACAAAACTCCAGGGCAGTGGTTCCCAACCGTCATCCTCAAGTACCCGAACAGGCCAGATTTTAAGGATTATCTCAGGGAAATGCAGACTGAATCCTGCAATCACTGAGAAGCAAAGCATTTCACCTGTGCTGTGCTTCAGATATCTGGCAAACCTGGCCTGTAAAGAGTACTTGAGGACCAGAGTTGGAAACCGCTGCTCTAAGGGAAAATTAAATAGGTACTTATGCCTTCCATGGCTCATAGGAACATCATGACTTACTGAAAGAGAGAGTTTCCTCTGTATTAGAATTTTATTGGTGTTGATTTGTCATGTTGAAAAGATAACACATAATTTGTTAAATTCATTGAGTACCCATAATATCAAAGACAAAATGAGTTAATGAGTTGGCCCAAGTCAAAATTACATATATTTCAAACCCAGTTTGTACTCGATGGCTCAATAAACCTTTATATCACTAAGAACTTCAGGCTACAATGTACGTGGTGGCAGACACAAGTTTGCTTTTCCAATGGAAATTTAATGAAATGAAAAGTATCAACAAAAATATGAGCAGGAGTTCCAGACAATCTTCATTGTGCCCTACAAAATGAAAAGGGTGTCAGATCCTGGGACTCCCTCGATGCCACACACCTCCAGTGCTCCCAGCACCTCCATTGCCACCATCAACCCTCCAATTGATCACAGACAAACGAGGCCCTGCGATCCTTTATGGTTCCAAAACTACGGGCCCACTCTGATGACGCCAATGGCTCGGAACACAGGAATACACACTAAAAAGTAACATTTTATAGAGGCATACATTTTGTTGAAACATTGGGTCTTGTCATCAGGTTGCTGTTTTGAAGTCTGCAATCCTTTTTTTTCTTCAAATTGTCTTCTTGATTTTGGATTTAATACGAGTTCCAGACTGCTATATATGCACATTTGTTGTTGACAACGCTGATATTACCTCTTTATGAATGCTATGCCTTGCCTTGCCTACATATTGTATTGATATGATAACTAGGTTATTCATACATATTTAAATTGTCGATTTTAGTGTTGGACAACACTCTACATTGGTTCTTCTTGGTACCTTCTTAGGTACCTATTATGAATAAAAGTGGACTTTTTGTATTATGTAGTTACTTATGCATTCTCTTCTATACATATGGATACAACTACGTGATTTAATTTCATTAACTTTCTGGTGTGTAACAGTTTCTTAACAGTTTCTTAACTGTATCCTTCCCAGTTCATTATCAGACACTTAAAAAGACTATATTATATATATTGTAAATAATTGAGCATAATCCCTGCTGGTGTGCAGAAAACAAGTTATTTTTCAAATAATTTACTATATGGCATCATGAGGCATGCTTAATAAGGGTTAATAAGTGCCTGAAAGAACTCTAGAACATCTGTTTAAATACTAAAAGTGTATTAAATGAAGCAGTAATCCTTTACCTTCTTATGAGACTTCAATTTATCAAGCTCAGTTATTTGTTAACTAGGCCTCTGGTTTCACATGTGAAAAGCACGGTCGCTCACAGATTGTACCCCACACATGTTCTTTAATGTATGGTATTAAGTAATCAGATTAAAGGGTTTTTGTTTTGGTGTTCCTTTTTTTTTTTGTAAACTACCTACTCGTAATTAATTCTGTTCTTATTAACAAATAATCTCTATTGTACACAAACAGTGCAACTTCAATTTGTTTACCATTTACTGGAGACTAAAGAGGCTTCCATCTGACCACCCAGGGAGTAACTGGTCTGTATATGGATATGATACTATTGGCATGGGAGTCATTGTTAAATCTTACACGTGTTCTTGTTTATTCCCACCAGAAGATAAAAGAAGCATATTTCATTTTCTTTTTGAAATTGCTGATGTCACCCTCAACTGTCTAGATAGAACATCTGGGCAGCAAAATATATGGCAATTAAAATATAATAATGTATTGTCATGTGAACTGGGATATTTTTAAAGCAGATACATATGTTAACATTACAATATATGTTTTATATGATGCTTTTATATTTTAAATTTCTGAAAACCTATTTTCAGAAAACAGATGGATCATAGAGAAACCATGCATATATATATACATACAAATGTGTTGATGGGGAAACATAGCAACAAATGTCCTTCTCTCATGACAAGGTCGTGTCCCTTTTCTTCTATTACTAGTCCCCACCTGCCACACATGGGTACGGGTTGAGGATACAGGTGACATGTCCCCCCCCCACACACACAATCCCCATAGAGAATGCATGTTCAGGTTGAGTGCAGCTATTCTGGTCTTGTATGTTGCATTTGACTGACCATGTCTTTGGCATTGCACCCCTCCTTGTCACAAGTGCTTTATTGCAGAATCTATTTAAACCTTAATCCGCAGAGACCCACAAGAGGATGTATATCCCAAAGAAGTGTATTAATCTGGCCATTAAGTTGGCAAAGGTAGGACCTGCCACCAGTGAGGTACATCGACATTGTGGCAGGCTTCTGCAGTGTGTGATCATACTTTGTAACTAAATTCCCATCAAGTTATAAACTAAGGCCTTGAGTTACTTTTGGTCCAATGTTTCATGTTTCCAGCCCTGTCCCTTGTATGTGAGCTGATCCGGTCTGGGTCTTAGTTTTTACCCTGCCATTCCTGCATTCCAGTCATGGAGTTTCCTGTTACATTCAGTTCTCCTATGGATCACCTGCCTATCATAGCACTTAACCAACTCCCTATTTAAGGGTACTGCTCCCATGGTGCTACTCTCTTTCATTGTATTCCTGCTGCTAGCAAGCTCCTCTGATTTGTTTGTATATTTTGTTCTACTTTTATTTTTGGTTCCTTGTTTTCCCTTGCCTAATTGTTCCTGTTTCCATTGTCTTGTTCTTGTTTCATTTTTGCCTTTGTCTTACCCTATGGTTTATATTTTATTTGGTTCCCTGTTTTCCTTGCCTTTGTATTTATTTTTGTTTATTTCTTTACCTTGCCTTCACCCTTCCTGCTCCTGTGTGGATTTCAGTGTACCGACCTCAGCTAGTTCTCCAGACTATTCTCTGTGCCTTTATCCTTTGATACTTAGAGATAGATGCAAGAGACAAATTGCTATCAATGTTTAATGGTATGGCAGCCTTGGAGAGTGGCGATGCATAGATGGAAAGAAAACGGAAAATAGGGGGCGGCCTCCAAACGAAGCACACAGCGGGGGTAATCCAAAACAATGATATATATGATATATAATTGGTGTAGGTTGCAAAGGCCAAATCTCCTTCTGAGAGAATGGATGTGAGTCTATAAAACGTAACTATTAATGGCAAATAGTATAGAAATGGTGTATGGACCCAACGTTTACCATAGAACCTCTTAAAAAACCTCAAGGTGTAGGGAAAAGATACCAAAGAACCACAAGGCAAACAAACAAACAATAGGAATAGCCAGTCCAAAAGTTAGGACAAAAATTAACAAAAAAATTATACAGTTGCAAGACCCATAGAGAAAAATATGGTGAAATTTACCAGAGTTCGCTGCAATTCGGCAGCACTATAATTGGCCCATAGAAGATCTCTTCTATTTACAGAATGCCAAACTGCACCAAAATTCTGGAAAAATGCCCTGATTTTCAGTGTTTCAGTTCGACAGGTTTAAACAGGCAAATCCCATAGGATTCAACGTAAAAAAGTAATATTTTAAGGTTTTTTATTGGGCCACTAATTCTTTTCATTTTCAGCAAAACCCTTTTTATTTTTTAGAACACCCTTTTTGTACTTTTTGTATTTTGTAGACCACGTTTCTGTTTTTCTTATTTTTTAGAATACATTTTTATTTTGAAACAGACCTTTCAATTATTTTTATTATGCGGACACATTTTTACTATCAGGAGAATAGGAGACTCATTTTTGCTATATTTTTTTGCAGTTCGGCTGAATTCGTCGTTGTTCAGCAGTTAGTCACTTCATTACCAAGGGCTTAAGAATAAAACTTGGAACCAGTGGTTTTTTGGAAAATATAATTTTTTATTATTTATACAGTACCAAAGAAAAAGAAGATTCCATTTTTAATACTACAATTCGGGTCTCCATACAGGATCAGCTAGGGAAATGTCAGTTAGGGTCATTCCCAGCTGTTTTAAAAAGTTCAAGGGTTCAAGGGCATCATGCCCATGGTGCTAAAACGTTAACAGGACTATTCAGAAAGAGGTGAAAACCTTGAGAATGACTGGAGAATTTAAAATTCTAGGTCAAAATAGTCAAACCAGAAAAATTCGGCCATTTATCTCACTTTCCAAATTGGCTATTTGGTCTAGATTGTTCATTCTCCTGGCAATTCTTAAGGTTTTCACCTCTCTCTGAATAGTCCTGTAAGGGTATGTTCTGGAGCCCAAATGAATTTAATCTGCAATAAATATACTCGATATCAGGGCATCAGGATGTGCCTTGCAGATCAAGTATAGTCGATCTTGGGATTGAAGAGGTTAAGACTATAATGACTTTACAAAGTTGATTTGCTCTCATGTTTGTTTTTTGCTGTTGATGTTAGTTTTGTGAAAAGCCGGCGTTTGTTGGTTTTACGATACAATTTTTTTCCCAACACCTGCAAACACTGGCACTTTGTGAATAACACCTTATGCTCTGATGGACACACACTTGTATTTTCTTTTTTTCCCATTAACATGAAAGAGAAAAAGCGTGGCATATAACATCTTGCAAAAAACTCCCTTTTTCTGTCTTGTTTTCTCAGCTGAATTGTATACATTTAACCCAAGTACTTCATGCGATTTTAATAATTCGTCTTGCTGCTTACACAGTATAATGTATACTCCGAGACAAGCATTACAGACCTGTGAGCTGCTCTACAAATCTGAGCCATATAAACAGATCGGTGCAATGTAGCCATAATGGAAGATTTATGAAACTTTAACACAGTTGTAATGTAAAGATCTGAGGGATTTTATATGGCACTTCCAGCCTGGGTAGTTTATATTTATTGGTTCAGAAGTGTAAAAATATTTGGTGGTAAAATGAACCCAGCGGATGTTTTTGCTGGCAAGAGCTTTCTAATGGCAACTGGACTGCTTGTTGTGAAAGAATAACAGCTGAGCATGTGAATATTTGAATTTCTTAAACAGTGACAAAAAGAAGCCAGCATAATGCGATTAATTGAATTATCTTGGATTTCCACTTCCCACCCAGATCAATTGGCACCATTATTATTCACTTATCACCCTTAAGGTTAAAAAGACAAATATCTGCAGACTAATAATTGGGGCGGCGCAGACAATCCTGTCACTATACGGATTCAGTAATAATTTATTATAGCTGTTATTATTCAGCGACAACATATTTTGCAGCACGTATGATATTACTAAACTATAAAAACCATTGACCTATAATGAACATTTTTATGAATGACAGAACACAACAGTGGAGTTGCAAAAATAAACACAGCTTAATTCATTTCCTTGCTCTACTTGCCCTATTTTATGTGCGGTCCCTGCTTCTAGCCATGGAATGAATGTATCTGGCTTCTGGAATCCCACCGCTACATTTTCCCTAAACAGCTTTTCCTCCGGTACATATCCCAGTTCCCCATATAATAGGTTATACTGTAAAGTGGAACCCAGCTAAAACTTTAACGACTCCCAAACTCAGTGACTGGGATGAGCCACGTGGGTGTCAAAGGAAGAGCTTTTCCATGAGTTGATGATAGATTCTTAAGAACCCGATCACTCAGTGGAATACAGAAGAATTTCATGCCCTAGGACCGTGTTTTGCAACTCCGGTCCTCAGGGAGCACTAACACGCCAGGTTTGCCAGATATCTGAAGCACAGCACAGGTGATATGATTTGCTGCTCAGTGATTGCAGTTTTCAGTCTGCATTTCCCCAAGGTAATCCTTAAAATATGGTCAGTTAGTGCTCCCTGGGGACAGGGTTATTTTTCCAAGTGAGTGTCACACACTATAAGGAGGGTTTTTCTTTAGCTCCTGTACCTTCCCTCCCTCCACCCTTTCTTCATCTGCGCTCAATTGCCCAATGTATTTATTATTTCTGCTTAAATTTCTAACTGTAATTACAAGTAAATGTGCTGTTTAATTGATGTTACACTTAGGCACATTGGGTGTTTTTTGGACGGTTGGGTAGAAAATATTGGGGCCAGTGTAGATAAATCGGGTGCATGTCCTCTCTGTTTCGCTCGACACGTGCCTGTACGGGGACTCCACTGGAGTATGCTGAGAGGGGCATTCGGTGTGTGCATGTGCCAGAGCGTGGACATCAACGCAATGGTGCACATTTGTACAGCTCTTTGCAAAGCACACATATACTGGTTGGGGCTTTTGTAATGCAACCCATGCATGCGTGGGCATTCCACCATCGTTTACATACAGGACTTGACACTCGAAGCACTCACATCACTGTGTCCACAAAAATCAGAGGCCAGTTCATCTCACAGGGTCATGCATGGGATAGGGACTGTCCCTGTGCACATGCTCTGCCTTTGCCGAGTGGCACATGCACGGTAGACTTTTTTCCACCTTAAGATGGTCTAGACAAGTCAGGAACTGCAGTACCCAGGTTGATCACTCTCAATTAAATTTTACACAAAGGGTTACCCTGAGGAAGCCATTTAATCCTTCATACAATGGCGAAATGCGTTGCAATTTTACTAAACCCTTTAAATTCTCAATCTGGTAACCTTTACTTTAGATACTATATTTAGTTTATATTTAGTGAATTGCTTTAACCTTTGAATTTCTTATTCACAATTCTGGCCTCTTTATTTCTATCAACATTGCAAGGACTTTAATTCTCATCCTGATTAACAACCATGTAGGGAATTAGTGTTACACATACACAGCATTTTTTCAGACAGAGTTCAGGACAACTTGTGGGATTAAGTCTTTGCTCACTGACCACAGAGTTAACCTGTCCCTTACTGGCTTTTTATAGTAACACAGTTCACCCATTAATGTTGTTCCTAACTGCCCTATCTACATAGTCTCTCGAAGGATGGATTCCTACTAATTGAGGACATTTCTACTCTTTAGAAGTTGGGTGCTGTATCACTATACAAGTTGTACACTGATGTAGCCTGCTACGTTTTTGTTCCTATGGTCGGTTGTGTTGACGTTTTGTTTACTTTTTCTTGATTTTTCCTATATATCTTGTTTTCTTCTTTGAGTGTATTCATTGGATGAACGTGCCTCCTTTTTTGTGAGAATTCATCTTTGTATATATATTTTTTATATTACAGTCAATAAAAGTTATGTTTTATTTCACTTACCTGCACTTATATACCTAAGGCCCTGTTCCCATGTTGCCATTAAGCAAAGTGCTCGAGCGTTCAGCGTTATGGCTCGAATGCTGTAATTTTTTTAATTTAACAGCATATTCCATTCAAGAAGCAAACTGAGCTTGCATCTTGGATGTTGTGCCAGTTTACTCTACAATAGCATCTCCTAAACTTTGCGCTTCAGCACAATCACATAACACATTGATGTAACTCCACCAAAAAATGCCATATTCACCTTAGATCCCTCAGGGGCGAGAGTGGCGCGATCTGCCACTTCCTCGCTCCGTGGCAAATGTACACTGGGAACAAATAGTTCCCATTGTATGTCTGTGTATCACTCCGCTGCTCGGCCGACTCTCAGTCATGCGAGCTCTGCAATAGCTTGTGCGAGATCGCGTCCTGCCTCTATGGATTCCTATGGACTCATAGAACTGATAACACCCTTGGTGCTTAGCGCGGCTGGTGATATCATTTAACACCTCGACAGCATTACGACTGGAGCTTCTGAGAAAGCAGCTCCTAGGTAATACGGTTGTTAAATGTCAGTCACTAGTGGAAAACGTCAGACGCCGTCAATGAGCAGGTCACATACATTGCAACTCAAGTCGCTTATACAGCGTCTTTGGATCGTACCATTAATAGGGAAATGCAAATGGATTTACTTGAAAACGAGAGAATTCTCAATGTATCCTTCCTGGTAAAATAAAATACTTTATAAAATAAATTAATTAACGGGTCATTTGCAGTTGGGCCCATGCTTTCGTGTGTAATATGAACCACAACTATATAATAATCTCAGTGAAGAAGCTTGCCTTAATGCATATTTCTATGATAGACAATTCCATTGATTCCTCAAAGCCTCACCTATGGAAAGTGACCACTGAAATCGAGTCAGCTGGAGACCCTTCTTTACTTAAGACCCAAAGTGATATACACATATATCTGGTAATTGGTGTTTACTAGTTCTGATACACCTCCTAGCAGGTGCTCACCTCCTGAAATGCTCTCACTGCCGATACATTCCAAATCGCAAAGTCACAGGTGGAAGTTAATTAATCCAAGGTTTATAGATCCCACAGAAGAAGCAAAGTGTAGATAATCGAAATAGATTGACAAGGCCAGTAATTATTTTGTGAAGGTGATTGCCTAAAGTAAAATCCATTGAAAGGAAAGGAAAAAAAAACATTTAAATGAAAAGCTATTTTGTTGTTCATCTCTTCTCTTTATTTAATCTTCTCCTGCAGGGCCCCTTTCCCTACTCCTTCCTGTCTCCTATTACAAGATCTTATTCATAGCTTCCAGCATTTTTTTGTTTTCTTTTCCACATGTAAACTAAATTTGTTAGTGGAAGGTGCTGATCCCTTCTCTTCTCCCAAAGCCGTCTTTGGCCTGCAACCTGACGTCAGTGGAATTGTGGTTTGAACACAGCCCTTTCTAAAAACTGACAGCTTTATCGTCAACAAAGGTTCAACGGCAGCACCTGTAACAAGTTAATAAATGTGGTTTCGTTACTTTAAGACTTTGATTTAAACCACTTTGCCCTAATATGGACACTGCACGTAAGTAAATGTTTTGCCCCTCAAATGCAAAGAAGTACAAAATAATAAAATAAGCTGCATTTATTGGAAATCCAACTTAAATTACTCTAAATGCATCAAACGTTCATGAGCGTTTCATATTGAAGAACCAAATAATCAAATATAATCCTTACATAAAATAGTTAATCGGTAATTATCTCTAAATCATATTAAAAGAGTATAATAATATATAATATACTTTTTTATGTCGTGTCTGCACCATTAGCTTGATAAATGTTGCTTATGCCATATAAAGATTAGACTTGCACGCGGCCAAAAACCTTGTTTTGTTTCGGGTACTTTCATTCAGTTTTTTTCTTTTTCGTTTCAGATCATTTTGATCAATTTTTTTTTCTTTCGGGTCGTCGATATGTTATCGCAATTTTGGACTGATCTGAGAATTCAGACAGACGGTATTCTGTTTTTTAGGTCCATTTGTTTTTTTGTTTTTATTGTTAATTCGTATTTTGGGTTGATTCGTTAATTCAGATGGCTGAATTGTATTGTACTGTATTTCGTTTTTTGGAACCATTCTTTTTATTGCTAATTCATATTTCGGGCTGATTCGTATTTCGTTTTTATTACCGGTAGTTATTTTGTTTTATTAGCTATTGGAATGTGAAAAGGACTAATTAGTTAGATTAGTTAAAAAAAAGAAAGTAATCCCCCTGCTCCAGAAGCCCGTGGGGCTGCTGTCCTTGGCGCTGAATAGGTTTCAGCACCATGGATAGCCCCGTGGAACGCAGTCAGACTGAAGAAAAAAATCCGCTGCGTTCAGCAAAGGAAAAAAAAAGCCTTGTTTTAAAATAAATTAGGAATCCAAATATATCACCAAAAAATCCCGAAAAATTACTAAAAGATACTAAAAAATAAAGAGACTTTTTGCTGCAAATGAAAAAGAATAAATGGTTGAATAAATATTTAATAAAAACAGGGATTATTTTTACATTGAAACCTATAGGATCCTCCTGATTAAACCTGTCGAACAAACCACCGAAAATCAGGGTTAGACATTAGGGTTAGGGACAGAAATTAGGGTTAGAAATTCTAACCGTAGTTTCTAACCCTAATTTCTAACCCTAGTTTATAACTTAGAAGGGTCATCCAGACGTGGACCCCTTGCTTGATGTGCCTAGAGGGGTGTCAGCTATACCCTCCTGACGAGGCCCAATAAGGCCGAAATGATCGTCGGGGGTTGCTGCACCTCTCGTGCAGGGATGACGTCCTTGGCAATCAGCACTGGCCACCCTTTCTGGGTGAGAGCAGGCTGATTTGCATATGGAAAATTCATCCCTGTAATGGCACAATCAAGCTAAAACCTTGTTTGTGAGACCTGAGCGGGCACCCACCGTAGTGCAGGCCATTGTGCTGTTGCTCGTTCTCAGGACCCTCACAAACACCCCCTTGTTTCTCACTTCTAACTTAGAAGATGGTTAGAAAGATGGTCAGAAATTAGAGCTAGAATTTCAAACCCTAGCGTCTAACCCTAATTTCTATCCCTGATTTTTTGTGGTTTGCTCGACAGGTTTAATCATGTGAATCCTATATGTTTCAATGTAAAAAAAAAAAAGAACCATTTCGTTCTGGTTTTTTTTTCATTTCAGATCATTTTCGGGTCATTTTCGTTATGATTTCTCATTTCGGTTTTTCCATTATGTTACCACGATTCGTATTTCAGACCGATTCGTTAATTCAGACAAGCTAATTTTCGTCCGAATTTTAATTTGGAACGAAATGAAACGCACATGTCCAATAAAAGATATTGTTACATAGTTGCATAGTTACATAGGCTGAAAAAAAACATGCGTCCATCGGGTTCAGCCTCTCACACACCACTTAGTGCTGTTGTTTTACTCTCAACTAGGTGGAAAGCCTGCCCAGAGGGCAGTCTATTGTTGTTGTCGCCAGGTCAGAATTCAAGTCCACATAGTTTCTTTCCAATGTCCTATCCAAGAGTATCTCTCTATATAAATATGTTTGTAACGCGTCCATCGCCATCCCATCCGCAACAGGAGGGCCGACTGAGCAGCTGTGATGGGTGCGCACACAGCTGACAGCGCATTACAAAGGAATTTATATATTAGAGTAGGTTCCTCTTCCCTCTTAGATTGTAAGCTCACGGGAACCGGACCCTCAGATTGTAAACTCGTGGGACCCCTCAGATTGTAAACTCGTGGGACCCCTTAGATTGTAAGATCATGTGGCCCCCTTAGATTGTAAGCTCATGTGTCCCCTTAGATTGTAAACTCATGGGGCCCCTTAGATTGTAAACTCATGGGGCCCCTTAGATTGTGTTGGGCTTAGGCGGGCATTTTTTTTGTAGCGTATACATTATGCGTATATTTAATGGCACGTGGTATGCATGGCATGGCAGGCTGGTATTTAGGCACACTGGTATTATGAGACACTGGTATTATGGCTGGCAGACTGGCATTATGGCTGGCAGACTGGCATTGTGCATGGCAGACTGGCATTGTGCATGGCAGACTGGTAATATGGCTGGCAGACTGGTAATATGGCTGGCGAACTGGTAATATGGCTGGCAGACTGGTATTGTGCATGGCAGACTGGCATTGTGCATGGCAGACTGGTAATATGGCTGGCGAACTGGTAATATGGCTGGCGAACTGGTAATATGGCTGGCAGACTGGTAATATGTCTGGCAGACTGGTATTGTGCATGGCAGACTGGTATTGTGCATGGCAGACTGGTAATATGGCTGGCGAACTGGTATTGTGCATGGCAGACTGGTAATATGGCTGCCGGACTGGTAATATGGCTGCCGGACTGGTAATATGGCTGCCGAACTGGTAATATGGCTGGCAGACTGGTAATTTGGCTGGCAGACTGGTTTTATGGCTGGCAGACTGGTTTTGTGCATGGCAGACTGGTAATATGGCTGGGAACTGGTATTGTGCATGACAGACTGGTAATGTGCATGGCAGACTGGTATTGTGCATGGCAGACTGGTATTGTGCATGGCAGACTGGTAATATGGCTGGCAGACTGGTAATATGGCTGGGAACTGGTATTGTGCATGGCAGACTGGTAATATGCATGGCAGACTGGTATTGTGCATGGCAGACTGGTAATATGCATGGAAGATTGGTATTGTGCATGGCAGACTGGTAATATGCATGGCAGACTGGTATTGTGCATGGCAGACTGGTATTGTGCATGGCAGACTGGTATTGTGCATGGTAGACTGGTAATATGCATGGCAGACTGGTAATATGGCTGGGAACTGGTATTGTGCATGGCAGACTGGTATTGTGCATGTCAGACTGGTAATATGCATGGCAGACTGGTAATGTGCATGGCAGACTGGTATTGTGCATGGCAGGCTGGTAATATGCATGGAAGACTGGTATTGTGCATGGCAGACTGGTAATATGGCTGGGAACTGGTATTGTGCATGGCAGACTGGTATTGTGCATGGCACACTGGTAATATGCATGGCAGACTGGTAATATGCATGGCAGACTGGTATTGTGCATGGCAGACTGGTATTTTGCATGGCAGACTGGTATTGTGCATGGCAGACTGGTATTTTGCATGGCAGACTGGTATTGTGCATGGCAGACTGGTAATATGCATGGCAGATCCAATGGATCGGATTTGTTTTGTCCCTCTCGCACGCCGGCTGTGCGCGTGCCACGGCCGTTGGATGCGCGCGCAGCCAACCGCCGCAGGTTGCGCGCGCATGCGCAGTAGGGTTTTGGCGACGGACACGCCAGCCCTTATTGTTTTATAGGATAGATAGTATCACTACAAATACCTGGAAGCAGTATGTCTACTATATTTGATTTAAAGGTCATTACTGTCTGCATGATAATAATGCAGACCCCTTATGAAATTCTGCAAGCTATGGGACATCATCTAGAGACTAGAAACTTTAACCCTAGTAATATAATATTTATGTAAAGGAAAAAAGCGCAGATAAAGAGCAATATCGCTCAATGTCACATATATGAAAATCGCGAGGAAAAACTAGTGATTTTCATGTCGCTCAGTTTGAATGGGGCCTAAAGACCCCTTATGCAGCGCCAGAGCATGAAGATTTCTGATTCTTTTACTGGAAGGGCAAATCACATGATGCCAGGACCGTAGACGACGATAAATGAGTTGAAAGGCTTCCACTTTGCTTATGATTTGTCCCTATTAAGTTTGAGTCATCTTTGCTGCTTTACTTTTCTCTCCATTATCAACCCATTGTTTTCTTTTCCTAAAGGAAGAGGAAGTGTAAGATCTTCAAACCTGAGACGCAACAATATGACTTTGGGCTGAAATGGTCTGAAAACATCAGTGAAATGTCAAAAGGCTGTCGGAATATTTTGTGTTTGTCAGATTGTAAATGTTTGTGGAAGTGGAGGAAAATGGATTACTATTATCTTCATTTCTCTAGTGTCAATATTTTTCATAAACAATGTGAAATGGGGAAGAAAGACAGCAAAAATGACAAATTCCTTTTAAACTAGACATAAAGGTGTAGAGGTTAAGCTCAAAGACACGTATAACTGTCCTAAATGTTGGGCCTCCTCTCTATACCAAAACCTGACCTTGTGAAACTACCTTATTCTTTAAAACAACATTTCACCACTGCTGAAAGGAGACCCTGTTGTGCAATATGCAGGCAACTGTCACCAAATGCCTAGAAGGCAACCAGATGTTCTGTTATACACGGCATGGTTTTACAAATGCATGATCCTGTCAGACTAACTTCATCTTTTTCTTTGATGAAGTTACCAAGGAAATTGTCAGGAAAAAAAAAAGCATCTATATAGAATTCGCCAAGCATTTGACAGCTTTTCAAGTAAAAAGACTCATTAAAATGTTACCACTTAAAAATAATGTACTCTGATTATGTGGATAAAAAACTGAAAGCAGTAATAGAATTTCACATGACTGCTGTGGTAGAAAAAACAGAGTGCAAGGGTTGGGAAACACAGGGATAGGTTTGGAGTATGTTAAAGCAGCAAGATGTGTGGCAGAACATAAAATTAAAAACAGAAAAAAATCAGAACAAGAGGCTATGGAGGCAAATCAATTTTAGGAACAGCAAAAATACACTCTAAGCACAAACCATTCAATAAAATACAAAGAGAATTGTGAAAGAAAACAAAAAAAACCAACAAAAAAATCTCCAGTGGAACTCACTATAGTGGTTCAGTGGTTACAAAGGTGTGATGTGTGTTCATCAAATGATAAAATAGAAATCAAATACTTCAATACTTATATGTATGATAAATCTTGTACACAGCTTGTTTAGTATTCAAATGAAAAAAAAAAAGCGAAACATACAGTATAGTGTAAACCATATATACACAGGGTAATCCAAAGAGATTCGAAAAGTCACCGCACGTTCGGTGACTTTTCGTTCTCTTCAATTCGGTTCCTTTTGCCGATTGCATTTCGGTGACCCTGCGGTGTATTCAGCAAACACCACAGGGTCCCCGAATTGCAGGGAAAAGCTGCCGAAAACCTGACGAAAACTAACCGAATGCACGCTGAAAACAAGCAAAAACATCTGGATTAACCTTCGAAAAACCCGAACAGGAGCCGAACAGGAGCCGGAGGCAGTGAATAAATTAGAAAAACCATTTGTATGAATCTGGGAAAATGAAACGCTGTTTGCAAAGAAACTACTGAGCGAAAATGTCTGAAATTTTCACAGGAGGTCCAGGGAATGATAATAAAGAGGGCTGTTACAAAAAAAATAAGTAAACTGAAAAAAAAAATAAAACAAAATCGGACTTTTAAATTTTTTTTAAAAAATTCAGAAAAATGCTTAAAGTATCCTAAAAAATCTATAAATAAAGAGACTTTTTGCTGCAGAATTTTATAATGAACGGTTTATTAGATATTGAATTAAAACGGGAATATTTTTAACATTGAAGTCTATGGGATTCTCCTGAATAAATTTGCCGAATTAAACCACCGAATGGCAGGACATTAGGGGAACCTTTCACTGCTGGTTTGTGTTCTCTGAATAGACGAAGCAGTGCTTCTCTATGGGGATTTCACTGCCCTCGAACAGGGACCGAACAGGCACCGTATGTGCAGGCAATTCGCCAGGATTTGGGGAATTGCCTGCTCTCTGGATAGCCGAATGGCCAGGAAACGTAACCGAACGCTGATTTTCAGCATTCGGTTACCTTTCTCAAGCAATTCGGATCTCTTTGGATAACCCTGACAGTGTTTATCATGTGTTAATGTGGGGTCGCACTCAAGTGGTCCAGAGCCAAAAATAGTGGCTCTCTATATTGTGCCTGTGGTCGCTTATATGGGATTCTGGACCATGTGAGAGCAACTCCATATTAACACTTTATAAACACTGTATATATGGTGTATCTTCCTATTTTTTCTTTTGAGTACCACCACTCGAGAAAGCTGTGTACAAGATGTATCATAATATAAGTATTTAAGTATTTGCAGGGGTGTGGAAATTTTAAAAAAAATCTACTTGTCCAATGGACTAAGTAGTAGTCCAATCTACTTGTCCCACAGGACGATCAACTTGTCCTGATAATTTCAACAAAATAACAGCCTATAGAGGCAGCGTCAGATACATGTGATGAATAAAGACCTTTATTTAAACACTATTTTGTTGTGTGTATGTATATATTAGGGATGCACCGATACCACTTTTTTTAAGACCGAGTACGAGTACCGATACTTTTATTTTATGTGATGTGACCACTTTCCAATAAGAACCTCATAAAAATGCCCCCAGCTCACATGTATATATCCCCCTCGAGATATATGGATATTGCCCCAGCACATAGATATTGCCCCAGCACATGGATATTACCCCCAGCTCATGGATATTGCCCCAGCTCATGGATATTGCCCCTAGCTCATGGATATTGCCCCCAGCTCATGGATGCTGCCCCCAGCTCATGGATGCTGCCCCAGCTCATGGATATTGCCCCAGCACATGGATATATGCCCCAGCACATGAATATATGCCCCAGCTCATGGATATATGCCCCAGCACATGGATATATGCCCCAAGCACATGGATATATGCCCCAGCTCATGGATATATGCCCCAGCACAAGGATATATGCCCCAGCTCATGGATATGCCCCAGCTCATGGATATATGCCCCAGCACATGGATATATGCCCCAGCACATGGAAATATGCCCCAGCTCATGGAAATATGCCCCAGCTCATGGATATATGCCCCAGCTCATGGATATGCCCCAGCTCATGGTATACTGCCCCCACGCTCTCATGAATATTTGCCCCCAAGCTCTCATGGATATTGCCCCCCCAGCTCAGACCCCAGACCAGACATGGGGCGGCTGTTCGAATGCTCTATCGGCATTCGGACAGCCGCCCCTGGAGCTCTCCGGCATACTTACCTTCCCAAGCGGCGCCGACAAAGTCTTCGCGTCTGCGCTCGTTGAAGGACCCCCAGCCGCGATCACATGGGACTCCCATGTGATTGCGGCTGGGTCCTTCAACGTGCAGAAGCGCGGAAACCTTCCCGGCGCCGCTCGGGAAGGTAAGTATGCCGGAGAGCTCCAGGGGCGGCTGTCCGAATGCCGATAGAGCATTTGAACAGCCGCCCAAGCCCCTCGGATGCCGGCAAGCCGGCTCAATGCCGGCTTCTGCAGAGAAGCCCGCCGGACTGCATCTCAAAAAAAACTACTTGCCCGGCGCCCGGATCTTCGTGTCCCAGGCGTCGGGCGATACAATTCCCACACCTCTGATTTGATTTCTATGTTATCATTTGATAAACACATATATATATATATATATATATACAAGGGTTGTAGTGGAGGACAAAAAGTGAGATAAAAAGCCTCCACACTATAATAAGTGTGTTTATTATTGCAGAAGCCACTTGCACATCACATCAATTCGAGGAATTGCATCCCAGAGCTCCTGTGCCACATACCCCATATGCAGCGAGGAATTCTGGGTAGGATATGCAAATGACATCTATCTCACTTTTATGCACCCTGGGTCTGTTATTACACAGAACCCTAAAATCAATGTTATGCCACACCGTGGCTTTGTAGCAGAGATAAGGTTATGCAACTGGTCAAAGCCACTCCTAGGACAGCGCTGTTTCGGGGTTTTTTGGACCCTCATCAGCTAGGACCTAGGCATGACCAGTTGCAGTGGATGCTTGGGACCCATAGGGCAATCAGTATCTACAAGGGTTGTAGTGGGGGACAAAAAGTGAGATAAAGTATTTTACCAGGAAGGATACATTGAGATTTCTCTCGTTTTCAAGTATGTCCTGGGTGGCGAGTATGTACCGTTAGGTGTCCTGCTCAAGGACACTTACTGGAGAGATGCTCTTGGCGGGATTCGAACGTCTGTCTCCACGGTTATAGAGCAGTGATGTTACCTCTACTCCATTTAGCCGGTATATATATCACACCTTTGTGATGACTAAACCACTATAGTGAGTTCCACTGTAGTTTTTTATTATCGTTTTCACATTATATTATATTGGATGGTTTGGGTTTTGAGTGTGTGCTTGCTGTTTGTATATAATCTGTTTAGTGCAAGGTTCTTATTGGAATTTGCTTGCCCCCCCACACTATAGCTGCATGCTGTTCACCTTCCATTATCTGCAGTGCTCTCCGAGTTCCTAAGCCATAACTGATCCAAACAGAGGGATTTCAGGGCAATGAATGGGCACTCAATGGTGAATGGAAGTAAAACAAAAAGGAACATATTGGCACTTCGAGGTTTTGGACCCCTTGGTTTCATTGAAGGGCCATTTTATTCCCCAAGATAGATTTTAGGCTATTTGGTGCCTCCATCATAGTGGCAACAGTTTGGTGTAGGCCCTTTCCTGTTCCTGCCTGACGAGCAACAATTGAGGTCTAGGAAGATATTGTGCGATGTGTGTAGAGTAGAGAAACTTGATTGACCTCACATTGCCCCTGAACTCAATCCCAACCTTTGAAATTAATTGGAATGCCAACCTTCTCGTCCAACAACAATTCTGATCTCATATTTGCTCTCTGGGCCGAATGGCCTCAAATGTCTAGAGGAACACTCCAAAATCTTGTAGAAAGCTTTAGTAAAAAAGTAGAGGTTGTTACAATATCAAAACAGGAGAGAGGGAGTCAACTACATATAATTGCTCACAGTTTTGAATGGGATGCCCAACAACCCCTATTGTTCCGAAGATCAAGAACTGGCTTATTTTTGTATAATATATTGTAACATTGGCGCTATATAAATGATGATAATAATAATATATACACAGCAATTATTTAGCTCCAGAGGACTCTTACCCACTGAATCTTAGAATGACACATGGATTATTACAGACAGTAGAAAAGAAAACTCAAAATAACGTACAAAATACAGATTTAAGGAAATAATCTGAGCATAAGATAAAAATATGATTGCCATTGATAGAGTATAATAAATTACATTGAGCTCTACAAAATATTTCCCAAGTGATTACTCGGCACACATATTTAATGACCACCGCACCACATTATTAATATTGCATTTGTTAAATTTAAAATTGAATTTTTTTTTTGTTGATCAAACAATTCTGCCAGCCCTAATAACTCACAAACCGATAATGGAAACACATTAAGTGTCTGATTTAGACTTGACAAATGGCATTTACGCTAGTAGATAATGATAAATGTGGAAACTCAAGGTCCCTATCAGGGCTATTTTTGTTTAAACAGTTAAGACACCCTCCTTAGAAAATAGTATAGTATATGACTGCAAGGTTGTTGGCTTTTTTTCATGCTTGCAAGTATATTTATTGAGCTATATATTTTAAAAAAAAGAAGAAAAAAAAGCAAATGCATGATTGCACATTTATCAGAGCAATGGATGTCTGTGTTTGAACTGACAAATTGAGCTTATCGGAGGAGTCATAAATTAATGGAAGCAAGGGGTAAAGCACACATAGAGGGATCAATGACAGCCTATGATAACAAGGATAAGGAAAACAAAGTGCTCTGCACACATCTGGTACATGGACCCATTAGATGTTTCCAAGGGCCATTGCACCCTGACATGAAGCAGAGGTCTTCATGCTTTCATGTAAAAGCAATTTTACTAAGCATTATTTTACATTTCCAGTCGCATTCCTTACTCTCTGTCAACATAGGATAATATGTCATTGTGACAACATTTGCCATCCCCACCAAGATGTATCCACAGGGTTAGCAAAATTTATGTTTTCATTGAAATGTTGTTTTTTTGAGTAGTCACTAGAAACGTTTACAACATACTAATGCTTTCGGAAATCTCAGCTCATCTGCAACGGTGCTGTTTTTTTTAGCTTTCTTATTGCAAACTAAATGCAATATGTATAATCTAGATATTTTACATGATATATATTCTATCAAACATAAAATAAGATTATTATTATTATGTGATATTGTATCCAATAATGGTAAGAAAGTAATGACTCTGGGGTTGTGGTGTTTGCGCATTACAAGACATTTATATAATTATGTAGACTATACAAGATGCGTTTTATACTACAGTGATGAAATGAAATACTGATGTTTTTGTCAATCTGAGATACACTGGACATGCTGACTTCTGAGAAGTAATAATTTGTGTGATTTTCGTGTAGTTTCTTATATTTTTCTTTACTTTCCCAGAATGGGAATATATATTCGTACAAGGCTTATCCCTACATGCAGAACATAGGCATAACAGACAGTAACATCAGCTTTCTATTTGAGTTGCGGATAAAAATGAAATATATATGTATATATATATATATATGTGTTAACCATTTATGGTAAGAGTTGATAGAACAATGCTCATTTCAAAGCTAATATGGCACTTTTCTACAAGAAAAATATATAATTTATAATCTATTTAAGTGTAAAAACACAATAGCTAGAATATCTGAGTTGTGCTAACTCTACCTCAGGGTCTAAAGCAGTGTTTCCCAAACCTGTCCTCAGGACCCTCAACCAGGCCAGATTTTGCAGCTCACCTGGGAAAAATGCAGCCTGAATGCTGCAATCACTGAGCAGCAAATCATATCACCTGTTCAGGGCTTCAGATATACAGTGGCAAGAAAAAGTATGTGAACCCTTTGGGATTACGTGGAGTTTTGCATGAATTGGTCATAAAATGTGCTCTGATCTTCATCTAAGTCACAACCATTTGAAAAACACAGTCTGCTTAAAATAATACAACACAAACATTATCAGGGTAATTCAGAGATTCGAAAAGTCACTGCACGTTCGGTGACTTTTCGTTCTCTTCAATTCGGTTCCTTTTGCCGATCCCATTTCGGTGACCCTGCGGTGTATTCAGCAAGCACCACAGGGTCCCCGAATTGCAGGGAAAAGCTGCCGCAAACCTGACGAAAACTAACCGCAAAACCCAGCGAATGCACGCCGAAAACCCCCAAAAACATCTGGATTAACCCGTCGAAAAACCCGAGCAGGAGCCGATCACACACAGGGAAGCAGCCGAGACCGCAGAGGAGGCAGTGAATAAATTAGCAAAACAGTTTGTGTAAATGTTTGAAAATGAAACGCTGTTTGCAAAGAAACTACTGAGCGGAAATGTCTGATTTTTACATATGAGGTCCAAGGAATGATAATAAAGAGGGCTGTTACAGAAAAAATAAGTAAACTTAAAAAAAATAAAAATAAAAAAATCAGACTTTTAAAAAAAAATTAAGAAAAATGCTTAAAATATCCTAAAAAATCTATAAATAAAGAGACTCTTTACTGCATAATTTTATAATGAACAGTTTATTAGATATTGAATTAAAACGGGAATATTTTTAACATTGAAGCCTATGGGATTCTCCTGAATAAATTTGCCACATGAAACCACCGAATGACAGGGCATTAGGGGAACCTTTCACTGCTGGTTTGTGTTCTCTGAATAGCCGAAGCAGTGCTTTTCATGGGGTTTTCACTGCCCTCGAACAGGCACTGAACAGGCACCGTATGTTCAAGTAATTCGCTAGGATTTGGCGAATTGCCTGCTCTCTGGATAGCCGAATGGCCAGGAAAGGTAAACGAACGCTGATTTTCAGCGTACGGTTACCTTTCTCAAGCAATTCGGAGCTCTTTGAATAACCCTGTATATGTTTTCATGTGTTTATTGAACATAACATGTAAACATTCACAGTGCAGGGTGGAAAAAGTATGTGAACCCCTAGCCTAATGACTTCTCCAAGAGCTAATTGGAGCCAGGAGTGAGTCAACCTTGAGTCCAATCAGTGTGATATTATTGGATGTGTTGCTGAAAGCTGTCCTGCCCTTTAAAACACACACCAGTTTTGGGTTTACTGGTTTCAAGAAGCACTGCCTGATGTGAACCATGCCTCGCAGGAAAGACCTCTCAGAAGACCTACGATCAAGAATTGTTGACTTGCATGAAGCTGGAAAGGGTTACAAAAGTATCTCCAAAAGCCTTGATGTTCATGTGTCCACAGTAAGACAGACTGTCTACAAATGGAGAAAGTTCAGCACTGTTACTACTCTCCCTAGACGTGGTCGTCCTGTAAAGATGACTGCAAGAGCACAGCGCAGAATGCTTAATGAGGTAAAGAAGAATCCTAGAGTGTCAGCTAAAGACTTACAGAAATCTCTGGCACATGCTAACATTTTTGTTGACACATCTACAATAAGGAAAACATTAAACAAGAATGGAGTACATGGAAGGACACCACGGAGGAAGCCATTGCTGTCCAAAAAGAATATTGCAGCACGTTTGAAGTTTGCAAAATAGCACCTGGATGTTCCACAGCACTACTGGCAAAATATTCTGTGGACAGATGAAACCAAAATTGAGTTGTTTGGAAAAAACACACAACACTATGTGTGGAGAAAAAAAGGCATAGCACACCAACATCAAAACCTCATCCCCACTGTAAAACATGGCGGAGGGAGCATCATGGTTTGGGGCTGCTTTGCTGCCTCAGGGCCTGGACGGATTTTTGTCATTGATGGAAAAATGAATTCCTGAGTTTTTCAAGACATTTTGCAGGAAAATGTAAGACCATCTGTCTGCCAACTGAAGCTCTGCAGAGGATGGGTGATGCAACAGGACAATGACCCAAAGCATACAAGTAATTCAACAAAAGAATGGCTTCAACAAAACAAAATACGCCTTCTGGAGTGGCCCAGTCAGAGTCCTGACCTCAACCCGATTGAAATGCTGTGGCATGACCTTAAGAGAGCGATTCACACCAGACATCCCAAGAATATTGCTACATTGAAACAGATTTGTGAAGAGGAGTGGTCCAAAATTACTCCAGATCGTTGTGCAGGTCTGATCTGCAACTACAGGAAATGTTTGGTTGAGGTTATTGCTGCCAAAGGAGGGTCAACCAGTTATTAAGTCCAAAGGTTCACATACTTTTTCCACCCTGCACTGTGAATGTTTACATGTTCTGTTCAATAAACGCATGAAAACATATAATGTTTGTGTTGTATTACTTAAAGCAGACTGTGTTTTTCAAATTGTTGTGACTTCGATGAAGATCAGAGCACATTTTATGACCAATTCATGCAAAACTCCACTTAATCTCAAAGGGTTCACATACTTTTTCTTGCCACTGTATGGAAAAAGTGGCAAGGCAGAGGTTCCTGAGGACAGGTTTGTGAAACACTGGTCTAAAGCATAATGATTGTAAAGGTTTTAGACTTGTGTCTCATTATTTTGTATGTTTACTTTTCGGGCAATCTTAAAATGATGTTGGGCCACAAGCAAATTGAAGATGCTGGGCCACCACAACCTACAGTGCCCTGGTGGTACAAGCTGCTGCCGGCTT
Source organism: Leptobrachium leishanense (assembly GCA_009667805.1). NCBI lineage: Eukaryota > Metazoa > Chordata > Amphibia > Anura > Megophryidae > Leptobrachium > Leptobrachium leishanense. The sequence continues at coordinate 345,915,039 of CM019063.1, forward strand.
CCTAGAGGTGGAGAGTGCAATCCCTGTTGCACACGTCTCCCAATAGTTTTATGCACTGCAAAAGTGTCATGTCCTTTGCCAGAAAGCCCAGCGCCGCCATAAGAAGACCGGTGCCACAGCATCCTGAGGATCAGCAGCCACTTCCTCATATACCCACAAGATTAATTCTGGTCTTTTCCACCTCCCAGCTCTCTGCTCCAATGCTCCATCCCGGGTTCTCCAACACCTGTTACAACCTACTTACGAGAACCACACCCTGCCTCCAATTCTTCAGCATTTCATGGTTTACCACCAGTCTGTTTGCACCCTCCAGCTTGTCCTGTATTCCTACCTACTAATATTGTACCGGCTGGGTGGAGTAGAGGTAACATCACTGCTCTATAACCATGGAGAGAGACTGTGGAGACTGTTTGATCCCGGCAAGAGCACCTCTCCAGTAAGTATCCTTGGGCAAGACACCTAACGGTCCACCCAAGACATACTTGAAAATGAGAAAATCTCAATGTATCCTTCCTGGTAAAATCCTTTCTCGAAATTTTTTTAAAAAAATTACCTTATCCATGCTCCTCAGGTCCTGTACTACCTCCGTTGTTGCCACAGTGCCAAGTTCTGTCTCCACTGTTCCTACTGCTCTCCATGTTCCAGGTTTCCAGCCTCCTGTCTCAAGTGTCCCACAACTCTGGTCTCCAACCTCTAATGCTCAACCCAGCAACTCTGGTTTCCAGCCTCCACCATCAGCAACTCTGGTTTCCAGCCTCCACTGACAGCAACCCGTCTCGCCCTTGTGTCCTGCCTTGCCTCGCCATTTCCCTGGTCTCTTTAATAATAATTTATTATTTGCCTTGCTTGTTCTTTTATTGCCAATACCATATCTCGACTCATCATTTTTTTGCTGCAATCTGGGCTCAAAATTCCCATGCACTGTGACAAAAAGACACCCTGGGGCTGTTGTCAGTAGAGTGATGTGAGAAACAAGAAGTTCATTTTCAGTTGTACACAACTCTCGCAAAACATGTAGGCACTGGGGATTGCACAATCCAATCATATAAATGGGCCAGCAGGGGAAGAAAAATATTTCCTTTGTTAGCCTTGCACTTCCATGGGGACTGACTTCCGAAATGAACCTGGCGTTGACCCTGTTCAACTTTCTCTTAGGAGGGCATTGACGATTAGCTTCTTGACCTTTGCATTTATCAAAATGTAATGACATAAATACTGAACCTTAACCAGCTATTTTACCTTCCAGGGGATGTTGTGGAAACACAAACAAGGTTATAAACTAAACTAGGAACCAGGACATTGCAAATTTCCGAGCTAAACAACTGAATTAGATTAATCTAAACTTTGTTAACTTCGCTTAAAATTCAAGGTCAAGTCACAGATAATATAGGAATTATATGTTTTTCTTTACAGACAAGAGCACTAACTAACACATATATAAGATGACACTGTATGTTATATGGAGAAATCTACAGAATGATAGGATTCCAAGAATCTGTATAATGAAATTGCCAGGAGATATCTCACATTTACTTTTAATTGATGAATGGACTTTATTTAAGAGTAGATGGTGATCGTGATGAACAGTAAAGTGCACGCCATACATTTAGATATTTCAGGATAATGGAGTTTTTGGCAGTGAACTCCCCACATCACAGTCATGCTCCAACAAGGTGGGATTTTACGAAATCTAAACTAACTTTGCAGCAGCTGCAAAGTACTGACAGATTATAAGTGTGTAATTGACAGCTAAAGTTAGTTTTATGAAAGTCATAATTTAGCCCTAGTTTAAAAAGAAAAAAAAAGAGAGCAATCCCCCAAGTATCTATTTATAATCACCCGTGGGGGCTGTTGGGGTGTTAGATGTAATAAGTAAGACTTTCCTTGGAATGCTGACAGTCATTTAGTATTTAAGATCATTTAACCTGTTCAGCGTCCGATGGACAGACTCGCAAATTGTTCACTGGGAATGTTATATATGAAGGCTTGTAACCTGTTCCCAAATGGTTAAATGCTTGGATCTTCCAGTTTCTCACCTATTTGATTGAACCTTTAAGAGATTTTGTTTACAGCTTAAAATAAGTACTTTTGGAAATCCCTTTTGTCAATGTGTCTTCATTGAAGACAGCAGTATAATTACGGAACGGCTGAAATTGCCTGGTTGTTTGGGTTTTTTAAAAAAATAATATTATTTGTTATAGATTTTCCATTTCAGGTTTATGGTCCAAATTACACAAAGATCATCACACTTTCCAATGTAATAAATACCTTAATTAACCCTAATTATATTCTAAACCACCTATCCCATTTTTTCATGGATTTACTTATTTTCTATTTCTGTTTAAGGAATGTACAGGTTATTTTGGTTATTTGTCTCTAGTATAAATACTTTCAAAGGAGAAGTACATTTGGGAGCTTTGTTAGGAGTTTAATTGACTTTATTTCAGAATGATCATTCTTTCAATCCTTATATTCCTTTCAGGAACATTACATTAAAATTGGAAAATAAGAATGTTTTTTTTTATATAAATCTACATCTAAAGACATGAAATGCACAAATTTAATTTGGACATTTACAGTGGCCACAATCTGAAAAATGTGGCTTCAGATTGAAATCACTGTGTCTTAATTGGTTAAATGTCTTGAAAAAGGTAAGAATGGAACTGAGATATGGCTTCCACAGGACTAGAAAAATGTAGCACCCTATTACGGGGCAGGCGCTGATTCATAGAGATGTTCGTTTAGTTTAATTCTGAATCAAAATCGGTTCCGTCCGAAATGGTCAGGGAACAAAACGGTATGAAATGAATTGGTTCCATTTTTACTGATCAATTCGTTATACCCTTTTACTTAAACTTGGCACCGCATCCCTGTCCATTGGCCATGGTGCTGAATTTGTTGTATTCAGCACCGCAGGCCATGGACAGTACCATGGTGCCGTTTGGTGCGATTCGGCGGCAGTGAAATTCCCCATGGAGAAGTAATGGTTAATCTATTCAGAAAATGCAGAACAGCACCGAAATGTTAGTGAAATGCCCTGATTTTCGATAGCTTTAAACAGGTAAATCCAATAGGTTTCAATGTAAAAAAATATTCCCTGCTTTTATTAAATATTTATTCAACCGTTTATTCTTTTCACTTGCAGCAAAAAGTCTCTATTCGGTTTATTAAGGCATTTTTCAGGATATTTGTGGTGAAATTTATGGATTCCTAATTTATTTTAAAACAAGGCTTTTTTCTTTGCCGAATGCAGTATTTTTTTCTTTCCTTCAGTCTGGCTGCATTCGGCGGGGGCTGTTTATGGTACTGTAACCTATTCAGTATCAAAGACAGCAGCTATTCTTGGTGCTGAAACCTATTCAGCACCATGGATAGCAGCTCCGCAGGGCTTGGGAGCAATGCAGGGCTGCTGTCCTTGGTACTGAATAGGTTTCAGCACCATGGATAGCAGCTACATGGGCCTCTGGAGTCCCGCGTAGCTGATATCCATGGTGTTGGATAACCCTGATAGAGAATATGTCACTACCGATACTGATCTAAGAACAAAACTAATAGGGTTATTCAGAGACAGCCGAACTGCCCCCAAAATTGCGCCGAACAGTGAATTTCCCCGTATAGTGCACTTTCAGGGCCGTTCGGCTATTCAAAAAGCTGTCAGTTTGCCAAATTTTGGCGAATTGCCAGCAAAATACGGTGCCTGTTCGACGGCAGTGAAATCCCAATAGAGAAGTAATGGTTAATCTATTCAGAGAACACCGAACAATAGAGATATGTCAATGAAATGCCCTGATGTTCGGTGGTTTCATTCGGCAGGTTTATTCAGGCGAACCCCATAGGTTTCAATATTAAAAATATTCCCGTTTTTATCCAATATCCATTAAATCATTTATTCTTTTAATTTGCAGCAAAAGGTCTCTATTTTCTTTTTGCATTTTAAAGGCATTTTTCTAGATTTTTTCGTCCAAAAATTTTTTCCCCATTTTTTTTTTCCTTTTTTACCCCATTCATCGACTTGTCGGCTTTTTCCGGTGGCCGGTCGGCACTGTGTTCGGCGGATCACCGGCTTTCTTTGGACACAATCGGCAGGTTTGCGGCGGATCATCAGGTATGTTCGGCAATCTTTCTGCGGTGTTTTGGATCGATCAGATGTTATGGATCATATTGGTGGCTTATTGGCAGGGTTTTCGCGGATTTTTGGTGATTTTTCGCCCAATTTTTGGCGGATTTTCAGATTCGTTCCCTGCACTTTGGGGACCCTACGGTGAAAGCTGAATTCACCGCAGGGTCGGGAAATTTAATTCTCTGAAGTGAGAGGAACGAGAGAGACATTTCGGTGCTCTCTGAATAACCCCTTAAATCTAAATGTAAAAACTATAGATGTGTATGCCAAAAGGATAATTCCCTTCATGGGGAAGTTTGATATTTTACAGCACCGACGTTCACTGTGTAGTTTATTAATCAATAATATATATTACATATATTTTATGTTACATTATGTGTGTAAATACTGAAAGTGCATATGGGATTTATAAAACATCCAATAGATTTACATGTGTTTTTATAGTGTATCCACTTTAGATATGTAGTTGAAAGGAATAGATTTTCAATGAGTCATCTGTTGCAGCCAGTTTCTTTGGCCAATATGCCGAGCCAACAACCCAGACCACTCCCTAGTGATCTCATTGGTCCTCAGTGTAACCCGAAATTTACAGAAATTGGGGCTTCATCTTACATAAGAATTGTCCAGATGCAGAATGAATGCTTATCTGATTAGCAAGTATGGGATTCTGTATATACACAGTGATTTGTATTATTTATGTATCAACCAAATAAAAATGCATTTGTACGTGTGTATATATATATATGGATACAATATGGATACATTGTGCTTTGTACTGTGATGCTAAATTGATTTCTGATTAATAAACCTAATTTACCACAATGTTCCAGATTTAATAATGTCTAATATATGTGCAGTCCTGTATGGTAGCACTCAAGAAAGAGTAAGAAGAAGAAGAGTCCCTTCGAATTAAAATGTTTACACAAGTGCTATTTATACACTATGGCAGCAATCTATGGATCTGTGTTAGAAAAATGTCAGAAGCCTTTTTCTATTAACACTTAATGAGTCACTTTTCTTTCGCAGTTTTAATTTTTCATACATATATTAGTTTCTCACCTTGGTATATGTCCCAGTCAATATACTGTATTGCCCTGGATAACTGCCTAATTTGCAGTTTTAAGCATGCAAACCCATCTCACGTTGTCCATGGACTGTTGCAGCATTCAATGTTACTCTTACGTTCATCATTAAACTTTTCATTCTATAAATGTTCCATTTTATTTGAGCCTCGAAAACAATTCTAGGACTTCAAATGACAGTATCCTTCAATGCAAAACCACAATATGGTGTAAAGTTGGTCATTTTGAGTACAAACAAAGCAAAGGTTAGTAAACATACATCATTTTATTTTTATTCATGCAGTACCAAAGGTGAAGATAGACACAGCTTAGACGAGTTCATTGAAATGGAGGCTTTCATTTCCCAAAGTTTCAACGTTTAAAGTTTCTTATCATATGGCAGCAAAATGTTTCTAGCTAAGCTTTTTCTGATTACCCTCCCTTCGAATATATCCAGCCAAGTCCTAGGGATTTCGTTTTATTATAGCAACGTTTGAAATGCATATTTCTTAATGTATTTTGATCAGCAGATCTTCGAAACATCTGCACAAATTGGTGAGTTGCCCAGGAATTATAATTAATTTTAATACAGCTTGTGGACATGAATATGGTGAGCCAGGTTTACACCTGAAATGTTATAAGGTGTACCAAGACCTAGTTTAAATATCCTCTGAAGTTTCGTATTGCAACACTGTCAGAATACCAAAGGGCTTGCCTGCATTAACCTCTTCACTACTGAACCATTTTACCACATGTGATAATCTCATTTGGATCATTTTTTGCTCATCGTGTATAACCAATATTTAAAGTCATGTTTTATTGTAGAACCTGCAAAATTATATACATATATTTCATTCGTATCAGCAAATTCTAAATATATTATTATTTTGAGTATATTTCATGTCACTTAGGAATGCTATAACACAAAATATAAGTGTATTTCTTTCAGGTTTTAATTAATTTACTGCACGTAAATTTATTTTTAAACACTTTATCATTATTTAGGTTAAAATATTTTTATGTTTTATGGTGGAACATTGCATTAATTAATATGATGAGTATTCTATATATAAATCTCACATAACTACACAAAAGAAGTTAATAAGTATAGTCTGTATTATTTTCTATTTTATATCTCTAATCAAAATGGTAATTATTATAAGGCAAGGGGATTTTCTTTCACAAATTTATTTAGTTGTCAGTGCAGGTCGAGCACCCTGTATCTAAAATGCTTGGGACGTCACCCCTTCAATAGGATGCTGACCTATGCTGTAAATAATTAAAAAGGTTGGTGCAGGTGACAGCCTTAGGGCACCATTGCAACAGGGTGAAAAATCTTTGACATCAAGTGCAAGTAACTATGGTGTCATAGCCTAGACTCTAGGCTCTAGAGTACGATTTTTTTCTCAGCTTATTTTCTTGTTGATATATTCAAGCAATACAAGCAATTTCAAGTAATACATTCTACCAGATATGCTTTGACATAGGGACTGTTGAAGCTGTAGTTCCAGGCCAATACACCAAATTGGGCCAAGTTAACAATTATTGTACCAAATGGCTGTGACTTAGAGCGGGATAGGATAACGGCACAATGGGAGTTTGGGGATATGGATAAAGGCAAAACGGAATGCATGAGAAATGGAATTTTGTTTTCCTTTTCCCCTCCAGCAGTTATGTGAGAGGTGACCCCATCGATTGCCCTTTTCCCTTTGTTTCCCTTATTTTTTGCTCTTTGTTCTGCCCTGCAAGGACAACATGCTGAGGACATTTTTTCTTTTGGTTTCTTGAGACTTCATACATCTTTTGATGATGCTTGGATTGTCTTATGATCCTTTTTGTTATTTTCTGTCTTTTGTCTTTGAGACTCTTTGGGATCTAGGCGTTTTTGTTTTTCTTACTTGTTTCTCTCTCCCCTCCCCCGTGCATAGATGGGTGCGACCGGGGCTTTGGGCTGGTAGTTACCATGGCTCTGACTGCTGAACTTGGCTTTGGGGTTCCCTGTACTGATTTTTCTGTTTTGTTTTTGACTGTTGGAAGGGATAGCTGTGATTTATGTGATGTCTTTAGTCCCTCCCCTCCCATTTTTCTCCCCTCCCATTTTTCTTTTCTTTAGTTTGATTGCTTGCTGTCTACTGCTGATCAGATCTGCCTGTTTTCAATTGTCTCTGGAACTTGATGTGCTGTTTCTGCGCAGCTGCTTATTGCTCTGATACCTTTGTGACTTTCCAAACTCATAAAGAATGAATAAAAGAAAAAGAAATGGAATAAAGACACAACAGAGATTATAAGAATGGGGCAGAGGCACAACAAATATTTCAGTTCCAAGCCAATGAAGCCATGAATCTAGCATTGCTCACCTCTCAAGTTGAGTTTAGGTCTATACTGTGGAAATGTCATACAATTGTAAATGTATCCACACATCGTAAATGCTTACACATTTTGAGATATTATGCCTTTACACAATCACAGAACCAACGTTAAAATTGACTTAAATTCCCCTTGAATTAATATTTTGACTACTGGTTCTATAACTTTACATCCTTTCCTGTCTTCAAAGCACTTGTTCTCCTATATTATTTACTGAATAGCCAACCTTCAACATCTTTAACTAACTTGAAACTAAACAACTAATACTGCAAAGCATAAAAAAAGTGATACATTTTATTTTGACTGTGTCTGGCAATCAATGACTGGAGTGTTACACGGGAAACAATCCCAAGGTAAACAGAGCATATGAAACTGAAGTGTTAATGGAAATTAAACTTAAAATGTGACCACATGAATCTCTCGTTATCTTTCATCAAGCGCCACTCAGTGATGAAATGTAATTATTGTATGGATACCTAGGCTTTTGTACTAACTTTGTTATTTCTTAATTTTTTTATGTGGAAGTTGGGAGGGCACCAACATAATCATACCCAAAGTCTATTTCAACATAGTGATTGCAAGTTCATTTTGCATAACTTTTATAAAAGATATACCTTTGATCCTTTCACCAACAACAGAGCATATTAAAATGTTGATAAGGGTAGCTGGAAGTGCAGTCATTTTACTACACATCTGAGAACTATTCAGGGCTGTTAATAACCCCTTCAAGTTTAAAGGCGAGTTAGGACTGTAACGACCACAATACATCTGCATAACTCTCATCTGTAAACATGTAACATAGTGAATATATTTATTTTCTGCTAATATGTATATTTGTGCAATTTCTTTTTAATATTTTGCATTTATTACTTTGTATTTCTGTAACAATTTAATGTTCTTGAACCCAGGACATACTTGAAAATGAGAGAAATCTCAATGTATCCTTCCTGGTAAAATCCTTTATAAATAAATAAATAAATCTGTAACAGCTTAAATTTAGTTATTTCCTACTGGAAAGGTTATCACTATCCCAATCTGTAACAAGACGCTCATTTTCATTGCTTGCTGGCATTCTATCCTAAAACAAAATCTAAAACATAGAAGAGAAAGTTTACATATGAACTACTTTATACTACGACTTTGAAAGTAAATAGACCAGTGTCATAATATGCCAGATTGAGCTGGACAAGGATTCCATTTAGCCAACGCTATCAATATGTGTCAAATGTACACAAAAAAATCTGTTATTATGGTCAGTATGTAATAAAGTGTGGCTGATTGTAGCCACACATGTGGCTCTATTCCCCAGTGAACGCTAACTGTAGCATGGAAGTGTTACCGCGAGTATCACTGAGGATAGCGTTTGGCTCTGGGGCAAGGGGTCGAGGTTGCACCTGCCCCGGAATCTCACGCTAAAATGGGGACACTACTGGGAAAGCTGTAGTTGCAGGTTTTCTCCCATTAGCGTCCCCGTTACAGCGTGAACATAGGAACAGGGCCCATATTGCGGCTCAAATGATCACATGCTTCTTTGTAGCTCTGCAAGTCTTTGTGAGGCTTTGTGGGAGAACACATCTCCGACTTGTCCAAATCTGTGAATGTCTTTAACAATGAACACTATACTTTTAGCAAATTCTGAAGTTGAGAATTTTATCTTAATTTTATCTCTCCATTATTTACTTGGTAGATGTTTGCCTCAAAACCTGCATCACTCTGCAGCATTTACAAACCCTTTGATGAGGGGAATCCAGTCTTATAAAACCGTTCAGGAGAGGGTTTTGCGTCCCTGCATCCCTAGCTTACCATTGGTGAGATCTCGGAGTCTTAGACTAGCCTGAGGGGCGTCTTGTGTGAGAGGTTGTGAACCTTATTTGCATAACATCTGAGATCTGCACTCAGGATCTCAGCAAATCTCTTGCATCTGTGCAAAGGCTGGTGCACATATATCCCTAGAATAGGTAGCACACAAAGGACACAATTACAAGCAGTTACAGGAAGGGAGGGATCAATAGCAGTTACATGATATCACATAAGGGCCGCTGTTTCAGTCCTGTTAGGCTCTTTCCCGGAGGAGATATAAATATATTATATTCCAAGAAAAAGAAACTAAATTAAGGTATATAGCTTTCCAATGATTAAACCCCCCCCCCCACTACTAAGAGGTTTTCCATTATACTACTGGTAGGAACCAGTGGGTTTTATGTAAACCCACTTTAAATGGTCCCTTAATTCTAATACAGCTATACACTCACCCATATAAAACTACTCACATAAACAAACACATGCACAAACACACATCTACAGAGACACACACTGTAAATGCACCGTAAAAGGTCTGTAATAGTGTTTCCAAATATTTTTTCAGGCCTTGTATAGTATTATCCCCTGCTGGTCAGATTACAATACAACTGTATGTGTCCATAGGCACTGCAGACAGACTCCAGGCACTATTCCCTAGTGAACGCGAACTGTAGATGAGTAAGCGTTAATATCATCGTGAGTAAGCGTTAGTATCGTCAGGATAAGTGATTTTAAGTTACAATTGAATGAACAAAAATACAACACAGCGCTTAAAAAGACCAAAGTCCAAAAAAGACAGTGGGGTAGACGCCCAATATGTCCACAAGCAGAAGTTGCTGACTTTAGGAATGGATCTTCTCAATAATGTAGATACGGTATGAACTGTAGGGAGGAAACACAAAAAGGAGGGACCAAAATTGCGCAGTATACCAGTACCAGAATGAAAGTAGTGCGTATTGATGATAAACTCACATTCTGTGGAGCCTACGACCGGCTCTTAGGAATCAAGCGGGCTGGGACTTTATTTCAGGTGCCCATAGAACCTTCAAGCGAGGCACCTGAAATAAAGTCCCAGCCCGCTTGATTCCTAAGAGCCGGTCGTAGGCTCCACAGAATGTGAGTTTATCATCAATACGCACTACTTTCATTCTGGGTACTGGTATACTGCGCAATTTTGGTCCCTCCTTTTTGTGTTTCCTCCCTACAGTTCATACCGTATCTACATTATTGAGAAGATCCATTCCTAAAGTCAGCAACTTCTGCTTGTGAACATATTGGGCGTCTACCCCACTGTCTTTTTTGGACTTTGGTCTTTTTAAGCGCTGTGTTGTATTTTTGTTCATTCAATTGCCACTCGGGTATTTAGAGAAACCCCCACACACAACATTCAGCGAGTGGGATAGACACCTCTCCGGTGGGCGCTTCACCCCTCTCCTTTCTTTTGATTTTAAGTTACAATCTAAGGTATGTGAAACAAATGGGAGCAGGGGAGGACGAGTTCATTACCATAAAGAGTATAGCAGACACTGCATGAGGATAGACTAACAGTGTGAGCATGATGAGGTTAAACCGAGAGAGAAGAGAAGCAGCTGGAAAAAGAAGCCTATATAATTAGAATAGGGACTGGGAGGGGGGGGGGGTTTGGGGCAGGACACCAGAGGGAAGATGGGCGCAAGTGTGGCTGTGGGAAAGAAACACTGTTTTAGAGAGAGGGTCAATGCATGCAAATAATTTACAACAGGAAGAAGCAGAACAGACTGAGTCACCATAGAATTAAACAAACAAAAAATTAGAGAAAGGAAAAATTAAAAACTAGCATTCCAGATATAATAGATGCAAAGATAAACAACAGTAATATCATTAATAAAGGGAGAAAAACTGTGGCACAAGTTGTGTTGATTGAAAAATACCTTGCTGACTCTCGTTTCAGCGGGAAGATGAGGGCGAGTGTGGCTTGCTGGCTTGTTTCAGAGGGAAGGTGGGGGTGAGTGTGGCATACTAGCTTGTTTCAGAGGGAAGATGGGGGCGAGTGTGGCTTGCTGGCTTGTTTCAGAGGGAAGGTGGGGGCGAGTGTGGCTTGCTGGCTTGTTTCAGAGGGAAGTTGGGGGTGAGTGTGGCTTGCTGGCTTGTTTCAGAGGGAAGGTGGGGGGCGAGGGGGGCTTGCTGGCTTGTTTCAGAGGGAAGGTGGGGGAGTGTGGCTTGCTGGCTTGTTTCAGAGGGAAGGTGGGGGCGAGGGGGGCTTGCTGGCTTGTTTCAGAGGGAAGGTGGGGGTGAGTGTGGCACACTGGCTTGTTTCGGAGGGAAGATGGGGGTGATCAAGTTAAGTGAATTGTCGATGACACAACTTTGTCATTGAGTGACACCACAACCTACCCAGAAGTTTAGCCAGGAGAATAGGGCCCATAGTGTTCCTTATAGAAGGGAATTTCAATGTTAACTTGATCTTTTGAATACATTTTTTATAGAGCCAACTTAAAATGCAGCAAACAAAACTATATGTAGGATGAAAGCTTCTCACTGAATGCACCGTTGCATTTTCATGCTACAAATCAGCGCTGCGTAACTCAACTGATAAGAAAGAAATGAGGGCTATGTCTGAAAACCAAGACATTTTTTACAGTGGAAACTTAAATCATATAACAACTTAATTAACTGTAATGTAACTTTTAAAATAAAAATAGCGTGCATATAGAAAATGCAGTAATATTATGCGATGGTAACTATATTAGTTTGTTTTGTTAACTGCCAATTACGTTTTTTTTCTTTGATAATTAAAGGCTGGGAAAGAAGCATGTTGCTTTTGCAATTTCAGGAATGTCTGATGTTCTGCCAACACCAGCAATAAGCTATTATCATACTCATTAGTGGGTATATCAATCATTAAAGTCACTTTCTGAATTTAACCTGAGTGCAGCAAAAATATAATATCAAACAACAAAAAGAACCCCTGAATTTTCTTTTGTATGAAGGCAAACTTTGAAAAAAGATTTACTGTAACAGTATATGAAAAATGAATAGACAATTGGTAAAGTATAACTATGATGATGTAAAAAAAACTAAAAAAAATATAAAAATTCTGCATGACTTTTTGGCAAATTAAAAAGTCCTAAATTTGAGGCCTGCAGAATCCAGGAATTGATCTCCTAGCTCTAAAACAGCAGGAAGAATAGACCGTTATTCCAGCCACCTAGAGCTTTCACTGTCTTGTTGTCTTTCACATGGTTGGTTACTTCATGTCCTGAACACAACCCTTGACATCTGCATATTCTTTGTGAAACCAGCAATAACATCCACACCAATACTGAAGATCGGTAAAAAAAAACTATACATAACATAAAACCTATTCAGCCCTTTATGTGTTTCGTCTCATTTCACCAATAATTGTAAATTAGTGTAGAATATGATGAAATCATTTAATCAAAATAAAGATTTGATAGGTGAATGAAAAGTGGAACTTAAGTAGGCAAGAGGCAGCAGGCAGGAGAGGAAGGCAGGACCCTGGAAGTAGAAAAAAAATGGTTGGTCTGTAACCAAACTTTTTATTCCCACCCACCCTTTTGGAGCTAAATTCCATAGGTAACGCTAAAATGGAGACACAAATGTGGAAAACCTGCTCCTGCAGGTTTCCCCATAATGTCCCCATTTTATCGTGATATTCCGCAGCAGGCGCCGTCTCAGCACCTTGCCCTGGGACACAGCGCTAACCGCAGTGATACTTGCAGTAGCGCTTCCAAGCAACAGCGAGTATCACCTTCTGGAGTCCATAGGACTCCTTTGAGGGTTACACTTTTTGGCCACGAGTCCTGTGCGATTTTGCTTCCGCGACATAAAGCAGTGCTTAGGAGTGATCACGTAAGGAGATTGGCAACTGTTTCTTCTCAGTCTCACTTTGCTCCCAGGGACAAGAAGCGGCGGATCAGGCCATCGTTCTCACCACAGGATGAGAGGTAAGTATTAAATTTATTGGGGGGGGGGGGGGTTAGGGGGTCATTAAGGATTCGACAAAAATGGAATCAGCCCCAGATTTTAGGTGTCACTAAAATTTTGACTTGCGCATCGGCGTGGTAATAACTTGTCCTAACACAAATTATTGATTACGCTCGCCACATTAAGCATAGGGTGTGCAAAGTACAGTAAACTCACAGAAGCTAGTGTAATCACTGATGTACTAACGGATTTTTCACAGTTTTAGCGCAGGATGGTAATATTGGGGGCATGCGTTAGTCAAAGTCAATTATCCTAGGTAAATAATTTATATAAAACAATAAGGGGTAGATTCCATAGTGAATGCTAACTGTAGTGTTGGGATTAGTAAATCGTAACGATTTACTAATCCCACCAAAATCGTAACGATTTACTAATCCCACCACTACAGTTAACATTCACTATGGAATCTATCCCTTATTGTTTTATATAAAATATTTACCTAGTCATTCACTAGTGCATTATTGTGTGCATAGACAGTCCAGAGCATCTCGCATTGCATGCAACCAGCAGATGAATGGTTCTGGCCCTCAAACCCTATATGCTAGTGGCACATTTCACCTGGCCCCCCATTGCTAGCCGGTATGGGGAATGTATAGGTAAAGAAATGAGACTGGAAATGTTTAATTCCTTATTAATGGTGGTTTAAAAATTGATATACCTGTATATTGTATTTTTTTAAGCTTATTTTTTTTGGAACAGGATTCCAGGTTTCTGTACTGTGAAGACATTTAGCAACAATTTCCCCACCGCAAAGGTTGTTTTTATTTTTACTGACAGCATCTGTACTTGATTAGCTTGATTCTCCCTATACCAACGCCCTCAATATCTATAAATTATGTATAGTACTCACTTATTGTTTAACTAATAGGTCTGGCATGGAAAAAATGACATAAAATATCATTCTGAACTTCAAATATATATAGTTAGCAAAGTTTAAGTTATCATTTTAAAATATAGCAGAAACCATAAAATATAAATCCAGCTCTATAGTGTGCATTACACTTTGTATGTATTCTATTGACCTGATAGTATTCCTCTTTTTTAATAATAATTCATGCTTAGCCTTAAAGAAACTGGCAAACACAACATACACCTGCTATTAAGCATTACAATGAAATTGAAATATTTGAAGAATTTGGCATGTGTACCCTTTTTTTAAACTATGCTGGTAGCTGTAACTGTGACCTGGATTCCTGTCCGTAATAAAAATATTGATGCATATGAAACATGCAGAGAACCAGCTGGGGTTTAAAGATAAATATTGAAAACACTGTCTTTGACATCCGGTTAGATGGCACCGGAGCAAAAAATTCTCTTGTTTGGTAAAACGTAAAAGAAAAAGTGAAGGAATGCCTACTCTATGCTTCCTTAACCTCAACAACACATTTAGTAACCTCAATGACTGAAATTCTATTTATTCAGGTGCAATGATACAACTCTTTGTGAGATGTTGTACTGTAATAATACATAAAGCATTCCAAAGAATTTATTCCATGCAATACTTCCAAAACTCCACACTATACACATTGATATTAATTCCCAGCTACTACACATGACATCTTTTTTAACAATTGGTGATTTACTTTAACTAAACTATGAGCATCTTTAGAAGCTTTAGCAATTAGGAGTGGAGTTTGGGTATGTAATTGTTAGGACTTTCATTACAAAGCACGTTTCTGTTCAAAACTAAACTTATAAAATTTATTTGAAACATGAGCTACGCAGTCAACGCATAAATGAAAGATAAAATAGCAATTTTGTGTATAGAAACATAGAAACAAAGAATAATAATAGATAGTTATTCTGAATAAATCTAGTTAGATTAAAATGTAAATATAAATTTGCTCAACAGGTACATCGGACATCCTGCTTAAGTCTGTTCTCAATAGATGTGTCAAGATTGGCATTGTCAATATACCTGTCAAAAAAAGTATGTCAAGCTAGAAACATAAACTCACCACAGGCATGACAGCCATCCAATAAGATGCTTTAAAAGACATACAGACCACAAGGTATGGAAAAAAAGCGACATTCTGGAGCTTAGACCATCATAACTCTGGGTCACCATCTTGGATGACTGGGTTACCTGACATATGTTTAGGTTTCTGGTGGATTACTGGATGGAACACAGATCTCAAATGGCAGAGCACCAGTCAATCTACTGAGCACATTTCCAGGCTCTCACCTGATTTCCAGTGGTCTTTCTATAAGGCACATACAGGCTGTAATTTAAATATCTTGCGATGATGACATACCTTGTACATCATATGTCATAAGCATGATTAAGCATGTTTGTAACAAAGTATTCTATGGTTGAGGTTAAAACAGGTGTAAACATGTAACATGCATAAGGTAAATATTAGACATTGAATAGAGGAAGGTAGAGGAAGGGAGTATATTTAAAAGGAAACAAAGTAGCAAAACAAGATGACATAGTCTTAGATTAGAGGGGCAAAGGTTTAAAAGTAACATCAGGAAGCATTATTTTACTGAGAGGGTGGTGGATACATGGAACAGTCTTCCAGTAGAAGTGGTAGAGGCCAAAACAGTAATTGAATTTAAGCAAGCATGGGATAGGCATAAGGCTATCCTAAACAAAAGATAAATCCAGGTAAAGTATCCATGTAATTGGGCAGACTAGATGGGCTGAAAGGTTCTTATCTGCCGACATTTTTCTATGTTTCTATGTTAACTGTACATGCATTTCATTGTCTTAGTTTGAAAGCACGTTTAAGAGGGAACAGTTGTTTGACCTCACAACACATGTCTCACATTAGCACCTGCATACCTTAGTTATTAAATAAAAAGGCAGATCTCTTCTGACCTGTTGCACAGTGTTCTGGTATACAACCAAGAATGTATTCAGCAAGATTCTGACTCCCCTTATCAGATGTGTGTGTGGTATGAGATAATAAATGCAGTGTACAGTTTCTCTGGAATCAGTTCAGTTCCCAGGCGTTGGGTCACATTCTTCATCACATTGTTTCTCAAAGCAGACAGTGAACATTTAGTGATTAAATGGAAGACGCCCCGTGTTTGTACCTCAGAGACGAAGTGCATTCAGGCCTAATCGAAGCTGCTATGATCTCATGCAGTCCTCGATTGACAGAGAATTGTATTCTGATTTTATGCCAAATAGTGGAAAAATAACCTTACATAGAAAAGGTAGAAAGTACTGAATTAACAGAATATTGTTTATTATAGTATGTCTGAAGATAAGCATAGAAAGAAACATAAGTTACAAAAAAAAGGAAGACAAAAAACGAAATGGTGCCATGACAGTTTTGGCTCAACCCTTAGCATAAACTTGAACAAATAATGCAAAGAGGTCTATGCACTCATCACCAAGAATAAAGTGAACTGGTGTCATTTATTTCACAACAGTGGACCAAACCATCCATCATTTCTAAGTGGGATCTTTTCCAAGCATAAAGAGATAATGTTGAAAAGGGGACTTAATCTAACTCCCAATACAGATGTGAGCGACTAGAGGGATATATCAGGCATTGCTACCCGAATATAATATGTACATGTCACCGTGATTAACCAAGATCAAACCAAAAGAGTCATAATAGAGAAAATGATTGGGGAGAAGAAAATGAAGGTTATGATTCAATCCTACAACAGTATGGGAGTTGCAGCGGTGATGCATACCATTTATTATCCAGGATGTATAAGGGGTTATTCACAGTACACCATAATTTATCATTGTTGCAATGACAATAAATGTCAGCAATCCAGAGATCAAAATTCAACAGCAGGAGAATGTTCATTGATGAAATTCATTTATAATATTGAAATGTAAAAATAATAAATCTCATTATTTGGCAAGTCTTTTCAAAGCTTTAAAGAGAATAAAGATAGAATAAATTTAGGGTGTAACTAAAAGCTCCAACGATATCCTTTTATATGAAATAACAATAATAACACATGCGGGGGAATGCAGAGTGACCCATAACTCTTCACTACCAAGTGATTTTCCATAGACCCACTGGCAGGACACATTGGGCACTATCAGCTGCCAACAGCTAAAACTGAGATGCTAAGGGGAAAAATTAGCATTCTCTAATCTCCCCTTAGCGTCCCCATTTCACCTGTAGATTACGAGGCAGGCGCTGAGGCCATCTAGGCTCTTTGATGCTCGGGTTAGCGCTAAAGCACCGCCCTGTGTATCCCCTACATGAAGTCCTATGGACTCCATGGAGGCTTCTGCTGCCTGGTCACAGCTGTTTGTAATTGGCGTTCGGAATATGTGATCCTAACGCTAATTACTTTCTGCTTACACCTTGCGTTCCCCATGTTAAGTATAGGGAGCGCAAAGTACAGTAAGCTGGCGCTAAAAAGCGCTAATACCTATTCGCTAACAGGTTTTTTAACCTGTTAGCAATCGGCAGGTGATGGGGCCATAACGCTATCAACTCAATTAACCTAGCTCATTTATGTGAGCGTAAGCACTGGCATTAAGGAGGTGATAGTGTCCATTGGCTTTATAGAAAACCACTTTCTATTACCAAAAGTGTAAAAATATATGTAGTGTCTATACATACATTATTACAATACAGTAAGCTCATTTACAGGCAGAGAGCTCCCAGCTGCAATGCCCGGTATGCTGAAACTTTGGGAACATGTTCTGGAGCCTGCATGCAAACAAATTTAGTATTCAGTAAGCAAATTTCCTTTGCATTGTTTCAGAAAAAGACAAGATTGTGTTTACTTGATCTTGGGCTCCTGTATGAGCATTCGAAAATTGAGCATACATTACCATGTGGTGAATGGGGTTAAGCTTTCTGTCAGACACTCAAGCAATTCACAACAATTGTGTAACGTTGGGAGCTTCCAGCCCATCATTCTGATGTTTCAGTCTCCTTTGTTCCAAGCCTTGATCCTTATTCACATACCTTGCAGTTCTGTACCCCACATGATTGTGATCTACACCGCTGCTGAGGATCAGGGGAACGGATACTGAAACAACATCAAGGCTCTTGGAGTACCCAAAGATTGGAGGACCACCACAGACGTTGGAGCACCACCAAGGGAAGTCTGGCGTTCCTTCCATAATTCTGCCAGCCGCTATAAACATCTGGTGTCTGATACTAAGACACCACACCATGTGAGTGCAATCCTCTTATCTTTATTTTAATAGTATACTGCCTTGACATACTGCACCATTATTTTTGTTTTCTGTTCTGTTTGAGGTTTACACTCATCCAACAGAGGGGAGAACTGTCATTTAAGTGAGGACATCCCTGTCAATGTGAAGGAAGCGCCTGTCCCGCCACATTTTCTCTCTACCTGTGTGCTTGAGGGCAGCATGTCTGATACTGCTCGCTGACCAATGCCCGGTTTAAATGGAGACAGGCAGGGAGGTGGTTGCATGAGGTGCGGCTTGAGTGGGGGGCGTGGCCTGGTGAAGGTCTTTAAAAACCCTCAGTGTATTCTCAGCAGTTGCCAGATCGTGGTTATCCACACCTGAGCTCCTTGTACCTGACTGCTATATTGAATTAACCCGTTATTGACCTCTGCTTGTTTCTGACTATTCTGCCTTCTGTTGCCCTAGACCATTTTCTTGTACTACGCCACTGCTCTGATATCGACCCGGCTATTCCATTTGCCCATTCTGAACTCTGTATTCCTGATTCTGGCTCGGCTGACTACTCCCTGTGTTGTTAACCCTTTCTGTCTAGCTAGTTTACCTGGCCAATTATAAGGACCAGACAGTTAGAGATCTTTCACGGCTACTCTGTTGGTAGCTTCTGGGCTCTGTGGAGTGTGGGGTGTTAAGTACTGCGTGGTGGGATCTGGGAACCGTGACAAATTGTCCCAAGGTTTTATAGATTTGCAGACTAATTTGTTAAGTAGTCAATGCATTTCTATGGTCTATCTGACTATATGTCATGATTCCCTGATCCCAACATGCAGCACACACCACAACCTAAGTAGCCGTTCTTTAGAGTAGCCAGAGTGTACCGAACTAACAGAAAAACAGATACTATCAGGGTTATTCAAAGAGAATCGAAAAGTCCCCTATTCTTCTCAATCTATACCACCTCTCTTGGCAACCTCATCTCTTCCTAAGGATTCCAATATCATCTCTATGCTGACGACAGCCAAATTTACCTTTCCTCTCCTGATCTTTCTCCTCCGGTGTTGGACCATGTTACTGACTGCCTATCGGCTGTCTCTTTCTGGATGACTTACCGTTTCCTAAAGCTCAACCTCTCTAAAACTGAACTTCTCATCTTCCCTCCCTCTAAACATTCCTGTGCCCATTTCCCATCAGGTGAATGTTGCCACCATTACTCCTACAGTTGCAAGAAAAAGTATGTGAACCCTTTGGGATTACGTGGAGTTTTGCATGAATTGGTCATAAAATGTGCTCTGATCTTCATCTAAGTCACAACAATTTGAAAAACACTGTCTGCTTAAAATAATACAACACAAATATTATGGGCCATATTACATAGTTGGTGCTAACTTAACCAGAGCAGTTGTAAACTTAAAACCATATTACATAGTTGGTGCTAACTTAACCAGAGCTGTTGTAAACTTAAAACCTCCATAGGCTATAATGGCTCTGGGATGTTTACAACAGCTCTGGTTAAGTTAGCACCAACTATGTAATACGGTTTTAAGTTTACAACTGCTTTGGTTAAGTTAGCACCAACTATGTAATATGGCCCAATATGTTTTCATGTGTTTATTGAACATAACATGTAAACATTCACAGTGCAGGGTGGAAAAAGTATGTGAACACCAAGCTAGCCTAATGACTTCTTCAAGAGCTAATTGGAGCCAGGAGTGAGCCAACCTTGAGTCCAATCAGTGTGATATTATTGGATGTGTTGCTGAAAGCTGTCCTGCCCTTTAAAAACACACACCAGTTTTGGGTTTACTAGTTTCAAGAAGCACTGGCTGATGTGAACCATGCCTCGCAGAAAAGAGCTCTCAGAAGACATACGATCAAGAATTGTTGACTTGCATGATGCTGGAAAGGGTTACAAAAGTATCTCCAAAAGCCTTGATGTTCATGTGTCCACGATAAGACAGACTGTCTACAAAGGGAGAAATTTCAGCACTGTTGCTACTCTCCCTAGGCGTGGCCGTCCTCTAAAGATGACTGCAAGAGCACAGCGCAGAATGCTTAATGAGGTAAAGAAGAATCCTAGAGTGTCAGCTAAAGACTTACAGAAATCTCTGGCACATGCTAACATTTTTGTTGACACATCTACAATAAGGAAAACATTAAACAATAATGGAGTACATGGGAGGACACCACGGAGGAAGCCATTGCTGTCCAAAAAGAATATTGCAGCACGTTTGAAGTTTGCAAAAGAGCACCTGGATGTTCCACAGCACTACTGGCAAAATATTCTGTGGATAGATGAAACCAAAATTGAGTTGTTTGGAAAAAACACACAACACTATGTGTGGAGAAAAAAAGGCACAGCACACCAACATCAAAATCTCATCCCCACTGTAAAACATGGCAGAGGGAGCATCATGGTTTGGGGCTGCTTTGCTGCCTCAGGGCCTGGACGGATTGTTGTCATTGATGGAAAAATGAATTCCAGAGTTTATCAAGACATTTTGCAAGAAAACATAAGACCATCTGTTCGCCAACTGAAGCTCCGCAGAGGATGGGTGATGCAACAGGACAATGACCCAAAGAATATAAGTAATTCAACAAAAGAATGGCTTCAACAAAACAAAATACGCCTTCTGGAGTGGCCCAGTCAGAGTCCTGACCTCAACCCGATTGAAATGCTGTGGCATGACCTTAAGAGAGCGATTCACACCAGACATCCCAAGAATGTTGCTACACTGAAACAGTTTTGTGAAGAGGAGTGGTCCAAAATGACTCCAGATCGTTGTGCAGGTCTGATCTGCAACTACAGGAAACGTTTGGTTGAGGTTATTGCTGCCAAAGGAGGGTCAACCAGTTATTAAGTCCAAAGGTTCACATACTTTTTCCACCCTGCACTGTGAATGTTTACATGTTCTGTTCAATAAAAACATGAAAACATATAATGTTTGTGATGTATTATTTAAAAGCAGACTGTGTTTTTCAAATTGTTGTGACTTAGATGAAGATCAGAGCACATTTTATGACCAATTCATGCAAAACTCCACGTAATCCCAAAGGGTTCACATACTTTTTCTTGCAACTGTACCTCTCAAGCTGGTTGCCTCAGTGTCCTCTTCGACTCTCCTCACATTCGGTCGCTAACCAAATCTTGCTACTTCCACCTGTAAAACATTGCACGCGTCTACCCTTTTCTTAATCAGGACTGCTAAAATGCTCACCCGAGCGCATATTAACTCCCGCCTTAACTACTGTAACCTCCTTCTATCTGGTCTTAAGAGATCCCAGATTCTCCCTCCACAGTCTATAATGAATGCCTGTGCCAGTGTTACATCCTCAGCCCTTGCTATGCTTCCTGGGGGGTCTGGGCAAGGTTCAGTGCCAAGGGCTGGTCCAGTGCCAGCACCATGTAATGGCCCATGTAATGGCCGAGCGGCGTCCGAGGGGGCGAGGCCTGGCGTGGTCACGAGGAGCCACCGGGTTTAAAACAGGGCGCGAGGAGTTGCCTCATCGCCCTGACGTGGAGTTCTGTTTCCGCATCGCTTCTTTTCATTCATTATTGCTAAGCTGTTGCCGACCCACCTTGTCTACGATTCCTGCTCCTGATTTTGACCCGGCTTGTCTCTGACCAATCTTATTTGTTTTACGCTAGAACGGTGACTAGTGTTGTGCGACGTTGGTTTAACCCCATGCATGCTGCTTGGGGTTTTATTCGATTCATGGGGAGATTCCCCTCTCGCCCTGGTTTTCTTGCTGCAGCCTTATCGGGGGTTAGCTCCAGGTCTAAGGGTTCTGAGATACGATCTGTTACGCTAGTACCATCTGCGAATATGAATGACTGTTGGTTATCAGCTTATGTTCAGCTTGCTCGATTTGCCAAAAGTACCCAGGCTTGCACGATCTCTAAACCTGTGTGTGTATCAATAGACCCTGGTAATCATAAGTTACAGAATACCCGATCAAGGTGGTCTGAAAATGTCAAATCTGTCAGTGTGTTGACTGCCCTGCAGTCTGATCAATTCATTGCCTGTCCTACCGAATATCTCAGTATTGACATTTCTGTCTTGCAATCTGCTGTATTGTTGTGTGCTCTAAGATGTCCGTTGGTCTCAAAACCTTTGGAGCTTAGTAGCAGTTCTGTTGTCTTGTCATACCCCCTGGCTTTGGAGTATAAGTCTGAAAGTACTGTTTATTTCAATAATATTAAACCGATAAATCCGTCCAAAAGGATCTCAACCTCGCTACTCTTGTGTGAGCGCCACTGCGCCCGTTACATCACGTCAGGGCCTGATATGGATCCGACTGATTTATCTGTACTTATGTCTAAGCTGGGTGAAATCATAGCTAAGCAAGAAGAGCAAGACCATCGCATGGATTGTTTGCTCATGTTTTGGGCCTAGTCATGAATCAATTCAATAAGGCCTCACCGCCTCCTTCTCCTGCGATGGGCAGGTCTATGCAAGCAGTTACTGTTTCCTCTACGATTGCTACTGAGGTAGCTCATGTCAGTTTAAAAACTCCTGCGTGTTTCAATGGGAGTGCGGGTTCATGCAGAGGGTTTATAACCCAAAATGATATTATGTTTTAATTGAATCCAAGTATGTGTCCCACAGATAGAGCTAAGGTGGGTTATGTTATTGACCACCTAACCGAGAAAGCTCTGCTGTGGGCAACCCCCTTGTGGGAACTAAAGAAACCTGTGGTATATAATTATGCTGAGTTTATGGCAGAGTCATGACGCATGTTTGACCCCGCTAGAAGGGCAACAGGGGCAGCTAGGGCTTTGTGACGTATATCCCAGGGCAAACACCGAGTTGCAGATTACGCTATAGAGTTTAAAACAGTGGCTGCTGAATCGTCATGGCCTAATGATGTGCTTGTTACCGTGTTTCTCAAAGGAATTTCTGAGAGTATCATGCACGAATTAGCACCTATGGTATTTCCCGAGGAGCTAGAGGATCTGGTGGACTATTGTATAGCCCTCGATGATCAGATGCGTGACAGGAGGTCTGGCCGTAGAAAATCTCATAAACCTTCTCAGGGGGCCAGTTCTGCTTCTAGGTCTACTCACGCTGTCTCTCCTCCCAGACCTGTACCCACTGAACCAGAGCCTATGATATTAGGACGTTTTGGTATATCAGGAGAGGAGAGACAATATCGCCTTCGAGAGGGGCTGTGCCTCTATTGTGCTGATAGAGGGCATTTTCGTTTACAATGCCCCAAGCGACCATAAAGATCTAATGTGTCTGGAAACGAGCAAGCCTAGAATCCCCTGAGAGACAGGTTCTGGGTACTACTATAGTGTCTCTCGTATCTAGTAAAAAGAGAAAGAAAAGATCTTGCGTTGTTGTGCCTGTGTCCATAGCTTGGGAGAAAATCAAGTTGAACACAGAAGCTGTGATAGACTCTGGTTTCGCTGCCATTCACCAAGTGCCGCTGGTGGAGAGAGAAGTACCTCTCCTCATTGAAAGTATCGATGACAGGAAACTATTAAGACCTCACTGTACACACGATACTGTGCCTGTCTCTTTTTGTACTGGTGTCCTGCATAAGGAAAGAATCAAATTTCAGATTATCGAATCACCCACAGTACCCATTATATTGGGGTATCCTTGATTGGCTAAACACAATCCGGTTGTTAACTGGTCTATGGGAGAGTTAGAATAATGGGGATCTAAATGTTGGTCTAAATGTCTGGGTATGAGTACTGTGGTGGGCAGTCTGAACGTGGCCACTGCTCCTCCACTCTCCACAGAGGTACCTAAGTGGTACAAAGATCTTAAAGAGGTGTTTGATAAAGGGAAATCTGAGCTTCTACCCCCTCACCGGCCTTATGATTGTGCTATGGATCTGCTGCCAGGCACCATGCTTCCTAGGGGTCATGTCTACCCGCTGTCAGAAAAAGAGAACAATATCATGGAAGAATATACAAAAGAGAACCTATCTAGAGGGTTAATTCGTCGTTCTTCCTCTCCTGCGGGAGCAGGATTCTTTTTTGTATTGAAAAAGGAAGGGGATTTAAGACCTTGCATTGATTATAGAGGGTTAAACAGAATCACTATATGTAATGCCTATCCCATCTCATTAATATCCGAGTTATTTGACCCTTTGAGAGGTGCCATGGTTTACACCAAGTTGGACCTTTTCGGCGCATACAACTTGGTAAGGGTCAAGCAAGACCATGAATGGAAGACTGCTTTTAACACCAGGAGCGGTCATTATGAATATCTGGTCATGCTAATTGGTTTTGCAATGCGCCAGCAGTCTTCCAAGACTTTATAAATGATGTCCTGAGGGATTTTTTGCAAGTCTTTGTAATTGTATATCTAGACGATATCTTGATTTATTCTCCAGATGTTGACACAAACCATGTACATGTGCGGACAGTGTTACAAAGGTTGCTGGAGAATAAGTTATACTGTAAGTTAGAGAAGTGTCTGTTCGACATAACTTCAGTTCATTTCTTGGGTTACATCCTCACACCTGAGGGGTTTGAGATGGACCCAAAGAAGCTATCCGCCATCAAAGAATGGCCATTACCTCAGCGTCTGAAAGCCATACAGAGATTCCTTGGGTTCACAAACTATTATAGGAGGTTCATTAAAGGCTTCTCTACTGTGGTGTCTCCTGTCACAGCCATGACCAAGAAAGGTGCTCAGAATCAGTTCTGGAGTGATCAAGCCATGCAGGCATTTCAGTCACTCAAGGAGGCATTCGTCACAGCACCTGACCCCTGAATCTTATCGTAAAAAGTTCAGGAGCATGCAGCACGGAACATCGGACAGCTGCACAGAATTCGCTGGGCAGTTCAGAACCACATTCCGGCAATGGACTGGGGGTCTGCAAGTCACCACCTACAAGGCCCTGGAGGAAGTGATCATCACGTCACTTCCTCCCAGCACTTCAGCATGATGTATGTGCAGCCTGAGCTGCAGAGGAGACGTGGCAACCAGGTGCCAGCCCCCAGGTTCACCGTAGGTGAATTGAACACGGGTTGGGGGAGGTTATGACATGAGGGAGTGGGGGGGTTATGACATGAGCGAGTTGGGGGGGTATGCATGAAATTAAATGAGTGGTGAGTTGGGGGTATGTATGAAATTAAATGAGTGGTGAGTTGTGGGTATGTATGAAATTAAATGAGTGGTGAGTTGGGGGGTATGTATGAAATGAGTGGTGAGTTGGGGGGTATGTATGAAAATAAATGAGTGGTGAGTTGGGGGTATGTATGAAATTAAATGAGTGGTGAGATTGGGGGTATGTATGAAATTAACTGAGTGGTGAGTTTGGGGGTATGTATGAAATTACATGAGTGGTGAGTTGGGGGTATGTATGAAATTAAATGAGTGGTGAGTTGGGTATAAATGAAATTAAATGAAATTAAATACATTGAGATTTCTCTCATTTTCAAGTATGTCCTGGCTAGCTTCTCTGTATACTCTTCTCATACTTACGAGGGTACACTATTCAGACCACACCTTATTCACTCTCTACTTTTCATTTATGTTTTTTAATAGTGTGTTTACCTTTTTGGTATTGTCTGACTTCTAATTAATAAATTCATTGTGTTTATGGTTTGGGGACCCACATCCCCCCCCGTTTTAGCACTCCATACGCACCCTATTGTTGTGTTGGGTTGTTATGTGTTTGTTCTCAGTTATTCAGGAGGGTTAGGCCCTTGGGATTGTGTGGTTAGTGCACCACCTAGCGATTCCTTTTGGGACGGCTTTTTTTTTTTTTTACTTGACATGCATGGGTGATCTTTGTAAAAATGGTTGAATTTACACATTTACTAATTATATTTGATTATCTCTATAAAATAATAGATACAGCATTTGGAATGGTATACAAAATATACAAGTAGGCACTTGGTAGCCACTTTTAATATACAGAGGGGAATAGACGGATCTCTAAGAGGAAAAAGGTGGAGCCTAAAGAGGAAGGGTGGGGTTTAACCAGAAAGAGGTGTGACCTTGACAAGAAGGGGGATGTCAAATTTAAATTATGGGGTGCACGAGTTTAGTCAGGCCTAGGGCAGCACAAACCCTAAATACACCACTGCTCCACAGACTACAGCTCAATGCTCTCTGTCTTCCTTGCTTAGAGCTGGGAAATGGAATTCTGCAGCTCTTTTTTCAAGGAGTTAAGGAGGAGAGTGGAGGGTTATAGAGATCATCATACAGAAAGAGAAAGTGACAGATAACAATGACTGAAAGAAAGTAAAAACACAAGATATGATTAGTGCAAATGGAAGGGGCACCAGGGCCTGGGCCCAGATTATTTTTGAAGTCTCAGTGATTCTTGACAACAGCTCCTGTCAGAGGCGTAACTAGAAACCTCAGGGCCCTGGTGCAAGAATCCATGAAGGCCCCCCGTCGGCTGTGGGGAGGGGCCGAGGTGGGCCATTGAAGTCAGCGAGGCATACCAGTACGAGGCGCCTTCAAGACCCACCCTCCGCAAGGGCCCCAGATACATGTATACCCAGATATTAGACAGCCAGTATCAGACCCCAGCAATTAGCCAGTATCAGACCCCAGCAATTAGCCAGGATCAGACCCCCCAGTAATTAGCCAGCCAGTATCAGACCCCAGTAATTAGCCAGCCAGTATCAGACCCTCAGTAATTAGCCAGTATCAGACCCCCAGTAATTAGCCAGTATCAGACCCCCGTAATTAGCCAGTATCAGACCCCCATTAGCCAGTATCAGACCCCCGTAATTAGCAGTATCAGACCCCCAGTAATTAGCCAGTATCAGACCCCAGTAAATAGCCAGTATCAGACCTCCAGTAATTAGCCAGTATCAGACCCCCAGTAATTAGCCAGGATCAGACCCCCAATAATTAGCCAGCCAGTATCAGACCCCCAGTAATTAGCCAGTATCAGACCCCAGTAATTAGCCAGCCAGTATCAGACCCCCAGTAATTATCCAGTATCAGACCCCAGTAATTAGCCAGCCAGTATCAGACCCCGCACACATGCCACTCATTGGAGCCAGACCCGGGGGCCCCCACTAGAGCTGGACTCGGTTACCTGGTGGTTGTTGCTGGCGCTGGCAGGAGAGAAGCTGCTGCAGCCTAGGGGATTGATCTGCCCCCCATGTGTGACACGCCTTAATCACATTCGCCGGCTGGCCACATGTGTGTGTGGGCACGGTCAGCCGGCGGCACTGCTCCCAGGTGCCGGCGCTGGAAAAATGGTGCCGAAACTCTGCGGCTGCCTAGACCCCCCTCCAGTGGCGGAATGCCAGGGCCCGACCATGATACTTCCGCCACTTGCTCCTTTAATACGTCAGATGCATGCTGTGACAGCGCATCCCTGTGATTTTATTATCATGACAGCTGCCAGTCAAGAAACATGAAGCCATGCGATGCTCATTCGAGCTGATGGAAAACAATGGGGCAGATATAAAATGAAATGGAAATTGGGTCATAAATCAAATTGAAATAGGATTGGAGGGAAATACCAAATTAAATAGGAATGGAGGCAAAAAAGTGGACATGGTTACCATTGCTGAAGAATTCATCCAGTGCAATGAGCTACACAGCCTATTTTCTGGGAAGTTTTTGGAGAAGGTGAATCCTTGTTTTATTAAAATTTTTATAAGTTTAGTTTTATGTTGTGATACTTAGATTGCAATGTTATGTTACGTATATGTGTATACCATAATACTGTAAAATTGTCTTGTCTGGGTTCTGTATATATCTGGATGGGTAAATGACTGATGTGTCTTAATCCCGTTTTGCGTTTAAAAATCACCTATGAATGTCTTTTGTCTTTCTTGGGGTCCTGAATTTCGTTTAATGTTTTTATGTTAACTAATGATTTCATTTTCTTATGTTAATCTCTGCGGATTAGTATTATTAAACTCCGGACCATGAGGTTATTTCAGTATAATCTCTGGGGAGAGTCTTTTAATAGTTAATATTAATCGTATAATATTCGTTAGCTTCGGACCAGGTGATTATATTGCTTTATTAATTAAATTTTACTTTTACTAAAGTAAATTCATTTAACCATCCATCTGTGTGTCTCTTTACTTGCTAAATTACGCCCCACGTTATCGGCTGATAAAACTTCTAAAATAACAAATGGGAGACAGAGTTATATTAACCAAATATAATTGCTGCAGAGGCTTAGCAACTAAACTGTATTGTATAGTCTGAGTGATCAGATATAACTCTGCCAGAATACCAGTTATTGCTGTGTTATTGGATGCTATTAGGTGCATTTTAGATTCTGTACAATCTGTGCTTGTTACTTACTCATTGTGGCCGCATGGCCAGTCACATGGTCAGTGGCCATTTTCTTGGTGGTCATTGAAGCTACCCATGTAACTCACTGAGGCCACATGGTAATGACTATCTGTAATTTTTTTATTTTTTTTTGAGAAATTATTTTTCCAGGAAGGATACATTGAGATTTCTCTAATTTTCAAGTATGTCCTGGGTGGCGAGTATGTACCGTTAGGTGTCTTGCCCAAGTACACTTACTGGAGAGGTGTACTTGTATCTCTACCTGTCTCCACGGTTATAGAGCAATGATGTTACCTCTTCTTCACCCAGCCGGTACTAGTTGTACAACCTTCTGCGTAAACAATTCATCCAAGGCGACGCAAACTAAAATAAAAGGCATATCGCGCAGGATTATCACCTGAAGCAATATCAAACCAAAAACACACACACAATTCTTTTGATATGTTTGGGATCAATGCCACAATGTATGCAACTGAACCAGTTTAAAAACCTTTATTATTTGGAAAGCCTGTACAAATATTTAAAGAGAATCATGATGTAGCAGGGTGTTTATAGAATTTATTTAGGAGAACATTGAACAATATAAGAATATAGCAACCCCTTATCATCTATGATGCCTATTGTCTAATTCATTCTTTGCTTACTCAAAACAATGATTTGCACATCCATTCAGTTTAAACAAGATCACGTTCAGGCACAAGGGTTCTCCTCCATAAGATAAATATTTTAGCCTTATATAGCACATTAAAGTACAGAAAATGTAATATTTATTTATATACATGTAAGTAGGCAATCATGCCTTTTCCTTATGAACCTTACTACACAATGCAAGAAGACAATAAACAGCACTTTCCAACTGTCTCATCACTTAACACCTCAAGCAATCTACAGGTTAATGTGATATGAATCAACTACAGGCCTTGTTGCAGTGCTTTTCGTGGGTGTGAGTAATTATTGTACTGCTTTATTTTTTTTCAGATTCAATTATTGCAGATGAGATACTAAGTGCATTAAAGTATGCTGTAATGTGGAATCATTACCAAATAAACAATTTCTGGCTGTAGCCCCTTTATTCTTTTAGCTTAAATCCCACATGAAATGTAAAATATATAAATAAGTAAAAAGATATCTGCTTTGAATCAATCGGCCGGTATCTTTCATATGTCTTATTGAGAGTGCCAGCATTTCCATATTTTGTTACAAAATGATAGAAGAAAATCTAGGTCATGGATGTGAATTTTGAATTGTCTGTCGCTCAGGGAAACCATCTGCAATAGTGAACATTAGTTTCGTTAAGTAAATGTTTTCATTGAATGCATCATAGAACTTGAACAACAATAAAAGGGGGGAGTCTAGTATAGGGTAACCCTCTTTTGCTCCATAAGATATATTAAAAAAATCATATGATATAATAATAGACTGACCAAAGGCTACAGGCTCAAAAATGGTGAGTCCAAGTACCGTACTAAAGGGGGGGGGGGTGGCAGGGCAGACTACCCTGGGTGACAAACAGGAGCTGGATAGGCAGTTGATAGGGAAGTTGGCAGTGTGAGTGTGTGTGAATGGGAGGAGGAGCTGGCAGTGTGAGTGAATGTGTGAATGGGGAGGGGTGCTGGCACTGTGATGGTGTGTGGGTATTGGGAGGGATGATGGCAGTGTGAGTGTGCAGGGAGGAGGAGCTGGCAGTGTGAATGTGAATGGAGAGGGGGCTGGCAGTATACGTCTGTGTGTGTCTGTATGGGGGCAGTATTTGAGTTTCAGTGCTCTGGTTTCTGTGATACACTCCAACACACCGCACATTACTGTGAGTTTTATTGTTGTGGATCTCTGTGATACCCGCATATACACTACACATTACTGTGAGTTTTGTTGTTGTGGAGCTCTATGATACGCACATACACACCACACATTACTGTGAGTTTTATAGCTGTGGAGCTCTGTGATACGCTCATACACACTGCACATTACTGTGAGTTTTATTGCTGTGGAGCTCCAAGGCAGCTGTAATATTGTCTGACACTTGCTGCACACTGTCTACAACTCCTATCACTCTCAAGCACACCTAAAGTATATGGAGGAATTCCTTAGAGTGATGAGAGTTTTAGACATAGTCTGATATGACACTTGCAGCACACTATATATGGAGTTACATGGGTTATGTTTTATTTTGAATAGGTTGGGAATGGGTTACGGTCCTTGAAGTAGGATTTCTCTAACAGAGAGATGCTCTAAAACATTGAGAGCAACTCTGTTAGTGAGACCATTACATTCCACTATTGTAGTCTCTAATGGGGCCTGGAATGGTCTCTTTCTAATAGAGATTGTCTTAAAGGCACCTGGTAGACGTTTTTGCTCGGTGGGGGGTGCAAAAGGGAGTATCTGACCCGGGTTCCAATATTCTAAGTACGCCTTTGGTGAGTGTATCTCACTTTAACCATAGGGATCTGAGAGGGAGGAATTGCCTGAATGCATAAAAGAGAAAACAGTTGGTTACAGAAATGCAATGCAAGGACAATAAATATTCAGATTTAGGCCGGGGTCAGACCAGCCCCTACTGACATGCCTCCCGGCATCTGTCGCAGCATTATGATGCTTCGACGGGGCTGGCCACTAATTGCGTGTGCTACAGCGGACGTGCTACGGCCGTGTTGAAAGCCTCCCCATCAAAGCGATTTGATGTGTGTTCGACAGGCTGCAAAGCGCGATCCTCCATAGGAGGATCAAGCCTTGCAGCGCTGAGCGCACTAAGTGCGCTCAGCAAGGTGGCCAGACGGTCATCAGAGTGGAAGGAATGTCCACTCTCACGGACATTCCTTCCGCTCTGAAAAAAGCTTGTCTGACCCCGGCCTTAAAGCCAAGAATTCATTAGTGTGAAGTGTAGCACTATGGTGGAGAAGAGTCTGTCCACAGTGTAACAAATACGGTTTGGCTGTTCATTATTCAAAGAACATGGTTTTTCTTTAAAATTGTGAAGTGACATATGATGTGCAAAAGAGTCTCATGATATAGTAGGGTATAGGAGAGAATCTAAAAACAGGATTGATACATCTTGGATGATGTAAATTCAGCCTGATGTAAATCAAGGAATAGTCTACGCCAACCTACACAGCTTTTAAACCAATGTTTGTGTTTTCCTTTGTAAAAAAAATCAAAACACAATAATATTTTCATAAGAATGTGTTGTATTCGTACTGATTTACCCTACAGGTCCAAGCATCCACTGCAACTGGTCATCATGCCTAGCTCCTAGCTGATGAGGGTCCAATAAACCCAAAACAGCGCTGTCCTGGGAGTGGCTTTGACCAGTTGCATAACCTTATCTCTGCTACAAAGCCACAGTGTGCCATAGCATTGATTTTAGGGTTCTGTGTAATAACAGACCCAGGATGCATAAAAGTGAGACAGATGTCATTTGTCCTACCCAGAATTCATTGCTGCATATGGGGAATGTGGCACAGGAGCTCTGGGATGAAATTCATCGAATTGCTGTGACGTGCAAGTGGCTTCTGCAATAATAAACACATAAAATATATATATATATATATTATATATATATATATATATATATATATATATATAATTTTATTATTACAGAAGCCATTTGCACATCACAGAAATTCAAAGAACTGCAATATATATATATATATATATATATATATATAACACCCTCAAAGAAACTCGGGAGGTGGATGACTCTATAATAAGACCAAAGTTTTTGATTTCACACTGAAATTATTTCGATTTCCCACTTACGAAATTAAGCATTGTGTCAATAAGTGAAATGTCAGAGACTATACATTACTGAATATGTTTCTAAAATGATAGAATATCCATAGACGAATACAGGTAACACAGGGAAAGGATGGTTGGTAAGGTTCTAATTGATGTAGGTGATCTTAAACAGAACAAAGCACAGATAAGTGAGAGGACAGAGGACATCCCTGTCTGGTGCTATTTAAATTTAAACATGGCTATACGAGTGTCATGGAGCTGATGTAACGCTCCATGCTTCAAACCCCAAGAGACTTTATGTTCATTTATATCGTGTGTTTTTAAATATTTTACATCGTTTGGTTTTAGTTTAAATTAGTTTAGTGTAAAATGGCGTAACTTTAGTTTTAAAAATACTTATATTTCTGTAGGTAAATATGTTTTTGTGTATACAGTAAACAAGCTTTACTGCTGTGTAATTTATGCACCAGGGCATTTCCCATTATCTACAGTTGTGTTCAAAATTATTCAACCCCCAATGCTGTAAAGGGTTTTAGGGAATTTAGTGTACATTTGTAATTGTATTCAGAATGAAATCCTACAAGGACTTTTTAAAGAACCATATGCAACTAAAATGACATCAATTGGTTTTGTAATACAGTAGTAAATGTTTCTTTTGTGAATTCTTCATTGACACAATTATTCAACCCCTTAAAGACTACCACTCTGAAGAACAGAGGTTCGTTCAAGTGTTTTCAATCAGGTATTGAAAACACCTGTGGATGTCACGGAGCAGCAATAAAGCATAATAAGCACCAATTAGGCAGCTTTAAAATGACTGCGATACTCAGCTCCTTCTAGACATTTACTGGTGTGGTTACAAACATGATGAAGTCAAGAGAATGGTCCAGGAAGACAAGAGAAGAGGTGATTACTCTTCACAGGAAGGGAAATGGCTATAAGAAGATTGCAAAGATGTTAAACATACCAAGAGAGACCATAGGAAGCACCATTCGCAAATTCAAGGCAAAGGGCACTGTTGAAACGCTACCTGGTCGTGGCAGAAAGAAGATGCTGACTTCGACTGCTGTGCGCTACCTGAAGCGTAGAGTGGAGAAAAGTCTCCGTGTGACTGCTGAGGAATGGAGAAAAGATTTGTCAGATGTGGGTACTGAAGCTTCAGCTCAGACAATACGGCGCACACTGCGTAATGAAGGCCTCCATGCCAGAACTCCCAGGCGCACCCCTTGCTGTCTCCAAAGAATAAGAGTCGACTGCAGTATGCCAAAAGTCATGTGGACAAACCACAGAAGTTTTGGGATAGTGTTCTGTGGACTGATGAAACAAAATTAGAACTGTTTGGGCCCATGGATCAACGTTATGTTTGGAGGAGGAAGAACAAGGCCTATGAAGAAAAGAACACCTTGCCTACTGTGAAGCATGGCAGGGGGTCAATCATGCTTTGGGGCTGTTTTGCTTCTGCAGGTACAGGGAAGCTTCAGCGTGTGCAAGGTACCATGAATTCTCTTCAGTACCAGGAGATAGTAGATGACAATGTGATGCAGTCTGTCACAAACCTGAGGCTTGGGAGACGTTGGACCTTTCAACAGGACAATGATACAAGCATACCTCCAAGTCCACTAGAGCATGGTTGCAGATTAAAGGCTGGAACATTTTGGAGTGGCCATCGCAGTCACCTGACTTAAATCCGATTGAGAACCTCTGGTGGGACTTAAAGAAAGCAGTTGCAGTGCGCAAGCCTAAGAATGTGACTGAACTGGAGGCTTTTGCCCATGACGGATGGGCGAAGATACCAGTAGATCGCTGCAAGACACTTGTGTCAAGCTATGCTTCACGTTTAAAAGCTGTGATAACTGTAAAAGGATGTTGTACTAAGTACTAAGATTGAATGTCACTTGGGGGTTGAATAAAACTGATAATGATGTGAGCACAGAAAAGACATTTGTGGTTATTTCATTATAAATGTTATGTTATATTTGTCTGACCTACACGTGCCTCTTTGATTTAATTGTAAGCAAGATGACTGAATGATCAAAATCAATGTCAAACTGGCCAAAACACTCAATTTCAGTGGGGGTTGAATAATTTTGAACACAACTGTAGCTGCATGTTTAATTCATGGGATCTGTGATAGTGTGTGTTTAATCTGATGTGTTAGAACCATGGATTATACAAATGTTGTGTGAGCTGAAGGCTAAAGAATGTAAAGAATGTTTATTGTAAATAACTGACATAATGTAATTAGTATGGGTAGGACGAGGTGCGTCATTTTATGCAAATTATGACTGTTGGACTTCAGCATAAATGGTGGCGTTTTGTTCATTAAAAAGTCTGAGAACTCTCAGAGCTCAGAGAGAGAGAATCCTGTTTTAAAGCATACAGCCGCGCCTGGTGTTTTTATTTCAGCGACGCTACACTATACACTATCACCCTCGGGCGGCCTTCTGGAGATTCCTAATGGCTCCAGGGCAGAGGAACAGAAGCAGGCGGGTCAAGCTGCTCGAAGGCGCTGAGGACAGCTCTCCCAGTAGCCGAGCTGACCGCAACGAAGGGGTGTCTGGAGAGTCAGGACAGACGGAAGAGAACGGTTCCATCACAACGAGAGTTTAGGTCTGCAACATTAATAAGTCATAGCCTTGCTGCAATAGCTCTAATTTTGAGCCATTTACTTAATGTCCAAGGCATAGGTTTCCCAGTGTAGTAATTCCAGCTAAATAACAGCATTGCAGAGTAAATTGTGAACGTGGCCAGGTGGGCTTTAAGTTAGAGATTTTTTCTTTGCAATGGCCAGTGTGTTCTCCAAATCATATTGTAGAAGCTCCTACAGCTGTTCATTATGAGTCGGAAAAAGGGAAATCATTAAAGAAAAGAACTTGCAACCACTTGACTTCCACACCAAAATAAAAGGAACAAGTGGTGCAGATCACGGAGGCGAATTTAATGCCAGCACAAATTCTGCCAAGACGCAGATTTTCTTGTACTGCAAGCAAGTGTTCACAATTGACAACTTTCCAGATCTTTTCTCTTGGGTTCCCGTGTTTACAATTCCAGTAGCTGGAATTAACATAATTGCAATTTCACTTTTGAGAAAACGGTAGAACTCCTTTCATTCCTTCGCTCACAGCTGTTTCTTTGACTTACATTTTCTGCTAATTATTTGAAACATGTAAGGCAAACATGTTTAACATATTTGATACATCCGTATTATCAGGAGGGAAGAAGAACAATGCTCATGTTTCTAAATTACAGAGAAAAGTGCGTTTCACTTCTTTTGAAATGAAGGAATTGCTTCCGTAAAGCCAGTACAGCTGGAAGGTCTAGTAATGTTTTTGGATAGCTATAACAGTATGTAGGTGAGAATCTTACGAAAACATTTTCCTAGTTATGTGTATTTATTCTTTTAATTCCATCTTTATGCCATTAAATTAGTTTTTGTTTTTAACACCTGAAAAATACTTTAAAAAGGAAACTGATCAGATCCAAGCAAAACAGAGTTCATGGATCAGATTAATTTTTACTCTCTGGGTATACCATTCTTGTGGCTCACAGGGATCCTCTAAGGCAGGGATGTGTTTAATATAGACTGGGCCCTGGGCAAACATTTACCTGTCCCCCCCACCATGCAATTTTGCTCTCCCTCCCAAAAAAAAGGCAGACTCTGACGTGTCCAGTGACATCTAAATTGGCTTTGTGGGGTGTAAAGAATGGAGATACAGGTGCCCAAAGGACCCCCTCTCTCCTTGCAGTGGTGCAGCAGCTTGTTTTTTAGATGGATGAATGTGTAATAACACATTGCAACATCACCTCATTTGCTCCCGGCGTGGGAAATGGCATTGTTTGCTTTTAAGTAAAAGCACATAATGTAACTGCTTTAGAACTGAGGGAAAGAAAGGAAATTAAGCATTTATTTTTTGTTGTTCACTTTTCTATTTTTACTCATTACGTGGTCATGTTTGGCATTGATAGAAAGGTCAAACACTGACCTTTCCACTTGCTGGCGACATGGGAAATGAGATGTTGAGTTAGTGCAGCATCATTGTTCACTTTATAATTGAAGAGTGAACAATAGTGCTGTGTTAGAGAGAAAAGAAAAAAAAGTGTTTTTAAAAAAAAGTTATTTATTTATTTTTTGTATATAACACCTGGACATGTTTGTTGTCATTGGAAAGGCCATGCTCTGACCTTTCCAACAATACCTCACATGACCCTCTATCTTCTATATTTCTGGAGATCTCCTCCATAGGTAATTCCCTGCCTGGGACGAAGTCCCGCTTCTGAGGTCATCGTGCACATGCGCAATAATGGCAGTGGGCAGGGGAGGTAAGTCTGTGATATTCGCCTAAGCGTCATTAATAAGAGTGCTGCCTTGCTGCAGCTCTCTGTACTCTCAGTTCTCCTCCTTGCTCATACAGGCTGACGGACAGCTTTATCACCTTCTTCATGTTACAATATCATAACTACGTATGGTGTATTAAAAGTAAATTATTGCTGTACTAGATGTTCCAACACCCTTCTCCTCCCCATTGTGTGTCTCTATGGTCTGTAACAGTCCTGAAAAGAGGAGGAGGAGAGTAAGCTGTCAATCAGCCGTGCTGGATAGCTCTTCTGGTGTTTAGATAAGTTTTGACAAAATAGCTATATTAAATTGTCCCAGCATGCACTGCTTTTCTATTGGCATGCCAATGGCAGAGCAGAGTATACTGGGAAAATTTGATGACATTTGGGAGACAAATAAAATTATTTATTCACATTTTTTTTAGAAAAAGGTCTATACATTTGCTAGTAATTGGGCTACTACAATGTATACAAGGAATTATCACCACTTTCAAAATAGGGAACTTTGTGTCGTAAATTACAGGGTCACTTTAAATAAGCATGCAGGATTTGCTGACGCATCAACCTTTCCAAAATGGCGTCTAAACTGCAGATCAAAATAATTACCTCTAAAACAATTACTAAAAGCATCCCAACCTCGCCGAGTAAGAAATATCTTGCTACGGCCATCATTTTACTAATGCTTTCCTCTACAATACAATTACATTTTCCGAGCCACTGACAGTGTGTTTGTGAGTTTGCTGCACAGCATGACCATCACATAAACATGTCAGCATTCAGAAAATAAGAGCAGAGGATCTATCAGCTGAGACCAGCAGGATTTGATTTAACATTTAAGGAAACAATAATTGGTTAATGAAAGAAATGTGAGAGTTTTTTCCACTTATGAAAAAGGATCTAAAAATATGCCACTACAGCAAAACAGCACACAAGCACAGCAACGCATCAAAAAATAGCGCACATAGGACACAGACGCAGACAGTTAAATCACCTGCCGAACATTTTTCCTCAGCACAACTTGAGCAACATACGATTAAAAGGGAGTGAATGACTTAATGCTCTGAATGTCTTTCCACACATACTTTACAGATTGAGCTAATAAAACAGCAAGCACATAACTTGTAAAAGTTTAACAGGAAGGCTTGTCAAGTTGAAGGAAAGTTTAAACAAAATTAGTTATTAATGTGATGGAGGGCAGTGCACATGCTTTAAGTATGATTGCCGGGGGCCATTTTGCATATTATACTGCCTTCTTGTATGTGCTAACTGCATTATTGGCTAAATCATTTTCATTGGTCGTGTTGACCAATGGAAATGCAAATTTTTGGTCTAAATTGCTGGGTGAAAAAAAAATTAGCTGAACTGGTTTCCAGGGTTCGCATTTTTGGACTATAATGTTAAATTCCCTTGCCATTTCCATTCAGTATATTCAGGGCTGACTCTAGTGTTTGCGGGGCCAGGTGTAAGGTAAAATGCAAGGCCACTGTTTTCATAGGAATGAAAGTGTCTGAATGTGATGGAAATTGGGGGGTGGGCAAGTTACATAGGTGTAAGCATGTGTGTCTTAGAGATTGATGAGATTGTGTGTGGCTGAAGTGAACTAGGAGTGAATTTGTGGTTGAGTGAGCTAGGTTGGAGTGAGTGTGTAAACCATAACAAGAAAAAAAGGGTTGTCATTTGCGCTTATCCCTATGACTCTCCCTGTGAAACAAAACAAAGGTTTTAGTTTACTGTAATGGCCATTAAAGTGTGAAGCCCACCCGCCATGTCACGGCAACCTCTTAAGGTGGGTCCTAACCTAATGAAACTGAAAATTGCCTACTGGCAACTGCACTTCGTCCCGCTGATTCTCAGCCAAGAGACAGAACGGTGGGTTTATTTTATACCCTCACCAAAAACAATTCCCCTTTGAGATTGAAAAAGAAAACACGGAACGTGAGAGCAGCAAAAAAACTACCTGGCCGTGGATGCACCATAATATACAAATTTGCACAAAAAAATGGTTCCTAAACCAGAAACATCCAGCCGACTTTGTGTATAAAACGTAACAAGAAAAAGAGGGTTATCATTTGTTCTTACCGCTATGATTCCATGTGAAACAAAACAAAGGTTTTAGTTTACTGTAATGGCCATTAAAGTCTTAAGTCCACCCGCCATGTCACGGCAACCTCTTAAGGTGGGACCTAACCTAATGAAACCAAAAACTGCCTACCGGCAACCGCACGTCCTCCGGCTGTTTCTCAGCCAAGAGACAGAATGGTGGGTTTATTTTATACCCTCATCAAAAAACATTTCCTCTTTGGGATTGAAAAAGAAAACACAGAACGGGAGAGCAGCAAAAAATTACCTGGCTGGGGATGCACCAAAATACACAAATTTGCACAAAAAGTGGTTTCACGCACTAATCCCTACCAGGGAGGCTGCGTAAACCAGGAACATCCAGCCCACTTCGTGTATAAAACAAAACAAGAGAAAAAAAGGGGGTTATCATTTGTTCTTACCCCTATGACTCCATGCGAAGCGAAACAAAACAAAGTTTATAGGTTACTGTAATGGCCATAACATTAGTCTCTTGAAGCATAGGAAATAGGACATGTAGTCGAATAACAACATTGGTAGCTGCTGCTGTTATAAACATGGGCCCAAACAGGGCTCAAAAACATACTTAAAAATAGTTACAAACATTGGGGAAAACGACACAGCTGCTTGCAAGGGACATTTTTATTAACTATTACTGATGCTATTCATGCAATAAATATGTATATTTCTCTACTTTTTGACAAATATTGCATGAGATGAAGGAATGTTAAAAGAGGACTCGCCAGTACAGATGTAGAACATATGCATTTTCATTAGCTCGAGGCAACATTGAAAGCCTTGGAAATCACTGTGGTGGTTTGGCAATCACAATCTTCCATTTCAATTAACCTTCAGACCAGAAATTTATTAGAAATTCTCTATAACATTCTGAGGATTGCAGACACTTGAATTCGAAACAAATGCTTTGCTTGCCATATGAGATCCTACCATCTGTTCACTGATGCAAAACCGAAAAAGACATTGATGGAAAGAGGTTTAATCAAAGGTTAAACAAAAGGTCAACTTATACATGTTATATAATGCAAAAATGTTGGTGAATGTCAAACAATACAGCGGATAAAAAAATCTAACAGAAACATGAAGCCGGAGATTGTGTCCGTCCTTTCTTGTATATAAAATGCTTATTCTGTTTGTTATAAGAATTCACCATGATTTTTAGTTTAAATGTTGGTATATTAAGT
Organism: Leptobrachium leishanense; assembly: GCA_009667805.1. Lineage (NCBI taxonomy): Eukaryota > Metazoa > Chordata > Amphibia > Anura > Megophryidae > Leptobrachium > Leptobrachium leishanense. The sequence goes on from CM019063.1 coordinate 345,955,055, forward strand.
TCATAGAATTTAAAATAATAAGAAAAACAGGTAATAAATTGGTGTGAAGCACCAGCTAAAACCGGTACTAAACTTACATTAGTTATGGTTGTTGCATAAAAAAATGTCAAAAAGCTGAACTCTTAATTCCTTAATTACACAGTGGGAACTCCAGGTGCTAGGTTCACTTAAAGCTTTGAAAAACAAACAAAAAAATAATAATGATTCAGAGGGAATGTTCATAGTTTGGAGCACAGCACATAATTAAAATCGTAACCTAAAGTTAACCTGTCATCAACAGGTTCACTTTCACTGTATCGTCTCATAAAGTAACGGTTATGGATTTATCACAAAGAGTCAATCTCATATTCCTTGATAAGCTATTGATACCTGCTATTTACCCCTTTCCTGGGATTGGTTCCACCATGTTCCTCTTATGTGGGCATTGCACATTGAGAATGTGACGTCTATGTGCTGACTCATTATTGTATGCGTCTTCAGAAGTAGGTAATTGGGCTACACATCATTCAAACGGTGATGGTTTCATAACCTGAAGCTGAAGATATTGGGGATACCTCTACCTCATCATTCTCAGCTCCTCTGTAACATAGAAACATAGAAAAATGTCGGCAGATAAGAACCTTTCGGTCCATCTAGTCTGCCCAATTACATGGATACTTGACCTGGATTTATCTTTTGTTTAGGATAGCCTTATGCCTATCCCATGCTTGCTTAAATTCAATTACTGTTTTGGCCTCAACCACTTCATCTGGAAGGCTGTTCCATGTATCCACCACCCTCTCAGTAAAATAATGCTTCCTGATGTTACTTTTAAACCTTTGCCTCTCTAATCTAAGACTATGTCCTCTTGTTTTGCTACTTTGTTTCCGTTTAAATATACTCCCTTCCTCTACCTTGTGGATTCCCTTTACATATTTAAATGTTTCTATCACATCTCCTCTGTCTCGTCTTTTTTCCAAGCTGTACATGTTAAGATCATTAAGCCTTTCCTGGTAACTTTTCTCCTTCAAGCCGTACACCATTTTAGTAGCCCTTCTCTGAACTCTCTCTAAGATGTCTATATCCTTCTGGAGATACGGTCTCCAGTACTGCACACAGTACTCCAAGTGAGGTCTCACCAGTGCTCTGTACAGTGGCATGAGCACTTCCCTTTTCCTACTGCTAATACCTCTCCCTACACAACCAAGCATTCTGCTAGCATTTCCTGCTGCTCTATTACATTGACTACTTACCCTTAGATCCTCTGAAATAATAACCCCTAAATCCCTTTCCTCAGATGTTGAGGTTAGGACTGTATCAAATATTCTATATTCAGCCCTTGGGTTTTTACGTCCCAGGTGCATTATCTTGCACTTATCCACATTAAAACTCAATTGCCACAGCTCCGACCATTTTTTTAGTTTACCTAAATCATTTGTCATTTGGCTGATCCCTCCAGGAACGTCAACCCTGTTGCAAATCTTTGTGTCATCAGCAAAAAGACATACTTTTCCATTAATACCTTCTGCAATATCACTAATAAAAATATTAAAGAGAATGGGTCCAAGTACTGACCCCTGAGGTACCCCACTGGTAACAAGCCCTTGCGCCGAATAAACTCCATTTACCACAACCCTCTGTTGCCTGTCACTCAGCCACTGCCTAATCCATTCAACAATATTGGAATCCAAGCTCAAAGATTGCAATTTATTGATAAGCCTTCTATGCGGAACAGTATCAAAAGCCTTACTGAAATCTAAATAAGCAATGTCTACTGCACCACCTGTGTCTATTATTTTTGTTACCCAATCAAAAAAATCAATAAGATTAGTTTGGCATGATCTCCCTGAGGTAAACCCATGTTGTTTCTGATCCTGTAATCTATGTGTTTTTAGATGTTCAACAATCCTTTCCTTTAATATGGTTTCCATTAATTTCCCCACTACTGACGTAAGACTAACTGGCCTATAGTTCCCCGATTCCTCAATACTACCCTTCTTGTAAATGGGCACAATATTTGCTAATTTCCAGTCTTCTGGGACGACTCCCGTTAACAAGGATTGGTTAAATAAATCTGTTAACGGTTTTGCTATTACATCACTGAGCTCTTTTAATAATTTAGGGTGGATCCCATCAGGCCCCATTGACTTATTTGTCTTTACTTTAGACAGCTGCTGTAGAACCTCCTCCTCTGTAAACTGATATGTAAATGTCTCGTTAGTGTTTCCTCCTAACTGAGGTCCCTTTCCTTCCTTTTCTTCTGCAAAGACTGAACAAAAATATTCATTGAGGCAGTCAGCGAGACTTTTATCCTCTTCTACATACCTTCCTTCCTTTGTTTTTAATCTAACTAATCCTTGTTTTACTTTTCTTTTCTCGTTTATGTATCTAAAAAATGTTTTGTCCCCCTTTTTTACTGACTGAGCTATTTTCTCTTCTGCGTGTGCTTTGGAAGCTCTTATAAATTGCTTTGCCTCTTTCTGCCTAATCTTATAGGTTTGCCTATCTTCTTCACTCTGAGTTTTTTTATAATTATTGAATGCTGTCTTTTTGTTCTTCACTATTTTGGCCACTTCTGCAGAGTACCACAGTGGTTTCTTCCCTTTTTTGTTTTTGCTAACAAGCCGAATGCAATTGCCTGTGGCCTTCAATAATGCTTCCTTTAAATAATCCCATTTCTCCTGGACTCCCTTTAAACTCCTCCAGTCTGATAATGACTCCTTCACACAAAATCTCATTTTAGAAAAATCTGTTTTTTTAAAGTCTAAAACTTTTGTTTTTGTGTGGTGCGGCTCCATCCCTGTTCTTATATTAAACCATACTGACTGGTGATCACTAGATCCCAAATTTTCACCTACAACAACGTCCGATACCAAACCTCCATTTGTGAGTATTAAATCCAATATGGCCTCTTTACGGGTCGGCTCCTCAACTACTTGTGTTAGAGATAATCCCAGTAGGGAGTTTAGAATGTTTGTACTCCTGGTGCACCCAGCTGTTTTGGTTTTCCAGTTCACATCAGGAAGATTAAAGTCCCCCCATGATAATAACTTCCCCCTTCATTGCCATTTTGGCTATTTCCTCAAACAGCAGATTATCTAGCTCTTCTACTTGTTCAGGGGGTCTATAGATCACACCTACACGAGCTACTGTATGATTGCAAATGTTAGCGCAACCCAAACTGACTCTATGTTCACCTCGCTCACTTTTATTTGGTTCGTTTTTATGTTGTTTTTCACATACAGGGCCTCTCCTCCTCCTTTCCTACCTTCTCTGTCTTTTCTATATAAAGAGTACCCCGGTATTGTTATGTCCCAGTTATTTTTCTCACTGAACTCTACCTCATCATTCTCAGATCCACTGTATCTCTACCTCATCGTTCTCAACTCCACTGTAACTCTACCTCATCATTCTCAGCTCCTCTGTAACTCTACCTCATCATTCTCAGCTCCACTGTAACTCTACCTCATCGTTCTCAACTCCACTGTAACTCTACCTCATTGTTCTCAACTCCACTGTAACTCTACCTCATCGTTCTCAGCTCCTCTGTAACGCTACCTCATCATTCTCAGCTCCACTGTAACTCTACCTCATCAGTCTCAGCTCCACTGTAACTCTGCACCATCGTTCTCAGCTCCACTGTAACTATATTGCCAGCAGAAAAAGGAGACCAAGGAATCTCAGGTACCTCAGGTCTAACAATCACTTATCTCAGATAGGATTAAACCTGTACAATTGTGAAAAACATATAAACAAATATTGACCAGTCATCTGCCATAAAGACTGAGGACTGATTATCCAAGAAGTGGCAACAAAGATGATAAACAACTTTAATAATTTCTTTCAGATATACACTCTCAGATATAAATGTTAAAACCACAAATCAACAACTACACTATGAGGATACATAAGTTTAATAAATGGCAGCTAGAAGTATGCATGATTACAAAAGGAGCCAAGGAGATATATATATATATATAGCTCCACTGTAACTCTACCTCATCAGTCTCAGCTCCACTGTAACTCTGCACCATCGTTCTCAGCTCCAATGTAACTCTACCTCATCATTATCAGTATTGATGTGCATGGCTGAAAAATTTATTTTGTTTAGTTTTGTTTCGTTATTAAATAATTTAGTTTTCTGAATTTCGTAACTAATTTTGTTTCGTATTTCATTTCGTTTTGTTTTTCGTATCAATTTGAATTTCCTATATCAATTCGATAGTTCATTTCAAATTTGATAGTTGTTATGTATTTGATAGTTCATTTCAAATTCGATAGTTGATATCAATTCGATAGTTCATTTCAAATTCAATAGTTGATATCAATTCGATAGTTCATTTCAAATTCAATAGTTGATATCAATTATTCAAATTTATCTTTTATGATGATGACACAGTGTAAAACGAAATAAATTCGTTATATACCATCTTGTTTCGAATTCGTATCGTATCGATTCGTTGTTCAGAAGTACTTCCGAACTACGAATTATCAAATTTCGCTACAAATTCCGAATTTTTCCGAAACGAATGCACATCTCTAATTCTCAGCTCCACAGTTACTCTACCTCATCGTTCTCAGCTCCACTGTAACTCTGCACCATCGTTCTCAGCTCCACTGTAACTCTGCACCATAATTCTTAGCTCCACTGTGACTCTGCCCCATCGTTCTCAACTCCACCTCATCTCAGCCTCATCTTTCTCAATTTCTCTGCGTCTCTGCCCAATTATTCTCAAAACCCAACGTGCCCCTGCTCGTTCCTTTCAAATCCATTGTGTCTCTACTATATCCCTCTCACTCCTTTTGGGCCTTTGCTGCTATGCAGCCATGTTAAACTAATGCTTGCATTATTATACTTAAAGAGATAGCAGTAAAGCCTACAGCCCTTTCCTCCATGCTTCGTGCTGAGACAGTTTGGTTTTCATGGCGCAAGGGTAGGCTTTGCAAAACATAGGATATTATCCCACCTAGATTCGGTATAAACCAGGAGGGATTGGAGAAAAGACCTAAACCTAGAAGGATTAAACCTCTGTATTGGAACTAAGAAACAAGGAATGAAAGAGACTCCCTTGGACAAAATCCAACAAAGTGAACTGGGTTAGGTATACATATACAGAAAAAAAATATTAAATACAAAAAGACACACATGAAATAATGAACAACAATGGTTGTGGGATACCATCAAATATTTAGTCTATGGCGCTAGGCAAGGAAAACGACTACCCCATAGCCCAAAGATGCATAATGCAATCAATTAATGAACAATTCATAGGGCAGGGGAAAAATGCCAGAGCCTGTCTGCAGAAAACAATGAATCAGAGGTAGGGTTTGAAGGGAGGATCCCGAATCAAACATGCTGAGGAAGAGCTAGGCAAATGCCCTATCGTATCTACAGATACAATAGGATATTTTCCTAGCTCCTCCTCAGCATGTTAAGTCTAGGGAGCGCAAAGTACAGTAAGCTCGCTCAAGCGAGCACAATCACAATGAACTAATGGATTTTTTAACCTGTTAGCGTCCGGAATGCAATATGGAAGGCATGCTTTAAAGGCACTTATCCTAGCGCTAACGCTCACATATCTGAGTGCCAACGCTAGCGTTAAGAATGTAATAGGGCCCTCACAGGATTATTCAGAGAAAGGTGAAACTCTGGAGAACTTTTGGAAATGTGAAAATTCTAGGTCAAAATAGCTGATTTAGAAAGGGAGTTAATTGGAGAATTTTTCTGATTTTGACCTAGAGTTTTCACTTCTCCAAATGCTCTCCAGAGTTTCACCTTTCTCTGAATAACCCTGTAAGTTAAAGCAAAATAAGATATGAATTCCTGTTTAAAATACTTTTTCTGTCCAACCATCTTAATATATTGTCTGAGAAGTACTTTCTACACGTAGATTAGTTTTCAATTCCTTCTGTTACAAGGGACCAATGGTTACAATTTGACATTTGTGACAAGGCAGAGAAATTATTTTAGGGAAGGATTTATTGTTCACCAACTTCAGTGCAGTTTATTTGATGATTATGTCTTCAATGTCTGCTCTTTACACAATCCATCAGCATTACTGTCACATTATAAACTCCAAGACTTCAAGTCAACGACAAACCTACACATATATTTTCACATAATTTCGAGGAACCTATTGCTTTGTCATCAAATGCAGAAAGCTCCATCTGCAGGGCTCTTTGAAAACAGCAAATTATTACATGAAAACCTCCAAACCCCAATTTAGCATATTCTATGATTTGTGTGTAAAGGTATAGACTGTTTTATTATCTCATATTTTATTGAAGATTATTACTAAAACATAAAAGAGAAAAGGGAAGAATGTTTCTTTGTACATTATGTGCACAAACTGCAAATGTTATTACAAAACAAACAAAAGACGTGATTGGAAACAAGGTTTGGAAACTGGAAGATTGTGCTTTATAGGCAAAAAGGAAGAAAATTAATTAGAAAGGAGGCAGATGCAGCAGATTGCTTTAGATAAAGGCTCCCCATCCAACCACTGATCATACACCACTGTAAAAAACGTGGTCCACGTGTGAGAAAAGACGTGGAAGTAGTGAGAAGAAATGAGGTGAATTTAGGACTGATGAGTAAATAATTACTTAACACCAACACCAAAAAAATCACCAGAAAAGCGTTCTACAAGCTAACATGTAGGCCACAAGAATAAAACATGCAAGTATGCAAGAAAACAAATGGCATCGCCAACTCCAAAGTACAGAGCATTGACCATCAGGTCTATTCACTAAAGTTGAAACTCAGGAGAAGAGAAGACAAAATAGCCGATTTGGAAAGGGAGATAAATGGGAGAATTTTTTTGGTTTGGCTATTTTTACCTAGATTTTTCACTTCTCCTGCCAGTTCTCCTGACTTCACCCTCTAGTGAATAGGGCCCAATGTATCTGTCCCATAGCAAGACAAATGAAGGCGTTTGTGACCAGTCCCCTGGTGAACCAGTCCATTTCCCACTGTATGAAAACAGAGGAATGCCCATGGCATGCCTAGATTCTGTCCATTGACACAACAACGATGATAGCGATACCGTGTCCAAAGTCCAGAACGAAACACCCAGACCATGGAAAATGGATATGAGCAAAAACTCACACACATGTCCCAAACAAGTCATACGCACCACATATATCACTTTAACACACCTCAAAAGGTACAAAACATGAACTGTCTCTTCGAAGACAGAAATTAATTTAACATAAAGCTGTCGGGTTATATTGTCCAGATTTTTTCCAGGCACTCGCACCCACTTGCACTCTGTTGTGACAGTCAAATTTCCTCTTGCACTAGAAACAACTCCCATTGTGCCTATATACATAGATATGTAGATAGAATCTTTTATTGAATGAAATGTTTGCTACTATCTTAAGGGCAGGATCTGTATGAGAGGAAGAAAGCGTACAATGTCTCTTGTTTATTTCTATTAACATTCCAAGACTACAGCTCCTTGCCAACACTGTACATTTTGTCAAATTGTTGCAAGTTTTCCTTGTTACAGTTTAATTCAATTCTGCTTCCAGTCTTTCAAGATCTCTCTATAGTGTCCTTTTTTTGCCCTCAAATAATTGGGCAGAGACTGCTGACAGTCTCTGCCCAATTATGTATTTATTTTTTTCATTTTCGGTTGAATTTACTCACATATTGTCCCTTGGTGTGCGAACTGCTCTTCCTCTCCTGCTCAGGGGCTCCCAAACTCAGAAGACCCTGAGTATTTTCTGGGCAGTTTGTGCTTCCTACGCTACTTGTGTACCGTAGAGAAAACAAATTGCGCATCGCAATGGGACTTGTAAACTTAACGTACATGCGCATGCACAGCTCCGATCCATCGCAGCTAACGCGATTGGTCTCAGAGATCGTTACATCGGCATGATTGACCGTGCAGACGTCTTAAATGACCAAACTAGTGATCAACAGCCGGGAAGTCCAAACCTCACAGCTGCCAGGTCCAGTGTTGGGGGTATATCTCCACTTCACCCCGCAATTTAAACATTTTTGGGCACCTGGGTACGGGGGAGGAGGTGGGAGGATACTCCACACACCCTGGTCACTTTAAAAAGCTTAAGTGGCCAGGTGTGTAGAATATCCCTTTAATTTAGAGAGGCCTATTAGCTCCCTCTGTAATCCCCTATTTCACCTTTCCTGATCTATCTCCCATATAGCCTCCATGCTTCCTATTCCTTCTCATACTCTGCGCATTACACCCATCTCTGTGTCAATCCGCTCCTCTTGGATTGTTAGCTCACTTGGGCAGGTCTCTCTTTTCCAATAGTACAGAAAGTGCAGGGTCGCGCCTATTCCTCAATGGGGTGGCTACAACCACCAGATGTATCCAGCCCAGCAACATGTATAAAACATAACAAGAAAAAAGGTGTCTAAAGGTGTTATCTCTTTTCCAATGGTTCTTAATATGTCAAACTGCTTGTCAATTTCATGTTTGTTTTGCTCCACCCATTGTACAACACTGCAAAATATGTTGGTACTTTATAGACTATTGAAATTTGCATCGATTAATTACTGTAGGTATGCTCCTTCAAAGGACCAGCTAATATTATTCGTTCTTACATACGTTTGTTTCAGGATCCTCTGTAAACTTACAAACAGTGCAAAACTGTATGGCTTCCAGGAATCTTTTATATGATTAAAAAGCATCTTAAAGTATTAAAAATGACCATCTCAAAATGAAAATTGCTATTTCATAATTTTAAAGAATGGTAATTTTTCTACAGAAGGTAACACACTACAGTCCCTTAACACAGTAAAATGAATTTCTAAGCCACCGCTTACATACATTGTGCTTCTCCATGACCTTGACAGTATCTTCTTATCTCCTTTTTTTTTTCCTCTTTGTCTACAAGCCCACATTATTATTTTCCATAAGTCAACCTTGTCTTACCTTTTTGGTACCCACAACAAAGACAAAGCACTGGACAGATAGTGTCTTTACATAGACTGAAATGCAATAGTGCTGGGAATTCCTCTTTAATTTTAACTTTAAACTTGATCTTTTGGCTGCATGACTGACCAGCTTATTACCTGTATGAACAAAGTTCTATCAATGCTGAACGTTCCAGGTCCACAGACTAAACACAAACCCTGCTATTGTATAGGCCAGTGCCTCCTGTCAAGGTAATATACAGGCACCTGACATCCATTATTTTTTCTAGTGTAAAAGATTACACAAGCGAGAGACTAATTAAATAATAATAATTCAGATATGTTCCACTATATTTACTGAATTAGTGAATTAATTTCTGCTGAAACATCCTGCCAAAGCTAATTAAAAGGAATGCTATATTTCGTGTACCTATTAATAAGTTTTTGGTTATCTCTTGCGTAGATCATCTGATAGAGTCGAACAATGGTAAAGTGTAGAGTAAGCCGACGTACGGGCCATTGGAGACCAGGTCTGTTATCGGACTGTATCTACACATGAAAAATGATCTTTCTTTCTACAGTAGCTGTAGGATTCTGTGTCCGGTTCAAAACAAGTCACCTGTGCAGGAGTAGAACAGAATGTAAGACTATTTCGGAATGCTTTTTGTCTGCACTGTAGGTGCACAGAAACAAAAGTACAGAAGGGGCTTATTGTCCATCATGTCAATCTCGGCCACCGAAAAGTAGTTTCTGTTACAGGATTGAAATATGTTAAATGAAATATGCATGCATATCGTGTTGGTAGTCTACATTTGGGATTCAGCTCCTATTTACATTCCAGCTATTCCTTTGATTTAGCTAATGGCTGGCCTTAGAACACACAAAGAAAAGCAGCGTATATCAGAATCGAAATCTGTCTTAATGTGTGCACTGACTCATGTCTAATGCACCCACAGGTTCACAGTCTCCCTAAACTTACAAGCCTTAGTGAAAATATACAGCTCTCTGATTTCTTAAGACTATTTAAGTCCTTCTTTCGGATCACATAAAGCCCCTGCCTACGCTAATCTGATCAGCTCATGCAGAAATACAAAACTGCCTGACCATAGTGTCCAAATGCCATGGGTTGAGATATATGCAGGTGCACAATTCATCTTTGTGCACAATTCTTACTGTACATTTCTTATGTAAGGACATTCAACCCAGTAAATGTAGCAAAGTGGAAAATCGAAATTAAACTGATGTCTCACTGAGTTGCTGATAGAGCTGCTAACATTTATGTCGTGTGTCTATATTTTGTATTAGCAATACCTTATTACCATTTGGATTGGAATACAGTGCAAATATATTGAACCCAGGCACACACCGGCTGGATGGAGTAGAGGTAACATCACTGCTCTATAACCGTGGAGACCCATGTTCAAATCCCAGCCAGAGCGCCTCTCCACTAAGTGTCCTTGAGCAAGACACCCAACGGTACATACTTGCCTACCACGCAATACCGGCTGTGGAGTCCAGTGGTAACATCTCTATCCTTCAACCATGGAGAAGCAAGTCAAAATACCATTAAGCACATCCCCCCAATACAACTGTGGCAAAGTCTCGACTTTACAAGAAGCAGGTTTACCCTAACACCACGTCGCTTTTGTACAATCATGGAAAGACGACTCGATCCCACTCAGAAGACGCCACCAGTGAGTGTCCTTGGGCAAGACACCTAACGATGCACCTACCTCACAAAATACTTTTACTTCTCATATAGATTGTAAGTCCTCTTGGGAACAGGGTCACCCTGAATCAGGTCATCTCATCCACGTGTAGTTTTCCAATGTATCAACCCCTTGTACACAGATATTGTGAAGCGCTATATAGATAATATCAAAGTTTCAGAGTCTCCAAATTCCTGATTTTGTTTAGCAGGGGTTTGCAACTTTAGTAGCATTTAATTCCAATATGCTCCACCATCTCAGTTGACACTGTAACTAATTACACAGCTCTTTAATAAATATTTTTATTATGCACGTTGTATTTAAGTTAAAAGAAAATAAAGAGACCTTGGTAAAACCATTCCGCTCTTACTATAAGTGTAAATAGAGCAGTAGTGTATAAGTGATTTTATCAAGTCCCTATAAATATTGCATATATAAAAAATTGTTAAATATATATATATATATATATACACACACACACTTTTCTACAGGGTCTCTACATGTGGTATTGAAAGGTTAGCAGTCATACATCATAAACATGTGTTAAGAAGGTATCTCTATTTCTCTATAAATATGTACAGAGTATAAAAAAATGGATACTGACCCACGTCTGTTCCTAGAAAGTTTAATTGCCACAATGTTATTCTTCTGATCTGTAAAGGTTAGTATCACGCTAACAGCTGAACTAGTCCTTGGATTGATCTTGATACTGAAAAAGTAAACATTTCAATCAAATCAAGGGTCCTTTAAACACTGTAGTACGGGCTCTGTGCTAAGTGGATCTCAGTAGCAGATGGGGTGCCTGGCATACAAAGATCAGTTTGTGATTTTCAAAGAATTTGAACTTTTTTTGCAGCTGGAGGTAAATTGGAACAAACGGCTAGCAACTGTAAAATTGTGTTTAGAGTTAATCTGTCGTGAAACATGTATTTCTTTTGCAGATGGAAGCAACGGTCTGACTTTATATGACAATATTGATCTATATGATTTTCAAAAAAATCCCATCATTTGATGTCAAGACATTATAAGTTCATGGTCTGGCTTGCTTAAAAAAAGCTGTGGAGACCAGGCTCAGGAGTCTGACGTTTCATTCTATGCATATCTTGTGGTCTTAGGTGCTGATAGATTCAATGCCCCTGGTGGTGCAGTATCCCCTCTTCACTGTGCCCTTTCTGGTGACACTGGCAGGAACAGAGGGGGGCTGCCAACTAATTGGACACGGGGGTAATAGGAGATCATGGGACCTCCTTGTGCCAAGCCCACATAAGGCAACACCCATATAAAACCCCACCCATACAACGCAACACCCACATGTACATTGTTGTGTTAAAGAATTTATTTCTTCACACAATTTTCAAAATAATTATTTGGAGTTAAGTAAATCCACTCGAGCCCACCAGTAAATTGTGGAATCCATTGTGCCCTTCCAGACTTACAGATGGCCACCGCTCTGCTGCAACAGATATCACCCACTCATTGCCGCTAAAGCTGTGCTGCAGCACATAAGGTCCCTGTGGCAAACGTGGGAAGCTGCCGATCACTTTTCAGGTTTATAAGGTACTATACATTACTGATACACTTTTACACACTGCACATTAAAGAGCTCCATAGCAATAAAAAAATTCACAGTAATGTGCATATCAGAAAGCTCCACAGCAATAAAACTCACAGTAATGCGTGGTGTGTAACTGTGTATGAGCGGATCACAGTTCCACAGCAATAAAATTTGCAGAAATGTGTGGTGTCTATGAGCGTATGACAGAGCTCCACACTTTTACACATTTCATAGTCATGTTTGGTATCAATGGAAAGCCAAAACACTGATGACACCTTGCTTGACCATGTGCGGAGAACTGCATGGAGATACAGGGGTGCAAACCACCTCCAGCTCTTCTCGCAGCTTGTGTATACAATGGAACAGTGTGTAATAACACACTTTGCCATCACCTCTACTCTTGCTCCCAGCATGGGAAATGAGATGGTGAGTATTGATTACTTTATAATTTAAAAAAAGTTGATAATGGTGATGTTATAGAACAAACAAAAAAAAAGGAATTTTGTTTTTTTTTTTTTTTTTTTTTTACTCATGCATGTTGCATGGTCAGAATCTTGCCTTTCCAATGACACCTCAAATGTCCTAGTAGGAGCTATGGACACAGAAATGCAGGGGTCCAAAGGACCAGTGCATCTCCTGTAATGGGATTTCCCTGCTGGACAAGGGGAATCCTGATTTGTAACATCACTGCACAAGTGCAATGATTCCTGCTGCTCAGGGAGTGCCCCACTGTGAGGGCTGACATCCAGGATGTCAGCCGGGGCTTCAGCCACAGTCAAAGCCAGATTAGACCCGAGCAGAGAAGTAGACACTGACAGGACGTGAGTTGAGCATCCTCCGTACTGGGGAGGGAATCTCCATGACTCCCCATGCACATCCATGCGGTGCAGAGGGAGCAGGGCTTCCTGATGGAGCCCCAGTCTGGGCTGCGCCCCATCCGGACCATTGGGTGGTGCCCGAATGTCCGTTAGGCCAGTCCACCTCTGGGCAAGAATTACCAAGGCCAGTGACAAGCGAAACGATGCCACAGATTACATCCTGATAGACCCGCAACTGAATTGCCTTAGGAGTGCTGTATTTCTTAATTCTCTGTACAAGAAGCGCAAACAGTGACCACTCAGAGAGCTGTATTCCTTACACATCACTGAGTGGCTGCACTGCTCTGTAAAACAAACCTTAACGAGATGAACAACAAAGGTAATGGAGAATGGGATAATGGGAAGTAGAATTGGGTTAAAGATTTTCTTAGCCTAGAACTGAATGTTTCCTGGACATATAGCCTATTTTTATTTTGACTATTAGCCCCTGCCCTATGTCTATTATCCACATCGTGAAACAATTCCATTCAATCTCCATTGTGCACCACCTCTAGTCCTCTAATCCTTAATGTGCCATTGTTTTAAGCTCTTTAGGTTGGAGGGACAGTTATTGCAATAATCTTTCTTTATACCTATTTTGGGTAGTGAGCCTGGTGCTACAGCTCCAACAGCCTCTAAGGCACAGCTACCATATGTTTCTTTAACTATTCAATTCTATGATTTCCCTTAGTATAGCTTCCAGACCTGAGGAAGAGAGATATAACTCAAAAGCTTGTCTTTTAAATGTAACGTTAGTCCAATAAAAAAGAATCACTACGTACTGCTATACTCGTGATTTTGGCATCTGGACTAACATGGCCTATCTAATCTACACTTAACTATTCTGAATTACAAAAATACATTGAACAAAATATGTAGGATCATTGTGCTAGGGAATAATATTTGAGATGAAAATGTGGGGTAATAGATATGATTTTATAGGTAGTCAATTGATTGAATTGAGTAAAAGTCGCATTTTAAAAGATGTGTTATATTGTATAAACTAGGATGGGCATATGTGCTAGAATTAACCAATCAGAGTATAGGTGAAAGGGGTTTTCTCTGATTAGTCAATGTTGTACACGTGGTCACTCTACGTCATACAAATCAAACCAAGGTGAGTTCCTTACAATGCCCATGTTTATATATATAGAATGTTATGTTGTGAGGGTCATCTTTCACGATGTATACATATAGGGGCTATATTACAATCTACGCGCAAAAACGCTCTCGCAAAGTGAAAATTTTTGCGCCAAGAGATAAACTTTTACGCGTGCAAATCACCGCTGGAATTACAATCCTTGCACATATTTTCATCCGGCGATCAAAAACGCGCGCAAACAGGATGCGCCTAACTGCTCGTGCAGTACCGTCATGCGCACAAATCAGTGTGCTCACTGTTTTTTTCATGCGATTCAGCCAATCAGAATTAAGAACCACAATTATCTCATGTTAAGTTTTTGCGCCTGCCAAAGTCAATCTGAGCATATATGCTGCAGCAATAATACATGCACACACAACTTCTCCATTTTATTGGTTTGGTATGAGTAGAATGTGTAACTATATTTTGCTTTTTTTTTATGGGCTGGTGTATTTGAGTTCGGCCAGGTTGTTCAGATTTGCCATTAGCACCAGCTTTTAGGCGTTGCTAAAATTATGCGCGCAAAGGCTATGCGGTAATTACCGCGAATAGATTGTAATACCATCCGCGTACCAGCGCACATACGTATTTGCGCTCACAATGTTAAGTATAGGACGCGCAACGTACAGCAAGCTTGTACAGCATTCGCGCAGGTTCACCCGCGGTAGACGATTAAGCGCGTTTGTTGTGCTGACTATTGTAATTCGGCATTCGGCGCAATGGTTTTACCCCTCGCATTAATGGTTTTTTGCTCCGGAGCAAACGTTTGCACAAAGATTGTAATTTAGCCCCTAGTCTGAATGTTGCAACGGACTAGTGTGTTTTTCAAGATCGTTGAAGCTTCACACACAAACACACACAATATATATATATATATCAGACGTAACAAAACTATAAAAAAAGATCAAGGCAATTTGGGATATGGAAAATCAAAATTGAGAGAGAGAGAAGATTTTGGACTATACAATTCATTTAATAACGCTTGGAAGGAAAACTCATTTTTTAAGTTATAAAGAATTTAAAAGCAACTCACAAATGCCAAAACCATATATACACATCTTAACCAATATCCTTCAACATCCCTCTATGCTTGTAAATGTGTTATTTATTTATATATATATATATATATTATATATATATATACATTCTTACCATTCTTACTTTCTTTTCTACTAATCCACAAACATGGATTTTAGAGTATGTCTCAAAATTTGAAATATGGTAAAACAACTCAATAATTCTTTGAACAACTGCCCCATGGGTAAAAACTGAATATGGTAGATTAATGGGTTTACAGCACATCAAAAAAGGCTTTTTTTCTACAAGTAGTGGGAAAGTTTTAAAGGTGAAAGGTGACAATGTTGTGAATAAATGGTCCTTTCATTGAAAACCCTTTTAAAACAGTAGAGACTGGAAAGATTTACCTTACCCACAAATGTTACTTCCCTTAAACTACTGCATTTTTAACATTTAGATTTCCCCTGGATATATGAGACCTAATGACGTCTGTGGTACCCTTTTAAGAAAAAGGTTTTTGCAAATTTAACATGTTGTTTTTTTTGGGGGGAAGGGGTTTGTTCGGTAACATGTTACAACATAGTCAATCATATTCACTTAAATCTAACATAAAAAAAGGTTAAACACATACAAATGCTGACATACTAGCATAAATAAATCATGACCTCATGGACTGCTATAAAAAAAAAATCTTGAGCTTACAAATATATTTTAACGTACCCATCCGATTCTCAGATTCCGTAGTGGTAGCCTATGTCAGAAGACATACAGTTGTTAGAAAGATTTTTCAGGACAGTGTGAAAGCCAGAAAAGGAATGGAACAAATAGTTACAGGGATTTAAGATGCCAAAATTTGCTCCATATTTTAAGTATGCTCCGGAGGAATATTTTAGAGATAAATAAAATTAAGAAATATGATTAATTATTTAAATTAAATTACCAGCAGGAATGAATATGAAACAGACTGGAACACCCACTTCCCAAGTAGGATCACCAATAACATTATCTTGATCCATGAGGATTAAACCAAGAGGGAGAGTGTTCTAAGTATCTGCCAAAGAGCACATGTCAATACAGGCCACCCTACTTCAGCAGGTCTGAGATCTGGAGTGCAGGAGGCGTTCCCAATGGTGGTTGTGAGCCTGATGCAATTTGTGTCACTGGCAATGGCTATGGGCCCCAAAGGGGAACACATAATCCTGCTGCACATGTGCGCTAGGATGACAGGAAATCTCACTAAGTAGCCAATCAGGGTCACTTATAAAGGAGTGCTGTACTAGCACTCATGTATGGGCTTAAAAAGCTCTTGATTTTTACCAATTCAAAAATTTACTGTGATAGAAAAAAACACTTAAAAGAGTTTAATAAAGATCACCACTAAAATCACCAAAGTGACTTTACCTGTTGTTGCAAACAATGGTGGAACAATGCTAAATGGAGAATAGCTGTAGGTAACTACATTTATGGCAGCATAACAGTGGAGCTATTGTTCAGCTTTGTTCAGTATTGCTAGCATCAACTTTGTCTGCTGATATGGAAATTTCTGTCTCTGGATAGCTGAAGTTCGCCATAGTTGCAAGAAAGGTGATTTTTACACAGCAGTGGTTACTGAATAGCCCCTTAAAAGGCCACAAAATATATGTCAAAGTGTCTTTGACGAGAGTCACTTTGAACTTGGGGTACATGGACCTAGAGATGCATATGGAAGATGCAGGCACTACCTTCTATATTGTTTCCCTGTCCTTTCCTATGGTAAGGTACGGATATTTGTTACAGTGTCCAATGCAGGCTATGTTGTTCTGTTCTGTTTTCTTTCTAGCTAAAGAAAACATTAATTTGAATCAAAGACGGTTTGCTCAGTTCATCTCAGGAATGATAAGCTGGCTGTATTTCTACACCAATCCTACTGTCAAATCAAACTGCAGAGGTACAGAATCTTCAACTAATGTACAAGCAAGTGGGATAATGACTGTAATTCAGTTTAGGTAATTGAAATCTGCAGAAGTCTGTGACAACTACCAGTCCCTGCATGCAATTCAGCTCCATTTAGGGTCAGCCAATCAGAGCAGAGGTCAGGCTTCCCAGCAGCTTCAGAGAGTTTGGGGAGGAAGGGAGGGGCCATCTTAGAGTTCCATGCTTGCAGCAAACAACCTGGATAAGAACGTGCACAGACATTTACAAACATCTTCAGATCCTGGAGTGGCAGCCGGTGAGCAAAAGGATTTGCTTCAAATTCATGCACAGGAAAGGAAGTCGTCCCAGAAGACTGGAAATTAGCAAATGTTGTGCCCATTTACAAGAAGCCTAGTAGGGAGGAATCAGGGAACTATAGGCCAGTTAGTCTTACGTCAGTAGTGGGGAAATTAATGGAAACCATGTTAAAGGAAAGGATTGTTGAACATTTAAAAACACGTTCAGGGTTACTCAAAGAGATTCGAAAAGTCACCGCACGTTCGGTGACTTTTCGTTCTCTTCAATTCGGTTCCTTTTGCCGATCCCATTTCGGTGACCCTGCGGTGTAGTCAGCAAACACCACAGGGTCCCCGAATTGCAGGGAAAAGCTGCCGCAAACCTGAAGAAAATGAACCGCAAAACCCAGCGAATGCACCCCGAAAACAAGCAAAAACATCTGGATTAACCTGTCGAAAACCAAGGAAAAACCCGAGCAGGAGCCGATCACCCGCAGCGAAGCCTCCAGAGAAAGCCGAGAAAGCCAAGACCGCAGACAGAGTGAAGTGAATAAATTAGGAAAACAGTTTGTATGAATGTTTGAAAAGTGAAACACTGTTTGCAAAGAAACTACTGAGCGAAAATGTCTGAAATTTACATATGAGGTCCAGGGAAAAATAATAAAGAGGGCTGTTACAGAACAAATAAGTAAACTTAAAAAAGTGAAACACTGTTTGCAAAGAAACTACTGAGCGAAGATGTCTGAAATTTACATATGAGGTCCAGGGAAAAATAATAAAGAGGGCTGTTACAGAACAAATAAGTAAACTTAAAAAAGTGAAACACTGTTTGCAAAGAAACTACTGAGCGAAAATGTCTGAAATTTACATATGAGGTCCAGGGAAAAATAATAAAGAGGGCTGTTACAGAACAAATAAGTAAACTTAAAAAAAAATAAAAAATCGGACTTTTAAAAAAAAAATCTGAAAAATGCATAAAATATCCTAAAAAATCTATAAATAAAGAGACTGTAGAATTTTATAATGAACGGTTTATTAGATATTGAATTAAAACCGGAATATTTTAACATTGAAGCCTATGGGATTCTCCTGAATAAATTTGCCGAATTAAACCACCGAATGGCAGGGCATTAGGGGAACCTTTCACTGCTGGTTTGTGTTCTCTGAATAGCCGAAGCAGTGCTTTTTCATGGGGTTTTTACTGCCCTCGAACAGGCACCGAACAGGCACCGTATGTTCAGGCAATTCGCCAGGATTTGGCGAATTGCCTGCTCTCTGGATAGCCGAATGGCCAAGAAAGGTTACTTTTTTCAAGCAATTCGGATCTCTTTGAATAACCCTGATAGATTACAAGATCAGAAACAACATGGGTTTACCTCAGGGAGATCATGCCAAACTAATCTTATTGATTTTTTTGATTGGGTAACAAAAATAATAGACAAAGGTGGTGCAGTAGACATTGCTTATTTAGATTTCAGTAAGATTGCAATCTTTGAGCTTGGATTCCAATATTGTTGAATGGATTAGGCAGTGGCTGAGTGACAGGCAACAGAGGGGTGGTAAATGGAGTTTATGCGGCGCATGGTCTTATTACCAGTGGGGTACCTCAGGGGTCAGTACTTGGACCCATTCTCTTTAACATTTTTGTTAGTGATATTGCAGAAGGTAGTAACTGTAAAGTATGTCTTTTTGCTGATGACACAAAGATTTGCAACAGAGTTGACGTTCCTGGAGGGATCAGCCAAATGACAAATGATTTAGGTAAACTAAAAAAATGGTCGGAGCTGTGGCAATTGAGTTTTAATGTGGATAAGTGCAAGATAATGCACCTGGGGTGTAAAAACCCAAGGCCTGAATATAGAATATTTGATACAGTCCTAACCTCAACATCTGAGGAAAGGGATTTAGGGGTTATTATTGCAGAGGATCTAAGGGTAAATAGTCAATGTAATAGAGCAGCAGGAAATGCTAGCAGAATGCTTGGTTGTGTAGGGAGAGGTATTAGCAGTAGGAAAAGGGAAGTGTTCATGCCACTGTACAGAGCACTGGTGAGACCTCACTTGGAGTACTGTGTGCAGTACTGGAGACCGTATCTCCAGAAGGATATAGACATCTTAGAGAGAGTTCAGAGAAGGGCTACTAAAATGGTGTACAGCTTGAAGGAGAAAAGTTACCAGGAAAGGCTTAATGATCTTAACATGTATAGCTTGGAAAAAATACGAGACAGAGGAGATATGATAGAAACATTTAAATATGTAAAGGGAATCCACAAGGTAGAGGAAGGGAGTATATTTAAAAGGAAACAAAGTAGCAAAACAAGAGGACATAGTCTTAGATTAGAGAGGCAAAGGTTTAAAAGTAACATCAGGAAGCATTATTTTACTGAGAGGGTGGTGGATACATGGAACAGCCTTCTGGTAGAAGTGGTAGAGGCCAAAACAGTGATTGAATTTAAGCAGGCATGGGATAGGCATAAGGCTAATAAATAAAAGATAAATCCAGGTAAAGTATCCATGTAATTGGGCAGACTAGATGGGCCGAAAGGTTCTTATCTGCCAACATTTTCTATGTTTCTATGAATTGAGCAAGTTTAGTGATAAATGCAGTCTGCTAACTTGTAGATCTACAGTATTTCATTCTCAGTGTGAGGAGATTCCACATGCAGTTCTTTATATTAGTTCATTTCTTGTCTGTTTTAAGTTAAAATATATTTTGGCAGTAATGATATTCTAGAAGTGTGAAAATATGAATCTGACACAGAAGTTAATGATTAACATACTTTATGTGCAATGCATTTATACAATTCTGTATTTCTTTCTGTTTAACCCCTTAAGGACCGCTGACGTACTATGTACGTCCTGCCCACGGGTCTCCCTTAGACCCGCGGACGTACATAGTACGTCAGCGGCGCCTAACCCCCCTCCCGCCCGATACTTTCCTTCCTCGCTGGATCCCTCGCAGATCTGGCAGGGAGGAAGCATGCCCATGTGATTTACATGGGCCGGCGAGCTCGATGATGTCACCACGCTGTGTGGTGATGTCATCAGTAGGCACCCCCATTGAAATCAATGGAGGGGAGGGGGGCTCCTTCGGAGCCCTCTATCTCCCCAATCATTGAAGCTAGAGAGATGCAAGTTGCACCGCTGGAAAGAGGAGAGTCTCATTAACGGTTTCGCTGCCTGATCGCGATTCGGCGATAATTGGCGCCAAAACGCGATTCGAACCTGGAGGGGGGCTGACATCCAAGATGTCAGCCAAGCCTCCAGGTCCCCCCCACCCACTGACAACCTCACCATATGTGTGAGGATGTCAGTGGGCCAGTTAACCCTCTAGCTGCCATGTAGAGATAGGGGGATCCTTTGGATCCCCTTATCTCCCGATCCGTGGCAGCTAGATGGTCATATTTGACATCATTGGAAAGGCCTGGTCATGGCCTTTCCAATGATGACCAGGTTTGGTTTAAAAATTAAAAATTTAAAAATAAATAATAAAAAAAAACAACATTTTTTAACCCTTTCGCTGCTGAGGCTTTTCACACCTCTGTGCTGAGGTCATTTTTACCAGTTTTGGTCATCATGTTTAAACGTGTTTTGAAGGCTTATTTTAGTATATGACCCAGACATATTATATATCGTTCTTTCCGTCAGACTCGGTAGATTCATAATATGTCATTATTATATGTATACGTTATGTCATGTCTGTATATTATAACAAAAAATGCAATAAAATATGTATTTTCAATAATTTACAACGTGTAAAGTGTTTTTTTTCACATTTTAACATGCGAGCAATTGCGGTTATATTTTGTATGGGGTGCGCTTGTTAAAAAAACTTAGAGATGGGGTCTCGTTACATTTTTTTTGGGGAAAATTACACTATTGCTACACTAACAAACCAAAAAAAAGAAAAAAAAATGTTTATTTTTTTTTTATAATTTTTTTTTAAATATATTTTTATTTTTATTTTAAATTTTTATTTTTTTTAAAAACTTTTTTCACTGTAGTGTTTGGTATCGTTGGAACGGCCATGCTCTGGCCGATCCAACCATACCAAACTTTAACCCCTAGCTGCCATGGATCGGGAGATAGGGAGTTCATTGGAACTCCCTATCTCCACCGTTGGTGGCAGTTAGGGGTTAACTCTCGGACTGGCGTCATCGTGTTATGCACGATGACGCCAGTCCTCAGGGGGAGTTCCCGGAGGCTTGGCCGACATCCAAGATGTCGGCCAGCTCCGGGAAAGGATCACGAACCGGCGCTTTTCAGCGCCGATTCGCGATCCAGCTCCCCAGGGGTTAATGCCAGGCACCATTTGGAAGGGCAGGCTGTGCCCTTCCAAATGGTGCCTGGGTTAACCCTCGCAATGCCGCCGATCGGGAGGGAGAGAGGTCCCCTCCCTTT
The DNA here is from genome assembly GCA_009667805.1 of Leptobrachium leishanense. NCBI lineage: Eukaryota > Metazoa > Chordata > Amphibia > Anura > Megophryidae > Leptobrachium > Leptobrachium leishanense. The sequence goes on from CM019063.1 coordinate 345,976,789, forward strand.
CAGGCGCCTCCTCCGCACATGCGGGGGGGGGCCTGAATTAGGTGTCATCGCGCTGCCGTGATGACACCTAATTTCATTGGCGGCGGTTCCGGATGCTGGGCTGACATCGAGGATGTCAGTCCGCACCGGGGGGGCCAGCGATCGGCCGGAACCCGGCCGAACACTGACTCCAAAGGGAGGACGCGCTCAGCGCGTCCTCCGCACAGCAGGAGCCATGCGGAGGACGCGCTGAACGTGTCCTCCGCATGGAAGTGGTTAATTTAATTTTTTTTTGTCTGGGGGGTTTAGTTAAATAGGACCTAGGCTGTCATCTAAAAATAATTAGCATAAAATGGTCAGAATGAGCGCAGCGCACATAGGTGAACTGGCTCAACAGTGATGGGGTTAAAAAGGAAAAACATGTAAAAATTGGGTATTTCTAGTCTCGGGACAAAATTTTGAAACTATTTAGCTGGGGTCTTTTTTGATGGTTGTAGATTTTGGGGATTAAATTACGAAAAAGTGTGTTTTTACAATTTTTTCATCATATTTCATATTTTGTTTTGTCGTATATTATTCGATATGATGGAAATAATGGTATTTCTATAAAGTCCATTTAACCCCTTCACTGCTGAGCCATTTCACGGCTTAAAAAAACACATTTTTCTTTTTTGTATTATTATTGTTATTATTTTTTTCATTACTTTAAACCTGGTCATGTTTGGTATCATTGGAAAGGTCATGCTCTGACCTTTCTAATGATACCAAATATGACTTTGCTAGCTGAAAACAGTCGGGAGATATTGGGGTTCAAAGGAACCCTTATCTCCACCCCTATCTTTCCTTAGGAGTCAATGAGGACGTACCCCACACGTCCTCAGCAGTGAAAGGGTTAATGGCGGGAAAAACAGTGTATAATATGTGTGGGTTGAAAAAGCGAGTAAGAGGAAAATTTTACCTAAACATGAACAGCGCAGAAACATAAAAACAGCAGCAGTCACTAAAGGACGGATTTGTGTAAAACCGCCCGGTCACTAACGGGTTAAGGTTTTTCACCTAATCGCTATACATCACTTTTATTCAACTATTGATCATCGATTCACTATATTCAACTATTCATCTATTCACCTAATCAACCCACAGCTACTTAATTTACTACCCAACTTACTGAAATTAAACTTAAATGCAAGTGAATGAAGAGTGGAATCCAGTTATTATTTCCGGCGATGATGTTTGAAGTTCCTTTTTCAAGCGGGGGAATTGTGCACAAATCATAAAGCTTGACACCTACTGAACCAATTCTGCTTAGTCTGTCGATTGACTTAAAGTGCACCCACCATCTGTTAGAGATTTTTGATAATCGAGATTTTTGTAGTTTAATTAAACCACTCGGGGCCCTATTACAATCTTTGCACATACGTTTGCGCCGGCGCAAAAACGCATTAACGCGAGGGGCAAAACCCTTTGCGCTGAACGTCGTATTACAATGTCAGCGCAACAGACGCGCGTATACGTCTATTGTGGGTGAACCTGCGTGAGCTTACTGTACGTTGCGTGTCCTATACTTAAAATTGTGAGTGCAAATGCGTTTGTGCGCTGGTATGCGGATGGTATTACAATCTATGCGCAGGAATTAACGCATAGACGTTGCTCGCATAATTTTAGCAACTCCTAAAAGCTGGTGTTAATGGCAAATTCTATCAACCTGGCCGAAAACAAATACACCAGCCAAAAAAAAAATGCAGCAAAGTATAGTTACACATTCTAAACATACCAAACCAATAAATTTGAAAAGTTGTGTGTGCATTTTTTATTGATGCAGCATATATGCACAGATTGACTTTGACAGGCGCAAAAACTTAACGTGAGACAATTGTGGTTCTTAATTCTGATTGGCTGAATCGCGTGAAAAAAACAGTCCGCACACTGATTTCTGCATGCAACGTTGCTGCGCTCGCGTTTCTGCGCGTCTGTTTTATGCACGTTATTGCTCGACGGATGAGAAAATGCACAAGGATTGTAATTCCAGCGTTGATTTATGCACGTTAACGTTCAACGCTTGGCGCACAAATTCACGCGTTGTGCGAGTGTTTTAGCGCAAAGATTGCAATAGGGCCCTAAATCTTTTAATTTTTCAACTTCCAATTGAGTTTTGTGAATTTTTGTAGCTTATAACCTGACTGCTCTTTTCATATTTAGCTGACACTTACAAGGGGAATCACAGCACTTAGGGAAGGGTTAATAGTTGAACCTTACTGAGCATCAAGCATCCTTATCTGTTCAAAAGATCTGTGAGCCATTTGCAAATGTTCTGAGTCTGTAGCAATTTTTAGTTCAGCTGCCAGCTCTGGGAGTGTTCTCCTGCTTTGAGAACAATAAATCACTCACCAGGGAAATACCTCATGTGGCATGCCACAGCACTGAGACTAAACAAGGGTTTTTACAGGGTTTTTTGAAAAAAATACCCAACTGTAAGTGGTTTGGCCAGCAACTGAGATATAACTTTGTTTGTGCTTGGACAAATTACTGCCTTATGTCTTGCAGGGGATATTATGGCATCATGGGGCACTATTGCGCTAAAACGTCCCTCTAAGGCTAGGGTCAGAGTGGGGCAGTCGGAACGCGCGTGCAGGCGCACTAAATCACGGCGGCAGTAGCAGCACATAACGGCCAATGACGGCCAATATACGCAGTACGTGCGTACAAAAGTGCGCCGACACCACGCAACCGGCAAATGAACGCATTTTTCTCAGAACGTGAAACCGCTGCTACAGACGTACAGAGTGCGCTGCGGCCGCATGGCAGCGTGTGTGCGTGATTAGGAGACGTCAGACGCTGCTAGTGTGCGGCCTACATAACGTTCAAACAGCCGGATTTCCCTAGAATTGCGTTGGTGAGTACCTGCGACTGTGCGACTGTGGTCGTCTGACCACTTAAGCGTATTCCGTGAAAAAATGCGTGCGCACGCATCGACGTACATTTTGACGGTGGCCGCAGAAAATGCGCTCATCTGTCCCTAGCCTAAGGCCGGGGTCAGATGAGAGTCTTTCGAGAGTGGAAGGAACATCCGTGAAAGTGGACGTTCCTTCCACTCAACGGATTTTTTTTATTGGGGGGGGATTCAGTTGGTGCTAACGGATTTTAGCAGAATTCGTTAGCACCAGCTTCAAGCTGTGATTAACTTTTTAGTTACCACAGTGGTTCGTTAATTAGCGTTAGGACTTTGCACACCACATGTTAAACCTAGGGTGCACAAAGTACAGTAAGCTCGTGGAATGGAGCGTAATCACCGATGCGCTAACATATTTTTTTAAGCCATTAGCATTTGGAATGTAATATGTGGGGCATGCGTTAACCCCTTAGGGACTGGGCGGTTTTACACAAATCCATCCTTTAGTGCCCGCTGCTGTATTTACGTTTCTGCGCTGGTCGTGTTTAGGTCAAATTTTCCTCTTACTCGTTTATGCAACCCACACATATTATACACCATTTTTCCCGCCATTAAATGGACTTTCTAAAAATACCATTGTTTCCATCATATCCTATAAATTACTATATAAAAAAATATGAAATATGATGAAAAAATGGTAAAAACACACTTTTTTGCAATTTAATCCCCAAAATCTACAACCGCCAAAAAAGATCTTGTCTAAATTGCTTCAAAATTTTGTCCCGAGAATAGAAATATCCAATTTTTACATGTTTTCGCTTTTTAACCCTTTCGCTGCTGAGGCTTTTCCCGCCCCTGTGCTGAGGTCATTTTTTACCTGTTTTGCGCATCATGTTTAAACGTGTTTTGAAGGCTTATTTTAGTATATGACACCGACATATTATATATCGTTCTTTCCGTCAGACTCGGTAGATTCATAATATGTAATTATTATATGTATACGTTATGTCATGTCTGTATATTATAACAAAAAATGCAATAAAATATGTATTTTCAATAATTTACAACGTGTAAAGTGTTTTTTTCCACATTTTAACATGCGAGCAATTGCGGTTATATTTTGTATGGGGTGCGCTTGTTAAAAAAATTAGAGATGGGGTCTCGTTACATTTTTTTTTGGGGAAAATGACACTATTTTTAACAAACGCACCGCATACAAAAATCGTTAGTGCAGCATCATTGTTCACATTATAATTGAAATGGGAACAATATTGCTGCATTAACAAACCAAAAAAAAGAAAAAAAAGTGTTTATTTCTTTTTTATTATTTATTTTTTAATTTTTTTTTATTTTAATTTTTCTTTTTTTTTTTTTTACAACATTTTTAACTTTCATGTTTGGTATCGTTGGAACGGCCATGCTCTGGCCGATCCAACGATATCAAAATTTAACCCCTAGCTGCCACGGATCGGAGATAGGGAGTTCATTGGAACTCCCTATCTCCACAGTTGGTGGCAGTTAGGGGTTAACTGTAGGACTGGCGTCATCGTGCTACGCACGATGACGCCAGTCCTCTGGGGGAGTTCCCGGAGGCTTGGCCGACATCCAAGATGTCGGCCAGCTCCCGGGAAGGATCGCGAATCGGCGCTTTTCAGCGCCGATTTGCGATCCAGCTCCCCAGGGGTTAATGCCAGGCATCATTTGGAAGGGCAGGCTGTGCCCTTCCAAATGATGCCTGGGTTAACCCCCTGTGCGCCGCCGATCGGGAGGGAGAGAGGTCCGAAGGACCTCCCCCCCTCCCTTTCAGGCGCCTCCTCCGCACATGCGGGGGGGCGCCTGAATTAGGTGTCATCGCGCCCCGCGATGACACCTAATAATGGCGGCTGCTGGTCCGGATGCCGGGCTGACATCCAGGATGTCAGCCGCACCGGAGGGGCCAGCGATCGGCCGGAACCCGGCCGCCGAACGCTGACCCAATGTGAGGACGCGCTGAGCGCGTCCTCAGCACACCAGCGGTAATGCTGAGGACGCGCTGAGCGCGTCCTTAGCATTGAAGTGGTTAACCCCTTCACTGCTGAGCCAGTTCACCTATGTTTGCTGAGCTCATTATGTCCATTTTATATGCATAATTTTTAGATGACAGCCTAGGTAATATTTAGTTAAACCCCCCCAGACAATTTAAAAAAAAAAAAAAAAAAAAAAAAAAAATTTAATTACATCAAACCTAGTCATGTTTGGCATCATTGGAAAGACCATGATCACATGATCAGGCCTTTCCAATGATGCCCAACATGACCCTCTAGCTGCCACGGATCGGGAGTTAAGGGGATCCAAATGATCCCCCTATCTCCACGTGGCAGCTAGAGGGTTAACCCCTTAGTGACGGGCGGTTTTACACAAATCCGTCCTTTAGTGACCGCTGCTGTTTTTACGTTTCTGTGCTGTTTGTGTTTACGTCAAATTTTCCTCTTACTCGTTTATGCAACCCCACACATTTTACACTGTTTTTCTCGTCATTAAATGGACTTTATAAAGATACCATTTTTTTCATCATTTCATATAATTTACTATAAAAACCATTGTGAAATATGACAAAAAAATTGAAAAAACACCACTTTTTCGAACCTTGACCCCCAAAATTTCTTATGTACCAACAACCGTCAAAAAAATTGAATTCCTTAGTTTCTAAATTTAGTTCTGAGTTTAGCAATACCCAATGTTTACATATTCCTCGCTTTTCTCCTTATCTTATGCAACAATAAGTGAAAGTAGCACTTTGCCATTTTACAAAGGGTTTACTTTTAAAAGTAGTCATACAGGGTTATCAGAGAGCGTGAAAAGCAGGAGAATGACTGGAGAATGAAAACTTCTAGGTCAAAATAGCCAAACCAGAAAAATGCTCCCTTTCATCTCACTTTCCAAATCGGCTATTTTGACCTAGAATTTTTCATTCTCCAGTCATTCTCCTGCTTTTCACGCTCTCTGAATAACCCTGATAGTGACATTGTAACACTGATATCTGTCACTAATTCCTGAATAACCCTCCACATATACATATTTTTTTAAAGTACACAAATCAAGGTAAAAGTTTGATAAAAAAAAAAGGTTTTGGTGATTTTTTTTTAATGCACTTTAAGAATACATGTACTGTGAACTTTAAGGTTTACTGCCAAAAAGCACCCCAAAATATGTTCAGCAACATCTTCTGAGTAAATTGATACCACCCATGTATAGGTATGTCGGGTCATTTGGGGGCTAATAGGCCTTATTTGGGGGTGCACATTTCAGTTTTCCAACTTTGAATTTTCACATTTCGTCATCATGCACCCATGTCCTATTTGGGACATTTTTGAAGCCGCCAAAGTAATTTACCCCCATCAAACCATATATTTTTAGAAAGGGCACACCTAGGGTACTTCAAAGAGTTGTATTTTAACACTTTCCATGCACTAGCTCTATGTCAAACTTTCAGGTAGTCACTACTTTTGTGTTATTTTTTCACACACATTGTACTTTTAGCATGAATTGTCAAATCCAGTTTTGGTTACTGCCAAAAAACACCCCAAAATATGTTCAGCAACATCTTCTGAGTAAATTGATACCACCCATGTATAGGTATGTCGGGTTATTTGGGGGCTAATAGGCCTTATTTGGGGGGTGCGCATTTCAGTTTTCCAACTTGGAATTTTCACATTTCGTCATCATGCACCCATGTTCCTATTTGGGACATTTTTGAAGCCGGCCAAAGTAATTTACCCCCATCAAACCATATATTTTTAGAAAGGGCACAACCCTAGGGTACTTCAAAGAGTTGTATTTTAACACTTTCCATGCACTAGCTCTATGTCAAACTTTCAGGTAGTCACTCTTTGTGTTATTTTTTCACACACATTGTACTTTAGGCATGAATTGTCAAATCCAGTTTTGGGTTACTGCCAAAAAACACCCCAAAATATGTTCAGCAACATCTTCTGAGTAAATTGATACGACCACCCATGTATAGGTATGTCGGGTTATTTGGGGGCTAATAGGCCTTATTTGGGGGGTGCGCATTTCAGTTTTCCAACTTGGAATTTTCACATTTCGTCATCATGCACCCATGTCCTATTTGGGACATTTTTGAAGCCGGCCAAAGTAATTTACCCCCATCAAACCATAATATTTTTAGAAAGGGCACACCTAGGGTACTTCAGAGAGTTGTATTTTAACACTTTCCATGCACTAGCTCTATGTCAAACTTTCAGGTAGTCACTATTTGTGTTATTTTTACACACATTGTACTTTAGGCATGATTGTCAAATCCAGTTTTGGGTTACTGCCAAAAAACACCCCAAAATATGTTCAGCAACATTCTTCTGAGTAAATTGATACCACCATGTATAGGTATGTCGGGTTATTTGGGGGCTAATAGCCTTATTTGGGGGGTGCGCATTTCAGTTTTCCAACTTGGAATTTTCACATTTCGTCATCATGCACCCATGTCCTATGTGGGAACATTTTTGAAGCCGGCCAAAGTAATTTACCCCCATCAAACCATATATTTTTAGAAAGGGCACACCCTAGGGTACTTCAAAGAGTTGTATTTTAACACTTTATGCACTAGCTCTATGTCAAACTTTCAGGTAGTCACTTTTTGAGTTATTTTTTCACACACATTGTACTTTAGGCCATGAATTGTCAAATCCAGTTATGGGTTACTGCAAAAAACACCCCAAAATATGTTCAGCAACATCTTTTGAGTAAATTGATACCACCATGTATAGGCATGTCGGGTAATTTGGGGGCTAATAGGCCTTATTTGGGGGGTGCGCATTTCAGTTTTCCAACTTGGAATTTTCACATTTCGTCATCATGCACCCATGTCTATTTGGGACATTTTTGAAGCCGGCCAAAGTAATTTACCCCCATCAAACCATATATTTTTAGAAAGGGCACACCCTAGGGTTCTTCAAAGAGTTGTATTTTAACACTTTCCATGCACTAGCTCTTTGTCAAACTTCCAGGTAGTCACTTTTGTGTTATTTTTTCACACACATTGTACTTTAGGCATGATTGTCAAATCAGTTTTGGGTTACTGCCAAAAAACACCCCAAAATATGTTCAGCAACATCTTCTGAGTAATTGATACCACCATGTATAGGTATGTCGGGTTATTGGGGGCTAATAGGCTTTATTTGGGGGGTGCGCATTTCAGTTTTCCAACTTGGAATTTTCACATTTCGTCATCATGCACCCATGTCCATTGTGGGACATTTTTGAAGCCGGCCAAAGTAATTTACCCCCATCAAACCATATATTTTTTAAAAGGGGCACACCCTTAGGGTACTTCAAAGAGTGTATTTTAACACTTTCCATGCACTAGCTCTATGTCAAACTTTCAGGTAGTCACTTTTTGAGTTATTTTTTCACACACATTGTACTTTAGGCATGAAATTTTGTCAAATCCAGTATGGGTTACTGCCAAAAAACACCCCAAAATATGTTCAGCAACATCTTTTGAGTAAATTGATACCACCCATGTATAGGCATGTCGGGTAATTTGGGGGCTAATAGGCCTTATTTGGGGGGGTGCGCATTTCAGTTTTCCAACTTGGAATTTTCACATTTCGTCATCATGCACCCATGTCCTATTTGGGACATTTTTGAAGCCGGCCAAAGTAATTTACCCCCATCAAACCATATATTTTTAGAAAGGGCACACCCTAGGGTTCTTCAAAGAGTTGTATTTTAACACTTTCCATGCACTAGCTCTTTGTCAAACTTCCAGGTAGTCACTTTTGTGTTATTTTTTCACACACATTGTACTTTAGGCATGAATTGTCAAATCTAGTTATGGGTTACTGCCAAAAAACACCCCGAAATATGTTCTGCAACTTTTTCTGAGTTAAGTGATACCACCCATATATAGATTTGTTCTGTTGTTTTTGGGGTGCTACGCCAATCTTTTGAGATGTGCTTGTCATTTTTCTTATTTGACATGTCTTCTTTGCTTATCTTCTTTTTAGGGGCCTTTTTACATACCCCAATTTTATGAACGTGCATATATTTGGTAATCTAACACCCCAAAGTATTGTAAATGGAGTGTTTTTATGCCATGGATGCAACCGTTTGTTCCAAACAAATTGGATACTGTTTGGTGGTCATTTTTCATTTTCACACCCACATCAGTTTTGGACTGTGATTTAGGAGACATTGTTGTCGGTTACTGTATGAAACCTCTCCAGGTTGTTTTCAAGGTATTGCATATGGAGTGCTTTGATGCCATGGATGCAACTGTTTTAGCCCAAAACATTTGAGAAGGTGTGTGGTGATAATTTTTCAATTTTCAGATTTTCGCCCACATTAGATTTGGACTGTGATTTAGGAGACACTGTTGTCGGTTACTGTATGAAACCTCTCCAGGTTGTTTTCTGCAAGGTCTCCTGAGTACACCCATGCCCCCCATGCATAGGTTTGCCAGGATTTTGGGAAGGTTCAAATACAATTTTTATGACTTTGTCATTGGAGTTGAAATTGAGCTTATTTCTTCAGCTAGGCCTATCTTTGGTTTTGGGTCTACCGCATACCCCAGTTTGAATTATTGCCAGACAATTGTTTATATTTGACATGTTGACACCCCAAGGTATTGCATATGGAGTGCTTTGATGCCATGGATGCAACGGTTTTAGCCCAAAACATTTGAGAAGGCATGTGGCGGTAATTTTTCAATTTTTTATTTTTACGCCCACATTAGATTTGGACTGTGATTAAGGCTAAGGTCAGACGAAAGCAGTTTTAACGTGCGTTTAACCGCACTAAATCACGGCCGTGCTAGCAGCAAATGATGTCCAATGCCGGGCAGCATATGAAGAACGGTCACGGCAGCATATGAAGTGCGGGCGCGCAACGCAAGTGGCAAACGAACGCATTTTTTCGAGAACGTCAAACCGCTAGTACTGACGTACAGAGTGCGCTGCGTCCGCATAGCGGCGTGCTTGCGTGATTGGGAGACGTCAGACGCTGCACACGTCCGGCCAACATAACGTCCAGACGCAAAAAGGGTTTTATTGATGATCCGTACAAAATCACGGACGATAATGCGCATCGTATGACCGCTATCGCGTATTCCGCGAAAAATACGTCCATTCGTTCGAACGCACTTTTTCACGGACAACGCGAAAAATGCGTTAGTCTGACCCTAGCCTCAGGAGACACTGTTGTCGGTTACTGCATGAAAAGTCTCCAGGTTGTTTTCTGCAAGGTATCCTGAGTACACCCATGCCCCCCATGCATAGGTGTACCAAGATTTTGGCAAAATACAGCACCAATTGTAGAACATAAAAATGTAGGAATAAAATGTAAAAGTCTGGTGCAGTAAAAGAAAAAAAAAACTAAACTGAACTAACTAACTAGACTGTAAGAAAAAATAGAAAGGAAAAAAAAATCACAGATCACGCACAGTGTGATACATCTTGAAACAGTCCCCAAGACACAGACCGGGTTGTCCAGGGCATTCTGGGCAGTAAAAGATTGTGTCTCTCCTCTGCCCCCTCTTGAAACACACCCTGCATCTTTTTAGGGGTTTCTGTTTGCCCACAGTAGGGGGGATTTTAAAAATAAAATGTGTAGCCACAACTCTGTCCCCCATCACCGCCCGGGGAGCAGGTGCATCCTGGTACAAAAACCCAGAAATGACCTGGAGCTGAAACTGTAAAAAGGACAGTGTCACTCCGGGGTTTGCCTTTTTGCAGAGCAAAAAGGCATTGTGGGTTGCAATTTGCATCAGGTAAATTGCAACCTTTTTGTACCAGGCCCTTGACCTCCGCATAATCTGGTAGGGCTGGAGCAGCTGATCTACCAGATCAACCCCACCCATATGCCGGTTATAGGCTTTGATGCACACTGGCTTCCTGATGCGCTCAGCTCTGCCACGTACAGAGACCTCCACAGACCTCTCAGTGTGGATGGTGGATAGAAGGTATACATCCTTCTTGTCTCTGTACTTGACCGGCAACAGCTCCTCTTGGCGCAGAGCTGAGGTCTCCCCCCTTTTTAACCGGGTGCGGACAAGCTGTGCTGGGAAACCTACGCGGTTCTTGCGAACAGTACCGCATGCTGCTGTATCAAAACAATACAGCAGCTTGAACAAAGGGACACTCGTATAAAAATTATCAACATACAAGTGGTACCCTTTGTTCATCAGGGGAAAAAGTAGGTCCCACACAATCTTGCCACTGGTTCCCATGTGTTCTGGGCAACCTGGAGGGTCAAGGCTACTATCCCTTCCCTTGTACACCCGGAAGGCCTGAGTATACCCACTCTCGCTGTCACAGAGCTTATACACCTTCACTCCATACCTGGAGCGTTTGGAAGGAATATACTGCTTGAATCCCAGCCTTCCCTTGTATTTCATTAGGGATTCATCCACGCAGATATTCCTTCCAGGTGTATAAGCCTCTGCAAACCTGGCGGCGAAGTGGGTAATCAGGGGCGGATTTTATACAGCCTGTCAAACTGGGGATGCTCTCTAGGAGGGCACAGGCTGTTGTCACTGAAGTGCATGAAACGCAAAATGTTTTCATACCTTCTACGTGACATTGATTGGGGGTAAATGGGGGTAGAGCAGAAGGGGCTACTGCTCCAGTAGGAGCGAATTGAGGGCTTCTTTATGATGCATAGTAAGTGTAGAATTTCAGAAATTATGGCACATCTAGCGGGGTCCATTGCTGCCTTGCCAAGTAGGAGTCTGGCTTCGCAGCACAATGCTGATGGGCATACAGATTTGATTGGGCAACAATGTTGCCCAACAAATCCTCCCCCATAAACACCTGCAAAAACTGTGTGGCGGTAAATCCTGCAACATCAATATTGATGCCAGGATTTGCCGTGAAAGGAGGGATATCTGGCCTCTGGCGATGAGGCACTACCCACTCCTCAGCTGGAGCTGTGCGTCTCCTGCTGGCAGGTGGTGGCCCAGGATCTGCATCAGAAACATCACTAGGAGATACATCAGCCAGAGTAGATGATGTATCTAGCGATGTCTCTGAGCACTTAGCGGGGTCAAAATCTGGGTCGGAGTCCGACGCAGATGCCTCAGATTCTGACGCCAGGATGGCATATGCCTCCTCGGCGCTGTACACCCTCTCAGACATTATATATAATAGATTAAAAATTTTTATAATTATTATATATATAGAAGCGGATTGTGGGTTCTTAGAAGAACCGTTGGGTTTCACAAGAAAATACAAATAAACAAGTAAATCTCTCTAAATCCCTCTAAACCTGCCTCAATTGTTCTAAATCTCCCTAAAATCTCTCTAAATCTGCCTCAATTTTTCTAATCTCACTAAATCTACCTAAAATCTCTAACCTGTCAAATCTGATCTCTCTCTCTCGCTCACCAAAACACAAGTAAGGAGAGGGAGGGAGAATCACAGAGGTCACGGCCAATATTTACAAAATATTGACCTGACCTGACAAATTAGAAATTTTATTTAGATTTTTTATAATTTCTGATTGGATGTTGCTAGCCTGCCTCTCTGATGAGGCAGGCTAGGAACATCCCACACAGCCCCAAGATGAGCCTGCCCTTAGAAGGGCAGCACCATCTTGGCTGTCACTTTTATTTTATTTTATTCATTTTTATTGATTTATTTTACTTTTATTTTTCTTTTTTGACACTTTTTTAAGTCTGCTGGGTGCCTTGATCCCTCGAGGCACCCAGCAGAGCACCTGATCACTTATGTGATCCTTTTTGTACTGAGTGCCACTATACCTCGTGGCACTCAGTACTTCCTGCCGCTACCGGAAGTGATCGCTCGGGGGAGCGATCACTGAGCGGACCGGCGGCAGGTAAATATATTGCAAGGATGCCTCGATGTCGAGGCATCCCTGCAATATACTCAGAGCAGCTGGAAGCAATACCGATCGCTTCCAGCGCTCTGTAGAAGTGCGGGGCACCTTTCCGGTGAAACCAGATGTTGATCGCTCCCGGCGAGCGATCACAAGGGGCCCCGGCACTTCTGTCCGCCATTGCACGGATGCCTGGACTCCCAGGCAGCATGCAATGGCCCTGGAGCTGCTGGAAGCGATACGATTGCTTCCAGCGCTCTCTAGAAGTGCGGGGCACCTCTCCGGTGAAACCGGATGTTGATCGCTCCCAGGGCGCGATCACAAGGGGCCCTGGCACTAATGTCCACCATTGCACAGATGCCTGGACTCCCAGGCAGCCTGCAATGGCGTTTGAGCTGCTGGAAGCGATCCGATCGCTTCCAGCGTTCAAAAGACCGCAGGACGTACCATGTACGTCAGCGGGTCTAAAAGAGACCCGCGGCCGTGACGTACATGGTACGTCCGCGGTCCTTAAGGGGTTAAATGGCCCACTGACATCCTCACACATATGGTGGGGATGTCATTGAGTGGGGGGTGAACCGGAGGTTTGGCTGACATCCAAGATGTCATCCACCTACAGGTTTAAATCGCAATTCGGTAGCAAAACGGTTAACTTTATACACCGTTGAAAAGGGGAGGCTCTCCCCTTTCCAGCGGTGCACTGTAGGGTGAATGGTTGGGGAGATAGAGGGCTCCAAAGGAGCTAACCCCCTCCCCTTCCTTGATTTCAGTGCAGGCGCCGGTGGGCGCCTGCCGAGGATGTCACCACGCAGCGTGGTGACGTCATCGTGCCCACCTGCCCTCTAAAACAGAGGGGCAGGGTTCCTCCCTGCCAGAACTTCGTGGGAGCCAGCAAGGGAGGTAAGTATCGGCGAGAGGGAGGTTAGGAGTCTGCTGACGTACTATGTACGTCCGCGAGTCTAAGGGAGACCCGTGGGCAGGACGTACATGGTACGTCAGCAGTCAGGAAGGGGTTAAAGGCACTTAACGTAGCATTAATGGTGACCTATATGCGTGCAAACGCTAGCGTTAAGAAGGGAATAGTGCCCTACATGTTTTGGTAGGTTTCTATATTAAGTAGATGTCAAGCAGGCCCACCACTAAGTGGATTATTCTGTGTCCTATAGTTGAGACGAAGAGCTAGAGTCACTAAATCTCCCTGCTAGATCTAGAAATGAGATATGAGATCTCATCGGATCCATCAGCCTAACACATTTTAAGTCACCAGTGGCTGGATTTCGCAAGGATTACATCCTTTAAAAGGAGATCCTTTGGGAATCTAGCCGGTTGTGATTTTAACCTTTTTAAGACTGATAGATCACCATGAGATCTCACACCTCATTTCTAGATCTAGCAGGGATCACTAGAGAATCTATCCCAATGAGTTGAGTGATTTTATGTTTTTAATATCAAATTATTATGTTAAATACTGACAAAATTCAGATATGCCTTTATATTCATTAATTCATCAATAGGTCGCTTACAGTTTTTGGGGTTTATTACAAGGCAGTTTCATGGCTGCTTTTCTTTACCTCAGACACTCCTCTCACACACAGATAGGGCGGGGCTTTCTCCAACCGACAGCATCCTCTCATTTCTCTCATGTGCTCAGGAGGGACCCGGAGTTACAGCACAGGCAGCATCATATGTTCTCACTTACATGCAGCTCCGCCACATCCACAACCATAACAAGAATCCCTAGATCATTTTCTAGTTCATTATCAGAATACGCAGCACCCAACAACAGGGTTAGCACCAGCTATGCTCCTGATGAAAAGAAAAGTAAAAACAAGATTAGACCTACTTGTACCAAAACATGATGATTCTGTTGCTTTCGGAGTAGCTGAGAAACAAGATGAAATTCCAAAAAAAAGAATCTTTTCGCAATTTTTTAAAACAGAAGACTTAGTTTGGGTTAAAAATTTCAATTCTCAATTAACTAGATGGTTACCAGCAATTGCCTCTGGTTTACTTGGCACAAGAATGGATTCTGTGACATTTGAGAATGGAATATTGGTAAGAAGACATGTTGATCAAGTAAGGAAGCACAACCATAATATATCAAAGGTTGAAATTCAACGTGAAAAACGGGAAGATATTTGGCATGGAGTGCGGCAGGTTCCATACAGTTCACAACCCAACCCAACAAGTACTGAAATGGATCAACTAGAAGAAGCCATGAATGAAGCTACAATACAAGCTAATAATGAAGTCCTTCTCAGAAGACAATCTACTTGCATTAGATCAGCACCAGATAGATACCAAAGTACTGAAAAGATTAGAGATTATTTAGCGCATACTATTGAATTTAGGCTGGGGTCAGACTAACGCATTTTTCATGTCTACAGTCAAAAATTGCGTCAATGCGTCTGAACGCATTTTTTCACGGAAGACGCGATACCGGTCATACGATGCGCAATTTCGGCCGGGATTTTTTACGGATCCAAACAGGAAACTTTGGGTGTCTGGACGCTATGTTGGCCGGACATGAGCAGCGTCTGACGTCTCCTAATCACGCACACACGCCGCTATGCGGACGCAGTGCACTCTGACGGTCAGTACTAGTGGTTCGACGTTCTTGCAAAAATGCGTTCATTTGCCGCTTGCGTTGCGCGGCCGAACGTTCATGCGGCCGTACTTCGTGTGTGGGCCTGCGTTGGACGTCATTTGCTGCTGCCACGGCCGTAATAAAGTGCGGCTAAACGCATTGCGTTCGTCTGACCCCAGCCTAAAAAGGGCAGAAATGGCTAAAGAAAGAGACGTAAAGAAGCAAGAAAAAGACATGTGTATATATGTTATTTTGCATGTTTTTAAATGTATCCATATTTTTTGTTGCTTTTTTGTTATTGTTATTGTTTCATTCTTGGGAAGGAAAGGGATGTGGTGGAGCTGCTATGTGTAACCGGCCTACACCCTCGCTGCCCGTTCGTATGGACTCGGCGTTGTGTTTTGTGTGTTGTTGAGCATCAAAGATGAGACCGGCAACTGGATCGCTGGGAACATGCGATTTTAATCTGAATAAAAACATATATAAAACACGGCAATGAGAATATCCTCTGTGACATCCACCTCAAGCAGCTGCCTCGTGATCTGCGATGCTGAGTAATATAGTCACATTACAATACAATAAATATATACATATATACACAAAAAGAAAATACATAAATTCAACAAGGAAATGCAAATAAAACATAAAAATGGGGAAAAAAATCATACCTGAATAAAAACATATATAAAACACGGCAATGAGAATATCCTCTGTGACATCCACCTACAGACACCAAGCATAGGATTAGCACAGATTTATTACTTGTTGTGCTGATATTTTACACTCAAAACCCTGTGCTAAACAATAGAGCTGTTTTACTCTGCACACATGAACCTCCTAGAGGAACTAACATAACTACTACACATATACAAGGGTTAAATCTAAACACAGAAACTGTTTTGGGAGAACTTTTGCATGGGTTTAGAACTCTAAGGGATGAGAATCTGAGAGCTTCACATAACACCTCCTACCTCAAGCAGCTGCCTTCGTGATCTGAAGGACAAACCTGGGCTCACAGGGGACATGGCCGGATTAACATAGGGGCGGATGGAGCGGTCGCTCCAGGCCCCCTTCTAAAAATAGGCCCACAGCCGGCCAGCTGATAGTGAGTGCCGAGTGCACCCAGCCCAGGCCTTTGATCAGCCCTGCAGCAGAACCCGGCGCTTAGATAACAGAAACGCAGCATTTCCTTTGGGCAGAGGCTGAGGGGCGGAGCTGTTCTTTGAAGCCACGTGCTGCCCCTTTCCCTGCACAGCGTGAAGTTGATGAAGATCCGGCTCGGGAGATAAGAGAAGGACACACTGATTTGTAAATATTTTCCCCCTCTTATTTAATCACTGGCCCACTAGTTCCAGGATGACATGGGAGGGGGGGGGCCCTACCTAACAGGCATCCAGGTTGCTTAGAGATAGCAGCTTCAACTTAAGCTGCAAAGCAGCCTGATTAGGTGTAAACACTGCTTTACTTGAATTTTACCACTTCTGCTGCTGCTCTGATATAGTAATAATTTTGTGTGTGTGTGGGGTGTATACATGTGTCACTCTGGTGTATATGTGTGGTGTGTATTAATATTATACATATGTCACTCTGGTGTATATATGTGCAAGTGTGTGCCATGTATGTAGCTGAGTGTGTGTGTATATAGCTGAGTGTGTGTGTGTATATAGCTGAGTGTGTGTGTGTATATATAGCTGTGTGTGTGTGTGTGTATATAGCTGAGTGTGTGTGTATATAGCTGAGTGTGTGTGTGTATATAGCTGAGTGTGTGTGTATATAGCTGAGTGTGTGTGTGTGTGTATATAGCTGTGTGTGTGTGTATATAGCTGAGTGTGTGTGTAGCTGAGTGTGTGTGTGTAGCTGAGTGTGTGCGTGTAGCTGTGTCCTGTGTGTGTGTGTATATAGCTGAGAGAGTGTGTGTGTATATAGCTGAGAGAGTGTGTGTGTATATAGCTGAGAGTGTGTGTATATAGCTGTGTGTGTATATAGCTGTGTGTGTGTATATAGCTGTGCGTGTGTATATAGCTGTGCTTGTGTTTGTGTATATAGCTGAGTGTGTGTGTGTGTATATAGCTGTGTGTGTAGCGGAGTGTGTGTGTATATAGCTGTGTGTGTAGCGGAGTGTGTGTTTGTGTATATTGCCGTGTGTGTGTGTATAGCTGTGTGTGTGTGTATATAGCTGAGAGTGTGTGTGTGTGTATAGCTGAGTTTGTGTTTGTGTATATAGCCGTGTGTGTGTATATAGCTGAGTGTGTGTGTATATAGCTGTGTGTCTGTTTGTGTGTATATAGCTGAGTGTGTGTGTGTAGATGAGTGTGTGTGTGTGTAGCCGAGTGTGTGTTTGTGTATAGCTGTGTGTGTGCATATAGGTGACAGTGTGTGTATATAGCTGTGTGTGTGTGTGTAGCTGAGTGTGTGTGTATATAGCTGAGTGAGTGTGTGTGTATATAGCTGTGTGTCTGTTTGTGTATGTAGCTGTGTGTGTATATAGCTGAATGTGTGTGTATGTGTGCTCTGTATATAGCAGAGTGTATGTGTGCTCTGTATATAATGGAGTGTGTGTGTATGTGTGCTCTGTATATAATGGAGTGTGTGTGTATGTGTGCTCTGTATATAATGGAGTGTGTGTGTGTATGTGTGCTCTGTATATCATGGAGTGTGTGTGTGTGTATGTGTGCTCTGTATTATAGCGGAGTGTGTGCGTGCCTCAGTATTTATAAAAAGGCCCACCGAAATCTTCAGCACCAGGCCCATGATGCTCTTAATCCGGCCCTGACAGGGGATGAGGTCATGCCTCATTAGCATATTAACATTAACTCCTAAACGGCTGCACAAAATTAAAACAAAAACAAGCCAAAAGCTTTCTTTGGATGAGACATTCACAATACTACAGGAGTTTCTCTAAAATGGTGGATATTAGGGAAATTAACACATACTGTGCTCTTAAAGAGACACACACATATTTACATTGGTTACATATGTAAGAGAGAACATATGATGCTGCCTGTTCTAAAACCCGCCCCTTCCTGTGCGCGTGAGAGAGATGGGAGGATGTTGTCGGTTGGAGAAAGCCCTGCCTTATCTGTGTGTGAGAGGAGTGTCTGAGGTAACGAAAAGCAGCCATGAAACTGTTTTGTAATAAACCCAAAAAACTGTAAGTGACCTACTGATGAATAAAAAGGCATACGGTATCTGATAATCATTTATTATTTTTGTAATTTTATATTTTTTTTTTTTTTTTTTTTAAATTGAAAATTTTTTTTTTTTATTGATTTTTTTCCACAGTACATTTATAAATGATAAAACCGTAATACAACAACCAAAAACAAAAATGGACAAAAGAAAGAAAAGGAAACAAAAGGAAACAAACAATATACAGTAGTCACTGCTGCCTTTGTCGATAATAAAGTGTTACCTATCAGGTGTTCTAGGTGTGCACCCTATTCCACAATCCGCGTCTCCGGACCCTCGCCAGAAACCCCCCCAAGATCAGTATCCCACGCCGGTCCCTCCCTGCAAACCTCCCCTATATGTTCCCCGATATCTAGTCGGCCGATATAAGATACGCGTCCCAAATATACCAGAAGTTCTTCTTAGGTGGCAGGGCTCCTGTAACTGTCCGGGACATTGCATCTAGTAAGCGAAATTCTTTTAGCCGGTCAGTTATTAGAGGGAGAGGTGGGAGGTCGGTTGACTTCCACCTAGCTGCTACCATTAAATACGATATGGTCAGGATGTGCGCTAGCAACTGTTTCTGGAACCTGGAAAGTGTACTCGGGAAGAGCTGAAGGAGCACTATCTCCGGGGTAGGATCCACTGTGACACCTAGAATCTTGGAACTCAATGTCGCCACCTCCCTCCACCAGCCTTCCAAAGGGGGACACGTCCACCAAGTATGGTAATACGTTCCTCTTGATATCCCACATCTCCAGCATATGGAGGAAGCTCCCCCTGACATGTGGCTCTCTCTATCGGGCGTTAAGTACCACCTATATAGTAACTTTTTACGTGCTTCCCATAATGAGGCACATTTAAACCTGCCTCTGTCCTCCGAGAAGCTATTTCCCCACTGTTCCCTTGGGAGTTCCCTTCCCAGGTCAATCTCCCACTTTCTCTGATAATCCCATTGTTTATTAGCTGTGGATTTGAGTAAGAGATCGTAACAGATGGATATAATTTTCTTCCTTTCTAGGGGGTGGGAACATCTATTTTCAAATGAAGAAAGCAGGGCGTCCTTAGAAGACAATCTCCCTCCAAGCCCCCATACCGCTAGCTGAGATTGGATCTGACCGTATGATAGCCACAGTCCACCGGTAAGGGCATATTTATCCATTAGTCTGGGAAAGGAGAGAAAACCCTCTTGATCGAAAAATTGGAAAAGCCTCGTCACGCCGTGCCGTGTCCATACCCGTGACTCAAAATTAGGAATGAGGTGATCTAGTACCGATAGTGGGGCTGCCAGGGCGATTGGATGATAATTTATGAGTTTCGCTGCATTATTGTCCCATTCTCTTCGAAGTAGGCTGGCCAGTGGAGGAAGAGGAGGTAGTTTAGGTCGTAGGGATCTGGGCAGCCAGAGGGTTATTGAAGGGGAATGAGGAAGGAAGTAAGCCGATAGAAATCTAGTCCACTGGGGACCTGGAGGCGTCATAAGGAGGGCCTGGGCCGCTGTTAACATAGACGCTTTATAATACATCAATACATTAGGGACCCCCATCCCCCCGTTTTCTATAGATTGATTCAGTAGGGCCGCTCTCACTCTAGGACGTTTACCTCGCCAGACAAATCTGGAGAGTACAGATTGCAGGTTCGGGAGATAGTTGCGCGGTAACGCCAATGGAAGGGCACGGAAAAGATAAAGCAATTTTGGCAGTAGAGACATTTTAAGAGCTGCAATTCTCCCCGCCCAGGACACCTCCACCCTCGACCAGTTCATGCATAAATTCCTGAGTTGTGTAAGCATAGGTTGATAGTTATATCCAAATAGGTCTGCGCTAGAAAATGCAATTTTAACCCCCAAGTATGTAATATGTGATTTCCTCCAGTCATAGGGGTAATCTCTTTGTAAGGGGAGAAGAGTCTCTTGGGGAATCGCAAACGACAACGCTTGTGACTTCTTTAGATTAATTTTGTGATAAGAGGCTTTACCGTACCTATCTAGAATCTCGTGAATGGCTGGTAAGGATGATGTTGGTTCTGTCAACGTCAATAGTATATCGTCCGCAAAGAGGCTCACTTTGCTCTGTGTGGGGCCTATGTGTATGCCTTGGACTTCTGATGCCTGCCTAATGGCTTGCGCAAGAGGTTCAAGCGCCAACGCATAAAGTAGGGGTGATAACGGGCATCCCTGCCTTGTACCGTTAGAAATCTTAATTGGGTCGGATGTGAAGCCCGCATTCAAGACCTGTGCGGTGGGGACTGTATAAAGCCCCTCTACCGCCTTAATCAAGGCGCTTGGAAAGTTAAATTTTAGCAATACGTGATGTAGATAAGACCAGTTAATCCGGTCGAAAGCTTTTTCCGCGTCTAATGATAATAGTAAGGTGGGTTGGGACGTTTGGACTACATGGTCAACTAGGGTAAGTATTTTCAGAGTATTATCTGGACCTTGTCTATTTTTTATGAAACCTACTTGGTCATCCGCCACTAATAATGGCAGTACCCCAGCAAATCTATTCGCCATAATCTTCGCATATAGCTTGGTGTCAACATTAAGGAGCGATATAGGTCGATATTGCGAGCAGTGAGGAGAGGGAAGTGGTGTTTTAGGGATTGTTACAATATGCGCTGCTAACCATTCCCGAGGTGGCTGACCCGATTCGAAGATTGATTGGTAAAATTTGAGCAGATGGGGTTGGATATCTGGAAAACATTTGTAATATTTCGCTGTGAACCCGTCTGGCCCAGGGGCCTTACCATTAGGTAGACCTTTTAAGGCCGATGTTAATTCAATAGAGGTTATGGGCCTGCTTAGCTCGTCTTGGAGGTTATCTGACAGCTGTGGAAGGTGAAGGGAGTTTAAGAAGGGAAATATGTCCTGTAGGGTAGGTTGGTATACATCGGTTTCTGTAGCTAGGTTATACAGCGAGGTGTAATATCTTGCAAAGCCTTCAGCTATTTGTCTAGGTTGGTGCTTAAGCTGCCCCTCCCCATCAAAGATTTGTGGTATGCGTGCTTTACCCATTTTGGCTTTCAGTTTGTTAGCTAGCATTCTGCTGGCCTTGTTACTATAAATATAGCATCTCGCCTTAAGTCTACGCGACACCCAAGTATAATCTAGCTTGTCTAAGTCGATCAGTTGCCTGCGAAGGTCTGTAACTTGAGCCAGGGAGGCCTCTGTGTGTAGTCGTTTGTGGGATTCGTCAGCTATTGTGATTTGGTGTAACAGGGACAATCTATGGTCCGCTCGTTGTTTTTTAAGACGCGCCCCCCATTTAATTAGAATTCCCCTCACTACTGCTTTATGGGCTTGCCATAATACTCCCTCTGATGTCTCTTCCGACGAATTCTCTCTAAAGTAATTAGACAATGCATTTTGTATTTCCTCTCTGACCTCAGGGCGAGATAGTAATGACTCATTCAGTCGCCAGGGTGCTCTACCTCCCGAGTCATAAGCCTCCACAAGACATAATATAGTTGGTGCATGATCTGACCACGTAATAGGTCCAATATAACAGTCCCGAATTTGTGTTAGTACATCACCCTTCACAAACATATAGTCTATTCGAGAATATACATTATGGGCATTGGAAAAAAAGGAGTGACCCGTTTCTCCTGGGTGTAACAATCGCCATACATCAAAAAGTTGGTGCGCTGCCAGTAAATTTGCATTTCTGGTGCGAGCCGCTCTCACTCTCTTTGAAGCTCGGGAAGGTAAATCAAGGGACATGTTGAAATCTCCGCAAACAACCAGTCTGCCAGCCATTGACTTTTGCATTCGAGAAAAAACCTTGTTCAAGAAAGGAAGTTGGGAGTCGTTCGGACTATACACATTGACGATGGTGTAAACAATATGGTTCAAGGAGCATGTTAAGATGATAAATCGTCCATTGGGATCAACCACCTTGTGAATCAGGCTAAAGGCAATACGGTTCTGAATCAAGATGGATACCCCCTTCGTTTTCGTTGGGGAAGTTGCATGAAACTGCGTAGTGTATTGTGGCAAGTATAATCTGGGAAATGCCGAGTGTTTAAAATGCGTCTCTTGGAGGCAGATTATATCCGGTCTCTCAGAGTTGATATCCGTGTATAGGGAGTGCCTCTTGTGAGGGATATTTAACCCCTTCACATTCAACGAAAATATTTTCATGGTGTGAGACTTACTATGGAGGAAGGGAGCAGTCATTACCGGAGGGCCGTCGGTTCAGTAAAGCCCATAGGACCTCTCCAGGACCGACAGGAAGGTGAAGTGTTCCAGCTCTGTCAGGGGAGACCTCCGTAAGGGTAAATCCGGACTCCAGAGAACTTGATTCAGGTGGTCGTAGTTCTGTCAAGGCAAGCAGCGACAAACAACACAGAAAAAAGAGAAAAGAAAAAAAAAACACAAATACCAGGGATCCTTCCAGCATCCCAAATATATACACTACCCATCTCCTCCTAGAGCTGGTAAAAACCTCCAGCTCGCCCCGGTCCATCGGGGGGAGGTACGGGGGAAAAATCGTGCCCAGATCCAGAACCACGGGGGCGCCAAGCCCACATCCTCTCCGCTCGGCCATTCGGAACCCGGTTCAAAACCCCTCTTGGCTCCTGGTATGTCAGAATTAGATGGAGCTCCTCATGAAGATCTCCACTTCGAAGCCGTGCTATCATTTCCCTGTTGTCACTCGATGCCATTCTGGCGAGACTTTTGATGGGGTTGGTTGGGCCTCCTGAGTCGGTGTGCAGTCACCCGTTAGCTTCCAGTCTCGCAGAAGATGAAAACCTGTGGTAATATCAGGCATGACATGAAGAGTGTTTTGTCTCCAGACAAGTAGTTTGGTCGGGAAACCCCATCTATACGGCATTTTGTGTTCCCTCAAGATCGCTGTGACCGGTGTTAATTCCCGTCTTTTAGCCATGGTCGCTGCAGAAAGATCTGGAAAGAACGAGATGGACGAGTATGGCTCAGGCAGCTTCCCTATCTTCCGGACCCCAGACATCAGCTCTTCCTTAACACGGAAGAAATGGACCCTGACCAATGCATCTCGAGGTACCGTGGAGGCCATATTTTTTGGCTTGGGGAGTCTGTGCACTCTATCCAGCTGCAAATCCTGGGTAGATGTTGATGGGAGAAGTGACTGGAAAAGACTCGTGACATATTCATGCAGATCCTCCATTTTAACTGATTCCGGAATACCTCTGAGTTTGATGTTGTTTCTTCTAGAACGATCTTCCAGGTCAGCCATCTTCCGTTGCATTGAATCCTGCGTCGTTTTAAGTGACTTGTAGGCATCCACCAGTTCATTGTGAGCTAGGCATAAGTCATCTGTTTTTGCCTCCAATTGGTCAGTACGTTCACCCAAATCACGTATATCTTTGTGAAGTTCTGTCACTATTGATTTGAAGTCTTCCTGTAACGAGTCTCTTAACTCCCCCAGCATCGCTCTGAGTTGTTGTTCAGAAGCCGGGTGAGAGGTTGGCGAGCTCGAAGGAGAGGACTCTCTCCCCATGTCGCGCTGCGCGGGGAGCATGCGCCCTGGGAGCCGCCATCTTGTGAGGCCTTCCCTTTCCTCGCCGATTCCGGGAGCTCTAAGCAGCGTTGTGCCTTCGAGGGAGCCTTAGTTGGGGCCATCGCTGGAGTCCCTGAGTATTAAGGGGCTTACCCCGTGAATTTAACGGGATTCCGCCGGGTATGTGAGCCGCAGGATTGGAATTATGCCGGCGGGTAGACGGAGCTCAGCTCACTCGCGTCCTCCTCGCATGGCTTCCGGACACGCCCCCCCGTAATTTTATATTTTAATGGTTTATGAAACAAATTCAAACTCAAGTGGCAATTGATTTTTTTTTGGGGGGTTGCTCACTTCTGTACTCCCTTGGATGGCTTTTCACTTTATAATTCAATTTAGAATTTAGATAAGTAAATATTTATTTTAAAATGTTGCCATTATTTATAGTACCAATATAATGGCACATTGCTAAGAAACAATTAATGCATCAAAGGTAAACAACATTGCATTGCAAGGTACTCTTCCAACCAGTCTTGTTTTATTATGGGCTGCAGTAGTGTTCTAGAGAATTCTCTTATTTTCCTTTTAACTGAACAATCAGTGCACTAAAAAGTTATTTCACTCTCATACATTAACATTGCAATTTATGTAGTTCTAGAATTTAATTTAGTTCACTGATTGACATGTGGTCGGCAAACTCTAGTCAGCAAAGGGTCTCAGGTTATTACTGTAAGTCATGTTCAACATAGATACTGTTTTACAATAATACAGGAATTGTGATTTTTTTTATGTTTCCTGACATATGTTCTCACTATTAATGTGTGCTGACATAGCGAAATACATCTGTATGTGGAATTCTAACTAGCAGTGTGGAACAATTAAGGGCCACATTGAAAGGATACATCAGGAAAAAGATGTAGGGATCTATAGAAAATGTTTTGCATGGTATGAGTGGGCCATCCTACAAAACACATCTAACTGACATAAACAATAGTAATTATTTTATTCAGTGGAGTTTTTTTCCACGGCAAAAGGGTAGCTCCCCCACACGTTTTTTGGGGAGAAAAACCAAACCAAAATCAAATAAAAAATTTATTAAAAAAAAATCTTTTGGAAACATCTGCAAATGCCATAGACTCCTCAAGACTTCTGCACATGTCCTCTGGTATCTGGAAACAAGACATTGGCAGCAGACTTTAAGTCCTGCAAGTTGCGAGGTGGGGCATCTCATGGGTCAAAGGCCAGATCACAAACTGGTCGCAAAGCACAACGCTCGAGCTGTACAGCATAACGAATTGAGCACAGATTTTTTTTTTTTTTTTATTTCGTGAGAAAAGGAAAAGTCACAAGTTGACCAGCAGAGATGGCCTCTCAGGGCCATAAGAAGTGCACTCAAATAAGACAAGCAGGTATAAGTAATCAACAGGGCAGATAAATGGCAAAGTGGCCACGCAGGACTGACACATAAAATCTCATATACAAAAAAGGGAGGACGTGAAAAAGGGGGAATAGAAAAATAAAAAGGTGAGAGACACACACCAGTAATACCCCAGGACCCCAAAAACAAAAGAAAACGATATGGGGGTGGCAAAAGCCCAATATGTGACCTGCCAGGCTCACTCCCAGGAGTCCAAAAGGAGGCCATGGAAGTGTCAGGTCACAAGGGCTCTCGAGGGCCAGGTATGGCGGGCAGAGTCATGGTGGCCACCACAATGGCACACCCCGAGTCAGCACCAGAACGGCAAAAAAAAAAAGTGACGGAGAAGGGGAGCCCAAGTGCGATCAGGTGTATGCGTAGAAAAAAGAAGAAAAAGACAAAAAAAACACAGAACACAAGAATGGGGCAAGATTTCCATAAACACCTGTATCCACAAAACAGTCGAGCACAGGAGCAAAAAATAAAGAAATGGACCTATCCTGGGGCAGTTTCACTCAGCAGGAAGGAGGCCTTGAGGGCCAGCAGTAGTAGGGCCTGGGTTGAACAACAGGCCAAGGGAGCAAAGAAAATACCATGCGTCTTCTGGGGTAGCGACTGAGTGGCACTGATTCTTGTGGGTAACACTCAGGGAACCTGCAGCCCCCCATCGATATCGAACCACCATGCCTCGCAAAAATGCCGACACCTCTCGAAAACACCTCCTAGCTAGCAAAGTTACAAATGGGAGGTTATTGTACAATGACAGTGTCGCAGCTTCAAAAAGGAGTGTAGCTCAGGCCAAAGGGGTAGACATCAGGTGCCGTTTAGTAGTGACCTCCCCAGCAACAGCAATCACATCACGTGGGGCATCCACAAGTGCCACTGCCGCCTCCCAAATTCTCATGGCTGCACTGAAAAAAGCAAGCACTCCTGAGGCCGACCCCAAGACATGAGTCACCAGCCTATTAACATAGTCCAGCAGAGCGTCAGCAGGGACCGTCTCCAGGATCCCCAGAATCCGCACATTCCTGCGGCGATGATGGGCCTCCAGGGTCTCCACAGCTCTTGACAATATCTCCACCTGTGACTGTAGGGATTCCAGCCGAGTCATCAGTAGGGTCTGCGCTGCCCCATGTTCTCCACCTTCATCTCGATGTCTGCCATTCGCCCAGTAACGGTCGACACCTCAGCCCTCATGATATCAAAGTCAGAGAGCCAGAGCGCACGCATCTCATCAAACATCCTTTGGATATCACCCATAATAGAGGGCAGCAGGGCTTTTGTAGCATCTGCGGGCAAGGCCTGGGGGGTCATCTCAGTTACTCCTGGGTCAGGTGAGGTCACCCCAGTCAAAGGATGCGGCGTCTGGGTCCCCGCAGCACCTGAAGCCCACAATCTCGCCTTGCCATGTGCTGGTTTAGGAGCTGACCACCGGAGTGCCAACTCAGTTTCAGACCAGAAAGGCCCATTCTCATTTGAGGAGCCCGTGGTAAGGGCCTGACCGTGTGAGGGGTTCCCTTGATAATGGCGCCAGTTGTTTCCCATTGACTCGCGTATGTCTCTCTGCCGGCAGCCTTCTGGTAAGGAGGATTTCTTCCTCAACTTCTTCCCCATTATGAGGATGGGCAGGCAGGGTGCAAGTGTGGCAGGGCGGTGGATGGATCTCCGCGAATCTCAGTCTGCAAATATGACTATCAGGCGTAGGCCTCAGGATACCTTCTAGAGGTGACAGGGTACCCCAAATCGCCCGAGAGAGTCGCGGACAGGCTCAGTCCAGGACATCAAATCGACCAGCTCTCTCCACTCCAGCAGTGAGCACCACAGCCGATGGTGGGTCGCTAGTATTAGCGGTAAGAACGGTAAATGCCGGGGAGCTCTGCAAAACACGACTGCACTCATCTGAAGTTGGCTCCGCCCCCACTGTTTATTTTTACGTTGTTGTATTCCATCCAAGACGCAAGCTGAGTTGCACATTACATTACAAGCTACTTTAGCTCTTCTGTGTGATCGGACCAGTGTGCCACGGGTTCAGTTACTCTATATTTGAATCCGCATCATAGTTCGTCCCAGGCAGTGTCATTCCAAGACGCGTCATTGCTTGCTCAACAGTTTTGATGTGAGAAGTAGTGTTATGCCAATTGATACTGATGGGAAGTCCATGAGTCACATGCACATTTTGCGCCGTACACTAACGCCGATCAATGGTTTTAAATCTGCTTCAATTTAGGATATGTTCTCATTCTGATCTGGGCCCTGTCATGGTTTTCTTTACCTGAGAGTCCGCTATATTGTTCTTTTCCTGTGTACCGACCTTGGATTCTCCTATCGATAATTCTGACTTCCTTGATTTCTGGCTTGTATGAAAATCTGCTTAGTTACTGACTCTTCTTGAATAACTAACTCCTCTGGCTCATAACCCTGGCTTTTCCATTGATTGATTGATTTGTACTGTGTGCTTAGATCAGGGAGACGTGACACAGACAGGCTAACCTTCGCTCCCCACGTGCATCAACAAGCTTTGGGTGCCCATAGCTCTGTAACCAGTACACGGATTGTCCTTCCTTGCACCACTTTTGGGTGGTACGAACCAATGCATACTGGAAACAGCTCACAAGACTTGCGGTTTTGATCTCTGACCCAATTATCTTTTTGCTTGCCCATTTTCTTGCTTCCAACACATGAAAATGAAGAAATGACTGTTCACTTGCTACATATTATATCTCACCCCTTGAAATGTGCAATTGAAATAGTATAATGAATATTATTTACAGTCAGTTGTTTTAATGTTGAGGCTGATCAGTGTATACATACACACACCCACATACATACTCTTAACATACATATTTAAACTCAGAAACATACATATAAACTATTATCTACACATACATTCTTCCATACCCAGAAGAGGTGCAGCTCATTGCAGTGATTACTAGATCGGCACCCCTTGAACTGTGAAGTCCAGTGGTTGTCCACTGGATTGCTCACTGTGTCTCACTGGGCACAATGATTGCTCTGCTCCATAGTATCTAGCAGCAGGTCAGTATTTGCAACCTTGCTCATCTCTACATCTAATCACATATACATTGTTATGACTCCGGATTGTCTTATACTCCCCCTGCTTCTATATCACTAACATCAATGTTCTATACACTTGTTTTTGTACTCAAAATGCATAAGTTGGCTATTTTTCAGGATATCTAATTTTGTTTTACCCCAGTCATAACAATGTGACGCATATTTGCCGTTTTTGCATATCCAATTCAAGACTTTTAAACTGGTGAACTAATGGTTCATAGAAGAACATACATTATAATAGAGAACTGGTGAAATAAACAAATCTGGATGTCAACACAACATTTAACTTCTTTTCTTTACCATATGGCTTCCTACGCACAGACCAGATGCAGAAATCCATATTTCAAATACTTTTATTTATATCTTAAAACTAGAGAGGAACAGCTGGGGTACAGTTACTGTCTTTTTCTCTACTTTGATAAGATCCGTTTCTCCAGAATATCTCTTGGTGTTCTAAATATCAAATTGCGCACCACAAAACATCCTATAAGAACCAGTTCTGGTCTGGACCTCATTGTGTCCAAAAAAGGAAAGAAGATTATCTCTTATGCAGTCTAACACTTCCGCCAAATAATTCCCCAAAATGATTTTTCAGATGCTACATTATCCCAAATTAGTATTTGAAATCGTGATGTACAAAGTAAATAATTCAGTGTGTCATCAATAGCCTACATTGAGATGTTGAGAACATATGCATGCCAGCATTACCCCAAGCCCCTGGTGTTATGACATATGCTGGCAACACCTTCCAGTTCCGGGTATAAAATCAAATAAATAAATAAAAAGTGATGAATTACTGCTTTAAACACAAAATTCTTCTCAATTGTATAGTTAAACAAAGCTCTACATCTTGTAACCATTTCCCTCTTGTAGCAATGTGAATTAACAGAGACCGCAACTTTTCTTTTATCCAGTAAAATATAAAATAAAGTATTACTTTGCAAATTAATATTGTCAGTCTAATATAAATGAAGTATATTGAATCATTCAAATTAGAAACTGTTTTATATAAATTAGAATTGATTGCCGTGTTTACTTCTTGCAGTCAGTGAAGTATCTATTGCTTTAGTTCACCAACCTGTGAAAGAAAAGTGGTTGTTTTTTTTATTATTAATTTCCTTTTTCATCAACAAAGTTTGCTGCAGCACAGTGGAGTAAATTTCTGTGATACTAGCATGTCCTTGTTTAACCCCTTCACTACCAAGTGATTTTCCAAAAAAACAGTCAGAAACCAGTGGTTTTTTTTGTAAAATCATTTTTAATTAATTGAACAGTAAAACATAGTTATAACTGTAAATAACCTAGTTGGCCAGTAGATGGTACCATCTACTGCCAAATTCAGTTAGAGTTCTCAGCTGCAGGTCCATTTTTCCCCACTGCATCAGCTGCTGACTGCTATGGAAAGCCTGATATTTCACAGCATTCATCAGCTGATTTTACAGTTTTAGTTCTTTGGGCATTATGCCCACAGGGCTAAAGCTTTGGGGGCACCATCTGCAGCCCAAAAGCAAACAAAATTTGTTTGCAGCAAACTAATTTAATTTGGTTTTCAGATCGAGATATCTCAATATCAGGGCCCATATGGTGCCTTTGAAGCCTGAGATATCTCGATTGAGGGTAGTGAAGGGTAGGGATTAGCCGAACACTCCTGTGTTCGGTTCGCATTCGAACTCAAACAATTTCGAAAGTTCGAGTTCGAACTCGAACACGAGCCGAACTCAATGCAAGTCAATGGGACTCAAAAGTTCGATTTTTAGAATGCCCTCCAAGAGGGCATATATGCAAGATATTTGCCATAAAAGGTGTATGGGGGTCCGGGTAGTGCCCTGGGGGACAGGAAACAAGGACAAAAAGTTTAAAAAAATACGTTTTTAAAGGAACAGTGAGTTTTCCATAAAATAAGGGTTAAAAATAAAAACGAAAAATTCCTTCAAATATCGTGCCTAGGAGGTCCCCATAACCTGCCCGTGAAGTGGTGGATTTGTAGGATGTATAGAAACCTTGCCATCAGAGACCCACACACGACACCTAGCCATCCTTAAGGGGTTAAGATGCACAGGGACTGGCTACTATCCTGTTAGATGAGGGAATGTATTATATGTATAAAGCAAGGTATATATGACAATGGATAGTCAGAGACTCTAGGGACTCAGCTTGTACGCTTTATGATAGACATTTTCAAGTTGTGTTGTGTTACTAATGCAGAAGCAGCAAGCCCTTCCACCACGATTGCACCAAAACTATAGATCTAACACAATAATAATTGTATGCTCACATAGGCCCTTTGGGAGAGGTACATGGCATACAAACACTGGAATATTATGTTTAAATCTAAGGAGTGTGATAAAGATTTTATTAAGCCCTTGATGACAAATGACGTAACATCTACATCATTAATGATTGGCTTTACAGAGCCCTGGTCCTTAAGGGGTTAAACAGCATATCAGAGGAACATGTAGTAGAAATGAACACTTCTTAGAATTCAGAAGCACAGTGTTCATACATGTGCAGGATCCACACTCAGTCTGCAGGCAATGTATCAAATTCATGAGACCAGACTAATTAGAAGCACATGTTATTTCCAAACACTAATTAACACCTGTTGTTTACGCCGTTTGAGAGCTCTGCTGTAAGCACATGTCATTTAGAGGTGAGAATCTTTGCACCTAGACGTTAGGCAGACTGTAAAGCATGCTTTCCTTGTAAGCTAGAAAATCCACATCACCCATTGCAGCATTTTAAAGATGAAACACACAGGCGGTGCAAAAAATCCTATGCAAGCAACATGCGTGCCTTCTTGCCCTGGGTAGTTTTTTAATTCAATATCTAATAAACCGTTGCTTATAATATTCTGCAGTAAAGAGTCGCTTTATTTCTAGATTTTTTTGTATTTTTTAAGCATTTTTTATACTTTTTTCAAAAATCTTTTTTTTTCGAACTCGAACTGAAAACGCCAAAAAGTTCGAAGTTCGCAAACTTTCGAACTGTCAATGTTCGAGTGAACTACGAACAGATCGAACCGAACAGCTCATCCCTAGTGAAGGGGTTAAACCAGTGTTTCTCAACTCTGGCCCTCAGGACTCACTAACAGGCCATATTTTACGGATTACCTTGCGTAAATGCAGACTGAATCCTGCATTCGCTGAGAAGCAAATAATATCACCTGTTCTGTGCTTCAGATATCTGGAAAACCTGGCCTGTTACTCAGTCCTCAAGACCAGAATGGTATAAAAAAAAAAATGGGGGAAAAAAGTGAATTTCTATTCAGATTTCAAGCATTTACAGAGTGTAAAAAGTTTTTTTTCCACATTTTATCATCTTAGCCTTTGCGGCTATATATTCTATGGGGCACTCTTGTTAAAAAAAAAAATAGAAATGGAAACCTGTTACTGTAATTGCGAGAAAATATGCTATTTTAATTAAAACTGAAAAAACAAAATTTTTCAACGTGGGTAAATGAGAAGGTGAGTTAGTGCAGCATCATTGTTCACATTATAATTGAAACATGAACGATAGTGCTGCATTACAAAGAAAAAAAGAAAAAACTGAATTTTTAATTTATTTATATTTATTTTATTGTTACACATAACCGGTCATGTTTGGTATCATTGGATAGATTAGATGTGAAACGATTAACCATTACTTCTCTATGGGACAATTTCACTGGTGCTGAAGGTTTCTGAATAGCCGAACTGCCATGAAATTGCCACGTACGGAGAAATTCACCGTTTGGCGCAATTGGGTGGCAAGATCGACTGTAATTGAATTATAAAGGAACTACATATATTTTAGGAATTTGTGTGTGAAATGATAATCTTTGTCAATGTGTCTTATATCTACATCCAGTTTTGTACAGTATGTATACAGTGCTGGCATACTGATACTTTGTACTAACTTTTTATCATTAACAATAAAAGTGCACCAGTCATGGGCAAATCTGGTTTTGCATATTTGACAGGGCACCTCACCCTTTATCTAGTTTTTTTCACTGACCTATATTATTTTGAAAGGGAGATATTTTAATGGAATGATTCCCTCTCTTGCATGGGACAGTGCTATCAGACAGTTGTCCTACAGGACAGCCACCTGCTCAGTCAGTGTGCTGCCCTGTCTGTCTCTCAGATTGGGACCGACAGCTAACACAGAACAATGAGCAGAAGTTTTCCTGTAGGGCTCACAGCAGTCCTTCCCACCTGCAGCATGTCACAAGATACATTTGAGAGAGGGAAACGTTGAATAAAAATATTATTTATTATTAATCTTTATTTATAAAGCGCCGGCATATTCCGCAGCGCTGTACAATTGGCACAGTTTAGACAGGGTTACAATACATTTAACAACATTTGACAAACAGTACAGGAGGAGAAGGAGCCCTATTCCCGTCGGAACTCACAATCTAGAAGGGTTAGGGTTGAAACAGGAGGAGAGGACTGCAAGATGAGAGTGGTCTTCCTTTTTAAATGATATAGGTCAGGGAAAAAACTCTGATCTATATACAGGGAGAGATGCCCTGTCAAATGACAATGACATAATAATTCTAAACAAATATTAATGGTAATAAACATTTTATTCTTCTGCTCTCAAATGTTTTAAAATGAGCTACAAAACACTCGTTAACCAAATTTGGACAAATTCATGTTATTTTCTTCTTCAAAAGCTGCTAATGAGCTTTTGTAAATCTGTGTTATGTTACGATTCTAAGAATTTGTAATAAAAGTTCTTTTCATTTGTTCTTTGTGCCATTTGGTTACATAACCATATGGAAAGGAAATATTCTCCAATTTGTCTCTATTTACTTTAATTTTGAAGGAGTGATATTTGTTTGATTTTTTTTCCAGACTGTATACAATAAATCTTTGTTACTTTTCTTTCCACATTTCCTTTTTCAAACTCGCCTTTTGTGATATCATGATCAATTATTGCGAACACGAGGAAGTACAGAAAACCTAAGTATAAAGCAAAACCAGTTTGTCAAGTGAAACAAATGATAAAGAAGATTAAATTAATTTTACTCTAAATGACGTTTACTGTTAAAACAAACCAGGAACAGAAAAGTACTCATGGCCTGAAAAATATATTTAAAGGTTTTGGAGTCAATGAAAGAAAAATCAAGTGGTTTTGTATACTTTATCTGTTTTTATAACATTATTAACACATGTTTTTTACACCAGTAATATTTTTAATATATTAATATAAATTAAATGGGCATTCTAGTGGATTTTCAATTAAAACAAAAAGTGTTATACAGTGTACAATTCAGCATGTTAATACAAGCATTTTCCTAATTAATACCCTTTATTTATTACTACTTTTAGCAAATTATTCCTATTTAAAAGAAGAGTCTGCAGGCCCTGCTCCAATCTCCTGACCTAAACGTATTTGATTTTGCTTCACTCACCAGCCAGTCCCTGCACTGTCTCCAACTGGTACTACTAGAAGTACTAGTAATTACCCACAATCAACCCCTTTACTACCAAGTGATTATCCAAAAAAACATGGTCAGAAACCAGTGTTTTTTGTTTGTAAAATCATTTATAATTCATTATAAAGTAAGTATATTTGTTTTGTGTTAATTTCTTGCATTTTACTACTTTTGTATTTCTGTAACCATGTTCTTGAATCCAGGACATACTTGAAAACTAGAGAAATCTCAATGTATCCTTCCTGGTAAAATCCTTTATAAATAAATAAATAAAATAAATAAATATTTAAGCTTATAACAATTGTATTCCTTACTATTCCTTCCTATTTTTGGCCAGTAGATGGCGATATCTACTGCCAAATTGAGTTAGAGGTTTGAGTGGCTGGTCTATTTTCTTCTAGTTCTCCCTGCATTGACTGCTGAAAGCCCAATATGTCAGAGCTTTCAGCTGCTGATTTTACAGTTTTTGCTCTTTGGCATTATGCCCACAGGGCTTAAACTTTAGGGGCACCTCCTACAGCCCAAAAAAACCAAACTAAATTTGTTTGCAGCAAACTAATTTCATTTGCTTTTGGGCTGAAGATCAGCATACCGAGATATCTCGATATCGGGATCCCAGATGGTGCCTTAGAAGCTCGAGATAGCTTGACATCGGCAGTGAATGGGGTTAATAGTCACTTCGTATGTGTAAACTGCATAAGCAGAAAATTTCGTCTATTTTCAAAAACATGACCAGTCAGCCTCAGTAAAAAAAAAGAAATACTATAATATATTTAAGCACCAAGTGGATCCATCTCTTGTGCTCGTTCTGGAAGCACTTTGTGACCCAGTTATTTCACTCTAGATTGGGCCCATTGTAAGTCAACTCCAATAACTCCTATATTAAAGCACCCATACACAACATCATAACTTACTGTTCAGCTAATGAAGCCCAAGATTTGTACTTAGCCAAGAACTGTGGAGAGCTATATCAACCAAATTGTGAATTGAAAACACACATTACACTTGAATAACCTCAAACTGATCCAATTCCACTAAGTCTACTCTTAGCTGTTAAGTATTGTGGGCAGTGGAGTCACTAGGGTTGGTGTCACCCGGTGCGGCAACTCATGGTGTCACCCCCCCCCCGAGTTTTACGTTTATTTTATTTTTTTAAACTACTCTTACTCATAAAGCAGTACTCCCATATAACACTGAATGCTCATAATACACGGCGCACATTAGTGTGAGGTTTATTGCTGTGCAGCTCTCTCATATACTCACACACAAATTTTGGTGAACTGCCAGCAAGTACGGTGCCTGTTCGACGGCAGTGAAAGTCCCCATAGAGAAGTAATGGTTAATCTGTTCAGAGACATCGAACAGCAGAGAAATGTCCTGATGTTCAGTGGTTTCATTAGACAGGTTTATTCAGGCGAACACCATCAGGGCTATTCAGAGAAAGGTGAAAACCTTGAGAATTGCCAGGAGAATGAACAATCTAGACCAAATAGCCAATTTGGAAAGTGAGATAAATGGGAGAATTACTATTTTGCCCTAGAATTTTCAATTCTACAGTCATTCTCAAGGTTTTCACCCTTCTCTGAATAATCCTGCATAGGTTTCAATGTTAAAAATATTCCCCGTTTTTACCCAATATCTAATAAAACGTTTATTCCATTAATCTGTAGTAAAAAGTCTCTTTTAGGGATGTGCGTTTCGTTTCAGACTGATTCGTTTTTTTTTACGAATCGGCCCGATTCGGTGATTCGGATTCGGCAGATTTTCCGAATCGGATCGGATCCGAAAACGTCTGAAACAAAATGATTTCCAATCCGAAACGAAAAATTTTCAGAATCGGAAAGCATTTTCGTTCAATTCAGAATTTTGGTTCCACTTCAGTAATTTTAAAAAAATGCTTAAAAGATCCTAAAAAAGCTAAAAATAAAGAGACTCTTTACTACAGAATATAATAATAAACGGTTTATTAGATATTGAATTAAAACGGGAATATTTTAACATTGAAGTCTATGGGGCAAAACATTTCCCACACTGAATACACGAAAATGTCCGAAATCCCGAAAAAAAAGTCGATACGAAAAATAAGCCGATACGAAAACACGAAAATTTCCGATTTCACGAAATAAAAGTCGATACGAAAAACGAGCCTAAACGAACTGAAACGGAAATCGGCCGAAACGATGCGAAATGAAAATTGTCGAATTACGAACGAAACGAGCCGAAACGAAAAAAAATTGGTGCACATCCCTAGTCTCTTTATTGGTTGATTTTTTTTTTCTTAGTATCAAAAAAAAATTCAATTTTTTTTCTTTCTAATAGCGTTTTTTTTTCTGTAACAGCCCTTTTATTATCATTCATAGGATCTTATATGTTAATTCCAGACATTTTTGTTCAGTAGTTTTTTTGAAAACAGTGGGGAATGGGTTCGTGGTGGCATTCGGTGGCTGATTCCCTGCACTTCAGGGACCCTGCAGTGAATTCACCAGGGAAAATTGATTCCCTGAAGTGCAGGGAACAACAGAACACTGAAATGTCTGCGTCATTTCGGTGCTCTGTGAATATCTCCTTTAGTGGTGTTTCTTTTGCTGCCCCCTGGAAAGTGCCAGCCTAGGCCTTGCCTACCCAGGACATACTTGAAAATGAGAGAATTCTCAATGTATCCTTCCGGGTAAAATAAAAAAAAAAAAAATATATATATATATATATATATTTTTAGGGTGTCACCCTAGGGGGTGGTGTCACCCGGTGCGGGCCGCACCCCCTGCCCCCACCTAGCGACGCCAGTGATTGTGGGCACACCTTGGTATGGCTCCCATCCTTTTCTAGCAGAGACACAAAACCCCGTTGAGAGTCCTGTTTTATGGCTGACTACTTTACGTTTGTGCTTCCTATACTTTAAAGAAGTGTTAATGTAATGACAACTGCAGAATAACAAGCAATTCCAATATTTCTCATTATTCTGGATTGCAGCTGGTGTTTTAAAAACTGATAGCTTGTGGTAAATATATATATATAGCCAAAACTCCAAATATTACACCTTATCTTATGAGGAAGAGTATAGGGTTATATGTTGCCTCCTTTGCCTGTAGAGTGAAGGACAATCAGAACACATAGTTCTTCAGTGTCCTTCAGCCAGCACTGCACAATCTGGTTTGTTCAGCTCTCCATGAATTTACTTTCTGGACTGCAGGAGAGGAAACCAGCAACTGTTCCAGAGGCAGCACAACACTGATGGTATCATTTAGAGGCTCGAAAAAATTACAAGCCAAGCTGCTAATTTAATGGCTGACTTGTAACTGAACTGGTAATGGGAGGCTGCTAATACTTAACGGGCAACAAAGATTTGCAATAGTGGTTCAGTGGTCCAGTACTTTAGAACCAAAAGCATGGCCAAACATCCTGAAATAACAATATCACAAGCATTCAAGGATGTAAGCCTGGCTGATGGTAAGGTGTCCTCTTGGTTTTTGCAATTAATGTTTCAAATAAAATGATTTTGCAAACATATATTAGACATGCCCATTTTGGTATTGATGAGAACATGTGTTTATAAGTACTTACATATGTGGCATAAATTCATAAATACACAAACACACACACACATTTGATTGACATCATATGAATGTTAACTTGTATGTATGAATGTTTATTTTAAGTAAGCTGTTTGTAAACACTAATTAAAATCAGTTAAGAGGGAGCCAATCATTGCATGTTTTGTCAGGGGCCTTCTGGTGGTCCTGAGACTGACACATTTGTCTGTAAGATGTGTGTATTTTCCTCATACAATACGATTACATATAAGCCTCCATAATGAATCAGCACAGCACGTTATGCAGTAATGAGCCCAATTGTGGGCATTAATCTTTTAAAGACTATTGACCCTATTCCATGGTTAACGCCTAACACGGGGTCGCTAACGGGAAAAATTTGCGCCTGCAGATCTTCCTGTAGCATCCCCATGTTAGCGTGGTATTCCGGGACAGGCGCTAGCTCAGCACCTTGCCCCAGAAGCCACTGCTAACCGCATTGATACTCACGGTAGCGTTGTTTGCGCCGGCTCTAAGTATCACCTCCTGGAGTCCATAGGACTCCATGGAGGGATGAACTTCGGAGACCTGAGCCCTCTACAACCTCACTCAGCGCCGCAGAGTGATAGCAGAGGGAGACTAGGAACTATTTGCTCCCAGTCTCACTTTACTTCTGGCTAGAAGAAGTGGCTGATCGGGCCACCCTTGGGATGAGAGTTGTGTATGGAATTTAATGGGGGGGGGGGGTTCAGGGATGTTAAATGATTCTGCAATTGCAGAGTCTTTTAAAACCAGCTTTTAGGAGGTGCTAACATTTGGTTCTCCGCATCCTGAAAGTAATTTGCTCCTGCACTTTGTAATACCTCACCTATTGAAATGTGGATTAATGATTGCGCTTCACATGTTACGTATAGGATGTGCAAAGTACAGTAAGCTCGCACAAGCTGCGAGAAGCTAACGGATTCCACACCAGTGTAGGGTCAGGAATGTAATATCAATGCAATGCGTTAAACTTATTCTAGCGCTAACGATTACATATATCAAGATGCTACACTAGCACCTAGCAACTATGTAATATGGCCCTATATCTGGAAACACTGTGTGCACTGTTCTTATCTGGGTTGGAGATATTTAGACGTGCATTCTCTACATCCCTGTTAAAGCTTTGCCCAGAAAGTCAGAGAAGCTAATGTGTCATCTGAAAGTACAGCAACTGAAAGCTGTGAATCGGAGTTTGGTCCAGTTACCAGGTGTAAGATAGAGACAGCAGATCATTTACCAATTTGCCATCCTTAATGTTTCTTAATTCTTAAAGAGCTGGACCAGAGCCCGGCAAGGAGATGTGTGTGTAGCTTTCAAGGTGGACACTTATAATCTGTCAATATGCACAAGACATCATAAAATGTTAGTGCCGTGCTCTAAAAAAAAAATCACGATGTGCTGTGTGAAAGTAGCATTTGAGTCGACTGAACATTGCATTTTTTACTCATTTAAACTTACACTCTCCTACCAGTGAAACCACCTATACTCATAAGTGCGAATTCAAATCTAAATCCACTACTGATCAAAAGAGAGCCTATAACCATGTCCCATTCCTTTTCCTGTAGGTACCTCGATCCTACTCTCATTGGTTCCACTATGTGTGACACTCTCTGCTTATTCTTCCCTCTATCTTCTCTCTGAATTTATTCTATGAGGGCTAACACATTTCGTTTATAATTTGTGATGTTTAGGGAGCATTCCCAACAGCTGGAAGCATCCCTGATGTACAACAGTGGGAAGAACTACCTTAAAACCCTTCTTAATAAAATAATATCATAGCTTTGTAGCAAAAAGAAGAAAAAAAAACGATCCTCTATGTCTAAACTATAGATCTAGAAGACCTCTTTTGGAGAGTTTAAAAGGAACACACTACTGGAAAGTAGAGTGTCCTTTTTTTGCCCTTAACTAATTGGGCAGAGGCTGCTGACAGTCTCTGCCCAATTATTTTTTTATTTATTTTTCTTATATTTGGTGTTATTACTTACCTTTGTCCCAAGGACTCTCAGACGTGGAAGTCCCTGAGGCTTTTCTGCGCAACTTGCACTCCCTGAACTACTTGCGTAGTGTAGGAAATGCAAATTACGCACCGTAACAGGACTTGCGAACTTGACATATGCAAGTTCCTTAGTGCCTGCGTAGAATAATGGATTGGAGCTACCTGCATGTTCCAATCCGTTGCTAGTAACTGGAAGCCAGAAAATGCAAATTCCCCAACTGCTGAGGACGCCGGGTGGGCTGGAGGAAAAGCCTCCACTTCACCCAGCTTTTTAACTAGCTTGGCTGGGCTGAGGGGGGGGGGCACTCCTCACATCCTGACCACGTCAAAAATATAAAGTGGTCAGGATGTGTAGAGTGTTTCTTTAAGTACCAAGATGCAATTAGAACACATATCAGCAACCTGCCACAAATCATACAGAAGACTGGTTACAGTTACAAGCATTTATGAAGGACCAACAAGTTCCGCAGCGCTGTACAAAGGGAGAGATAAAATAGTGGTTCATATAATTCAGTGTTTTCCCTTTATAGGCACAAAATCCCAGCACTATACATATAAGTTAAAAAGAAGTTCTTAAATTGAAATGTATCACTGACCTGTAAACACTTTTTTTAAATGTGTAAAGTTTCTTTCCAAAGGAGCAGAAACTAAAATACATAAACTGATACCTTCTATGTATTAACTAATTGCAACTCCTCGCACGCACTGTCATATAGCCCCTCGCCATTGATGCCTTTGACATCTAATCCACTTTTCACACCCGGGGTGAGGAAAACCCTGCAACGTCATTTAGTGGAGGGAAATAGGCTCCTTGCACTTCATGTGGCTCATGTCCCTACATTACAGGCCCTCACCCCGCGACCTGACCTCCCACAACTGTCCTTTTTGGACAGGTTTAATTTTGGCCAGATGCGCCATTTCTTACTTTCGCTCCCGGGTAGTCATAACTTCTCACGAGCGCTCTCACCTTTTGAGCGCTTCTGTTCCCTCGGGCTTCCCTTAACTCATGGGATCTCCACCCTCTACTCGCACCTCCAGGCTAAAGATTCTGAACTACCCCCTTTATGGGCAGATGGGAAACAGAACTGAGCATAACGATTGCAGACGCAGACTGGAAAAAGATCTTGTTTCTGACCCACCATGGTACGCAAGCTGTCAGGTACCATGAAACGTCCTACAAGATACTGACCCACTGGTATTGTACACCACTGCGTCTTTACCAATGCACGGGAACGACAGACCCTAACTGCTGGAGATGCGGCACGGAACTTGGTTTCTACCTCCACATTTGGTGGACGTGCCCCCCGCTCCATGTGTTCTGGTCATGGGTAAGGGGCGTGATTCAAGAGGTTACTGATCTCCTCCTTGATCTAAAACCTCAGACTTTCCTGCTACTACTCACGGTTCAACCGACGGATTCATTCAAGAAATCAGTGGCGTTGCGTCTCTTACTGGCGGCACGCCAACTGGTGCCAAGACACTGGAGGCGGACTTTGGTCCCTTCATTGAGAGAATGGATTACTCAAGTAGATGAGATATATCGGGTTGAAGAGAGGATCGCTTCGCGAGAGGGCACTTTCCCGGAATTATATGACACTTGGTTCTAGTGGCTGCAGTTCAACTCATCGAACTCGCTACGTCAGCGTCTTAACCGTGAACTCACAGTCTTGATTGCCTAGATGGTAGATTGTGGATTGGGGCCGAGGCGTCGATTGGGAGCGTGACGGCGGCGCGGGATCGTGCCCACACTCCCTAGGTAGTCGGGGGTGGGTCTCTTGCAGCTGTCAGCACACATGCAGGACCGTGCCTCTGATGGGTACGGATGCAGATTCTCCTCCCTTCCGTCGCAGCTCCCCGCTGTGTCTGCTCTTAGTGGTGGTGTCGCGACTTGTGGTATGATTGCTTGATTGTTGTCCGTGTCTGCTTCTTTCTCCTTCCCTACAGTACCTTCCCCCTCCTTACCCAACCCCCCTTTTTTCCCTCTCTTCTCTTTTGCTTCCCTCTTCTCCCCTCCACACTCTCCCCTATCTTTCTTCCCCTCTCTTCTTATCTTCTACTTCTAATTGAGGGCTCTCTCCTCTTTGTACTCTTCCGTTTTTCATACGACTACCAGTCCTTCCCTGATATGACGGCATATTCCGCACATTTATCCCACCACAGCTAGGGAAATATTTTGGACTGAACAACACTGGACTTTGACACTTTTTTATTTTTGATTAAGGTTAACAATCTGAAGCTCCTGGTCTATGTATCCTGTCACCTGCTTATTTTGTATATCACTTCAGGGGTGTGGGAATTGTATCGCCCGACGCCCGGGACATGAAGATCCGGGTGCTGGGCGAGTAGTTTTTTTTGAGATGCAGTCCGGTGGGCTAGAAGCCCACCGGACTGCAGACTAATTCCAGGGACGCCCCCGATACCGTAAGCCGGCATTGAGCAGTATCTATGGAGCAGTATCTATGAGCAGGGGCAGTATATCCATGAGTTGGGGCAGTATCCATTGTCACGGTCCGTACCCCCAGACCCTCTGGCTCCCCTTTTGTTCTCCATTTTTAGCCATATTCTGCATGATCTATGCAGGTTCCAGGACTTTTGTTTCCATATGCTTATTCCTGGACTCTCTGATTTTGCATTCTGGAAGTGGAGACTCACCTGCACTTGATCCCATCTGATGAATCCTGCTTATGAGGAAGCTACGCCCCTTATTCCATGCTTCCTCATTGAAGTTGCTATCCTTGCCAAGTGCAGACCTGCTTTCTGATACTCCTGAGATCCTTGTCTGGAACCCCTCTGTACCATAGACATTCCTGCTTTCCCTCTGCTCTGATTCTACATTTATTTCCGGTATCCTCCTTATCCCCCCAGTACCCCTCTTTTATTCTGCTTGACTACCTGTGTACCAGACCCTTGCTTAACCCTGATTGCCTTTTTGCCTGCTCCATCTGTACCTTTGCCTGGAATATATGTTCTCTGTATCCTTTATATTATATTTATCCAGTTCTCCCATTTCCCACTACCCCTAGCCTCCTTCTATGGTTTTGTTCTGAGCCTTCTGTATGATTTCTTGTCTGTTTATTTGTAGCAACAAATAAAGCCTGTTACCCTGTATCCTGCCTATCTGCTATATTTACTGCACCTTGGGCTCACACCCACATTTCTGCACATATGCTAGGCCAGGGCCGTGACATCTATGAGCTGGGGCAGCATCCTTTTTTTTTTTTTGTGAAAGGATTTTACCAGGAAGGATACATTGAGATTTCTCTCGTTTTCAAGTATGTCCTGGGTGGCGAGTATGTACCGTTAGGTGTCTTGCCAAGGACACTTACTGGAGAGGTTGCTCGCTGGGATGGGCTGGGGGGACAAATATCCATGAGCTGGGGCAGTATCCAGGAGCTGGGGGGGCAAATATCCATGAGCTGGGGCAATATATCCATGAGCTGGGGCAGTATCTATGAGCTGGGGCAGTATATGCATGAGCTGGGGCAGTATATCCATGAGCTGGGGCAGCATCTATGTGCTGGGGGCAATATCCATGTGCTGGGGCAATATCCATGTGCTGGGGGCAATATCCATGAGCTGGGGCAATATCCATAAATCTCGGTGGGGATATATACATGTGAGCTGGGGGCATTTTTATGAGGTCTGTTCTTATTGGAAAGTGGTCACATGACATAA
Source organism: Leptobrachium leishanense (assembly GCA_009667805.1). Lineage (NCBI taxonomy): Eukaryota > Metazoa > Chordata > Amphibia > Anura > Megophryidae > Leptobrachium > Leptobrachium leishanense. The sequence goes on from CM019063.1 coordinate 346,019,872, forward strand.
AATAAAAGTATCGGTACTCGGTATCGGTGAGTACTTGAAAAAAAGTATCGGTACTCGTACTTAAAAAGTGGTATCGGTGCATCCCTAATATATACATACATACATACATACATACACACATACATATACATAGATACACACGACAAAATAGTGTTTAAATAAAGGTCTTTATTCATCACATGTATCTGACGCTGCCTCTATAGGCTGTTATGAATAAAGACCTCTATTTAAACACTATTTTGTTGAAATTATCAGGACAAGTTGATCGTCCTGAGGGACAACTAGATTGGACTACTACTAAGGCTAGGGTCAAACGAAAGTATTTTTACACGCGAACGTAAAAAAGTGCGTCCGAACGCATTGATGTATTTTTTCACGGAATATGCGAAAACGGTCATACGATGCGCATTTTCGTGCGTGATGTTTTACGAATCCAAACCAGGAAACTTTTTGCGTCTGGACGTTATGTTGGCCGGACACGAGCAGGGTCTGACGTCTCCAAATCACACACACACACCTCTAGCGGGCGCAGCGCACTCTGTACGTCCGTACTAGCGGTTCTGCGTTCTCGAAAAAATGCGTTCATTTTCCACTTGCGTTGCGCGGCCGGACTTTCGTGCGACCGTACTTCGTATATTGGCTGTCATTGCCCGTCATTTGCTGCTAGTGCGGCCGTGATTAAGTGCGCCAGAACGCTAACGTTAAAAATTTTAAAATGCGCTGGTCTGACCCCAGCCTTAGTCCGTTGGACAAGTAGATTTTTTGAAAATTTCCACATCCCTGCACTTGTACCTCCATGGACGTTCCTTGTTATGTCGCTTTCAGACCTATTTTGTTGGTATGTTATTACACTCTCATTATAATAATAACATTTTGAATACAAAAAAAAACTAATTGCAACTCATTATTAAACGATCACATGTGAGGGTTGGCATTTAGATGTGCAGTAATTCTGATACTACAGCCCGCAGAAGATGCACAGCCACCCTTTATTGATTACTCTGCAATCTATCCCTGGAAACTTGTCCAAAATATATTCCAAGAAATGAGGATGTGTCTTTTTTTTCACCTTGTTCTGTCAATGAATAAATTATTAACTTGTGCAATATGTAGATGTTTTAAGTAAACACAGGATGTATGTTCTTTTCAAAAAAATATTAGCTTAGTATTCACTCTGACAAGTGCAGATGAAAGGCTCAGTGAGCTTCACATATCACTTTAATTTAATGCAACCATGGCTACTATGAATGTCCTTTCATTTTACAAACCCTTTTCCATCTATCATTAGATTAAAGTACTCTTATATTAACAGCTATCACACTCCCAGATCCCCACAAACTTCAACAGTGCTGAAAATGTCTCAATCAATACACCTGGAGTTATCAAAGAAGAATGGCTTCACAGTCTCAGTGTGCCTGCTAGCTGTCCAAAGCAATCAGAGTGTTTCATGTCCTAAAGAATGCTGTGACCAGTGTATGACCAAAGCAGTGAGAACTAGCTTCATACAAAGGCCAAACTAAGAGGGGAAAAAAGCCACAGCATCTAAACGCACAGCGTCCCACTTATATTTCTTTTAGACAGAACCCGCAAGCATTAAAGAGACACTCTGGGCTAAAAATGGGAGTATGTTAAGAAAAACTGTATCCAGCACCAGGCTTCCTTGGCGTTTATCAGAAGTAACATGCTGCTGGCTTCCCGGCAGGCTCTATGATTGAGTGAGCACGCAGCCAATCCAAAGGCTGTCAATGCAAGCACATTGAAAGCAATTGGCTATAGTTTGGAACGGAATGTTAATCATTCCTAACCTACATCAGGAAGCCAGGTCAGTACTCGCTATGTCAGCTTTCTGGGTGAGGTTTATGCCTTACACTCGTAATGTGAATCAGTGTGGCTGTATCATGACGTCCATTCAGCTTGCTTTTTTTTTGTGCACCACCATTGCCGTCAACCCCTAGGCTTGCCTTCATGGCTGACTGGCTAAGGCTAGGGTCAGACTGAGGCAGTGCGAACGCGCGTTCTGGCGCACTTAATCACGGCCGCACTAGCAGCAGATGCCGGGCAATGACGGCCAATATACGAAGTACGGTCGCACAAAAGTCCGGCTGCGCAACGCAAGTGGAAAATGAACGCATTTTTTCGAGAACGTTAAACCACTAGTACTGACGTACAGAGTGCGCTGCGTCCGCTAGAGGCGTGTGTGCGTGAATTGGAGACATCAGACGCTGCTAATGTCCGGCCAACATAACGTCCAGATGCAAGAAGTGTTTTATTGATGATCCGTACAAAATCACGGACGAAAATGCGCATAGTATGACCACTATCACGTATTCTGTGAAAAAATGCGTCCATTCGTTCGAACGCACTTTTTCACAGACAACATAAAAATGCGTTCGTCTGACCCTAGCCTAAGCAGGGCCAAATGAGCTAATGGGGACCTACTTTGCTTTCTAATACATTAAATATTTCCCAAAAGACTGGTTTGATCTACTCGCAATTCCACAATTTTATAAATATTGCTAGACATTTCAAGTCAGTTGGATTTTTTGTTTTTATTTTATGCAATTTTTGAAAGTTTGGAATTAATGAAATAAGCAATGACAGCAATGGATTGAATGTTAGCAGGGGAACACTGACAAGTAATGGGGCCCCCGGGCAATAGGAGTTAGTGGGGCCCCTTGTGCCACGCCTAAACAGTAGGCCACGCCACACCCATAAACCACTTCCATACAACGCACAACCCACATGCACATTGTTGTGTTAAAGAATTTATTTCTTCACACAATTTTCAACTATTATTTTTAACAAGTTAATAAAATCCACTCAGGCCCCAGCGAATTGGAGAATCCATTGTGCCCCCTCCAGACTTACAAACTGACACTGCTCTGCTGCGGTAGCTGTCACACACTCGTGGCAGCAACGGCCGCGGCACAGAAGGTCCCTGTGGCAAACGTGGGAAACTGCCGATCACCTTTCATGTTTAAAAGATACTGTACGGGGGGCGTGGCCAGCAGCGGATGAGAGAGGTCGCATGCAGTGAGAGCTCTGCTGTGATTTCAGCATTTCCAGCATTTTTTGACAGATTTTTAGCGATCCTCTCCCTCTGCTTTCAACTTGTTGGTGACCTGACACCCGCAGCGCATCGGAATCGCTGTTCCTCGGGCACGCAGAGACATTTTTGGGACGGTCGAAGTTCGGGCCTAGTTCGGCCTTGCGGTGGCGGCCATTTTGTGAAGCCTGGGGAGTTTCCTGCTGCACGTAGCGGATCTGAATCCCGGCCGTCGGCCTCACATTTTTACCCAGAGGGCCCCAGACAAAGAGACATCAGAGGTTTTTTGGCGTGGGACTGATTCCGGCGGTCGACCATTCCTCTCTCCCTGAAGATGGGAAAAAAAACGCTACTTAAACGGAGCAGTGGATCGGTGAGTTCCAGACAGCGGGACATCAGGGAGTCCTTGGGGGGTGGATGCCCTGCCAGAGCGACAGCCATCGCTTCTACCCTTCCCCTGGGGTATGGCTCGTCGGAAGAGGAGGATGGTTCCTGGTTATTGGGGTGTCTGCCTGAGACTGACTGGTTGCCCTCGGGGTCCCGAGGCCGAGCTCCGGCAGCAATGAGCCCTGCTGCGCGGAAGAGGGCACAGAAAAAGCGCAAGAAGACTGTGGTGGCGACCTCTCCCGAGCCCGCGGTTCTTGCCCCTGACCCCCTATTGGGCTATACTGACGCAAACTTACCGCTCACAGATGACGGGGATTTACCGCAGCCTGCCGTTCGCTCTCCTCGCTATGATGTCCTGCAGCGGTTGCCCGCAGGGGAGATGGGAGCTCCTTCTGAGGAGGCGACCTCCTCTGGAGAGGATACTAAGGATGCCTCGGATGATGCACGTCCCACAACGATGAGGGACTACCGGAGCTTCATCGCCGAAATTAAGTCGCTGCTGTCCACGGAGATGTCTAAAGTGAAAGCTGATGTGGAGGTGATACGATCCCAAGTGGTGGCGGTCCAGGCCCAAACTACGGACCTTGCGACTGAGCAGGTGGTTCTCTCGTCCCAGGTGTCTGCTCTACAATCTCAAGTTGATCTGCTGACACGATCTGTGGAGACACTGGAATCTCGCCATCGTCGACGCAATGTCCGAATCCGTGGTATCCCGGAGTCGATCTCTGCTGCGGACTTGCTAGTCTATGCTAATCGTCTGGCTCGTCAGGTATCCGAGTCCCCACCCGATAAAGCAGACGTGTTTGGGGGGGTGTACCGTATCCGCAAAGCTGCGACAGCCCCCCAAGATGCCCCGAGGGATGTTATCGCAGTAGCCGCAGATGTGGCAACTAAGACGCGACTCATGTCGGCCCCTGGAGCTAGAGCACCTGTTCGATTTGACGGAGCCCTACTGACGATATATCAAGACCTGCCCTTCATGACCCTGGTGGCACGTCGACGGTTCCGAGACGTGACAGCCTTCCTACGGCATAAGGGAGTCCGCTACCGCTGGGGGCTAGCTGGCTCACTAGCGGTTACCTACATGAACGTTCTCTACAATATACCGGAACCGGCTGAAGCCTGGCCAGTGCTTTTAGGAGCGGGTCTCGCTCCGGATCGGGCGGTTACTGACCCGGGTTGAAAGCCACACTATGGGGACCTCTTTTTGTCCCCCCCCTGGGACTCTTCTCCTCGCTGAGTTGTGGAAAATCCCACCGAGCTATTTTTTCTCCCCCCCCCCCCCCCCCGCTTGGCAATTTTTTTTTTTTTTTTTAATTTGGCTATTCCGGGACATCTCGGACGCAACCGTGGCCTGGTGCCCGGCTTGCTCCTGAGCGCCCGGGCCAGGTGCCGTTATTCCCCTTGGCCTCCCTGCGGCCTTATGGACCGTCTGGGTAGTAGCCAAGGCAGGCACATTTTTGGCCTTTGCCATCTTTTTATTCCCTCCCCCCCCCCTCTTTTTTTTTTTTTTTTTTTTTACAGCTTGATGTCCCCGGCTGGCTATTATTATTAATTTTTTATGTTTCTGTTCCCTACCTGAAGACTTTCTCTGGCTGTTAATAGCCATTAGTTCCCTATAACTTGCTTTTTGGATGAGACCCCCCTAATAGGGGATGATTTTGTTGAGTGCATTCCTTGTAGATGACGTTGAAATCTTAATGTGTTTTTCGCAGATGACTTTAAACTCTAGAGTGTTTTTTGCAGGAGACCTTACATTTACATGTGTTTTCAGAGAATGATCTTAAATTTCTTTTTTTGTTTTTCTTCTATAGTTTACCAGTTGACTTATTTTGGCCCTGCGAGGTCTTTTTCATTATATGTTGACTCTCTATGTCGATGCAAACTTTCAAAAATAAAGAGTTTAAAAAAAAAAAAAAAAAAGATACTGTACATTACTGACACACTTGTACACACTGCACATTACAGAGCTCCAGAGCAATAAAACTCACTGTAATGTGTGGTGTGCATTAGGGATGAGCCGAACACCGCCCGAGTTCGGTTCGGGCCCGAACCCGAACTTTCCATATGTTCGGGTCCGAACCCGAACCCGAACTCGAACTCCATGCAAGTCAATGGGGCTGAAAATTCGGTTTTTAGAGTGCCCTCCAAGAGGGCATATTTGCTAGATATTTGCCATAAAAGGTGTATGGGGGTCCGGGTAGTGCCCTGGGGGACAGGAAACAAGGACAAAAAGTTTAAAAAAAAACTTTTTAAAGGGACAGTGAGTTTTCCATGAAATAAGGGTTAAAAATAAAAACAAAAAATTCCTTCAAATATCGTGCCTAGGAGGTCCCCATAACCTGCCCGTGAAGTGGCGGATTTCTATAATGTATAGAAACACTTAAAAACAAAAAAATGACGTTTCAAATGATGGTAAACAGTTTTCCTTTAATCTATCCATAAACAACTGCCTGGGGCGGCAGTCTGTATGAAAAGAGGAGACATTTTCGGACACGCAGAAAAAGTTTACTGATTTTTTGGCGGTGAAAAGCAGGAGAATGGAAAATTCTAGACCAAATAGCCGATTTGGAAAGTGAGATAAATGGGAGAATTTTTCTGGTTCGGCTATTTTGACCTAGAATTTTCTCTTCAGTCATTCTCCTGAGTTTCACCTTTCTCTGAATAACCCTGTCAGGAGCGGTGAATAACCCTGTGAAGAGCGGTGAAGAGCAGGAGAATGACTGGAGAATGGAAAATTCCAGGTCAAAATAGCCAAACCAGAAAAATTCTCCCATTTAGGCTAGGGTCAGACTAGCGAATTTTTACCGTGCGTTTAGGCGCACTTAATCACGGCCGCACTAGCAGCAAATGACGGGCAATGACGGCCAATATACAAAGTACGGTCGCACGAAAGTCCGGCTGCGCAACGCAAGTGGAAAATGAACGAATTTTTTCGAGAACGCAGAACCGCTAGTACGGACGTACAGAGTGCGCTGCGTCCACTAGCGGCATGTGTGCGTTATTTGGAGACGTCAGACCCTGCTCATGTCCGGCCAACATAACGTCCAGACACCCAAAGTTTCCTGGTTTGGATCCGTAAAAAATCCCGCACAAAAATGCGCATCGTATGACCGTTTTCGCGCATTCCGTGAAAAAAAAAGCAATGCGTTCGGACGCTGTGAAAAATGCGTTAGTCTGACCCTAGCCTTATCTCACTTTCCAAACGGCTATTTGGTCCAGATTGTTCTCTTTTCCTGCCATTCTCCTGGTTTTCAACTTTCTCTGAACAACCCTGAGAGATAGGTGAAAGCCAGGAGAACTGGCAGGAGAAGAGAACAATCTAGACCAAATAGCCAATTTGGAAAGTGAGATAAATGGGAGAATTTTTCTGGTTTGGCTATTTTGACCTAGAATTTTCACTTCTCCAGTTATTCTCCTGCTTTTTCACCGCTCTCTGAATAACCCTGTGAATATTTAATCTCGAGGTGAAAAATAACATTGCTTTAGCTGTTAAATGCGGGCAATGAGGAAATTTTGTATTTTTTCACACAGCAGTTAAATGCAGCATATTAGGAAGTTTTAGGAGAGAAATTACTCAGAACAGAAGCAGACACCCCACACCTTCATTCTACATAAAATGTATCAAATTGATTAGACCAGACTAAAATATCTGTTGTTGTTATGCCGTTTGAAAAAAAAAGTCATTTAGAGGTGAGAATCTTTGCACCTAGACATTAGTTTTTAATTCAATATCTGATAAACCGTTGCTTATAATATTCTGCAGTAAAGAGTCTCTTTATTTCTAGATTTTTTAGTATTTTTTAAGCATTTTTTATACTGTTTTCAAAATCTCTTTTTTTTTTCCGAACTCGAACCGAACACACCCAAAAAGTTCGAAGTTCGCGAACTTTCGAACTGCCAAAGTTCGGGCCGAACTTCGAACCGTCCGAACCCGAACAGCTCATCCCTAGTGTGCATGAGTGTATCAGAGATCCACAGCAATAAAACTCAGTAATGTATTGATTTATTCAACCCCCACCAGCATTTCATTGGTCCTTTTATTACCTCCAAGCATTTCATTTGTCCCCATATTACCCCAAGTATTTCAGTTGTCATGTAATTACCCTCCCACCATACTACATTAGTAAATAATTTTCTATGGACACTGGCTCCGCTGGCCGGGCTACTATTGCACGTACCCTGGCCTGATTGTCCCATATGGCCCTGCTATTTTACCCAGAGGCGGATCCAGACAAAGGTTTCGGGGGGGGGGGCATTTTACCAGTTTTGGCTAGGAGCTGGTGTTGGGTTCTCAGTGACAGGCAGAGACGCGCCTAATAGCAAGATGTGCTCGTTACACTCACTCTCCCCACACGTGGCACCCCATCTGCACAGCCCTGTGAACCCTTTCCATACCATGGGCCAAGGGTACCCCTCAGCTCACACATGGATATATTGCCCCCAGCTCACATGGATATATTGCCCCCAGCTCACATGGATATATTGCCCCCAGCTCACATGGATATATTTCCCCAGGCCAGCTCATATGGATATATTTGCCCCCAGCTCACACATAAATATTGGCCCCCAGTTCATACACGGATATATTGCCCCAGCTCACCCATGGATATATTGCCCCAGCAGCTCACACATGGATATATTTCCCCAGCAGCTCACACATGGATAATTGCCCCAGCAGCTCATACATGGATATATTGCCCCCCAGCAGCTCAGACATGGATATATTGTCCCCAGCAGCTCACACATGGATATATATTGCCCCAGCAGCTCACATGTGGATACATATTGCCCCCAGCAGCTCACACGTGGATATATATTGCCCCAGCAGCTCACACATGGATATATATTGCCCCAGCAGCTCACACATGGATATATATTGCCCCAGCAGCTCACGCATGGATATATATTGCCCTAGCAGCTCACACATGGATATATATTGCCTTCAGCAGCTCGCACATGGATATATATTGCCCCAGCAGCTCACACATGGATATATATTGCCCCCAGGCCCCAGCTCACACATGGATATATTGCCCCAGCAGCTCACACATGGATATATATTGCCCTCAGCAGCGCACATGGATATATATTGCCCCAGCAGCTCACACATGGATATATATGGCTTCCAGCAGCTCACACATGGATATATATTGCCCCAGCAGCTCAAATGTGGATATTGCCCCAGCAGCTCACACATGGATATATATTGCCCCCAGCAGCTCACGCATGGATATATATTGCCCTAGCAGCTCACACATGGATATATATTGCCCCAGCAGCTCACACATGGATATATTGCCCCCAAGCCCCAGCTCAAACATGGAAATATTGCCCCAGCAGCTCACACATGGATATATATTGCCCCAGGCCCCAGCTCACATATGGAAATATTGCCTCAGCAGCTCACACATGGAAATATTGCCCCAGCTCACTGCTCACATGGATACATTGCCCCCAGCTCACCTCTCCGGTCTGCTCTGTCAGGCCCCCCCCCCGAGTCATCATTGCCGGAACCCGTGTGCTTTTCCTCCTATGAGTGGCCACCAGGCTAAAGCTCTGCCGCTCACTGCCTGGGATCTATCCACCCACCAGCCGAGATCTCGCGAGATCGCGGCTGGCTGGTGGATAGATCCCAAGCGGCAGAGCTTTATGCTGGCGGCAGCTCGTAGGAGGATAGTAATGCGGCCGCCGGCCCGGTTTTGGATGGCAAGTTCCGACTACAGCGGCGCACCATCGGCAGTTTGGCAGTGCCCCGCCATGGTCGGAATTTGCCTTCCAAAACCGGGCCCCTACTGACCTGCGGGCCCTCGGGCACTGCCCGAGTGCCCGATGGGTCAGTCCGTCACTGATGGTTAGTATGAAATACATTGCCTGCTTTTACCAGGGTAGGAAGTAAAGATGTGGCAATTGAGCAATGTTTATAAATTAGAAATTATGCAGATGCTGATATCATTCTTGGTTTAATTACTAAGAAAGTAATCATCATAGACTTACATTAGCGAAAGACTTTACATTTTGAAAGTTTTTGAACCTTCAGTGAAATTTGACATTAAATCTGCAAACCCAGAGCTTTCTCCATGTAATTATCAATTTACATCATCGGTGAAAAAGCTTACCTTTTGTCCACACTGTGATGTCTATGCGACATTTCAAGCAGCTGCTATGTGGCTGCAGGAATCAGCTGCTATACCATATGTTTGTGTGAGTGACTGTCATTGAAATGCATTATGGGGTTGGATGCTCCAGCGTAGACTCCTTAATTTACAATAGCACAGTGATGTAAATTAGGATTAATGTGATGCCATTCCCTTGAAGGCTGCCAAATGGCTGTTGATTGACAGCCTTCTGAACAAAGGTGAGACCTTTGCTTTGTTGTGATGTCCCAGCATCCAGAGCCAGTTTAGGCTGGGGTCAGACGAGCGTGATTTCTACGGGCTGTACGTCCGTGCAGTATGGACATCGTCAGTACGGATGACGCAGTAGTGGTCACACAGTCCGTTTTTTCACTGAAGTTATTTTTGACGGATGTAGGAGGGAAAAATAAATTACAATGAAAAAACATTCTGTCCGTCAAAAATGCTGGACGTATAAATGCAGTCCGTCTGACCTCGCTCCATCACTCACACACAAAGCTATGCAGACGTTGTGGACGTGGCGCACTCCGCACGTCCGTTCTAGCAGTATTACGTTCTTGCCTAACCTGCGTCCGTTTGCCGCGGCCCTTGTGCGTCCGCAGTTCAGTGCGGACGTACTTCATGTGTCAGGCTCCAATGGACTTTCTTTCATGCTATCACGGACGTACTTTTAGGCGCAATCACGGACGTGAACACTACGCTCGTCTGACCCCAGCCTTAGAGAGCAGGGAAGAGAGGACATACTCCTGACTTTTCATGCTGACCACTTGAGTTTGCTTCAGTAGTTTATGTGGATGTAGTGTCCTTTTAAATAATGTTATTTATGTATATAAATAATGCGATTTTTTTTATATTTTAACAAATGTTTAAACAAAACCAATAATTAAAGGTGGACACTAATTTATATTGTAAAATATATATGTATATATAAATGTATATTTTTTTCAGTCAATCACTGAATATAATTGTTAGACTTGCGCGTTTTCGGTTCAGACCTAATTGATATTCGGATGAATATTGTTGTTTCAGAACATGAGAAGCCTCTGAATTTTTGAATCAGTGATCGCCGAACCGAATGGCATCCGAATAAAATATTTCTGAATCAATTCAAATATTATCGGAGAGATCCAAATATAATTGGATTGATTCCGATCGATTCGGATGTTTGAAAGCAATTCAACTCACTTTGTAACGGAAATTCCCTAACCCTAATCGAAAAACAAGAAGAAATAATAACCCTTAAAATAACCCTATCCCTAATAATATAACAAGCTGAAGTAGTAATCCTATCCCTTAAACTAACCCTAATCCTTCTCATAAAACAAGTATAAATAGTAATACTAACACTAAAACTAACCCTAATAAAAGAAACAGAAATACTAACCATAACCCTAAAATTATCCCTAATCAAAATGCAAGCAGAAATAGTAACCCTAACACTAACCCTAAAACTAACCTTATTCATAAAACAAGCAGATACATATATATATGAAAATGCTGCCCAGTGTATTATTTCATACAATGATTGTGAATTTTATTAAAATTTTTGAGCAATATACATTATTTTCATATTGTAATAAAGCTCAATTCCAAATAAAAGGAAACAGAATATATCGGAAGCATCCGATGACGAAATATCAGCAGCAATAATCATCTGAATTGGTTGCTTCTGAATTTTTTGATGCTAGAATATTGACAATCCAAAATTTTCCCGAACCAATTTTTTTTCTCCAGAACAAAGAGCAACGTGAGATGCACATGAGCAATTGTAATGAGTTTGCAGACATAAGTCTCCCATTCAGATTTACAGTGGTGAATCCTACATTTAATACACTGTACTTACAGTCATCTTCCCATTGCGATTTGCTTCTTCCCTCAAGGCTAATGCTTTCAGGAAATTATCTTTCAGTTCTTTTCCTGCGCTTGACAGTGTTCTAAAAAAAAACAAAGCACTGATTGTGATTAATAAGTCTTCATATATCAGTCTAAAATACATATATTTCACTTTATTTTTTTAATGATATTTGCTGGAAAAAAAAATATGATTTCAGCAATAACCGAATTTACAATAATAACCTAGTCCCTGTATTGTGTATATATTTATATGGAGGTTAACACACATTCAAATGTTTTATAACCTACCTTAGGTGGTTTGCTTTATTTGATATAGGTTGTATTTTTTTACAGAACATCAAAGTGTCATATTGAACCAAAGCCAGTGTCTCTAATTGTATGCACTCACGTGAAGATATCGTACAATAGAACAGAGATTTGCTGCTCTCCTCAAAAGAACCCTGGTTGGTGGTCATGCTAAAATCAGGGTATAGTAACTATATCCAACGACCACCAGCAACTAGGCTCACCAATAACAGATGTGTTTTTGCACCCAATGGCGTATGTCAGTAAGTGCCTAAGGTAAAGATCCCAGTGGATGCTCTGATGGAGATGGCCAATTGTGCAGTAAGTTAAGGGACTTGAAGTGACATTGACTTCACTCCTACATAAATGGGCTTTATTATTTTCATATTTAATTTGTTTCAAAAATTGTGTATTGTGACAGTGTGATTAGGGGCAGTATGGTAGACCACAGGCTCATTAGCATGTGGATGGAGGACTCTCTTTTTTCCCTAAAGGGTTAACCAACAACCAGTACATAATTAAGTCTGCCTTGCCCTTTATAGGAGACGTGCTCCCCTCTGAGAGGGCAGTCTTGGTGAGGGTGCAGAAGGAAAGGGGAGCATAATCCTGAGCCCAGAAGGGAAGGTATAATATATCTTATTTCTACAGGTTGGCAAGCGGTTTAACCACCCTACATGTCAGACTCCGCATCCAGGAGTAGGTTTTTATTTTGTATTCGGTTATACCCTACAATAGCTGCACAATAAAGTGTAACAGAAGCACTGGTATTTATGACCAGTGACTATATCACAGTATCTTTTGGCTTTCTAACAATGGTAGACATGTGACAAGGAGGTGATTAACCATTTTATTATTATAAACTAAATTTTTAGACCAAGAGAGTTCCAGATCCCGATCCCCTGATGGAGTTAATAACGCTTTACGTTCCAATAACACAGGCTACCATAGTAATGCCCTCTACTATTCTTCTGTCCATTATGCAAAAGATAAGACTTTGTAGATGTGGACTTACTGCTGTTCTATAACAAATATACTGAACACACACTCTTTATAAATAACTAAACTGTCATTTGATTAGAAGGCGCATTTCTATGGATTTATTAAAACACAACAGGGAAACAAATCTTACATCAAAATGCAGCTTGTTCTCTCAATTTCACCATGAAGTATGTAGAAAAAGGATGACCTACTCATCACAAGTTAGGCGAATTAGGCGGGCCGCCACTGGCACCATAGGGTGACCAAGATGGTCACCCGACTACGGACAATGCCATCGGCTGATCAGGGTCGTCCACTGGAAGTGTCTGTGGACGACCCAGATCGGCCGATGGACAGACCGGCCAACAAAGAAAAATGAAAAACCCCACTGCGGGGAGAAAAAAAAACAGTCTCTGATGCTGAAACTCCAGTTTCAGCACCAAGTACAGCCCCCCAAAAAAAAAAACACACCAGGCTGCAGGGGGGGATTAACCCACTGTCCCTGATGCTGAATAGGCTTCAGCAACAGGGACAGCAACGCTGAATGCAGCTGGCTAGCAAAGAAAAAAAAAGACGCGAGGAAAAAAAAGACTCGTCTTAAAAGATAAAAAAAAAAACCCGGAACCTAAAATTTCACCTAAAAAATCCAGAAAGATACTTAAAAAATTCAATAAATAAAAAAGCTTTTTGCTGCGGATTAATAAAATAAGTGGTTGAATAAAAAAGAATAAAAACTTTAATATTTTTTCCATTGAATCCTATGGACTCTACGCAAGCCGGTTTTCCTATACAATGTATCTTTTCACGTTTCCCCTGCAGATGGCACTTATATTATACAATGCATATTTAACACGTTTCCTGCTGCGACTCGGTGGTTTAACTATACCATGCATCTTTTTCATGTAAACTTGTAGCAGATCATCCCAGTATTGTCTGATGAATCCTAAAAATTTGGAAAGATCGCTAGTCTGTTGTAATCGCAAAAAATCGTCTGAAATTGTCCATTAGTGGTCGGTTGCAGTAGAAGAGGGCTGATTCACCTGCATGTTGTAGGATCGGTCGGACAACTTCAGACGATATCGGACTATTGCAACATCGCACAAATACGGTGCGAGTATACGGCAGCCTAACTCCTTTTAGTTCCTAGTTTAAATATCACTAATAGTAAACCATTACCAGTCACATGTTATCAAATCAAGCCCATGGTATTGTCAACCAAGCACAGATACTACTTGCAGTAGTATTATCCCTGTTAAAACTTGGAGTTAACATAAATGTAAGAGTTAATTATCACAAGTCTAGTGGTAAGAGTAAAGCGAAAAATGACAGATTGTGCGGTACAACTACCTATGGAAAGCTAAAACCCATGGTTGCATTTTGCAGTCTCTATTTCAGTATTCTCCATAATATTCTCCTGAATTTTCTCTTAGAGCTAGCATTTACTTAACATGGGGTTCATAAACTCATGTGTAGAATTTTCACAGCTCAAGCTAGAAGCAGCCACTAGGTGGTAACACAGTCATGACGCAAACACAGCCACAAGAATAACACTCCCATGGAAAATGCCTTAACCCTTTCACTGCTGAGGACGTCTGGGGAACGTCCTGATTGACTCCTAAGGAAAGATAGGGGGTTCATTTGAACCCCGATATCTCCCGACTGTTGACAGCTAGCAGAGCACAGCTACCAGAGCATGGCCTTTCCAATGATATCAAACATGATCATGTTTAAAGTAACAAAAAAAATAATAAAGATAATTATAAAAAAAAGAAAAACATGCTTTTTTAAGACGTGAAATGGCTCAGCAGTGAAGGGGTTAATCTTTAGAAGCAAAATGGTTATTTCCAACAAGATGGTGCATCGTGCCATTCTTTAGCGGACTGTGTCATTTCCAAAAATCTGTGGCTACTCTGGTCTACTGATTTACCAGCCCAGACTTTATGTACCAGGAGAAGCCCCGCATGACTGGAACCTTAATGATAACACTAGCAATAAGATCCAAAACATTGATACAAACCTGAGACACATTAGCAAGAAGACGCAGTGCTTCATCGACATATTCCCAACAGAAAACACATCCAGTACATACTGCGATGGGATGTGCTCAACATAAGAGGAGGTACATTTCCCTGAAAATAATTTCCATTCATTAGTTTAAGATTAGGACCCTGCGAATCATAAATTTTCGCTCGAATCGAATCACGAATCGAATCGGCTGTAATGGTTCGAACTCGAATCGAATATCGAATCGAATACTTGGATACTGTCCCCCAGCTCATGGATATGCCCCCCAGCTCATGGATACTGCCCCCCAGCTCATGGATACTGCCCCCCAGCTCATGGATACTGTCCCCCAGCTCATGGATACTGCCCCCCAGCTCATGGACACTGTCCTACAGCTCATGGATTTGCCCCCAACATGGATTTGCCCTCAGCTCGCTCATGGATTTGCCCTCAGCTCGCTCATGGATATGCCCCCCAGCTCATGGATACTGCCCCCCAGCTCATGGATACTGCCCCCCAGCTCATGGATACTGTCCCCCAGCTCATGGATACTGCCCCCCAGCTCATGGATACTGTCCCCCAGCTCATGGATACTGCCCCCCAGCTCATGGATACTGCCCCCCAGCTCATGGATACTGTCCCCCAGCTCATGGATACTGTCCCCCAGCTCATGGATACTGCCCCCCAGCTCATGGATACTGTCCCCCAGCTCATGGATACTGTCCCCCAGCTCATGGACACTGTCCCCCAGCTCATGGATTTGCCCACAACATGGATTTGCCCCCAACATGGATTTGCCCTCAGCTCGCTCATGGATTTGCCCTCAGCTCGCTCATGGATTTGCCCTCAGCTCGCTCATGGATTTGCCCTCAGCTCGCTCATGGATGTGCCCCAGCTCACCTGTCGCCGCCGCATTAGGCTCCCTCTGAGCGTGCGTCCGGCGGCAGGAAGCTTGGGCACTCGCCTGGGGGAGCCACGTGACCGTGATCTCGCGAGATCGCGGTCACGTGGCTCCCCCAGGCGAGTGCCCAAGCTTCCTGCGCCGGACGCACGCTCAGAGGGAGCCTAACCCGGCGGTGACAGGTGAGCTGGATGGGATCTTCCAAATTCGAAATTTTTTCGAATCGAGCTGCTAGTTCGAATTCGAATCGAATTCGACCAGCGATTCGATTTCGAATCGAATTTCGAAGCTTCGCAGGTCCCTACTTAAGATCTATAAAAAAACTTTGGGTTTGTGTTTATATATTAATTACCCTGTATTATTTCTTCACCTATCTCTAATTTTTAGATTAATAAGCAGCAATTTATACATACAGTAAATCACAGCACATTTGGGAGAAATAAGACAAAGGCAGCATATTTGTAAAATTGTTCACATTCCTTCAAAAGATTGGAAGTTATTGCTTCAGGACATACCCTAAAAATTAGGCTAATCCCAGCAAATTAAGCACAGATGGCAATCCTAAACAGAGATTTAATGTTCAAGTATGCAGAGTACCGGAGGAAGCCATATCAAATAGCAATGTGTTTCACAGGAAAAAGCTGGAGGTGCGCATAATGTTTGCTATGACAGTAGGTTTAGTTCTTCCCATAAGAGTCGTAAGAGTCATATTGGTGGGGCATGATTTAAATTACCACTGGAATTATGCGCAGGCAATTTTCTACATACATACACACGATTGTGATTATACATGAGCAAGGACATCTGCTATTATTCTCATTTAACCAACTTAAATTTAACCATGTTAGTGCTGCCAAGTTTGTTAGTGCTGCATTAATAAGCAATAACAATATATCACCACAATTACACATTTCAAAAAGTAATACACATATTTATTAGGTTATATGAAAGTATATCTTTGATTACATAGATGGTGGTAAAATGTGTTCAACACGCACAGAGGGGTATAATACAAAACTGCAGTTTGTTCATGGGCATACAATGGTGAAACTCTTGAACACTTTTGGAGAAGTGAAAATTCTAGGTCAAAGTAGCCAAACCAGAAAAATTCTCCCATTTATCTCACTTTCTAAATCAGTTATTTTGCCCTAGAATTTTTCACTTCTCCAAACGTTCTCCAGAGTTTCACCTTTCACTGAATAACCCTGAGAGAGCGATTTTCAAAATATAGTTACACTTTGCCTGTGTCTCTCCTCAATGAACATAGAGACACACAGGCAGTAACAATTATAATTCACTTTGTCTATGTCTCTCCTCAAATAGACATACAGGGTTATCCAAAGAAATCCGAATTGCTTGAGAAAGGTAACTGAACGCTAAAAATCAGCGTTCGGTTACCCTTCCTGGCCATTTGGCTATCCAGAGAGCAGGCAATTCGCCAAATCCTGGCGAATTGCCTGAACATACGGTGCCTGTTCGAGGGCAGTGAAATCCCCATGAAAAAGCACTGCTTCGGCTATTCAGAGAACACAAACCAGCAGTGAAAGGTTCCCGAAATGCTCTGCCATTCGGTGGTTTAATTCGGCAAGTTAATTCAGGAGAATCCCATAGGCTTCAATGTTAAAAATATTCCCGTTTTAATTCAATATCTAATAAACCGTTCATTATAAAATTCTGCAGTAAAGAGTCTCTTTATTTATAGATTTTTTAGGATACTTTAAGCATTTTTCTGAATTACTTTTTTTTTTAAAAAAAGTCCGATTTTTTTTTTTTTTAAGTTTACCTATTTTTTCTGTAACAGTCCTTTTTATTATCATTCCCTGGACCTCATATGCAAATTTCAGACATTTTCACTCAGTAGTTTCTTTGCAAACAGCATTTCATTTTCACAGATTCATACAAACGGTTTTGCTAATTTATTCACCTCCCTCGTCTGCGGTCTCAGCTGCTTCGGCTGCTTCGGCTGCGTGTGATCGGCTCCTGCTCGGGCTTTTTCCGTGGTTTTCGCAGGTTAATCCAGATGTTTTTGGGGGTTTTCGGCGTGCATTCGGTGGGTTTTGCGGTTAGTTTTCGTCGGGTATGCATTTTCCCTGCAATTCGGGGGCCCTGTGGTGTTTGCTGAATACACCGCAGGGTCACCGAAATGGGATCGGCAAAAGGAACCGAATTGAAGAGAACGAAAAGTCACCGAACGTGCGGTGACTTTTCGAATCTCTTTGAATAACCCTGATAGAGTCAGACACAGGCAGTAACCAGTTGACTATATGATTGATATATAGCTTGATCAACCTATACAGTGGCAAGAAAAAGTATGTGAACCCTTTGGGATTACGTGGAGTTTTGCATGAATTGGTAATAAAATGTGCTCTGATCTTCAGAACATGTAAACATTCATACATGTTACAAAAGTATCTCCAAAAGCCTTGATGTTCATGTGTCCACGGTAAGACAGACTGTCTACAAATGGAGAAAGTTGGAGATCGCTCTAGATCAGTGGTTCTCAACCTGTGGACCCACAAGATTTGGCGAACTGCCTGCTCTCTGAATAGCCGAATGACCAGGAAAGGTAACCGTACGCTGAATTTCACTGTTCGGTTACCTTTCGGCGCCAGATCACTCTCTTCGAATAACCCTGTTAGTGATGTCCTTTGAATACATCCTACACCAGGCCTCAAAATTTCAAGTCCCAAGCTACTAGCCAGGTATTAAGAGTTACTCGCCACTAGTTGCCCCACCTAACCCTTATCCAGCCATGCCTCTGCATTCCCACTCTCCCTCATGTAATTTCCACTCGCCAAATGCGAGCAGGCGAGTGGAAATTTTGAGGCCTGTCCTACACAATACAATTATTTGAGTCAGTGATCGACCAATAGACTCCATTATATCACCAATGCCACACACTGAAGACCAAGTGAGGTAAAGATATTGTGGGGGGCAGTTTACACAAACACAAAAGTTAACACAAAAGATCACACAATGGTGCACCCAGTGACACAGAGTAAAATATTTTCTTAACTAAACAAGAGAAAAGCAAAGCACATGTAAGATATCAGTAACATAAACAAAATAAGGACATTTAATTTTTTTGGTGGTACTGGCCCTTTAACCCCTTCACTGCAGCTGATGTGTAGGGGATGTCATAATGTGTGCATGCTGCATGCGGAGGACGTCCCCCACACGTCTTCAATTGGAAACCCCCTCCCGTCCAATACTCACCTCACCTTGTTTATACCCTTTCTAAAGCACTGACATCATCGCAAAGGGTGGGTGACATCAGATTCAGGTGCCCCCGGGGTGAAGAGTGCCTGAAAGGAGGGGTGGGTCGGACTCCTCTACCTCCCAATCAGAGGAGATTAAATTAAAAGAGAGGCACCGCTGGAACAGGCATAGTCTGCCCTTTTCAGCGGTGCCTCTCTTTAACCCCTGAGGTGACTCTCTTGAATGTGGCTGACATCTTGGATGTCAGCCAAGCTTCCGGGGATCCCCCCCACCAATGCATGGCGTGATGACGTCAGTATGAGAATTAACCCCTAGGAGCCAAGGGGTTTCCCTATGGAAACCCTATGGCGGAGATAGGGGGGTCCAAAGGATCCCATGCCGGGGCTAGCCAGAGCATGGCCTTTCTAACGATATCAAACATGACCATGTTAAAAGTAAAAACAAAATTAAATAAAATAATAATAAAAAATTAAAAAAATAAAAAAGTATTTTTTTATTTATTTTTTATTAATGCAGCACTATTGTTCACATTGCAATTATAATGCGAATAATAATGCTGCACTAGCGATTTTTTGGGGGGTTTTAGCTAAAATCACATAATATCTAACAAAAATAAAGTAACAGGTTCCGAGCGCTCATTTTTTTTTACCCCATAGAATCTATAACCGCAAAGGCTCAGATGATAACATTTGAAAAAATTACTATACACGCTGTAGATGATTGAAATTTTAATGGAGATTCACATTATTTTTTTACACTTTTTTGTTATAGCATTCTGGCAGAACATGATGTATACATATAATAATGATATATTATGAATCCGCTGAAAAAGGGATATATAATATGTCTGGTCGTGTAATAAAATGTGACTTCAAATCACGTTTAAACATGATGAGCAAAAACGGTAAAAATGAGCTCAGCACAAAGAGGTGAAATGTCTCAGCAGTGAAAGTGTTAAATGTATTTGTGTGTTTTCATCAATGTGTCAGTGACAGTAACATAAGAAACCGGGTTAAAGGGTTCATAATAGCAATTAATATTTTTACAGAATATTTTAACAATATTATTTGAATTTTTCTCTTTATAAAGTCATGCCTTCAAACACGTGTGGAATCCATGATTAATCCTCTAAGCCTTATATTTCTGTAACCACTCAATGTTCTTGAACCCAGGACATACTTGAAAACGAGAGAAATCTCAATGTATCCTTCCTGGTAAAATCCTTTAAAAATAAATAAATAAAATAAATAAATATTTTATGGCTTAAAAATTAAAAAGCATAATAATGTTATAAATAAAAC
Organism: Leptobrachium leishanense; assembly: GCA_009667805.1. NCBI lineage: Eukaryota > Metazoa > Chordata > Amphibia > Anura > Megophryidae > Leptobrachium > Leptobrachium leishanense. Next base: position 346,039,984 of record CM019063.1, read on the forward strand.
ATTAGCAGTAGTAAAAAAAGAATAAATGAATAATTCAGTTCTAGGTTTCTGGTAACTAAAATGCGCCAGTTGAACAGTCGCCATGGTTATAAGAATTTTTGGCTTAGGTCAAAAAGCCCACACCTGACAAAACATTGGCACTGTTCAAACTAGTTAATAGGGAGCTACCAGCTACGTGGATTTGTCCCATGGCCAACATTCACAGTACTTTATAAAAAAAGTGCTTTTATCAGTCAATGCTGTTTGTTTTAAGCAAATGTTATTGAGCGCACCTACAGCAGTTCATCTGCGCTTATCGGTTGTCACGTACAAATATCTTTATATTGGATAAAAAATTATAAGAGAGCCAAAACAAAGAATTTTATAACATTTTTTTTATTCCTTCCTAGATGACAATCTGTAAACAATTGATTACACTGGGGAACAGCATTTTCATTGAGTTAGATCTGACACTTGTTTTTGACTTAATGTGAAACAGAAATTGGGATGTCTAAGGAATAATGACACAGAAATACAATCATCGTGCATTACATCTACATTAGAAAGTGAAATGCCCCCTTAATACTGGTCGCACTCACAAAATGCCAATTCTTTATAGCATATAAATATGAATATACTCGCTGTTAGCCCACTGCTCCGTCCACTAGAAAGTCTGGATACTCAGCTCGATAGCTCCCACCGCCACAGGAACACAAGCGAGGCTTAGTAGTGGATGGTAAAAAGTTTAATAAAAGGGTAACAGACAAGTACTCCAACGCGTTTCGTGCATATACTGCACTTCCTCAGGGATTAATACATAAAAATAAACATAATGGATCAAATAATAGTCTGCTATTATTGTGCTTTTTATTTTATTTATTTTTATTTTATTTTATTTATTTTTTCTTTTAAAGGGTGAAACGCGTATTGTTTTTTTCTTTCTTCTGTTTTTCCCTCATATGTTCCAATAAACATCCTTTATGTAATAGGATAGAATCCTTTCTACATTATTGAGTTTGCAGACTTCTACCAGTGGAAGACTTATTGACTACCCAGGACTCTGAAGGGATACCAAGGCCTCAAGATAAGCTAACTACTGAGGGCCATTGGTACTCAACCATTGGAGGAACCGTGGACTACCTAGAATCCTGAAGGGATACCAAGACTACAAGACGAGACAACCACTGAGGGCTATCGGGTGAGCCGTGTGAAACACCCGCAGGCGAGGTGATCGAGCCTAACGAGGCTCTGGAAAGTGTGAGTGGATCCACCCCCCCCCACACACTTTTTCATTTTTGTGAAAGCTGGACTTCACTATTATACATTTTTTTTCCTTTTAGGAATACTCCGACGAACTATGAATTGTCCAAGACAGTAAAATATTTACCCTATGTTATAACGTATATCTTTTTCTCTATACGGAAGAGATTCCCTTTATACCATGGACGCGGGAGCGCCGAGCACCGGTTCTCTGTCTTTTTTGCCTGACAAATGCGCTGATGTTCACCCTCTGACTGGGAACGGTGAAATTGCCACAGATATAACAAAAGGAATCAGGGCTGTTTAGGCACTTACGACGAGAAATAGAGTCATATAGCTACTAAAAGGCAGGTAGTCCAGTGGAGAATGAAGCCAAAAGAAGTAAAGGGGGTACAGCAGACCCCACTAAATGTGAGGTTTCGGCCGTGTGGCCTTAATCATACATCATGTATGATTAAGGCCACACGGCCAAAACGTCACATTTAGTGGGGTCTGCTGTACCCCCTTTATTAAACTTCTTTTGGCTTCATTCTCCACTGGAGTACCTACCTTTTTCTTGCTATATGCTCCTGGGATAGCAGCATCCCTCCCCAATGGTGAGCTCGTGGAGTGTGCGGCAGCCAGCTCCCACTACTGATCGCGGCGCTTTCTTCTGATGAGAAAGAGCAGAGGCAAACATGATCTGAAGGAAAGGAAATAAGTATGCAAATAAAAAAATTAATTGCGCTTACTCCTTGTATATAGACTCTTGGAATATGATTCACTAGATACAGTTGTACACTCCCTCTCCTCACACAGTCTCACGTGTAACTGAAATGCAGAGACAAGTAGCATCCGGTCGCCAAGGTCGCCCCACACCTCCCCACTCGAGGGAGGTCCACTCTCGGCCAATAGGAGAGCACTCATGCTCCCATACATCCGGGTGGGAGTAATCGCATTCAGATAAGCTGTAGAGATAAAATATGACGTGATAGAAGAAAACTAACCGCAGTTTTGAAATCAGCATGCTTAATTTTTTATTATTATTATTATTATTCTTTGTTTATAAAGCGCCGGCATATTCCGCAGCGCTGTACAATAAGCACAGTATAGACAGGGTTACAATACATTGAACAACATTTGACAAACAGTACAGGAGCAGATGAGGGCCCTATTCCCGTAGGAACTCACAATCTGGGAGGGTTGGGGTTTGAAACAGGAGGAGAGGACTGTAAGGTGAGAGTGATTGATGGTTGCGTCAGTGAGTTGGGTGGTAGGCTTCCCTAAATAGGAACGTTTTAAGGGAGCGTTTGAAGGAAGAGAAGTTAGGGGAAAGTCTGACAGTACGAGGGAGAGCGTTCCAGAGAGTGGGGGTTGCGCGTGAGAAATCCTGCAGTCTATCATGGGAAGAGGTGATGCGGGGAGAAGCTAGGCGCAGCTCACTGTTTGACCTTAGGGAGCGGGCTGGGGTGTATTTGGTGATTAGTGAGGACAGGTAGTGGGGCGCTGAGTTAGTGAGGGTTTTGTAGGTAAGGATAAGGATTTTGAACTTAATTCTGAAGTGGATGGGGAGCCAGTGAAGGGACTCGCAGAGGGGAGCGGCAGAGACAGAGCGGCGGGTGAGGTGAATTAGCCTGGCGGAGGCGTTCAGGATGGATTGTAGGGGGGAGAGGCGGGACAGAGGGAGGCCAGATAAGAGATTATTGCAATAGTCGAGTCGGGAGATTACCAGGACGTGTATGAGTTGTTTTGTGGTGATAGCGGTAAGAAATGGCCGAATTCTGGAAATATTACGCAGTTGGTATCGGCAGGAGGAGGAAAGAGACTTGATGTGGGGGATGAAGGAAAGAGCAGAGTCAAGTGTAACTCCAAGACAGCGAACTTGGTTTGATGGGGAGATGGTGATACCCTCCACCGTTATAGAGAAGTCAGGAGGTGGGGAGGCATTGGAGGGAGGAATAAGTAGGAGTTCAGTCTTTGACATGTTGATCTTTAGGTGGTGGGAGGCCATCCAGGAGGAGATGCCAGATAAACAGTCACTGACTTTTGAAAGGACAGGGGGAGAGAGATCAGGGGTAGAGAGGTAGATCTGAGTGTCATCAGCGTAGAGGTGGTAATTAAAGCCAAAGCTGTTGATGATTTTGCCTAGGGAGGAGGTGTAGATGGAAAAGAGCAGAGGACCAAGGACAGAGCCTTGAGGTACACCAACAGATAGAGGCAATGAGGAGGAGGAGTTACCAGCAAAGGACACACAGAAGGACCTGTTGGATAAATAGGAGTCAACCCAAGCAAGTGCAATGTCACCGAGACCCAGAGAGTTGAGGGTCTGTAGAAGGAGGGGGTGGTCAACAGTGTCAAAAGCAGCCGAGAGGTCAAGCAGGATGAGAATAGAATAGTGGCCGTGGTTTTTAGCAGTTAGGAGGTCGTTGGTGACTTTGAGGGCAGTTTCAGTTGAGTGTAGGGGACGGAAGCCAGATTGCAGGGGGTCAAGTAGGGAATTGGAGGACAGGAAGAGGGAGAGGCAGTTGAAGACTAGTTTTTCTAAGAGCTTTGATGTGAAGGGAAGCAGGGATACAGGGCGGTAGTTGGATGGAGAGTTGGGATCTAGGGATGGTTTCTTTAGTAAAGGGGTAACTAGCGCGTGTTTGAAGGCGGATGGAAAGGAGCCAGTGGAGAGAGATAGGTTGAAGATGTGTGTGAGAGCAGGGGTGAGGGAGGAGGAGAGGGGAGGAATTAGATGTGAGGGAATGGGGTCGAGCGGGCACGTGGTGAGATGTGAGGAGGACAATAAGGAATTGACTTCCTCCTCAGTGGCTGGGAGGAAGCGGCAGAGGGTGGCAGAGGGGACCTGTGGGAGTGGAGGTGGCAGATAACTATCTTGTGTTGGGATGTTGCTTCTGATAGTTAGAGTTTTACTGAGGAAGTAGTCTGCCAGGTCTTGAGCGCTGAAGGCAGCTGTGGGGGAGGTGCAGGTGGGTAGAGGAGGGTGTTGAAGGTGGACCAGAGCCGTTTAGGGTTGGAGGACAGCGAAGATATAAGAGATGAGAAGAAGGATTGTTTGGCCAAGTGGAGGGCAGAGGTGTATGACCGGAGAATAAACTTGAAGTGAACAAAATCAGCTTCAGAGCGGGATTTCCTCCAGGCACGCTCTGAAGTGCGGGAGCATCTTTGCAGGTAGCGAGTCTGGAGGGTGTGCCAGGGCTGAAGCTGGCGGCGTGGGGCCTTACAGAGTAGAAGAGGAGCAAGAGTGTCTAGAGCAGAGATAAGCGTAGTGTTGTAGTGATTAGTGGCAGCATCAGGGCAGGTGAAGGATGAGGTATGAGGGAGGTGGTGAAGTAGGTTGGAGAATTGATGGGGGTCCACAGCATGTAGATTTCTGCGAGTGTGTGTGCGGGGTGGGGGAGCAGGGTGTTTAGGAAGTCCAGATAGGTTGAAAGAGAGAAGGTGGTGGTCAGAGATGGGGAAAGGGCGACAGTTGAACTCAGAAATGGAGCAGAGGTTGGAAAAGACAAGGTCAATAGCGTGACCATCGCGGTGGGTAGGGAGGAGGGAGGATTGTGTGAGTCCAAGGGAGGACGTGAGTAAAAGAAGTTTGGAGGCAGCAGGGCGGAAGGATCATCAATGGGAATGTTGAAGTCCCCGAGAACTAGGCATGGAAGATTAGAAGACAGGAAGTGAGAAAGCCAGGTAGCAAAGTGGTCAAAGAACTGGGAGGTTGGTCCCGGTGGGCGGTAGATGACTGCCACCCTGAGAGCCAGAGGAGAGAACAGGCGGATGCAGTGTGTCTCGAAGGAGGAGAAGGAGAGGGATGGGGTGGAGGGAGATGCTGGTAGGTGCAGGTGGGAGAGAGCAGGATTCCGACCCCGACACCATTTCTCTCACCCGGTCTGGGGGTATGGCTCAAGTGTAGACCGCCATGTGAGAGAGCAGCAACGGAGGCCGTGTCAGAGGGAGTTAGCCAGGTTTCAGTTAAAGCTAGGAGGTTGAAGGAGTTTGAAAGGAAGAGGTCATGGACGGCTGTCAGTTTGTTGCACACAGAGCGAGCGTTCCAGAGGGCGCAGGAGAAAGAGGACAGGCGCTGAGGGATTATGGGAATGAGGTTGCTGGGCTTGCAGGGAGGTGATTTATGTGCGATGGAGATAGGATGAGAGGGAAGTATTGGATGTGTTGTGGGCCAGGGTTAGGGGATATGTCAGCTGAATAGAGTAACAGCAGGAGGGTGAGAAAGAGATGTGGGAATGGGATTTGTGGGAGTGATTGGCAGCACGAGAGATAGAGGGAGACCATGTTCTGAGGAAACAAAGGAGCTCATGCGAGGCCATCATGTGGGACGAGAGGAGGGAGGGAGAGATGCAGATAGTGTAGGGGTCGGTGGTAGAGGGCAGGAGTTCCATTTAAGGAAAAAGGTAGAAGTAAAGAGCAGAAGTGTGAGAGAAAGCATGATATAGACGTGTGTTTACCCGGAGTAAAAAGTGGGCCTTGCAGTTCCTTCCTCCAGTCCCGCAACTCCAGGAAATCAACTCTGAACGTCCACTTAGGATGCCACTTAGTCTGAAACAGCTGAAATATCGAACTCAACAGAAAATATGTTCCAAATTGTTCCCCAGTGTCATAGGTACAGGGGGATCACCCCTATCCAGAATTCTGAAATTTGAAAGAATCTAAAAACAAGAGTCTACCATAATTTTAACTTACCTCCAAGCCGCTCCTCATGTGTCCTCTTTCCCTCCAGTGCTCCTCCACAGGTCCCAGCACAAGTGAGGGCCGAACTGGGAAAATCTGGCATTGCACAGTATGACCCTCATAAACACTGGTCATCATCTTCCAGTGTGTTTCTCACTGGCGCTGCTGCAACGAGAGCCTTGTGGCTCCCCTGTCACGTCCCCCATCCCTTCTGGTTTCAGAATCCAAGTCGGAATTTCGAAACCCAGAAAACAATAGAATCTGAATTTGGGATGAAGTACAAAATAAGAGCTTGGAGACTAGTAGTTATGCCTCCTTTCTCCTCAGACTGGACCAACCTAGTTGAACAATATTGAGCCGGGATTTTTGAATTTCCCAGCTACCGGTCACCAGATCCGTCACTACTGACGTCAGCACTCCGAGAGCGTGCCGTTGTCACCTTCACTGGGGCTAATTGCTGTAGTGTGCGGTCTCAGAGGGCCAGCCAATGGAGAAGATCTCCACTTGTGCGTAGCTCCGATCCATCGCTCTGCAAAGAACTTGTGTAGGTAAACTGCGCAAGTCCCGTAGCGGTGCGCAATTTGACGATCCTCGGTATGCAAGTTGTGCAGGAATGCAAATTGTGCAGAAAAGCTTCAGGGACTTCTGGGCTCAGGAGTCCCTGAGCCAAAGAGGGGACGCAGCATGAGGTGAGAGACAATAGGCAAGTAAAAAAAAAAAAAAAACCTACAAAAATAGAAAAAATAAATAATTGGGCAGAGTCTGTCAGCAGCATCTGCTCAATTATTTAAAGGGACATGCATGCTTTGCTAGTGTGCTTTTAAAAATGTGCAATGCCTTTTGAATGAGACCATAGTATCTTTCTGCAGGCATAAAAAAGCAAGTAAATATGATATTTTTTCATATTTACCACTTTTCTTTCTTGGGTTTTCCACACCCACCTCAGGAGGCATTTTAAGGTAACCAATCAGTGTGTACACCTAGGTACAAATAAAAAATGCACTGAACGTGTGCGACTGAGTTGCTCCTCCCCTCTCCTGCACTGTGAGCAGAGGGGAGGGCCGGGGTGAGTGCCAGTGCCTGAGTGCCAATTTGTAACTCTTCACTCCCAGCTACTGAAGAGACATGGAAGGAAATAAATCAACACACAGGGAGAAAAAGAGACAGCAGAGAGAAACAGCAAAAAAGCACAGAGACACAGCAAGAAGAGGTAATGAGAGAAAGACAGCAAGATAAAGTAGAGAAAGCATGTACAAGAAAGAGTGAGAGTGAGTGAATGTGTGAGGGAGTTTGAGTGAGACGGTGAGTATGCAAACCATGAAAGAGCACAAGTGAATGTGCCAATCGGTGAGTGAGTGAGTCTGTGTGTGAGCAAGCATGAGTGTGTCTTGCTTTCACAGTTGCAGAGATAACTAATATTTAGTTCCTCGATTTCCCCAGTCTGAGGTCCTGAGCGTGCACAGGGTTTCACATGCACAGCTTGTGCTAGTTCATGTGAAGCTTTTGATGGGTGGAATAGTGGGCGGGGAGGAGGTGGGGAATATCCAGGAAGTGGGAGCTGAAGAAACACCCCTAGCTGAGGGGCATGGCCAGAGAAGATGAAATGACAGAGTTTGAAGCAAGAAAATAAAAAAAATTACACATTTTTAAAACCTTTATTGAATTATTCTAGTTTGTCTATAGGTATAAAGATGTTTAAATGTCAATCAAAATTTTTTATCTAGACATACATATCCCTTTAAGGGCAAAAAAGGGAAGTCTATTTTTTAATAGTGTCCCTTTAATCCCTTCCATGCGGAGGACGTGCTCAGCATGTCCAGCCGGATGGACACTTGGCTGCGGAGGACGCGTTGAACATGTCTTCCCATTGCAGCTGCGATCTGCTAGGATTCCGGCAGATCGCTTCGGCCCCCCGGAGTGGGCTGACATCTTGGAAGGTGCCTGAAGGGGAGGGTGGGGGGTCCTTTGGACCTCTCAACCTCCCAATCTGCTTGGCACATGTAAAAGGCAGGTACCGCTTTGAAGGGCACAGCCTGCCCTTCCAAGCAGTGTCTGCCTTTATATACATATCTGATCAGCGCAAAAATTTATTGTTTTCAGGGTCCAGATGTCTCTCGTCAATCAGCAATACCGTGTATAATGTATATACAAAAAATAGAAACACATAATAGTGAAGTATATCAAGCATTAACATTTTGATGGATCGGCGTGCGATACAAAACTCACAAAAGTGGAGCCCTGACACTGGCTCTAAGTGGATCTCAGCATCTGTGTTGTTTCCTAGTGGTTTTCTCAGGTAATCCACACCTTATAGGAGTATTTCTCTTCACGCCTCAGAGTGGTATGAAAAACAAGAAAAACAGTGCAGATCTCCTTGTGTGAAATCCAAGTGGACAATTAAAACAAGAATGTTTTGCCGATTTAAAACTCACTCTTGTTGGAGCTTCCGTAGCTCTACGATCAGCGCTTATGGATTTTTTCAGACCGGGCAAATCCAAGAAACCACCAGAAGAACAAATGTGCGATATATAAAAGATTTAATAAAATAAAACAATTAAATCTGCCTTTAACCCCTTGGGGACTGGATCGCGATATGGCACCAACAGGCCCGGATCGCGGACCCCTCCCGGAGCTGGCCAACATTTTGGACATCGGCCAAACCTTCTGGGATCTCCCCTGCCTACTGGCATCATAGTGCATATAATATTTGGTATCATTGAAACGGGCCAGAGCATGGCCTTTCCAAGGATACCAAACATTTTACAGGTTAAATGTAAAGAAAAAAAAGAAGAAAAGAAAATTAAAAATGTTAAAAAAATTTTAAAAAGTGTTTTTTTTTGTTTTATTAATGCAGCAATATTGTTCCCATTTCAATTATAATGAGAATAATGATGCTGCAGTAACAATTTTTTCTATTGGGGGCGTTTGCTAAAAATCACGTATTTTCCCCCATAAAAATGTAATGAGTCCCCATTTCAATTTTTTTTAACAAGCGCACCCCATAGAAAATATAACCGCAAAGGCTTGCATGATAAAATGTGAAAAAAAATACTTTACACACTGTAGATGATTGAAAATTCTAATTTTATTGCATTTTTTATTATAATATTCAGGTAGGACATGACGGATACGATAATAATGATATATTATGAATCTGCTGAGTCTGCCGGAAAGACCAATATATAATATGTCAGGGTTATCTAATAAAATGTGACTTCAAATCGCGTTTAAACATAATGAGCGAAACTGGTAAAAATGAGCTCAGCACACAGGGGTGAGATGGCTCAGCAGTGAAAGGGTTATTAATAAAAAAATACATGCAAGTAGTCATCATTAATTCATTTATTTTTATTTTCCACAAATCAAGTAAGAGCATATTAGAGATCTAAAGTAAATGTCCAAGTTGGCAGACTCTTCTATTGTGTAGGAAAACGTACTATATTTTATTTTCTTACCTGAGTTGATTGAGTGTGATTTGTGATATCGGACATTTATTTGTGGCTTTTGGCTGTGGACATTTGTATACCCTTTTATCCCATAAAAAATCTAAAATTATCCGGGAACATCTCCAATCAGTACATCCTATAATGCTGAAAACTAAACCAGGGATCATTTTTCATAAAAAGTATGGGTAGTTGTATAAATTTAAAAACAGGCAAACCAATTATCAATAAAAACATAATACATGGTGAAGGTATTGATAGTCTGTTAATCTAATATAATCAATCTTGCTTTTTTTCTTTGTTAATGTAAATTCGTTGATCCATTTATAAAATAGTATCAGGGTTCAAAGAGAATCGAAAAGTCACCGCACGTTCGGTGACTTTTCATTCTCTGCAATTCGGCGCGATTCAGCGATCCTAGTTCGCCGACCCTGTGATGCATTCAGCAAGCACCACAGGGCCGCCGTACTGCAGGGAAAACCCGCCACAAACCCGATGAACACTCACTGCAAAACCCGCCGAACACTCTCCGAACACTCACCGAAACCCGCAGAAACAGGTGGATTAACCACGCCGAACATGCCGGAGAAACCTGACCAGCCGCCGATCACAGCGCAGAGCAGCCGCTGGAAAAAGTCGACACGCAGACGAACGAGGTGAAAAAAAACCCAGTACGCTTGAAAGTTTGAAATTTGAAACGCTGTTTGCAATAAAACTACTGAACGATTATGCCTGGTATTTACATATAAGATCCAATGAATGATAATAAAAAGGGCAGTTACAGTAAAAAGAAAAGACGATTTAAAAAAAAAAAACAGGAAACAAATTTTGCCAAAAAAATCCCAAAAAATGCCTAGCAGATCCTAAAAAATTTATAAATAAAGAGACTTTTTACTGCAGAATATAATATTAAACAGTTTAATAGAGATTGAATTAAAACGGGAATATTTTTAACATTGAAGCCTATGGGAATCACCTGAATAAATCTGTCGAATGAAAACACAGAACAGCAGGGCATTTCGGCAACTTTTCCCTGCTGTTTGGTGTTCTCTGAATAGACGAAGCATTGCTTCCCTATGGGGATTTCACTGCCCTTAAACAGGTACCAAACAGGCACGGTATGTGCAGGCAATTCGCCAACATTTGGCGAACTGCCTGCTCTCTGAATAGCCGAATGGCCAGGAAAGGTAACTGTACGCTGAATTTCAGTGTTTGGTTACCTTTCGGCCACAATTCGGATCTCTTTGAATAACCCTGTATGTAAAGCGTCTTCATACTGCTAAAAGAGCCACAAACCAAAACTTAAATATTTAAGTTCATGGAAGTCAAAGTCCTTTGAAGACACACAAATGCACAATTTTGATAAAACATTTAAGTTTGGCTTTGGAAAGGAAGGAGTACAATCACACAGATAAGTTGGAGATGACTTTTGCATGTTTGCCTCTTCTTCTATCTCTTAGGTTTAAAAATGGGCTATGTTATCACTGTTCTGTCTGATATTGCATTGCTGTATACTGCCATTTGAAAATAAAGAATTCTAAAAATAAAAAAGAAAAACGGCTATATTAATGAAAAATCTTAGAGAAACATTATTTTTAATAATTCATTAAAAAAAATATTCCAACCAACAGATCTACTATCCGATGATGCTTGCTTCAATTTTAGACAACAGATTCTGCTTCATATTTGGATGTGCGAGATAAAAAATATATATATATACAAAATACCAAGGGCTATATTACAATCTTCACGCAAAAAGCCCTCGCGAAAAGCGAAAAAATGTGGCGGCAATCGTTAAACATTTGCGCATGCAAATCACCGCTGGAATAACAATCCTCGCAGCTTTTTTCCTCCGCCAATCAATTGCCCACGCAAGCAGTACGCGCACAAATGCAGATTCAATGCCGTCTCGGCAAAAATCTTTGCGCAAGCTGTTTTTTGCACCCATTCAGCCAATCAAAAGCAACTGAATTGTGCCTGTTTTTTTTTATGTGCGTTTTTTTTTTGGGTTAGCCAGGTTGTTCAGATTTGCCATTAACACCAGCTTTTTGCGGTTGCTAAAATTATGCGTGCAAAGGCTATGCGGTAATTACCGCAAATAGATTGTAATATCATCCGCGTACCAGCGCACAAACGCATTTGCAATACAATGTTAAGTATAGGACTCGCGCAGTACAGTAAGCTCGCGCAGGGTTCCCGCAGGTTCACCCATGGTAGACAATTGTGCACGGTTGTTGCGCTGACTATGTAATACGGGATTAGGCGCAAATGATTTTACCACTTGCATTAACCACTTCAATGCGGAGGACGCGCTCAGCGCGTCCTCCGCATTACTGCTGGTATGCGGAGGACGCGCTGAGCGCGTCCTCCCATTGGGGTCAGCGTTCGGCCGGGTTCCGGCCGATCGCTGGCCCCTCCGGTGCGGGCTGACATCCTCGATGTCAGCCCGGCATCCGGAACCGCAGCCGCCGGAATTAGGTGTCATCGCGGCAGCGCGATGACACCTAATTCAGGCGCCCCCCCCCGCATGTGCGGAGGAGGCGCCTGAAAGGGAGGGGGGAGGTCCTTCGGACCTCTCTCCCTCCCGATCGGCGGCGTTGCGGGGGTTAACCCAGGCACCATTTGGAAGGGCACAGCCTGCCCTTCCAAATGGTGCCTGGCATTAACCCCTGGGGAGCTGAATCGCGAATCGGCGCTGAAAAGCGTCGGTTCGCGATCCTTTCCCGGAGCTGGCCGACATCTTGGATGTCGGCCAAGCCTCCGGGAACTCCCCCTGAGGATTGGCGTCATCGTGCATAGCACGATGACGCCAGTCCTAGAGTTAACCCCTAACTGCCACCAACGGTGGAGATAGGGAGTTCATTGGAACTCCCTATCTCCTGATCCGTGGCAGCTAGGGGTTAACGTTTGGTATGGTTGGATCGGCCAGAGCATGGCCGTTCCAACAATACCAAACTCGAATGTGAAAAAAGTTATAAAAAAAAAATAAAAAAAAATAAAAATAAAAATATATTAAAAAAAAAAATTATAAAAAAAAAATAAACATTTTTTTTTCTTTTTTGGTTCGTTAATGCAGCAATATTGTTCCCATTTCAATTATAATGTGAACAATGATGCTGCACTAACGATTTTTGTATGCGGTGCGTTTGTTAAAAATCGCGTAATTTTCCCCAAAAAAAAATGTAACGAGACCCCATCTCTAATTTTTTTAACAAGCGCACCCCATACAAAATATAACCGCAATTGCTCGCATGTTAAAATGTGAAAAAAAACACTTTACACGTTGTAAATTATTGAAAATACATATTTTATTGCATTTTTTGTTATAATATACAGACATGACATAACGTATACATATAATAATGACATATAATGAATCTACCGAGTCTGACGGAAAGAACGATATATAATATGTCTGGGTAATATACTAAAATAAGCCTTCAAAACACGTTTAAACATGATGAGCAAAACCGGTAAAAATGACCTCAGCACAGAGGTGTGAAAAGCCTCAGCAGTGAAAGGGTTAATGTTTTTTTGCGCCGGCGCAAACGTTTGCGTGAAGATTGTAATTTAACCCCAAGAAAGAGCACTCCATATTATTGACCACCTTATTCCATCATTTTCTGTGGCAAAAAAAAAAGCACTTTTTAAAAATGTTCAAAAAAACCTGACTGAGGTAAAATGATGGGGATTCAGTTAACAAAGTATGATCATAATTTGCTTAAGCCTGTCACAGTCGCCAATGTATCCCATCTTTGACAGGTCCTATCTAACTTGACCAAATCTGCGCTTACAGGATCAACTCACCCTGGAGCTCCCCAGCAGGCTCTAGGCCTTATATAGGCTGACATGGTGGAGCACCTGTGAACAGGGAGGGGTGCAAACCAAATGAGAGTTCTCAGCTCTCTATATTTAAAATCCAAAACAGCAGAAGGTTGCACTCAACCTCAAAACTAAGCGGGTGCACCTGTCAAAGATGGGGTACATTGGCGACTGTGACAGGCTTAAGCAAATTATGATCATACTTTGCGAACTGAAGCCCCATCATTTTACCTGTCAGGTTTTTTTGAACATTTTTAAACCAGTGCTTTTTTTTTTGCCACAGAAAATGATGGAAGGTGGTCAATAATATGGAGTGCTCTTTCTTGGTGTTTTGTGTTTAATGTCTTAGATGCACCCGCTTAGTTTTGAGGTTGAGTGCTACCTTCTGCTGTTTTGGATTATCAGGGTTATTCAAAAAGATCCGAATTGAGGCCGAAATGTAACTGAACAGTGAAATTCAGCGTATGGTTACCTTTCCTGGCTAGGGCCGGCGCTGCCGCTAGGCGAGCTAGGCGAGCTAGGCGGGCGCCTAGAGCGCAGTGCCCGCCTAGGGCGCATCCGGGCCCGACCAGAATAAAAAAACATTTTGTCCCTGGGGCGGCCGCGTTCTACAACCAGCCCCAATACGTGCCAGCGTCGCCGCAGGCATTAAGGAGACGGAGGCGTGGACTTGGTGCTGCCAAGTCCACGCCTCCGTCTCCTTGACCCCAGCGGTTGAAGCGGCGACGCCGGCACGTATTGGGGCTGGCTGTAGCACGCGCCCTCACATCAGTCGCTGGCGTGAAGGAGTCGAGGTGCCGAGGGAGAGAGACGGAGCTGGAGGCAAATATACCCAGGTAAGAGCTGGGGCAGATATATCCATGCGTGAGCTGGGGGCAAATATACCCATGTGTGAGCTGGGGGCAAATATACCCACGTGTGAGCTGGGGGCAAATATACCCACCTGTGAGCTGGGGGCAGATATACCCATGCGTGAGCTGGGGCAGATATACCCATGTGTGTGAGCTGGGGGCAGATATACCCATGTGTGAGCTGGGGCAGATATACCCATGTGTGAGATGGGGCAGATATACCCATGTTTGTGAGCTGAAGGCAGATATACCCATGTGTGAGCTGGGGCAGATATACCCATGTGTGTGAGCTGGGGGAAGATATACCCATGTGTGAGCTGGGGGCAAATATACCCATGTGAGAGCTGTGGGCAAATATGCCCATGTAAGAGCTGGGGGCAAATATACCCATGTAAGAGCTGGGGTAATATATCCATGTGAGAGCTGGGGGCAAATATACCCATGTGAGCTTTCTTTTTTGTGGGAGGGGGGTGCAAGTATCTGGTCTTGCCTAGGGTGCAAAATAGTCTAGCACCGGCCCTGTTCCTGGCCATTCGGCTATTCAGAGAGCAGGCAGTTCGCCAAACGTTGGCAAATTGCCTGCACATACGGTGGCTGTTCATTACCTGTTCGAGGGCAGTGAAATCCCCATAGAGAAGCAATGCTTCATCTATTCAGACAACACAAAATAGCTGAGAAAAGTTCCCGAAATGCCCTGCCATTCAGTGGTTTCATTCGACAGGTTTATTCAGGAGAATCCCATAGGCTTCAATGTTAAAAATATTCCCGTTTTAACTCAATATCTAATAAACCGTACTGTTTTATTTTTTTTCATTCCATTCGTCTGCGGTGTCGGGTTTTTCTGGCAGCCGCTCTGAGCTGTGATCGGTTCCTGCTCGGGTTTCTCCGGCATGTTCGGCGGGGTTCATCCAGATGTTTTTTGCGGGTTTCAGTGAGCATTCGCCGGGTTTTGCAGTGAGTGTTCGTCGGGTTTGCGGCAGCTTTTCCCTGCACTACGACGGCCCTGTGATGCTTACTGAATACACTGCAGGGTCGCCAAAATGGGATCACCAAATCGCACTGAATTGAAGAGAACGAAGAGTCACCGAACTTGGTCAAGTAAGTGTGGACTTGGTCAAGTTAGATAGGACCTGTCAAAGACGGGGTACATTGGCGACTGTGACAGGCTTAAGCAAATTATTATCATAACTTTGTGAACTGAATCCCCATCATTTTACCTCAGTCAGGTTTTTTGAATTTTTAAAATGTGTTTTTTTTGCAGAAATATGGTGGATGAAGGTGGTCATTGATATGGAGTGCTCTTTTTTGGTGTTTTGTATTGGTAGTCTTAGATGCACCCGCTTGTGTTGCAAGTTTAGGTTGAGTGGTTTGTTCTATACATATGGAGAGCTGATTACTCTCCTGGGTATGCACCCCTCCCTGTTCATTGGTGTGTCCCACCGTGACAGCCTATGAAGGCCAGTGCCTGCTGGGAAGCTCCAGGGTGAGTAAATCCTGTAAATGCAGATGTGGTCAAGTTAGATAGGACCTGTCAATGATGGGGTACATTGGCGACTGTGACAGGCTTACGCAAACTATGATCATACTTTGTTAACTGAATCCCCATCATTTTACCTCAGTCAGGTTTTTTGAATTTTTGAAATGTTTTTTTTTGCAGAAAATGGTGGATGAAGGTGGTCATTGATATGGAGTGCTCTTTTTTGGTGTTTTGTGTTATATATACAGGGCTCAAAATTTAAAGTCCCAAGCTACTAGCCAGTCCTTAAGAGTTACTCACCACTAGTTGCCTCACCTAACCCCTTATCCTGCCCTGCCTCTGCATTCCTACTCGCCCTCATGTAATTTCCACTCGCCAAAGGCGAGCAGGTGAGTGGAAATTTTGAGGCCTGATATATATATATATATATTCCCAGCTCTTATCCAATTTTTTTTTTTACATATCTCACATGCATCCACTTGCAGTGAATTTTCTATGCATTATGTATTTTAATTCAGGAAAAGTGACTAATCCGTGTTAAACGAAATTCCCCAAAAACGGTTACACTTTTCCATAGTTTGGATAAGTACTTTGAGTCATAAGGCCATAACTGTCTTCTTCAGATTTTAAAGCCTATAGGAACATAAAAGTCACACTGACTGGTTTCCAACATAAATATAGGAAAAAAGCTATACTGTATAACAGAATCTTACTGGCAGACCCCAAATATTAATATTGTGTACACTAGGAATGGGTAAGTAAAGACTCTTAAGGTACCCCACTGAAAAATGCATTATCTGTATTTTAACCAATACCAGAAGAAAAAGATATATATGTATGAATATAACATTTTCTGCTAGGTTCAGTTAGTTGCACTCATTTGAAACTTCTGTAGCGCTCACTCCCAAAAGGAGCCGCTGAATAAACCTCGGGTCAGTCTCACCGCACTAGGAAATAACTATACACCAGCACTGTTGTGGATTTTTATGTAATATATTCTTTACTGATCCCAATAAAGCAGCATATATTACGTATATATGGTATTTAAATGACAAGGATTTGTAACGAGGGAAAAACACGCGGCGGCAAAAGTAACAGTTGGAGTGTAAGTGCCGTGAATAACAGCTCAAAAATGTGTATGTGTTTTGTCTCGGGTACCCGGGTACTGCATTCAACTGGCCAGTGAATGAAACAAACAATCTTCGACTAGTCACGTTGGGGCCCTGTGGATTTAAAACAATACTGCAGCGTGCGTTTCTTATTTGGGAACTGCGGCCTGGGAGGCCTCTCACCCGTCCGATAGAGGAACTGTCCAGCACCCGATCAAGGATCTTCTCCGCTGTGTACTGGGACTCTGTGCCACTGGATCCGCTCCCTGCTTGTCGAATCTCCGCAACTGGAACAAGGATCCACCGCCTGCACTCCCAATCGATCAGCGCGGTCTCCTAACTCGGGGTCCAGCCGGAACCATCTTGTCATCCAGACCTCACAGCGCTGCATAGGTAGGTCTCAGCACAGTCACTGTCCTGATCTCCAGCACCAGTGAGGCAGCGCCTGTACTCCAGCCTGGTCGCGATCCTTGACAGCTCTCACGTGCGTCCTCTACCTTTCACCGCTCCGCACACTCTGAACATGCCTTCCACAAGGCTGCTGATCTCCTTTCTCTTCCTCTTCCACCCCCTTCTTGTCCTCACGCAAAGCATGATGGTCGGTGTAGTTTAGTTTTTGTCCAGCATAGTCCATTATGTCTCTGTCTCCCTCCTGGTGGCCATAATAATTAAATGCAGCAGAACACAGTCTTTAAAGCAGCGCTACACTTCACATTAATGTTTATGGTCTTTGGAAGAGATACCATATTTTTCTGGACACATACCACTCCTTCATGAAAAAGTGTACAGGAGAGGGCACACAGGGACCCTGGCTGATATTTGAGCAAGAAGACGTAGAGACATAGGTTTCGGAGTGACAGGCTTCTGGATTACAATCTCAGCTTTAACACGTTTTTTCTTTTTTTAAATCTAAATTGTTTTGAAAACTGACCACAGCAACTACTAATTAAAAACTTCAAAATATATGTCTTAGAAATAATTGATTTAAAAACATCAGTTTTATTAGCCCCACAAAAATCATATGAGGGGGACAGCAACTCAACCAAGTTATCTTAGGCCGGGTCAGACGAGCATTTTTAAGAGCGGAAGTAATGTCTGTGAGAGAGGACGTTCCTTCCACTCTGACACCTGTCTGGCCACCTCGCTGAGCGCAGTTAGTGCGCCTAGCGCTGCAAGGCTTGACCCCCCTATGGAGGATCGCGCTTTGCAGCCCCGCCCAACGTGTGTCTAGCGTTTTGACGGGGAGGCTTTCTGCACGTCCGCTTGTATTGCGTGCAATTCGTGCATGCTACAGCGTGTGACTGGCCCTGTCCCAGCATCACAATGCTGCGACGGATGCTGGGAGGCACGTCAGTACGGGCGCACCTAGTTTTAATGTTAAAAATGGTGATATGCGCCTTTCCCCTCATTAGCACATAATCCAAATGCCTTTAAGCCTGTCCCTCATGGTCCCTGTGTTCCCTGCCACCACGGGAAGCCTAGTTTTGAAACTCCAGCCAATCACGGTCCAGTGGCGGGGTTTGAAACCCCAAACAATAACATTCCAGGATTGCACAGCATTCACTTTCATCTGCAGAAACGTTAAACCGCGGTGCCCTGAAAACCCTTTGCTCCAGCAGGGTGCTCTTTTGGGGTTAGGGTCCCCCTCATGGGAGCTGCAGTTGGGGTGATTTTCAGAAGGGAGCTTAATTGGGAACCCACGTTTCTGAGCCTTCCTTGGCCCCAGGAGCTCACACAGCAGCAGCCATGCAGCATCACCTGGGGAACTTCCACATGCTGCCGCTCTTGCCCCTACCTGCAGATCTGAATGCTTTTTGGGCTGTGACATCATAGGGGTCCGAGCTATCAAACAGTACACCTAGATTGCCGCTGCTCCCCTGAAATCCCCCCAAACAAGGACCCTTGCTCTGTATGACTGCAGTTACAGTTATTTGTAAGGCACCACCAAGTTCCGTAGTGCTGTCCAATTGGAGAGACAGAATAACTAATATACATACAAGTTAAACACATAGAACAGAGGAGAGAGGACCCTGCTCAAGAGCTTGCACTCTGAGAGGACCTGAGGGAGAGCAGGCTGAATGGTGGTGCTGGGATGTCTGGGGGGCGAGGATGTTAACTGTTCTTATCTGATTCTGTACCAATAAAAGCAGGCCATTTCAAATGACGAGAGAGAGAGAGAGTCTGCTTAACCCAATATGACCAGTGTCATCTGCCTTATTGAGAGAAATTAAGAACTGACATTGTTTCAGCACTGCTTGATGGGAGAATCCGGGAACTGGCGGAGGAAAAAGAATCACGGCGGCCGAGGGAACATATTGGACCTCGGCATTTGTTACAGTGCGATGTTAGCAAACTTGGGTATTGATTCTGTGTTTCATCTGTTGCCTATACATCTGGATTGTCATAATTTATTGGTGTTTTTCCCTTCACGTTTATGATTTGTGTCTCCCTATGGGCTGTGCCATTTCTTGACAGTATTTTGAGTTGAGTTTGTCTTTTTGGAATGGGTTGTAGCAAAGGTGTCTGGTAGTGACAATCTATTGCACTACCTGGATGATTTTTATTTGTAGGGCCTCGGGATACTTCAGTTTGTGCTGATTTGTTACAGACCTTTTCGTTTGATAGCTTGTTTTGGTGTGCCTGTGGCTGAACATAACATTGTGGTCCTGTGTCGGTGATCTCGTTCTTGGGTATCGAAATTGAGTTGGATGCCATAGTTTTTCTGCTACTGGATGATCAGCTGAAGGCCTTGCATTTGTTGATTCTGAGGGTCAGCGGTTCTCAAAAAGTTTCAACTGCAGGAAATGCAATCATTAAATGATTATTTAAATTTTGCGCATAAGATGGGGAGGGCATTCAGTCGGCGTTTGTCTCTTGCTATTTGTGGTGTTACAAAACCAACTCATTAAGTGTGAGTGTCCATATGTCCATAAAGGTGGACTTGCATGTTTGGGGGCTTGTACGTTTTTGGGGGGAAGCACCAGCTGCTGCCCTGGAGGGATTACCCTGTACCCCACATTTGTGGACCTCACTCTTTTGGACTGGTAAGGTCGATTCAAGATTTGTTGGCTCCTTATACCTGGAGAGCGTATTGGCAAGTATGGTCGGTTTGGTTGGTAGTAGCTAGACGTGAGGTTGGTTAATTTGATGTGTCGTTTTTGCTTCATTCTACTTACGTGTCTTTAGTTGGTCTTTTTCAGGCAGGGGTGTCTTGTTCTGTAGTGGAAATGAAATTGGCGACTCTTTTTTTCCGACTTCTGGCATGGTGGATGTTACGAAATAATTTTTTATTCGGCATCGTATTAGACGTTGGCATCGCAGGCGGACAGAGGATGCCAGGAGGTATGTGTCTTTAGTTATTTTGCATCTGCTACTTGACATTCTCCCACATATTGCTTCCTCTCCTTATGAGGTTAAATTTTGTGCTGCTTTTATTCTGTCCTTTTTTGGTGCAATGAGAATTAGTGAATTAATGGGGCATTCGTCTTCCATTGATTCTCCCCCTTTCTGCAGGTGATGTTGTGGTAGGTACTGAAGTGGCTTTGCTGTGACTACGGCGGTCCAAAATTGATAGAAAGAAAAGGAGTGAAACATGTAATTCGAGTCTTGGACGGTTCTTTCTGTCCTGTTCCTCTGATATCTGCTTATTTTGTTATCAGGGTCCAGGGTTTTCTTTTCTTCTGCATTCTGATTCTAAGCCGCTTACACAATTTCAATTTATTTCCATTTCTCATGCTTGTTTGTCTCATCTGGCCTGCAATGCTTTGCAGTTTGCTTCGCATTTCATCTGCATTGGTTCTACTACTGTTGCTCATTTGCTGCGATTGATTTTTATTTGTACATCCTCCTTCGGTCTGGATTCTGGGTCACTCATATCTATTGGGCCAGTCGAAGGGCAGAAATTTGGCTGTATGGAAGGGATTTGGGCTTCTCAGAAGACCAAGCTCAAGCAGATGGAAGGGTATTTGAGGGTTGTGTTGGGGCCAAATTTTCTGAGAAGTTTTTTCCCTTAGATGGTTGGTATGGGGCACTTAATTTTAGTTATTCACACTGGGCATAACTATTTAGGGACAGTTAGATATTTGGATTTGGTTTATAGGATTAAGCAAGACCTGGCTTGGTGCCTTGCTTTTTTTTAGGACAGCTTGAAAGACGTCTTAACGGCTCTCAGGTTTCTAGATTATGGCGAACAAACAAAGGTCACAAGAGGCCAGGTCTGAGGAGCGTCCACCAGATTGATTCCAGAAGATCCAGTGAACACTGTCTTCTTGGCACTATGCACCAGCATATTGTCATGGGGCAAGAACCAGGATGGGTGTCCTTCTGGAAAGACCTCTAACGAGTTTTTTGAAAACTAGAGTTTAACTGATTACAGAAGTCGTGGAATTCTTCACGACTACCAAGCCAGATAACCGGCACTTGTTCGTGTAGTGCTCAGCTATAATTGTTTCTCCATTTTCGAAAAGGATTGCAGCCACAATCAATCAAAAGTGAAAAAAACAGAGAATATCACCTTGATGATTGACTTGACACAACAGGCTTTGGGTGAGGTCACCCTCCTTTTTTGGACAAAATCATGGTTTGGTGCTTTGTTTCTGGATCCATTTTGTAGAACCAAGCTTCATCTCAGCTGACAGTTGCTTTAAAGTTGGCATGCCTCTCATCTTTGAATGTGATGAGGAACTTTTTGGCAAACTCAACTCGAACAGTTTCTTGTTTTACATTCCACAGGCACGGAGCCCAGCGGGGGGCACTTCTAGGGGACATCCAACTCGTTATGAAAATTTTTAAAAAATATGATTAGGCGCAGTATAAGGACAGGTTTGTAAGATAATAACAAAGGAGGAGTATACATGCAGGAGGAGTATACATGGAGGAGGAGTGTGGAAGACATGTGGTGCACATTGGTGTCCGATATACAGCAATTGATGAGGTACCCTCTCGTATCTACCTACTGCACTGAATTTATTGAACTTGCAGGACTGACTTGAGACATAAGAACAACCTCTATTTCCGGCCTATTGAGACTGAATATACCTTTGTCATTATCTTACAGACTTGTCCTTATGCAGCGCCAACTCATATTTGTTTTTGAATTATACTATGTATGTTGTAATGTTTGGGAGTTTTTAGCTGCAGTATATTGAGGTACCCTAATTGTTAGCAAGCACTACTTTCTGCCTTCCATCAATATGAAAAATGCTCAATATGCTTGTTTTTGGATGTGGAACTCTGCCACAAGCTTCTCGTGTATGTTTGAGCTTTCTGATGTAAAAATGTCTTCACCTTATTCACCATGGTCTCAACTGTAGACATACTGAGGCGTACCTCTCTTGGTTCATCTTAGACATCAAAAAGTCCAGACTTGAATCTGTTAATTAACTTGTGAACCTTCTGAAGACTTGGGATTCCATCACAAAGATGGATTTTGAGGTCTTCGAAGCACTGTTCCACAAACAAAAGACAATGATATTGGTAGAGAGTTATTGTCTGTTTTGCTCCACCACTTTTTGAGTCATCTTGCTTCTCCATGACGGTCTGTGAGGACATAAATTTTTTATCAAGCAGTAGAAAGATTATGCTTTCTTTCTTTAAAAAAAATAATTGTTTGAGGTTCCTGATTCAGAAATCACTTCACCTTATCCACCATGGTCTCATTCGTGGACATGTAGGGTTGCCCCTCTCTTGGTTCATCCTAGACTTCTAAATGTCCAGACCTGAATCTGCTAAACCACAGAGAATCCTCTGGGAACTTGGGGCTTCATCACCAAGATGGGTTTTGAGATCTTCACAGTCCTGTTTTGAAAAGAAGCCACAATGAAATTAGTAGAGCATGATGTTCCATCTTTGCTCCTTTGAGGAATTCAATTCTATGCACCGACCACTGCCACTTTTTGAGTCATCTCGCATCTCAATGATTGCCTGTGGGGAAATCAAATAAATTCACAATAAAGAAAGGGGCGTTAACTAACAAAATAGCAAACCTTTTTAGAAACCACAGAAAAGTATAGAGCTCAGGGGAGCTTCTGAGTACTATGAAGATGATAAACAGCAGTCAAAAAAGTTGAGGTCAGGCTCAAAATGGGGAGAGACAAACCAAATTGTGCATGATTGTGCAAAACCATGGAAATCACATCATACAGGTTTGCCTCTTTGTAAACCACTTCGCATTACAAATCACACTCTCTTGTTTCAGTAGGTGGTATATGACCAACTGAAGACGATCAGGACCGAGTTCTAAAACAGCAGATCATTCATTCGACTGTCTATATGAGAGACAGGTGTTACAAGAAAGCGAGTTCCATAGATGGGGCAGTGCAGCAAAAGTTCTGAAGGCAAGAATGGGAGGTGCAACTATGAAAAGATGTTAATATCAGATCATTGATGGAGCAAGGTGACAGGGATGTAACAACCTGCTAATAAGAGGAGATTTCAGTAGGTGCATGGTTATTGACAACTTTGTACATGAGGACCAATAGTTTGAATTGAATTCTAACTGAACCAGGGAGCCAGTGTAGAGAGTGTCAAAGGGGTGATGAGCAGTGGCGACTCTAGGAACAATACATGAGATACCACAGTCAAAACTGGGGGGGGGGCACTAATAATATTTTTCACCACTAAATCATACCACTGAAAAACCTAAATAAGTATATATAACTAAGATTCCATAATCCCAGAGTAATGTGATGCAATGATATATTTTTGTTGTACTAGCCTGGTACGGAAATTCAATATTTTATTCACTGCAATTCAGTGTTTTTTTCCGACGTCCGATATAATTGCTTCAGTGACTCCAATTTTCACAAATTACGGTGACCATTCGCTAAGTAGGGAATACACTATATTTTCGGCAAAATCGATTCCCCGAAATGTGGCAAAAAGAAAAGGTTCTAATGATGAATAGACAATTTAGTGTCTAACTTCCATAATAACAACCCCTAAAATGCCATAAACCCAGGGAAGTAAAATAAAAATATAAACAGTGTGGCATGTAGCTGACACGTCCTCGGCACCTGCAGGACTTCAGGGGGGTGTCTGGGCACCTGACGAAATCACTGGCTGGCCGGGTGCCAGGAGTTCCGGCCTTTTGTGCGCCTGGAGGGGCAGGGCGCGGCATGATTACGCGGAGCCACCGGCCTTAAATGCAAGGCGCGCGAGTCGGCTCATTGCCCTGACGCGGAGTTAGTTCCCGCATCGCCTGGTGTATTTGTATTTCGATTCACTGATTCTCTTGATTCTATTACTCTGTTACTGACCTGGATTGTATGAGGACCCTGATTGTTGCTGACTCAGACTGCCTTCCTGACCATTCTCTTTCTGACCAAGTCTGTATGTATGTTATGTCCAGGGCAGACTCAGAGTGCATGCTGATCTTACCCAACGCTGACTCAGAGTATATATCAATCCTGCATAACGTTGACTCAGAGTATATATCAATCCTGCATAACGCTGACTCAGAGTATATATCGATCTTGCATAACGCTGACTCCGAGTATATATCAATCCTGTATAACGCTGACTCAGAGTGTATGTCAACCCTGCATAACGCTGACTCAGATAATCTATTGATCTGTCCTGTTGCCAACTCGGAGTGTATGAGAACCTTGTTTGTTGCCAAACCAGCCTGTATGAAAACTCTCTCTGTTGTCAACTCGGAACGTTTATATGATCACGCTGATGTGAACCCCTGGTGTATGAATACACTGCTTAAGCCTTTTTCAGACTGTTTCCCACTTGTCGGTAAAGTTAACCCTTTGTGGCTCAATAGACACTTGGTCTCGAAACCTACTGTTACTAGGTTGTACTCATTGTTGCTTGTCTGTCTGTTCTCCCTGGCTGGGAGTGATAGGGTTAGCGGTCCCGACCATTCAAGGATCGGAGGGCTTAGAAGTCTGTCCAAAAGGATTCCCACCACGGTGTCATGGTTCTCGCCGAAGACGCCAGAGGAAGGGAAAGTAAGGTGCTGTTTCCCTTACAAAATCAAGTTCCAGTCCAGATTTTGCCATTGCCTGGACTGGTGTCCAGGCACTCAGGGATCCATTCCTGTTTTCCCCTCACCTCTCCAGCCTCAGGTGTGGGCTGGGCCTGGACTCCCCATATAATCAGGCCTCACCTTTCAAGCAATGCTTCTGCATTATCCTTTCCTTCCTTGGAAGCCTCACGGTGTGCCAATCCTGTGTGCTCTGCACATTTCCAGGCTGAGAACCCCATTGTTGTTTCCCGCTGAGACCCTTGTTTGCAGTACCCTGTGGAGACCACCTTCCCTGCAAGTACCCTGTGGAGACTACCCTCATTGCATTCCTGTGGAGACGACCCTTATTGTATCCTATGGAGACCACCCTCATTGCATTCCCGTGGAGACCACCCTTATTGTATCCTGTGGAGACCACCCTTATTGTATCCTGTGGAGACCACCCTCATTGCATTCCCGTGGAGACCACCCTTCATTGCAATATCCCATTGTGACCCCCTCATCGCAGCATTCCAATTACAACCCCCTTCCTGGACATTCCCTACTTCTGGACTTCCACTCCCATCCCTGCTCCAGAGCCAGGCCCGTCTTTAATATTGATTGGACCCTGGGCAAACATTTTTGTGGGCCCCTCGAAAGCTCGCCCGCCGCATAATTTTGCTATCCACCCCCAACATCCCAAAAAACAGAAATAAATCATTGACCTGTCTCACAAACAAGTCCTTAGATTGATCTGTAACAGTACGTACAAGCCAATTATAGCCTCTTGATGAGGCTATAGCCTCTTGATGCCTCTGAGGCTCTCTCATCATATGTTTCTGTTAACAGTTATATGTTCTTGGGAGAAAAGGCATGTTAATATCTTAACTTTCAGTAATAAAGTGCAAATGAACATTGTTTCAAGTGTAAAACAAATAGCTATATAGTCTAGTCATAACACAAAAATAAGAATTCTATGTACCCAGCACAGACCCCTCACAAATAAACAGTTGTGTTCAAAATTATTCAACCCCCACTGAAATTGAGTGTTTTGGCCAGTTTGACATTGATTTTGATCCTTCAGTCATCTTGCTTACAATTAAATCAGACGCACGTGTAGGTCAGACAAATGTAACATAACATTTATAATGAAATAACCACAAATGTCTTTTCTGTGCTCACATCATTATCAGTTTTATTCAACCCCCAAGTGACATTCAATCTTAGTACTTAGTACAACATCCTTTTACAGTTATAACAGCTTTTAAACGTGAAGCATAGCTTGACACAAGTGTCTTGCAGCGATCTACGGGTATCTTCGCCCATTCGTCATGGGCAAAAGCCTCCAGTTCAGTCACATTCTTAGGCTTGCGCACTGCAACTGCTTTCTTTAAGTCCCACCAGAGGTTCTCAATCGGATTTAAGTCAGGTGACTGCGATGGCCACTCCAAAATGTTCCAGCCTTTAATCTGCAACCATGCTCTAGTGGACTTGGAGGTATGCTTGGGATCATTGTCCTGTTGAAAGGTCCAACGTCTCCCAAGCCTCAGGTTTGTGACGGACTGCATCACATTGTCATCCAATATCTCCTGGTACTGAAGAGAATTCATGGTACCTTGCACACGCTGAAGCTTCCCTGTACCTGCAGAAGCAAAACAGCCCCAAAGCATGATTGACCCCCCGCCATGCTTCACAGTAGGCAAGGTGTTCTTTTCTTCATAGGCCTTGTTCTTCCTCCTCCAAACATAGCGTTGATCCATGGGCCCAAACAGTTCTAATTTTGTTTCATCAGTCCACAGAACACTATCCCAAAACTTCTGTGGTTTGTCCACATGACTTTTGGCATACTGCAGTCGACTCTTCTTATTCTTTGGAGACAGCAAGGGGGTGCGCCTGGGAGTTCTGGCATGGAGGCCTTCATTCCGCAGTGTGCGCCGTATTGTCTGAGCTGAAACTTCAGTACCCACATCTGACAAATCTTTTCTCAGTTCCTCAGCAGTCACACGGGGACTTTTCTCCACTCTACGCTTCAGGTAGCGCACAGCAGTCGAAGTCAGAATCTTCTTTCTGCCACGACCAGGTAGCGTTTCAACAGTGCCCTTTGCCTTGAATTTGCGAATGATGCTTCCTATTAGGGATAGACCGATATGGTTTTTTCCAGGCCGATACCGATTATCGGCCCTCTCTCTGGCCGATAACCGATATCAGGGGCCGATATTCTGTGCACTTAAATTTTTGAAAACGAACACCATTTCACACAAATCTGGTATAAACTGAACATGTTTATTCATATTTTAAACCTTAAATTAGGGGGTCGACCGACCCTGCATGCAGATCTCGGAGAGAGCAGGGTAAGACCCGGTCACCGGCCTGAAAAAAAAAAAAGGTTTACTGTATGTTTAACTGTATATCGCTAGCTGTCTGTTCCTTTAAGTAATTACAACCAGGGTGTGCTGCTGAGTGCTCTGCTCCCTTCACTAGCCCCACGCAGTCACGCACTAACCAACCCCACTAGCTGCAGCAGCTCCCTCCTTCCTCAGCTCCATCTTTAAAGCCCCATTGCTCCGTCCACTGACTCCATCCATCATGAGCAGTTACGGCCCGGGACACAGCACTGCAACCCAGAGCTCAGCCTGACCTGAAGCCCCCTTAAACACAGCCCTGCCTGAAGTTCAACCTGCAGCAGGTGAATAAAAAATGGCCCACAGCTGTGTGTGTGCAGACTGAGAGTGCACACACACAGCTGTGGGCCATTTTTTATTCACCTGCTGCAGGTTCAACTTCAGGCAGGGCTGGGTTTAAGGGGGCTTCAGGTCAGGTTGAGCTCTGGGTTGCAGTGCTGTGTCCCAGGCTGTAACTGCTCATGATGGATGGAGTCAGTGGACGGAGCAACGGGGCTTTAAAGATGGAGCTGAGGAAGGAGGGGGAGCTGCTGCAGCTAGTGGGGTTGGTTAGTGCGTGACAGACAGTGACTGCGTGGGGCTAGTGAAAGGGAGCGGAGCACTCAGCAGCACACCCTGGTTGTAATACTTACTTAAAAAGCGATAAACAGACATACAGTAAACTTTTTTTCAGGGCGGTGACCGGGTCTTACCCTGCTCTCTCCGAGATCTGCATGCAGGGTTTCCGGATATGCTGCTGACGCGAGGACCATGTGGTGGGCGGCGTAGCTCCTCATTGGTCGGCTTCTCCTGCAAAGGAACAAGAACATCGCATGCGCTTCGCAGTGACCGAGCGCGCTGGGGAGCGGCAAGTAGAAATCGGTAATATCGGGGACCTGAACACCGATACCGATATACTCAAAAAACCCCAAAATCGGCCCAAAATATCGGTAGATCCGATAATCGGTCGATCCCTACTTCCTATGGTCTCTCTTGGTATGTTTAACATCTTTGCAATCTTCTTATAGCCATTGCCCTTCCTGTGAAGAGTAATCACCTCTTCTCTTGTCTTCCTGGACCATTCTCTTGACTTCACCATGTTTGTAACCACACCAGTAAATGTCTAGAAGGAGCTGAGTATCACAGTCATTTTAAAGCTGCCTAATTGGTGCTTATTATGCTTTATTGCTGCTCCGTGACATCCACAGGTGTTTTCAACACCTGATTGAAAACACTTGAATGAACCTCTGTTCTTCAGAGTGGTAGTCTTTAAGGGGTTGAATAATTGTGTCAATGAAGAATTCACAAAAGAAACATTTACTACTGTATTACAAAACCAAATGATGTCATTTTAGTTGCATATGGTTCTTTAAAAAGTCCTTGTAGGATTTCATTCTGAATACAATTACAAATGTACACTAAATTCCCTAAAACCCTTTACAGCATTGGGGGTTGAATAATTTTGAACACAACTGTACCCAGCACAGACCCCCCCAGACCCCCCAGAAATATATGTATCCAGCACAGGCCCCCCGAATTATATGTATCCAGCACAGGCCCCCCAGAATTATATGTATCCAGCACAGGCCCCCCACAAATATATGTACCCAGCACAGGCTCCCAGAAATATATGTATTCAGCAAAGACCCCCCCCCCCGAAATATGTGTATCCAACACAGGCCCCCAGAATTATATGTATCCAACACAGGCCCCCAGAATTATGTATATCCAGCACAGACCCCCCACAAATATATGTACCCAGCACAGGCTCCCAGAAATATATGTATTCAGCAAAGACCCTCCCAGAAATATATGTATCCAACACAGGCCCCCAGAATTATATGTATCCAACAGAGGCCCCCAGAATTATATGTATCCAACACAGGCCCCCAGAATTATATATATCCAGCACAGACCTCCCAGAATTATATTTATCCAGCACAGACCCCCAGAGTTATACTTGCCCAGCACAGACCTCCGGATCAGGTGACCTGTGTGTTCCTCCAAGCGCCAGCATTCTCCTCCTCTTGGCTGCCGGCATCTGAAGGCTGTGACGCGCTCTCGCAAGATCTCTCCTGTAGGCCGTCACAGGACGGCAGCCGCGCGAGTGAGAACGCAGGTGCCTGCAAGAAGACACAGCCAGTCGAGGGGGGCCGCTAGTGGAATGCTGTTATTGCATTCACTAGCAGCGTCGGCGGTCGTCCACAGTTTATGCGGGCCAATGGGCAGCTGCTTTGGGCCCCTCAACGATGACTGGGCCTGGGGCAACTGCCCCTTTTGCCCTGCGTTAAAGACAGCCCTGTCCAGAGCCACCTATTGATTTGACCTCCTGTGTATGACCATCTGCTATTGACTTTGACCACTCTCTGCCCGCCGCCTGCCAAGAGCTCTGCACAATCTGACCATTCTCCTGCTTTAACTCTCCTGATACCACGCTTGATCTTATTGTTGTTTCTTCTGCCCTCTGTGTCTTCTAGTCCGTCCTCTGTGTACCCAGTAAGTGTCTTTAGTTATTTCTGTAGTCCGTGTCCAGTCCAGTATCTGTCCTGTCAACCCCTGTGTTATCCTTTATTCAGTGTCTGTGCTATTTAGTGTCCTGTCCCATCTGTATTCAGTGTGCCCTGCCCGCTGTATATATTATAACTTTACCAACCAGCTCCTATAAGTGTTATTACTTATTCATTGTCCCCTTTCCTAATTTACTTCTGTTCCTTTGGTAAATAAACCTTTATTCTGGTTAAACCCTACTAACCTGTCTCTAAGTTTGTGTAACCACACCCTGGGCTCGTTAACCCCCGGCACCTCCGTGACACACAGTTGTGAAGTGTGAGCGGGACAGCGAACGTGACATTACGTCAGGGCCATATATGGATCTGACAGACCTAACTATGGCGAACGTGACATTATGTCAGGGCCATATATGGATCTGACAGACCTAACTATGTTGATGTCTAAGCTGAGTGATATCATTAATAAACAGGAGGAGCAGGACCACCGCATGGACCGATTTGCTCAGGCTTTGGGTTTACTGATGAATCAGTCCAGCAAAGCTTCACCACCGTCTTCTCCAGCGTTAATGTCTCTCCTCCTCCTCCTTCTACCACTGAAACACCTCATGGGAGTCTGGAGTTCCCCATAAGTTTTGATGGTTCATCTGGGACTTGCAGGGGATTTATTATGCAAATAGAAATCATGTTTGAAATAAACCCTGGTATGTGTCCCACAGACAAAGCCAAGGTGGGATATGTTATCAATCACCTGACAGAAAAGGCTCTGCTTTGGGCAACCCCTTTATGGGAACTAAGGAAACCTCTGATTTATAATTATGCTGAATTCATGAAAGACCTTAGGCACACTTTTGATCACACAAGGCAGGCAACTGGCACTGCCAGGGTACTATGGCACATTTAGCAGGGTAATCGCAGGGTAGCCGATTACACTATCAAATTCAAAACTGTGGCAGCAGAATTACAATGGCCCAATGATACCTTTGTCACAGCGTTTCTAGAAAGGGTCAACGATAATGTGATGTATGAGTTAGCTCCTATGTCATTACCAGAAGAGCTAGATGATCTCATTGAGTTCTGTGTTGCGCTCGATGACCAGATTCGAGTAAAGAGGTCTGGCCGTGATAAGCCTCGCAAACCTCCTCAAGTAACCCCTTCTACTCCTCGTGTGGTTCATACTTCTTCACCTAGCAAGGTGGAATAAGCAGTTCCTGGACCTATGCAATTAGGTTGGTCTAGCATCTCGGGTGAAGAGAGACAACACAGTCTCAGAGAGGGGTTATGTTTTACTGTGCTGATAGAGGCCATTTCTGGTTGCAGTGTCCCAAACGACCGAAAAGGTCTTCTATTTCGGGAAACAATCATGTCTAGAATCCCTGAGACAGGTTCTAGGCATGACTGCAGTGTATCTCGTGTCAAAAAGGAAAAAGAAGTCTTGTGTTGTGGTTCCAGTTTCAGTGGCATGGGAGGATATCAAGCTTGACACTGAAGCACTGAATGATTCTGGTTCAGCAGGAAATTTCCTGGATTCTGGTTTTGCTGCCATACATCAAGTGCCTTTAGTAAAGAGAGAAACTCCTCTCCTCATTGAGAGTATAGATGTCAGACAATTATTGAGACCTCATGTTACCTACGACACCATCCCTCTTTCTTTTTATACAGATATCCTACATGGAGAAAAAATACAATTCCAAATAATTGAGTCTCCTACGGTACCTATTGTTCTAGGCTATCCTTGGTTAGCCAAACACAACCCAGTCATGAACTGGACTGAAGGGAATTGGGCTCTTGGAGCTCACAATGTTGGTCAAAGTGTTTAGGAATGAGCAGTTCTAGGTAAACGTGGCTACAGAACCTCCTCTGTCTACGGAGGTATCGAAGTGGTACAGCGATCTCAAGGAGGTCTTTGATAAAAAAATCTGAGATTCTGCCTCCTCATCGCCCATGTGACTGTGCTATAGATATTCTGCCTGTTACCATGCCCCCGAGGGGTCATGTATACCCCCTCTTCCAGAAAGAGAATGACATAATGGAGGAACATATTCGTGATAACCTTGCCCGTGGGTTTATACGCCAGTCCTCCTCCTCTGCTGGGGCAGTATTTTTGTGTAGAAGAAAGAGGGTGACCTACGACCCTGTATCGACAACAGAGGCCTTAACAGAATGACCGTGCATAATACTTACCCCATTCCTCTGATATCTGAACTATTTGATGGCCTTAAAGATGCTAAGATCTACACGAAGTTAGACCTACATGGGGCATACAATTTAGTTTGCAAGAAGGATCATGAATGGAAACTGCATTTAACATGAGAAGTGGGCACTATAAATACCTAGTCAGCCCATTTGGTCTGTGTAATGCACCCGGTGAAAAAAAAATTGTTACATTTTTATTTTATTATTTATGATTTTGTCTTTACACTGAATATGGTCATGTTGGGTATCATTGGAAAGGCCAGACTCTGCTCACTGACACCTCGAACTACCATCTACGAAGACGAAGCACGGTGCCGGCGATACTTCGGTCCAAAGATGAGGGGGAAGCTGGATGCTGAATCCTGGTGGGGGGAACATGGGGGGGCAAGGAATAACCATGGGAGGGGCAATTCCCCCCATGACACCCCTTAGAGACACCTATGGTGATGAGGCTTGGTATGCTATACAGTTTCTGATTACAGTTTCTGATTACATGACAGATTGTGATTATGTTTTTATATCCTGGTAACGCTGATATAAGAAATAATTTCTTATGTTCCTATTATATGTATATAATATAATTCATAATATGTGGTATATATTATATGATGGCTTTTTATTTCATACAGTCCACTGCAAAACACCAAAATACATTCTAGCATCAATCTCTAATATGATTGAAAATGAAAAGCCTTTAAGTCAAGGAAAGTAATATTTTCCTACAGAGCAGCATGATTTCATATACAGATCCATAGGTAAAACCCACGTCACAAACGTAGGGGAAAAAAAGAATAATTAGTATGACGAAAGTTATTCTAAAAATACAAAGCTTGTTAACTAAAACAACACACGCATAAGTGGAAAAAAATTGATGTGTTCACAACTAAGAAAACAGTGATTTTCTCTGCTTGGGCAACTGACCACTTCAGCATTTCAATTAGCTGGCAAATGTTAACCAAATAAAGAATGATGCCAGAAATGATACACCTGTGTGTGCCTAGAGACGTAATCAGTTTAATCACCTTCAACTGACTACTTTATAATAAACAAATTAATCATGATAAAGGAGTAAAGAAAGTAATATATTTCACGGACACAATGAAATGCAAACAGAAAAAAAATCTTTCTATCCTAAATGCCTATATAGTAAATGAAAGATTTTATTCTCCGTTTATTTTAAGATAAATTATTCAAAAACAATAAAGATATTATTAAGATACCTAAATCGGGTTTCAGAACAGTATTAACAAAACTCACACCATCCTGTGTTTGTTAAGAAAAATCAATTTCCTTAAAATAAACATTTGTAGCGCTCACCCCTGGAGGAGCCGCTGAATAAACCCAGGATAGTCTCACAGCACTAGGAATCACTATACAGCAGCACACTGTTGTGGATTTTCTAAGTTATATACTTTACTTGAGCAATAAAGTGGCATTGAATACACATATACTTTGAAGCGTAACGATTTAGCTGAGTTAAATGACGTAATGCGCAACGCGGGGAAAACATGCAGCGGAAAAGAAACGGTTAATACCCCTCAGTTCGTGAGTTTAAGTCCCATTCAAAAACGCTCATATATTGGTGTCTTAGGGTACCCGGGTACTAGATTCAACTGGCAAGTGAATGAACAAAATATCTTCGACTAGTCAACGTTGGGGCCTGTGAATTGAAGCAATCAACCAAGTGTGCGCTTTCTCGGAACTGTGGGCCTTGAGGCCTCTCACCCATCCGGCGAACACTGTGTCCGGAATAGATGACTGTACCAAAGGATCTCTCTCCGCTGACTGGAACCCGGTGCCAATGAATCTGCTCCTCCGATGCCGAATCTCCGCAACAGGAACAGAGCCGCCGCCTGCTCTCCGCAACAGGAACAGATCTGCCTCCTGCACTCTCGTTCGATCTGCGGCCTCCTTACTCTAGGTCCTTCTGGAACCTGGTTGTCCTCCGAGCTGCTCAGCGGAATGTGGTATGCAATCAGGCACACTCCGTCCCCAATCTCCAGCACTGGATACGCCTCGATCCACGCTCCGGCCTGGTTGTGATCCCGGACAATGTACTACATGCGTCTTACTCTTCCAGCTGCTCTGCTCGCTCTGCCCATGCCATGCACGAGACTCCTGATGTCTTTACTGGCGCCAACACGCTCACTTTCTGTACTCTTCACAAAGGTCTCTGGGAGATAGAGTCTTTTAGTCCAGCATAATCCTTGACATGTCTAAACTCTGTCTCCCTCTAGTGGCAGCAACAACTCAGTCCATAGAGCCAGACTAACACAGCGTTACACATTTATTATGCTTGGAAAAATAATAAATGAGTTTAAAAGAGATTATCTAAGGGGAAAGGGAGTGGATCATATTGGGTCTAAGGAGTTTGATGTAAGAAGAGCCAAGGCTGAGGCTTTGCAGATTAGGTCATTAAGTTCTGGTTCAGGCTAAAACACCCATAATTTTAGAAGTCTAGCAACGCCCTTGAAGTCATGGCTCAGGTACTTTGACGAGCAATAAGACTTGATAATTCCAACAAAGTTGGGGTCAGCAGTTAAGGCTTGGGTCAGACGAGCGTTTTGAAGTGTGGAAGGAACATCCGTACGAGTGAACTTTTCTTCCACTCTGACGCCCGTCTGACGTCCATCTGGCCAATTCACTGAGTGCAGTTAGTGTGTCCAGCACAGCAAGGCTCGATCCTCTTATGGAGGGTCACACTTTGCAGCCCTGTCAACACGCGTCCTAGTGCTTTGACAGGGAGGCATGCTACACGGACGCAGCACAGCCGCTGTCGCGCGCGAGTGGCCGGCCCCGTCGCAGCATCACAATGCTGCGACAGACGCCGGAAGGCACGTCAGTACGGGCGCACATGGTGTGCTCGTCTGACCCCAGCCTAAGAGGTTCTTATACAAATGGGGGTAAGTACTAAAAAAGTGTTCTCAGACTAGTTGGGGACTAAAGCCAAATCAATTGTTTAGACAAAGTAGTATAGATGCTCTTACTAACCTAAGGAAAGCATATTTTGGGTAACAAGACCAAGGACATGCAAGATATACTAGATAGTTTAAAAAGGAAAGACATTATGATATCATAACCTGGATCAACATAGGCTGCATAAAAAATGAAACTTCAGGCTGCAGGGAACATGGTCATAATTTACGCAAATGAGCAGATAGAGTCTACCCAGGACTTAGTAAAGGCTCAATGACATGAAACAGTGGCAAGTCATGACACTACATGATGAGTCATTAATTAGGTTCGGTGTCCACTTCTGTTATACAAGTACATGAGATAAATGACACATAATGTTGCGTGCTAGGGATACAACCTGAAACATTATTCCGGTCACTGACAAAAAAATATTTAAATATATATTTTATAAAAATATGTAATATTCATTTTTTTTTTTACATTATTGTAAAACATGCTTTTCTAGTACAACCCTTTCATATTCTCATTATTTACTATAACAAGCCATATGTATAGGGGAAGGAGATTGATTTAATAATAAATGACATTCTTGCAATTATAATTAATGATAAACAGTTTAGCACAACTCAAATCACTGTTTTCTTTGGATGTGTGTTTCTCCTTTTTGGCTTAACTTCTCCCACCCAGCTAAGTTTAGATGCTGATTTTCTTGGCCACTGGTACATGTAATTTTCCACAGTCTTCTAGTTTGCATTCAATGTAAGTGTGATCTGTGGTTCCAAATGGTTTTGTCCAACTGTGACACAACTTTGTGTTGTAATTTATGACTCAACAGAGATGTAATTATCCACTAGTCATTTCCACAGCTTGAGTACTTGAGTAGTACTTAATGTAGAATGCCGAAAAATATTCTCCAAATGAATTTTGGATATAACTGCCTGTAATACCCCCACACTTATTATTTTTTTTGAGTGTGGTTAAACCATAACCGAATGGAAAAAAGTTTGAGTTTATAGTGAAAAAATGTTTTTATTATTAGGTAAAATTCTATTGCTCTTTTTGCACATTTTATTTTCATTTCCCAACATTCTGAACTTAATGGGACACTGGGCAGGAGCAAGTAAGGTTTAATACATGAACATATTTATAATGTTCTGTAATAGCATATATATATATATATATTACCACTATAATGATCATGGATGATTTCTGCCATAAATTATCATATTTTAATATTAACTGATTGACATACCAAAGAAGGACCACTAGGGGCAGTGTGTAGGCTGTTTGCCATGTGCGGCTAGCTGTGATGTCATTAAGCCAGCCTACTTTAGAGAGGTTTTTTCCTATTGGTAGAGAGAGGTTTGTCTACTGGTGACTCCCACTGGGAATAAAAGGGATGAGTAGCCAAGAGTTAGGTCTCTTTTTGAGGCTGTGGATATATGAGAGGCTGACCATGTGAGGACTTTCCCCAACCCCGTCAGGTTACACGTCGCCGCCGTGGCAAGAAGCCTCCTAAAGTGATTATTCCAACCTGACAGCCCTTTGCCTATTTGCCTGCAGTACCTCAGTCAGCCACTGCAGCAGCCACAGGTGTCTCGATTGCCTCTCTGTGCATCCCTATTTAAGGGGCAATCTCCCATGATGCATTGCTGCTGCATTAACATTGCCTTCCACTGCCAAGCTGTGTCCCTCTCGAGATCCTATGTATCCAGCTAGCAGACTTACCAAGACATTGTCTCCAGTGCCAAGTGTATCCAGTGCCAAGTGTATCCTGTGTCTCCAGTGCCAAGTGTATCCCGTGTCTCCAGTGCCAAGTAATACCGTGTCTACATCGCCAAGTGTATCCTGTGTCTACATTGCCAAGTGTCTGCACTGCCAAGTGTATCCTGTGTCTGCATTGCCAAGTATATCCAGCACCAATAAACCCCCCTTGTACCGTGGAAACTGTCTGTGTGTCTCTTTATCACTGCATCCTGGGCTCATCTCCTCCTCTACCAATCCTGATCCCTGACACCCCCCAGCTTGGGGCCTAGTAGTGAGAGCATGCTTTCATTTCATTGCTGTATTGTTTAAGTATTGTTGTGTACAATATACTGTGATATGTAGTTTACTATTCCATGACTGTGTATATATGTTAGTTTTTCTGTAGTTACTGTAAAGCAAATGATATAAACTGTGAATATAGATTGCCAAGTAAATTGTCATTCATATTGCACCGGTTTCTGTGTGTTTTTTCTTATATATATTCGACCATATTACCCACAAGATATAAATGTTATTGTTTCAACTTAGGGCTTTAATTATTGCATATTAATTCAATAATTAATGATGGATTTAATGCCCAAAACGAAACAACCACAAACAACAGAAATGTATTGAAAACCCAACTCCATAAATACAATTTAGAAAGAAAATAAAAATAAACAGCCAATATCTGTAGTCAGACTTTTGAACCATTTGTTCGCTCATTGAAAGAGGCAAGAGAAAAATTATATTTTAAAAGTAATCCTTTGAGTGGTCTGTGGTAGATAACAGTGTTGATTATCCCAGTGCACTGTGATGTCATTTACTGCTTGTTTTACTTCAACATTCCTACTTTAACCCCTTCACTACCAAGTGATTTTCCAAAAAATGGTGTCAGAAACCAGTGTTTTTTTTGTAAAATCATTTTTAATTAATTATAACGTAAGAAATATTTGAGCTTATACCCATTGTATTTCTTACTGTAAATAACCTATTTGGCCAGTAGATGGCACCATCTACAATACAGAATACAATATAGTGGGGTGCCGAAAATTTGTGCAAGGTGCAATATCACCCGCCACTCACCACAATGATGTCTCCCTTACACCTCATAAATACCTTGAAAGAAAACAATATAGGTGGCTCGGCGCTATTGAAATATAAACAATATTCCCATACGGTAAATTTGACCTCTTACAAACAATAAATAGAAGAGATATATAACAAATATTCATAATCCATACACATAGATACAAAGGTGATGATCACTTTCCTTGAAGCGCAATCTCATATAGAAAGGAAACACAGAATGATTTCACATAGCGGAACACGGATATTAAAACAAATATAGCAAATGTATGTTGTAGATTTCCCCCTCATACTTTCCTGAGACCTGAATGGCTCTATTGGTGGTCTTCCACTACGGTGGTCTTCCCATTAGGCATGTGCACCGATTTTTTATTTTTTTTTTCGGTTCGATTCGGTTCGTTCGGATTTTGTAAATTTTCGTTTCAACTCGTTTCGGCCGATGTTCGTTTCGTATCGACTTTTTTTTCGTGATTTTGGAAATTTTTGTGTTTTTCGGAACGTCTGTTCTCCTCGTTTCAAAGTGTCTATTCGTTTTGACGTAAACTAATGGTTTTTCGGATACGATAATTATACGATACGATAATTCTGCCGATACGATAATTCTGCCATTGAGATTTCTCATTTTTTCCAAGAAGGATACATTGAGATTTCTCATGTTTTACAAGAAGGATACATTGAGATTTCTCTGGATTTCCAGGAAGGATACATTGATATTTCTCTGGTTTTACAAGAAGGATACTTTGATATTTCTCATTTTTTACAAAAAGGATACATTGAGATTTCTCTGGTTTTACAAGAAGGATACATTGAGATTTCTCATGTTTTACAAGAAGGATACATTGAGATCTCTCTGGATTTCCAGGAAGGATACATTGAGATTTCTCTGGTTTTACAAGAAGGATACTTTGAGATTTCGCATTTTTTACAAAAAGGATACATTGAGATTTCTCTGGTTTTACAAGAAGGATACATTGAGATTTCTCTGGTTTTCCAGGAAGGATACATTGAGATGGGAATGATATAAAATTTAATTACAGAACCAGCGATATAAATACGATGTCCGAAATTACTGAAATGGAACCGAAATCAGGAATGGAACGAAAATGAATTTTGATTTTACACATTTCTAGTCCATTCGAAAATTCTGAAAAGTTTTTGTTCTGGCACGAAAATTTGTCCGGATCTGCCGTTTTCGAATCCGAAAATTTTCGGAAAATTGGCCGAATCCGAATGCACGAATCGGGAAATTTCTGAAAATTCTGAAATTCCGAAACGCACATCCCTACTTCCCATAGTATCGCCACCAGAATAGCTCCAAGAGAATAAGAGAAAATATAGGGTACCAGTGGTGCTCCCTAGCATAATACTATACTATAAAAGGTGGAAATATTAAAATTCAGTAACTTTCGCTTTTCAGAATCCACTATGGCTCTATATGTTGCGACTTCAGGATTTTCTGGGATAAATCCTTTAAACCTCCATCCACAATAGACAGCAAGCCATCAAGCAGAGATCCATAAAAAAGGTAGCTTATTTAAAATCTTTACATTTCAACAAAAATATATATAAATAAAAGATATTGAAAATATCCAGCTATAGCTCTATACAATACTGTAATACTGGAGCGAGTTTTGTCCCACCTGGGACTTCCTCAGGCAGTAAAAAAAAAAAAAATCAACTAAATGACAGCAATACAGATTAGTTAAACTATGGAGAAGCCACTGCTATAAGTAAACACCACTGACATGAAGGGGTGTAGGTGGTCTGTGTGTAAGTGGAACATGTCAGGTGTATTCTGACAGCTTTCTATCCTGGCCAGCATTGAGATCAGGGGAATTTGGAGGCCAAGGCAACACCTTGACCGCTTTGTTATTTTTCTCAAACCACTCCTGGAACATTTTTGCAGTGTGGATAGGTGCATTATCCTGCTGAAAGAGACCACTTCCATCAAGGAGCACCATTGCCATGAAAAAATGTACGGAGACTGCAACAATCTCTAGGTAGGCAGTACATGTCAAAATAACATACACTTGAATTCCAGGACCCAAGGTTCGACGCAGAATATTGGCCTGAATATAGTCTGTCAGTCTGTCTTCTACCCATAATGCTACCTACTACCATCTCTTCGCCAGGTAAACGGCGCACACTCCCCGCCATCCACCTGATATAAAAGAAAACATGATTCATCTTTTCTCCATGGTCCAGTCATCATGGCCACTCTAATCGGTTTATGGTTACACAACCCCATACACAGCAAACTGCAACACACTGTGTGCTCTAACACCTTGCTATCAAAACCAGTATTATCTTTTTGCAATTTGAGCTACAGTAGCTCTTCTGTGTGATTCGACCAGACAAGCTAGTCTTTGCTTCCCACTTGCATCAATGAGCCTTGGATGCACATGACCTTGATGCGGGTTCACTGGTTGTCCTTCCTTGCACTGCTTTTGGTAGGCAGTAACCACTGCATACTGTGAACACTCCACAATATTTGCCCTTTGGGAGATGCTCTGACCCACTTAGCCATCACTATTTGGCCCTTGTCACAGTCTCTTCCCTTGCCAATTTTTTCTGCTTCCATCACATGACATTCAAGAACTGACTATTCACTTGCTGCCCAATATTTCCAACCCCTTGACAGGTGATATTGTAACAATATAACCAATGTTATTCACTTTACCTGTCAGTGGTTTTAGTGTTGTGGATGATAAGTGTACATTGGTGATTTTAAAGTGGCAATCACCATAGGCCTCCCATACAAACTAGAGTGAAAATCTTGGGCTCCCCAGATGTCAGGGATCATGACACAAGCTGCATTGATTAAATGCTTCAATAAGCAATGATTATACTTTGAATGAGGATCGAGATTTGGTGGAGGAGATGGCACTCTGAGGGGGAAAAAGACTTGGGTCTGGCAGTTTGGCAGTATGGTCATGGATGCTTTTCCAGAGTTCCTCCAGTTTGGGGCAATCCCATCTGCTGTACAACATGGTGCTAACCAGGTGAATGCATCTCCATCTAGCAATCAATTTTGTGAGGTCAATTCTGTGTAGCAGGTTTGGGTAAAGGCATCAATCAGTGATCAATTTATAATTACAGGTCTATTCAAAGAAAGGTGAAACTCAGGAGAATGACTGGATAAGTGAAAATTCTAGGTCAAAATAGCTAAACCAGAAAAAAGCTCCCATTGATCTCACTTTCCAAATCGGCTATTTGGTCTAGATTGACCTATTCTCCTGCCAATTCTCCGGAGTTTCACCTTTCTTCGAATAGACCTGCAAGTTTCCTGTAATTCAGAGAACATCTTGCTTTATTGAATCAAGATACATATCTTGCTCCATTGTTCCATAAGATTCTAACGAGGTAGCAAACCAATTAAGACATATAATTTCACTAGCAGTTAAGAGGTGAAAAAAGAACATCCAGGCAATATCAGAAATGAAAAATCTATCATTTAAAATTACATAGAAGTTGATGCTTCATTTGCTTCCTTTGTCTGGATTTGTGCCACCTTGAGAAATAAAACCTGACACATCTGGTTGAAAATTTCAAGCAATGTGCATCAGTTTTATATTTTAGTCTGTCTCCTCATAAATTGTACATATTTTATATGTGGAATGTAAGATCTATTTTAATATCAATATGCGTGATACTTGGCTTAGATTTTAGAAGCTTTACTGAATATGTCAGATAACCTTTGCTTGCAAAAATTACAAATTTATAGCTGTACATATTTGCAGCTGGTAAGATAGTTTTGCTTGTTGACAACTCAGCCTTTCTTCCTATTTAAATTATATAAAACCAGTACTTTAACCCCTTCACTACCGAGACCGCAATATCTCGGGCTTCAAACGCACCATCAGATGCCCCGATATCGAGATATCTCGATCTGCTGTTCTGCAGCCCAAAAGCAAATGAAATTAATTTGCAACAAATGAATTTGATTTGCTTTTGGACTGCAGAAGGTGCCCCCAAAGCTTAACCCTGTGGGCATAATGTCGGAAGAGCTAAAACTGTAAAATCAGCTGCTGAAAGCTCTGAAATATCGGGCTTTTACCAGCAGTCAGCAATCGATTACGATAAGAAAGGAAAATAGACCTGCAGCTCAAACCTCTGTAACTCTGTAATGGTGCCATCTACTGGCCAAATAGGTTATTTACAGTAATAGCTAATTATTATTATTATTATTATTCTTTATTTATAAAGCGCCAGCATATTCCGCAGCGCTGTACAATAAGCACAGTATAGACAGGATACTGGCTTACTAATAGCACTGACCAGCCCAATTTGCTTGTTTTTAAATAAAAGCATCCATTTGTTTAGACTTTTGGGACTTAAAGAGGATTTTTAGACATATATATGAATTTTCTAGTTTTTTAGATCATCTTATAAACCTTTTATAATTCTATGCAACTGAACCCGGAACTGGGTGGGCTGCCCAGTTCAGCAGGCTCTCGGAGTGTTCATTCACTAAGAGTTTTTTGTATATAAAAGACTGCTTTAGATACATATCTCTGTTTGCTTGTTTTACCAATGATGAAGTGCTGTATAGCGCGAAACGTGTCTGGTCCCATCTGTCTGTTTTACTGTATATTTACTGCCGTTATATGGTGTGTATACAAATAAATTTTTACACTTTTTTCCAATTCAATCGTGCACTTTGCCTGGTATGGTTTTTTAAGGATTGTACCATATATACACAATCCTGGAGGGAATATTCCTCGAGCCAGGGTTGGCTCCTACGAGAGTAAGTGTATCACTGTGGTTTGTCCATATGTGTGCCCTGTGGATGCTGGCTGCGCTATTGTATCCCTCTTTTTTCCTGAGGGCGAGTTGAAGATCCTGGTGTGTTGTTCGAAAGGAAAAGGATATTCTGGAATCAGACATTGGTGAACTCTTGGGAAGAGGTCCTTTCTGCAGATTCAACAGAAAAATTCTTCCTTTTGGTGATTACCCCTCTGAGGTATCTGTATTGATATTATTTGATTCAAAGAAGGACTAATTGAGACTATTTTTGATCCTAAGGAGGACTAAAAGCAGAACTGTTAATTTCTGTTTCAATATACTGCTTTTGTGCGAACTTCTGAACTATATTGTCCCCATCCATTTTCTGCCTTGCTTATATTTTCTGGGAGCGCTGTCCTTGTTTTTCATGTGTATTTTTTTATTCTTTTTGCTAGGTGGATAGACTAGCTCTTTAGGACTGTTGCAGCACCCTATCTTTTATATTTGTTTTCTCCATAGCGCCATAGTGTACTATTGTGTACCTAGACAACAGCTTAGAAAAAACATTTGTATTTTGGTAAATCCCCGCTCAAGCCTTAAAGAAGCTTTAGCTCACTTGTACCATGAGAGGAAACCTATAGCAGGTTTATTTTGCCCATATTCATTGATTTTAGAGTTGAATGGGACTCTCTACACACTGTGAGCACTCAATGTAAATTATGTAGTTCATATGTGCTGAGTGTCCTCACCCCTGTTCTCTCACTGGAGTGGAGTGCTCCTGGAGGGCTGATTCAACCCACCCAGGGCAGAGGCATACTAGTTCCTCCTTGAAGCTCGGATTAGCAAGGGCGGACCTGAGGTTCAGGCTCCAGGACAAGGGAGAGGGATCCAACTTTGTTCACTACTTTCCCTCCCAGTCATTGGGTTCTGCAGCCAGGTGAGATGCTCTGGCTTCCTTCGAGTTGGGGCATGTCACATTTGGAAGATTAAAGATTAGCATTGCCCTGGATTCAAGATGAATTTTAAAAAATACCAAAGGGTAAAAACAGGAGGGTCATAGCAGTAGGGGTCAGGAGGGGTTGATTTTTAATCCCTCCATTTCCCTCCACCCATTTTAATCCTAGAGTAAGATTTACAAGGCTAAAATGCTATGATATTGTTTCTTAATCCCTTATATACAACCTAAAACTGTGTTCCTGTAATGTTTTCAGTGATTATGTAACCGATCACAATAAACCAAAGAGTCCTAAGCCCATATCATTAGCGTGGAACATTAATTTCTTACAAACTGTACCTAATTGCATTCACTATAGCAACGACTATTCCATTAAAACTGGTGAAAGTCTTGCAAAAGTCTTTCAAATGTATATATTATACATTATATTACAATAAGTTGAATGTTTTCCAAGCTAATGGAATGTCTACACTATAGATTAAGAAACACTGCCTTAGGCAAACAACATATTACATTTTACAGGTTATGATGCATAACATATCTTCACACCAGAGCTCCATACTTCCCCAGCCATTCTATGTAGT
This sequence comes from Leptobrachium leishanense, assembly GCA_009667805.1. Classification (NCBI taxonomy): domain Eukaryota; kingdom Metazoa; phylum Chordata; class Amphibia; order Anura; family Megophryidae; genus Leptobrachium; species Leptobrachium leishanense. The sequence goes on from CM019063.1 coordinate 346,083,637, forward strand.
GAGTATGAAGTGACTGGATCAATTCCAGTAGTGTTGACCTTGACGTCTGATGTGTCAATTCTCGACAATCCTCCAGTTTTGCACAATCATCCACTTGTCTTTTGAGAAATGTGTTGACAGTCAATACTTGAACGCTGACATCAGAGACCCCAGAGACCCATCCACTCTATCCGTCATGCTCTAGGCAGATTAATAAAAACTGTTCAAGGCGAAAGGATTGGCTGTCTCGGGACAACATTTACCACCTGTTCATTTGTGGATGAGCATTAGCTCAGTCTTCGAAACTCCAATTCAGGGGTGTTAAATGTATAACTCTGTTATGTCACAAAATGGAAAAGCAAATGATGAACCTCCAAACAGAAGAGCTTGACCATGAAATTATCTATGTGATGAGGTGATATACTGACTAAAATCTATGAGAAGAAATGAAAACGCATGGAATAACTAAAATGATATATAAAATGTATTCCCATTTGACTTAGTATGAAGCTTTGCAGCCAAGACATAAATACATAATTCCCAAATGTGATAATGACCACATCATTTTATAGGACAAAATAATGTGAACAAGTGAAGTGACTTTGGCCATTGTACATTGATAAAAGAACCATCTTGAAATGTTTGTCTCATAGTTTAAAGTTGGAATAAATGTGAGTGGCAACGGAGAACTGAGCACAGTCTTTCATGCTTTCTTCCTCTGGTCTTCAGGGCAGAGGGGAGCCTCTGCTTTCAAGGCAGGTCACAGCCCCCAGGGACAACTGAAAGACACGCTAGAGGTCATGAAAGTTTAAATTAATTTAGGTTATCATGGTGGATATAGCGTCCCTTTAACTACACTGAAGTCCCACTCATCTACTTTAATGGATTTAAGTACAGAATCAAAGGCTGAACTAAAAATTCCTTTAAATGCCTGGACAGCCTCCATTGACCAAAATGAATCCCATGTCACTGGCAAAACTACAGTATTTCCTAGTCAGAATAGAGGAGTTATAATATATGCTGTGCAATCACAGTAACTGAAACAAACATTGCAGACATCTATGTTTTATGTGACAAGAGTGGGTGTCTGTGGAGGCGCTTACTAGGTAACTGTGGTTCCTTAAAAAGGGGGGGGTGCTGCCTACAAGGGGTTGCACATAAATCTAAACCTAAATGTGCAAATAAATGTGTAGAAAAGGGTAAGGGTCCTAGTGGCGCCGTGGGTGCTTCCAAATATGGAGCAATCTAGATTAGTATTTCTAAATGCTGATATTATGGCTCAACTCTATTTATCAGGTGGTGATAGATAAAAGTACTCAAGTGAGTCAATGTTAAACTAGTATTGTGCAAATAGCAATTCTGTGCAAATGAACAACCTTGTGCAAAATAAGCAACAACAATGGTGATAAATCCTTAAGTCATGCGTACAAATCTGCTCCTATAGCGCAAAGTGTATAATAAACCACATGTGCAAAATGCATATAAAGTACATATAAAGTGCATGTGCTCATATATCCTATTCCATTCGTAAAGAGCAGACACAAAATTTGTGTTGATGTGACATCAAAAAAATTTATAAGACAGTCCTTTTATTAGGTTATCTGAGAGTCTCTGGATGGCCTATGACTGTATAAAGTGCACGTGAAAAAGTGCAAATCTCAAAATGAACAAGGTCCGTGACTCCTAGTCACCATAAAGTATGTAGGTCACACTTCAGACAAAATGTTCCAACGTTATGCTTCCTCTCCTCAGTTGGTAGATTCCGTAGCATATATGAGGAAGACAAAAAGAGAGAGACAATAGTGCAGACTGTAGTAATTTGTGAAGTGAATATATATATATGAAAATCACTCACAAATTATAGAGCCTAATAAGTCCTGGCTCTAGGTTGGAATGCCTCACGTCAGATACAGGGTGACGTTCCCCCTTTTCCTGGGTCTTCCAGTTATCCTCAAATAAAACACATACAGAGAGACAGCGCTCCCATAGCGTGACACAGTACGTATATTCTGAGTAATCTATGTTTTATGTATTTTTTTGCTTTTACAAATGTATAGCACACATAAGGGGTTAATCACTAAGCTAGGGCTACAACTAACAATTATTTGCATAATCGATTGTTGGTCGATTATGCAAATCATTGTTAGTTATTTGCATAATCGATTAGTTGGCCGATTATTTTTTCGATTAATTGATTCATCGGTTAATAAAAAAAATTAAAAAAATTGTTCTGCAATTTGCATACTGTACCTATATACAAAAATTATGTATCTTGCATAACTTGCGTACTTTTCACAAATGAGGTACGCAATGTCCTTGTCAGAGTGATGGATTGATTCGTGCGCAACTCAAGTTTATCTCTGCTTTCTCCTGGAACAAGCACTGCTACGAGTGCTCGGATAGACATGATGATGTCAGCACGCAAACCGGGATGAGAAGGTGGGGGACACTCACACAGTCTGACTATGTTATTAAGCTAAAGTGGTCATGGTGCGTAGTGTGTCCCTTTAACCCCTTAGTGACCGGGCGGTTTTACACAAATCTGTCCTTTAGTGACCGCTGCTGTTTTTAAGTTTCTGCGCTGTTCGTGTTTAGGTCAAATTTTCCTCTTACTCGTTTATGCAACCCACACATATTATAAACCGTTTTTCCCGCCATTAAATGGACTTTCCAAAGATACCATTATTTCCATCATATGCTATAATTTACTATAAAAAAATATGAAATATGATGAAAAAAAATGGTAAAAACACACTTTTTCGTAATTTAATCCCCAAAATAGTTTAATAAATAGTTTAAAAATTTTGTCCCGAGAATAGAAATACCCAATTTTGACATGTTTTTGCTTTTTAACCCTTCACTGCTGAGCAAGTTCACCTATGTCCGCTGAGCTCATTCTGACTATTTTTTGCTCGTTATTTTTGATGACAGCCTAGGTCCTATTTAACTAAACCCCCCCCAGACAAAACAATTTAAAAAAAAACAATTTAGTTTTTTATTATTATTATTTTTTAAATTTTATTTTATTATTTTTTTAGCTTTTATTTTACACCAAACCTAGTCATGTTTGGTATCATTGGAAAGGCCATGATCAGGTCTGCTGTCCAAAATGACCCTTCCTTTGGCAGCTAGGGGGTTAATTGGCTCACTGATATCCTCACACATATGGTCAGTGTCAGTGGGTGGGGGGTGACCTGGAGGCTTGGCTGACATACAAGATGTCAGCCACCTCCAGGTTTAAATCGCTACTCAGCACCAATTGGTGCCAAGTCGCGATCTGGCATCGAACTTTATTTTACTGTTAACTTTATACACCGCAGAAAAGGGGAGACTCTCCCCTTTCCAGTGGTGTAAAAAGCAAGTTTCTAGGTGCCATGGTTGGAGAGATAGAGGGCTCCAAATTAGCCCCCCTCCACTTCCTGGTTTTCAATGCAGGTGCCGGGGGGGCGCCTGCCGATGACGTCACCACGCAGCGTGGTGGCATCATCGTGCCCGCCGGCCCCTCTAAAGCCGAGGGGCAGGCTTCCTCCCTGCCAGAACTCTGTTGGAGCCAGTGAGGGAGGTAAGTATTGGGCGGGAGGGAGGTTAGGAGCCGCTGACGTACTATGTAGGTCCGCGGGTCTAAGGGAGACTCGTGGGCAGGACATACATGGTACGTCAGCGGTCATTAAAGGGTTAAAATGATTTCATGAACATACTAAATGGGGGGAGGGCCTGGAGGTGAGAAGGAGTGAGTTTGGGCAAATGACTGGACCTGAGTGGGAGAGGAAGTGTGTTTGGGCAAGAGACTGGACTTGTGTTTGAGAGGGAGTTTCGAGGAAGGGACCAGGACCAAAGGGAGTAATGGCAGCTCTGGACCAGGGTGAGGATAGATTGGTGGCACAGGATTCCAGGCCCAATTAAGGATAAAACTCTGGCGGTGAAGCTCCACCCATCCAGTGGCAGTATCCCACAGTCTGTGTGATAGTTCTGCTGCTGTTGTAACCTAAATAAAACCAAACTTGTTATGTCCAACATAACCCTAGAACAAAATCATACAGAGTAAAGCAGCGGCACATTTTTTCCATTCAGCTCCAAGGTAGTATCTGAGGATAATAACATGTAGCTCAGTCTGACTCTAAACAGTGTAAGCTATACTGTCAGGCTCCCTGACCAACCGATTAATTGATAATGAGAATAGTTGACAACTATTCTCATTTTCGATTAGTTGTCGATTAATCGATTAGTTGTTTGAGCCCCACACAAAGCACTGTTGTAGCAGTGAAGTTCACTGTAGTTGCTAACAACTGGACAATCCCTGTTGATGCGTTTACTTACGTTATTGACAGAAGAAAAGAAATTCAATGTCAGGCAAAGTTGATGCTAGCAACACGGGATAATGCTGAACAGCAGTACCACTGTTTTAATTCTGTATAATGTGTTTAAGCCCAATTTACCGTTGCTCCACCATTGTTTGCAGCAGCAGTGAATTACATTTCAATGATTTTAAAGTGGTAACCTCCATTGAACTCCAATAGAAACATTGAAAACAATTTGTCAGTGTGGAATTTGGCATGAGCCCGTGCTGGGACCCATATTACATGATTAAAAGCCCAAAAGCCAGGAGACAACTACTGACTGAATGCAGAGAAACAATAGAAACTGGCAGAAGGTGAAGACACAACTCGTCTGGGCAGGGATTCTCTATACACATGTAACTGAAAGAAATGACATTGCACAGCCCTTTCGTACTGTCAAGAGTTAAGGAGTGACCCAACACACAGACACCTAGCAGCACACAGAAAGACACTCAAATGACAGGCTGGCCCTTAGAATGGCTGGATCTAACCTAAAGATAGGAAATAACGCTGCTGGATTGTATCAGAACATTGGAGTCAGATAAATACAGGCAAGGCGTAATAGCAGGAATGGACAGGGCAATAAGCAGGGTCAATATAAGCAGGGTCAATATAGTGAACGGTGCATAGTACAATGATGGTTAATACTCGAACAAAGGCAAGGGTCAGTGAACAAGAACCAGTTTTTGGAACACAACCCTTGCTGCCTCTTTATGGATTAAGGCAGAAAGGCAAGGTCACAAAACTAGCCAGGTTGGTACAACGGAATAAACACACATAAATGAGCGCTAGGTTAATTAAGGTGATAGCGTGCACATAGATCACCTCCCGATCGCTATCGGGTTAATATATCCATTAGCGCATCGGTATTAGCACTTTTTAACGCGAATTTACTGTACTTTGCAGTAAATATGCATTAATTGTACTGTGGAAACAGTTAGCTGCACCTGGTTCCCCCCCAAAAAAATCAAATACTCACCTCTCATCCCGTGGTGAGGACGGTGGCCCGATCCACTGCTTCAGGCCACCGGAAGCAGAGTGAGAATGGGAAAAAATCTCCAGTTTCCCTCCGTGCTCACTCCACAGACCTGAATGATCTTGCGAGAGATGAGATCCTATGGACTCCATGGGGAATGCATGCAACGGCGCTTTAGCGTTGCTCCTAGCATTCTGGAGCCTAGCAGATGCTACAGGGAAGGCTGCTGGACTCAGCGCCTGCCCTGCAACCTACAGGTAAAACGAGGATGCTAAGGGTAAGATTAGCGAAAGCTAATTTTTCCCCTTAGCGCCACCGTTTTAGCTGTAGGGAGTTGATAGATAAAGCCCAGAGGCGGAAGTGTTAAGGCACAAGGAAATACAAGGTAAAGGACACCAGGAGAATAAATAATAAACCAGAGGAGAAGGCAAGGACAGGTTAATAAAATAACATGCAAAAGAAACAGGGAACCTAAATAATCAAAGAACTAATGGCAAGGATAGAGAGGATGCTGAAGTATGGAACAGACAGAATAACATCCAGGCTGGAGACGCAACGACAGAGCATTGTCTTATTCATGCCCTTAAATAGCTGCTGGACAAAAAGATTCTGGGCTGAATGCTGCAAGAAAATACAGGACTGGAAGCAGAAATGGCAAGGCAAGAACTGATAGTCGGACTGGATTAACTCAACCGCTGGATTAGCTGGCCCTCCTGTAGGCTCCACGACTGGAAGGATGATACAATGGTAAAAACTACCTCGAATGAAACAATAGTAAAATCTAGAGGTGTGCATTAGTTTCATAAGGAATCTCAATTCGTTTGAAAATTCGTTAATTTGTATTTTGGAAGTACTTCTGAAATAACAAATTAATTTCATCCGAATTTAAATGAAAATGAAATGGTATATAACAAAATTTATACGTTATACTGTTTCACAAGAGAGCCAGAGATTCCTCTATGCGCACTGCAGCGAAACGGTAAATTTTTTTTTTTGAGAAAGGATTTTACCATGGAAAGATACATAGAAACATAGAAAATGTCGGCAGATAAGAACCTTTCGGCCCATCTAGTCTGCCCAATTACATGGATACTTTACCTGGATTTATCTTTTGTTTAGGATAGCCTTATGCCTATCCCATGCCTGATTAAATTCAATCACAGTTTTGGCCTCTACCACTTCTACTGGAAGGCTGTTCCATGTATCCACCACCCTCTCAGTAAAATAATGCTTCCTGATGTTACTTTTAAACCTTTGCCCCTCTAATCTAAGACTATGTCCTCTTGTTTTGCTACTTTGTTTCCTTTTAAATATACTCCCTTCCTCTACCTTGTGGATTCCCTTTACGTAGTTAAATGTTTCTATCATATCTCCTCTGTCTCGTCTTTTTTCCAAGCTGTACATGTTAAGATCATTAAGCCTTTCCTGGTAACTTTTCTCCTTCAAGCCATACACCATTTTAGTAGCCCTTCTCTGAACTCTCTCTAAGATGTCTATATCCTTCTGGAGATACGGTCTCCAGTACTGCACACAGTACTCCAAGTGAGGTCTCACCAGTGCTCTGTACAGTGGCATGAGCACTTCCCTTTTCCTACTGTTAATACCTCTCCCTACACAACTAGGGATGTGCGTTTCAGGTTTCGGAATTTCCGAATTTTCACGAAATTTCCCGATTCGTGTTTTCGGATGCGGACGATTTTCCGAAAATTTTTAGATCCGAAAATGGCAGATCCGAAAAGTTTTCCGAGCTGAAACGAAATATTTTCGGAATTTTCGAATGTACTTGAAATGTGTCAAATCGAAATTTATTGCTTTGAAACGAGGAGAACAGACGTTCCGAAAAAACGAAAATTTCCGAAAATACGAAAAGTCGATACAAAAAACGAGCTAAGTGACACGAAAATACGAAAAATGGTCGAAATTCCAAAAAAAATGTACATGAAAAACGAGTCGAGCCGAACCGAATCGAAACAGAAATTGGTCGAAACGAGCCGAATCGAAAAGTTTAAAAATCCGAAAAATCGAATCGAACCGAAAAAAAAATCGGTGCACAAGCCTATACACAACCAAGCATTCTGCCAGCATTTCCTGCTGCTCTATTACATTGACTACTTACCCTTAGATCCTCTGCAATAATAACCCCTAAATCCCTTTCCTCAGATGTTGAAGTTAGGACTGTATCAAATATTCTATATTCAGCCCTTGGGTTTTTACGCCCCAGGTGCATTATCTTGCACTTATCCACATTAAAACTCAATGTACATTGAGATTTCTCTTGTTTTCAAGTATGTCCTGAGTTTAACTCTAGTTTGCCTTTTAACCCTCGTGTTTAATCCTAAACTAACAGTAATTGAGCAGGATTTGATTCATTGTTTTATTTTTAGTGATCCGAAATTCGAATCGATCTCAAATTACAAACGAATTTATGAAAACGAATCAGTTTCTTTTTACAGTTTCACAAAGCACCCCTGTCCCTGGCAATTGTCTGTGGTGCTGAAACTGTTGTAGTCAGCACCACAGGCCAATAAAAAGCTAAATATTTAAACCTAGCTTGCCTTTTAACCCACATGTTTAACCCTAATCTAACAGTAATTGAGCAGGATTTGATTTATTGTTTTATTTTTTAGTAATCCGAAATTCGAATCGAACCAAACAAATCAAAACGAAACTAAACGAAATTATGAAAACTAAATTATTTTCAAACGAAACTAAACAAATTTTTCAGCTGTGCACACCTCTAGTAAAATCTATGCTGCATAACTTCACCAGAAACTAAGGTGGAAACACCATGGATCAGCTAAGATTTATGTTGAAAAACGTTCACAGAAACATTTGGTGAAGAAAAAGGGAAAACTACGGAGAAGGAAGAGTTCAATTTAATTTGTACCAATAGCTGAATTTGGCTGGATGTATTGGAGGGAACATGTCCTGGTTAGTCTCTGAGGAGATCACTGTTTTACCATAATGTAATTAACATAATCAATGGTACATACAACTATCAGATCAAATTTTGCTCTATTTCACAATGTGAGCAATTTGCCATCTTTGAGGCCCCATTCACAATAAGCAATTTATCGCGTGGTTTTTGCCACGATACCGTGCATATTTCTGTGTGATATCGCTCTATGTAGCTTCTCCAATGCATTTCAATGGAGCTGTTCACATCTCACAGCTCAATTTCACCTGTAGATCGTCGCTGGTACAAGACCCTTTTTTCGCGATTTGCATCAATGGCGTTGAGCAATATCGCACATAATGGTGATATTGCGCTATATTATTGCGCAATATCGCTCAATGTTGCGTATATGAAAATTGCACGCAAAAACGCTCGATTTTCATTTTGTTCAGTGTGAATGGGCCCTTAATGCTCATTTTCATTTAAGTGCGTTTCATTGGTTTCATTTTTTTTCCATAATACAAACCTTGATATTTATAATGTATAACATAATGAATTACAGCTGAATGGAAAAAATACAGCATAAATTTAAATAAATGCAAATTAATATCTTTGCTAAAAAAATCTCTCCAAAAATAAACAATTTCTGAAAACAAGAACAAGAATCAAACTTTTAAATCATAAAAGGGATTTTTTTGTTTAATGCACGAGTCTAATATACTTAATTTGTAAACTCTGATGCAATGTTGTATGGTGTTTTTAGATTTACTACGGCCAGGGCCATAAATTGCTGAAAATTAGGACTTTGTCACAATTCGTTTGAAATATATAAATAGCTTTAAATGAGAATCAGCTTTGTTAATTACATTCTATGTTTTGTCAGTTTCTCAAATTTAATTTTAATGCGGGATTTGTATTGGTGATTCCCCATTTAATTAAAGATCCAAAGAAGCATTAATGCGCCATCATGTGGCAATGCATAGGAACACAAGCATTTCCAATTTTGAGAGCACGCTTTCATTAAGCGAAGGTTAAACTTATCTAAATCAGGCATCTCAATTTCTGGCCTCAGATGTTTCTGGAGCTCCCATGATTCTCTAGCCATCTTTTGCATTCAAAGAATTCTGGGAATTGTTAGCTAACGACATCCTAGGGCCAGAGTTTGACATCGCTTCTATAAATAGTCAGGAAACACAAATTTTGGGGGCATTGAGGAAAAAAGCCCATGTATTTCTCTAAGGTTTATTTGCTTAAATCTTAAACTTTTCAGGCCAATTTCTAGGATTATCAATCAGTTCAATTATCTCCTTAATGACAAAAGTGCTGTTTCTTTGGCGAAGCAGAAATTACACAAAATTAAATAAATATAAAGAAGTCTTCGGCAATAGCTCCTGCACTGAGTGCGTGCAGTGAGAGGCCCCTGATGCTCATTTGTTATCAGGATATACCAGTATGTGCAGCATTCTTATCACATATTAATCCGGGGAACATTCTGCTACATCCTGTGTCAAAAATGGGTTAATTAATCCTGATTCTGTTGTGTGGTTTAACATCAGAGCAGAAATACCAACTTCTGTTTGTTTGGTTTATTTTTTCTCTTCAGTACACTTGGTATCCAATATGTTTTGGAACTACATATCCAGCCACCGTAGATGACCATCAAGATAATATTGATTCTAAAGAATTGGGTTTTAACCCAGTTGTTACTTTGCAGACAGTTTCTATATAAAAAAAAACAGGGGCCATATTACATACAAGTTGGTGCTAACGTAACCTGAGCTGTTGTAAACTTACCAGGGCCATTAAAGCCTATGGAGCTGTTAAGTTTACATCAGCTCTGGTTAAGTTAGCACCAACTTTGTAATACTGCCCCAGGTGTACACATATTGACAATTGAATTGGTGAATTATATAGAAACAGAGTATGTCGGCAAATAAGAACCTTTCGGCCCATCTAGTCTGCCCAATTACATGTATAATTTCCATGGATTTACAGTATCTTTCATTTAGGATAGCCTTATGCCTATCCCATGCCTGCTTAAATTCAATCACTGTTTTAGCCTCTACCACTTCTACTGGAAGGCTGTTCCATGTATCCACCACCCTCTCAGCAGGAATGTGCAGTCAGGGGTGGCAGGGGAGGCAGAGCCTCCCCTGCCATTCCAGTAAAATAATGTGGTCATTGTGCTGTAATGACATGTGTATATTTAAACTGCAAATAAAATGTTATTTATTGAAAAAAGTTCTCATACTCACCTCTCCACGCTCCCTCGCTGTCCTCTGCTTTTTTTTTTCTACTTTCAGTTTGCCGGCTGCTGTGTGTGTGATTCCTTACACATACAGCAGGGGCAGCACTGAGCCAGCCTAGCCTATGCAATTTGCGCAGCTGAATGCTACACTAATTGTGTAGCTCAACTGATTTCCTGGTTCTACGCTTTTCAGTGCCTCCAGAGGCAATGAGAGCAATGGAAAGCTTGAGCCAATGGGAAAGCTCCATTGATCTCAAGCACTTCATTTTTTAAAAAAACACTCCCCATGGGAGGCAGAGCTCCCCATGGATTGATTGATGCAGGACAGTCATGTGAATGTCCTCGTCAGTCGTGGAGGGGCAGACAGAGCTCAGCTATCAGCATGTGTGTAATAGCGCTCTCTATTAGTCAGTATTGTAAGTGCATGCTCTTACATTAAAATCCTGTATGCAAACTTTTTTTACAGTAAGAGTTGTAATAGCGCCCTCTATTAGTCAGTATTGTAAGTGCATGCTCTTAGCTGTAAAAAAATAATCAAACTTTACTTTATAAATGCTGAAACTCTATTCTCCTATATAATGATAATCAAATGCGTAAATTGCAACTGCGTAACCCTGTGTATATCTGGCTCTGATACTAGCCAGTGCCTCACCAGCTACTGACCTCACCGCACGTCACTGCCTCTCAGTAAAATAATACTTCCTGATGTTACTTTTAAACCTTTGCCCCTCTAATCTAAGACTATGTCCTCTTGTTTTGCTACTTTGTTTCCTTTTAAATATACTCCCTTGTTGATTCCCTTTACATATTTAAATGTTTCTATCATATATCCTCTGTCTCGTCTTTCTTCCAAGCAATACATGTTAAGCTCACTAAGTACGTATGCATATATAATTCTTCTGCTATAGTAATTTAATTTGCTTTTGTCCTGCTCAGCTGCAGATTGAGATAACTCGGGTGCCCGATACTGAGTTCTCTCGATCTCGGGAGCGAAGGGGTTAATGTACGCATTCTCTTATAATATTCTTAGTCTTAAACAGTATTGTAATTTTTTTTAAATATTTTGATGTCCACATAGACCTCACTCAAGTTACATGTCTAAAATTAGACGTTGCTTGCATAGAAATGCTTAAATTGCTGTCAAAGTTCTTTTATGCTCACGTGACAGGAAAAGTAAATTAATATCTTATATAATATATTCTTAATATCCAATTCTATGATTTCTAGAAGAATAGATTTTAAAAAAAATATATGCTTGGTCCTTGTAATTGCAATTATTATTTTTTTTACTGAAATTAAATTCTGACTGCATATGAATTACTAAACTAGCAAAGCCACATAGACAAGCTCTTTATATTGTGCACTGTATGTGCTATAATACCCCTCAGATGTAGAGAGTGATATTTACTGTACTTAAGGGTATATAAGTAGGATTTTTTTTTTTACATATTAGGTCATAGGCAGAGTTTTGATTCATACCAGACTACACATTTCAAAACAAACAGTCTTAAAACACTTGGTACCTTTCATGGATTAAAAGAAAAAAGTGAATTTAAATCCTGTTTGCGTTACCTACATGTATGTTTTATGATCTCTAGGGTCCAAATTCAATAAAAATTGAGTTGTAAGAAATGTGTCCTTTCCCGTAAATTGAAGAAAAAAAAATTGCAAGCCCGATCTGACAGCTTAAGGCACATCATTTTTAATGTCTAGAAAGGACCTTTCTCAAATATTATCTTGTTCGTCCCTTAGATTGTGCAAAAAAAAAATGTTGGCTCAAAGTCCCTCTACATAAATATATCAAATATGAGTTGTTGAGTGAAAGCCAATAAACAGAAGGATATAATTATAAGAAAAACAAGCAATAAAAGTTATTACCACTAATAGAAATAATTAAGAGAAATTAACACCTCCATTGTTATGTTACAGTATGTAATATTCTAATTAGAGAGCATACTCGTTTATTTGAAGCCTTGCCTGAAGGTTCTTAAATCAACACTTCCAGTCATGGAGAGTAAAAGTAAAGGGACAGTGTTCTTGTTATGAGTGAGCGCACACTAAAGCTGTGACTGAAGGATTGCTGTAAGGTCATCTTCTGCCAAGACCTTAAAGTAAACACAGGTGCAAAGGGTAGATGTACACGGGACTACCCCAGCTCAATCCAGTAAAAACACAGACGGTTACATCTGAGGACTAAGATAGATTGCTCTCGTGTTCTATCTATATATATGCATGAAGTAAAAAGAGAAAAAGAAAATATCTAAGTACAGTGAGGAAACTGTAAAGCCAGTATAAAAGGGAAAACACAGGGGCATGGCCAGCTACCAACGGGAGCAGATGTGTTCTGAGGGAGCTCCACACGTCTGCCACTTTTGGGGTCCATTTGAAGACTTTTATGCGGTGCACTTTTCCTCTGAGGACCCGAGCTAACTGGCCACCGTAACTGAGTTGCCCGGAGGCCGTTTTGTCCCCCCTCCGGACCAGAGACGCCATTTACAGCAGCTGGTTTGTGGCTAAAGTGAGGTGCCAGCGGCCAATTTGCGGCCTTCGTCCCGGGTCCTGTTGTTTCTCTGCCCGGCTGTCATGCCGCCTCGACCCGACCTGAGCCTACACTGGGGACTAAGGAGACGGAGGGCCCACGTCTCCTAATTGCCATAGATGGATGCCCGATGGGAGCGACTGGCGGACTGGCAGCTGAATGGCCAGATAGATCCCCTCCCTTCACAGCAGGTACTGGTGCCTTTCTTACAGGCCTGGAGGCCTGCTTACTGCTGTTGGAGAGGGAAGACATGGACAGCCTGCTCACCAGAGGCGTCTGGCGTGCCGATGCTCGCCTTGCGGAGTTGCCGGGAAGAGGAAGCTCTGAGAATGGAGGAGGTGGAGGTCGCGTCGGTCTCACACCCCGCTGAGGCCTGCCATGCCGCCTCGACCCGACCTGAGCCTACGCTGGGGACTAAGGAGACGGAGGGCCCACGTCTCCTGATTGCCATAGATGGATGCCCGATGGGAGCGGCGGGAGGACTGGTAGCTGACCGGCAAGACGGATCCCCTCCCTTCATGGCAGGTACTGGTGCCTTTCTTACAGGCCTGGAGGCCTGCTTACTGCTGTTGGAGGGGAAGACATGGACAGCCCGCTCACCAGAGGCGTCTGGCGCTGTCGATGCTCGCCTTGCGGAGTTGCCAGGAAGAGGAAGCCCCTAGAATGGAGGAGGTGGAGGTCGCGCCGGTCACACACCCCGCTGAGGCATGTACCACAGCTGTCTCTAGGAGCTGCGATGAGGTCGGCATTCCGGCCGGGACACTGACGCCAGATTCCGAGACCCTGACGCTGCTCTTGCCGGTGTCGATCGAGACTGAGGGCTTATGTGCTGGGGGGGCAGTGCTGGCCCATGTCCTGGATTGGGGCCGTTGGGGCAAACGTTGGGACCTGGAGACTGGCCGTCCGCCATGTGCCGACTGACGTCTACGGGCCTGAGGAGGCACTCAGCCCTGCATTTCTGCATGACACTCCTTGTCTACTCTGCTTCAACCTGCCTGTTAAAAGTCCGCACCCACTCCGGGACACTGGCTGAGCAACCCACTGAGACACCCCACTTTTTTTTTCTTTACGTTTGCTTAAGTTGTCCTTTTGCCGTCCTAAGCGGACATTGATGTTTGTGTTTATTTTGCTTCCCCCTCTCCTCCATGCTAGGAGGACTCTTGGTGACTTTTGGCTTACACACACCCTTTTTGCTGACCTTTTTTTTTGTTTCCACATCATAGATGACCCTTTTTGAGTAACCTATATCATTCTTGAGAGATACCTTTTCTGTTTGTTATTTTTCTTAGGCCGTGCTGCTATAGATGACTCTGTGCGGCCCTGCGAGGCCCTCTGCTGACTTCTTTACAAAATAAAAGTTGTAAATTAAAAAAAAAAGGAAAATTCATATGACACTGCAGACGTTTTATCTATTATTAATGTTTGCTAATTAACATCAAATACACCATTAAAACAGAATTAAAAATGAGCTGTACATTCTAGACATAAACCCCATAAAACTGACCAGTAGAAGCCGATTGACAGCTTTCCGTATGTGTTGCCTTGGCACTGGGACACCCTCCACATTCCACTGCCAACGTGGACTGGATTTGAGTGCCATCGCACAATGACAATACCAAGGCAAATGGAAGATTGGCAGTTGAGTGGCAACATCCACTTTTTGTGTTCTACAGTGGCACTAGTTGATTATGTATGCTGAAGTGATGTAACTTTTAAGGGATGGAATAACAGATAATTAACAAGTGATTGTGGAGGCTATAAAAGAAAAGCTGTAGAGGAAGCAATGATACCACCTGAGATAGTCCTAATATTGGTGTGAAATGCTTCCTAGACTAGATAGTTTGCATAGCTATTCTTTAATATCTAATGGTTAGAGTTCTCTGGATGATTTAAATGTGACTACTCTGTGAATGTATTTTTTTCTGTGGTGTAGTTGTGCTGGCTGCCAATGGGGGGGGGGGGGGTTGGGTGTTTCTTTTGGCGGTTGGCTGTTGACAGTTGGTCATCCATTTTGTCTCCCAGTTGAGGGCTGTCAAGATAGCAGACAGTTGCAGTTATAGAGAACCCATATGCTTAGTTGTTAATAAACCTGTTGATGAAAACCCAAGATGTCTCGTATTATCCAGAGCACTACAATTTCTTAGCCATATGTTTAGTGATTCTGGCCTGACACCAGTGGTAGTAGAGAAAAGAGGGAATAATTGTCCCTTAGAAATCTCCTGCCATCTAAAAAATTGTGAGTGTAAACTTTAAGAAGTCTAATTTAATATTGTGAGCCTAGAAGGTCGTCTGCACTAGGTTTTTGGCTATTTTACATGTGATGTATTGGAAAGTTTAAACATCAAAGCATCAATGTTCTTGAACCCAGGACATACTTGAAAACGAGAGAAATCACAATGTATCCTTCCTGGTAAAATACTTTATAAATAAATATACACTCACTGGCCACTTTATTAGGTAACCTGTTCAATTGCTTGTTAACAGAAATTGCTAATCAGTCAATCACATGGCAGAAACTCAATACATTTAGGCATCTAGGCATGGTGAAGATGACTTGCTGAAGTTCGAACGGACCATCAGAATGGGGACTAGATACTCTAAGCTGCCGTAGCGAAGGCGAGAGTCCAGGATTCGGGAGACTTCATACTCCTCCTCTCCGGATAAGGACACAGGAGCAGGTGGTTCAGTATTCCGACCAGGAAAAGGATTCTCATGCCAGGGTTTCAAGAGAGACACATGGAAGACAGGATGGATTCTGTAGGAAGGAGGAAGGGTTAAACGGGCGGTCACGGAGTTAATCATTTTAAGGACCGGGAACGGGCCTATGTAGCAAGGACCCAGTTTCTTCGAAGGACAATCCAAACAAAGATGAGCAGTAGACAGTAACAACTTATCCCCAGGTACATACACAGGAGCTTCTCTTCTACCGCGATCAGCATACTTCTTTTGGTTCTGTTGGGCTAGTCGCAACTGGTGGCGTAGTGTTCGTAGTTGACCGCGGAGGGCTCTCAGACGGGTTGACACCTCTGGAACTGGAGTGTTGAGCGGCATCTCTGGAAGAGTGCTAGGATGGTAACCATAGTTGGCAAAGAAAGGTGAAAACCGAGTTGATGAGTGTACCTGATTATTGTACGCAAATTCGGCAGTCGGTAGGACGTCCAGCCAGTCGTCTTGGAGGTGCGTGGTGAAACAACGAAGGTACTGTTCCAGTGTCTGATTTGTCCGCTCAGTCTGGCCGTTGCTCTGTGGATGGAAAGCTGAAGAAAGACGCCTGGTAATCCGTAGGCTACGGCACATTTGGCACCAGAAGCGGGACGTAAACTGAGACCCTCTGTCTGTAACAATGGAATGAGGAGTGCCATGGAGTCGGAATATCTCCTTGATGAACAAGGTGGCTGTTTCAGCTGCAGTGGGTAGGCCTACTCCTGGTATGAAATGGGCCATCTTGGTACAGCGGTCCACCACCACCAGGATGGTGGTGTAGCAATGCGAAGGGGGAAGATCCACTATAAAGTCCATCGAAATGTCTCTCCACAGATGCAGCGAAGAAGCAAGGGGTTGGAGAAGACCAGCAGGACGGGTGCGAGATTGTTTGTTGCGTGCACAGATAGGACAAGAGAGTACAAATGTCCTTCTTAACGGATGGCCACCAGGAGTATCGCTGTACGGCATCTATGGTTTTCTTGATGCCACCGTGCCCTACAACCAGGATGTCGTGGGAGTGTTGTAGTACCTGTAGATGGACCTCAGGAGGAACATATATTTGTTCATCATGATAGATACGTCATCATTGGATACGAGCCCCTGGACGTCAGTCAGTGGTTGAAGACTGTTTCTTTATATTCTCCATCAAAGCTCCTTGTGAGGCACAGAAGAAGTCGCTAGGCAGAATGGAGTCATTTTGAGTGGTGGAAGGAGAGGTGTCTGAGTCATACCGATGGGAAAGAGCATCCGCCTTACCATTTCTTGCTCCAGGTCTGTAGGTGATGTGTAACAGAAAGCGGGTGAAGAACAACGCCCATCTGGCATGTCGAGGTCGCAGCCTTTTGGCGGTGCGGAGATATTGCAAATTGCGGTGGTCTGTGTATACGACTACAGGTTGTTTTGCCCCTTCGAGAAGGTGTCTCCATTCCTTGAGAGCGCTCTTGATTGCCAGGAGTTCTTTCTCACCTATACTGTAGTTCTTTTCGGCTGGGGTAAGACGTCTGGAATAAAAGGCCACGGAATGCATAAGATTCTTGGTTCCGGATTTTTGGGAGATATCAGAGGCATCTGTTTCCAGATAGTATGGCAAATTGATGTCTGGTTGTTTCAGGATTGGGGCTTGGGTGAAGCTTTCTTTCAGTTTTTCGAACGCCTGCTGAGCTTCTTTAGTCCAACGGAATCGCACATCTTTTTTGGTCAAGGATGTGATGGGTGCGCTGAGATGAGAAAAGGACCGAATGAAGTGACGATAAAAGTTGGCGAATCCCATGAATTGCTGAACCATATTTTTGTCTCTGGGTGTTGGCCAGTCTAGAATCGCCTTAATCTTGGCTTTATCCATTTCAACATGTCCTGGTGATAGAACATATCCCAGGAATTCTATGGAGGATTTCTCAAAACTGCTTTTCTCGATTTTGCCGTATAACTTATGTTGACGAAGACGGGATAGCACAAGATGGACGTGTTCATGTTCTTGGATGGTTCGGGAGTATACTAAGAGATCATCGAGATAGACCACCAGGAAGGTATCCAGGACGTCACGGAAGATGTCGTTGAGAAAATGCTGGAAGGCGGCTGGAGCGTTGCATAACCCAAATGGCATGATGAGATACTCGAAGTGGCCGTATCGGGAGCAGAAGGCTGTCTTCCACTCGTCTCCTCTCATGCGGACCAAGTTATAAGCTCCTCGAAGATCGATCTTGGTAAAGATACACGCATCTTTCACCCTATGGAGCAGTTCGGGAATCAATGGAAGCGGGTAGCGATTCCGTACTGTGATTGCGTTTAGTGCTCTATAATCAACACAGGGACGAAGGCCGCCGTCTCTTTTCCCAACAAAGAAGATGCCAGCTCTGGTGTAGTCCTTCAGAGACTTTGATTCGGGAACGGACAGATTAAAAATGCGTCCATGGGGTATGGGTGCTCCCGGAAGGAGGTCGATAGGACAGTCATACTCTCTGTGTGGAGGAAGTGTATCAACCCCTTTTTTCTCGAACACGTCTTGGAATTCCAAGTACTTAGCTGGTAGAGCAGAAGATGGATAGGTGGAAAAGGCGATCTTCTCGGACTCAGAGTTGTACATGCAGACAACCCGGCAGTGACAGGAGGGGAAGGAGACGGAATTTGAAGACCAATTGATATAAGGGTTATGGGTGCAAAGCCAAGGAAGTCCCAGTACGATAGGGAACAAGAGAGAAGTTACGATGTCCCATTGAATATATTCTTTGTGCTTGTTTCCGATAAGCAGCAGCAAGGGGGTGGTTTAGTGAGTGACGGGACCGGTGTGTAGGGTGCTTCCATTGACCATTTGCAGAGGTAGGGGTTTCTTTTTCAGTTGGGTAGGAACAGCCAAGGAGGTAGCAAGGGATAAGTCAAAGAAGTTGTTACTGGCTCCGGAGTCGATGATGGCATTCAAGTTGACGCTTCTATCTTCCCACTGTAAGGTGACAGGAATGGCTAGGTGAGTAGAAGCAGAGCCGACCACACTTTGAAGAGAGACGACAGAGGGATTGGTTCTTACCTCTCTCAGAGGGACGTGGTGGTCGTGTAGGGTAGCCACGTAACAGATGACCTGGTTGACCGCAATACAGGCAGATGTTATGGGTGCGACGTCTGTTGCGTTAAGCGGACGACAGCGGGCCTCTTATTGCGCCGATCTCCATGGGTTCTAGGCTTGAGGAAGAGGAGTTCGGTCGTGAAGAGGACACAGGGGAAGGCTCGTGTCGTCGAGGAGACGGTAAAGGAGCATTGGTGGATGTCTCCTGACGTCGTTCTCTGAAGCGTTGGTCCAGGACCAGAGATTGGAGGATCAAGGCCTCCAAGGAAGCAGGTACTCCTATGGCAGCCAATTTGTCTTTCAGTTGTTCAGAGAGACCATGACGAAAGTGATATTTGCGGCCCGCATCATTCAGGCCTGTGTCGGCTGCTACCACTCGAAACTCAGAGTTATAGTCCTCTACTGGTTGCCTTCCTTGTCTTAGGTTTCGGATGGTAGCCAATGTGGCAGAAGACCTCAGAGGATCATCGTAGACAGGGTTCATGGCCCGGACGAAGGAACCCCAGGAAGTCAGTAAGGTGCTTCGTTCACGTAGCAACTGAAAGACCCATTCCTGTGGAGGTCCAGACAGTAAGGAGATGGCTGACCGTACCTTCACAGAGTCTGACCCATAGGTAGGTGGACAAAGGGAGAACATGAGTTCACAAGCGGTGATGAAGGTACGATATTTTGTGCGGTCACCGGCAAACCGTTCAGGCATAGTGGCTCTGGAGTGGGCAGGTCTACCTGCTGTGTCATAGAGCCGGACGGTGATGGAGGCAATGCGGTGCACTCAGCACGGCTTCTTTCCTTGTGGAGCAAGACTTCTTGGCCGGTCTGTAGGTTCTGTACCACCTTGGTTAGCGCTGCCATCTGTTCCGTAAGTACAGCAAGGATTTGGTTCGGGCTTGCGGGTTCCATGTTGAACCAAGTTATTCTGTAAGGGCAGGGCCTGTGACCCCTGTATAGTGTTGTGCGTATGGAACCCAATGGCAAGCCGTCGAAGAAGGAAACCAGGAGATGTATAAGTAAGCAATTGAGTTTTTACTGAGATGAAACAAATAAAGTCCAGGACAAAAGACTACAACTCAAAAGATATCCTTGGTTTGGTGGAAAGTCCAGAACGGGGAATTACGAGTAAGTGTCTTCGGGTTCAGAAGTGAAACAACATAAAGTCCAGAACGAAGGGTTGTAGAAGAAGGTAACGTGGGCTGTGGCCTTTTGAGACAAGTCTGGGTTGAGGAGCTGGAGCTGGTACTATGGTCGTGGGGGAAAGCTTGGATACAGGATCTGGAACTGGTACCGTGGACGTGGAAGCAAGTCTGGAGATGGATCTGGCGCTGGTACTGTGGACGTGGAAGCAAGCCTGGAGATGGATCTGGTGCTGGTACCGTGGACGTGAAAGCAAGTTTGGAGATAGGAGCTGGTACCATGGAAGCAAGCCTGGATGCAGGGTCTGGAGCCGGCACCGTGGAAGCAAGACTGGATGCAGGGTCTGGAGCTCAGGATTCACTTGGAACAGGAACGAAGAGGGAACACTGGATAACTGAAGCGGTGAACCACAGTATAACCTGGTTAATGAACTGAGAAAGGCGGCAGATTTAAATAGGGTTCAGAGGATCATAAGAACACCGTTCACCTGGGACTCGTAGGTGGAGTTGGGATACCTGAGTACTTGATAGGTTAATTGGGGGCAAACGAGGATCTCCAGTGCAGGTGTCATGCAGTACCCGTAAGCTACCAGAGTACCAAGCTCCTCGTGTCTTAAGGAGATAGGCGATCGCGCGAGCGCGCTTTGTTCCTTGGCATTCGACTCCTGTCGGCGGCGTGGGGCAGACCTTGCGCTCTCTCCTGCTTGCGGGCAGAGAGCGTGGAGCGACGCGCCATGAGGGACTTCGGGTGAGTATTGCAGACGTCCCAACATGGCGGCCAGGGCCGAGAGTGGGGCATGACAGAAGGAGCCAGCCAGCCGTCGGCCCAAGCTGATTAGGTCACAAGGCGCACCGTGTGACATCTACTGCCAGGGCATAGGTCGACAGATGTCACAGGTCACGTACCGTGACCTAATCAGTGGAGCCTTCTTATAGTCAGCCTAAGCTGCCTCGTCGGGCAACTGGTTATGTTTAGTGGCCGACCAGCCCAGGAAACTAGTGGCCGACCGGCCCAGGAGGCTAGAGACTTACCGGGCAAATGTCCGATGGCCAGTCCAGGCCTGTTGTGGGCAGGCCACTAGTGCAGCTGCTCGTCCTCAGGACCCTCACAAACCTCTTTTTTTTACTACAAATATACATGGTAATCCAGACGTGGACCCCTTGCTCGAGGTCCACTATGTCAGCTATACCCTCCTGACGAGGCCTTACAAGGCCTTACAAGGCCAGAACGATCATCGGGGGTTGCTGCATCTCTCGTGCAGGGATGATGTCCTCGGCAGTCAGTACTGGCACCCTTTCTGGGTGAGAGCAGGCTGATTTGCATATGGAGCATTCGTCCCTATAATGGCACAATCGAGCAAAAACCCTGTGAGACCAGAGCGGTCCCCACCGTAGAGCAGGCCACTAGTGCAGCTGCTCGTCCTCAGAACCCTCAAACATTTTTAAAGCGCAACTTTTTAACTGCAGCAATTATCTCCAATTCTCCACAGCAACAAGGTGGTGAAATTATGATAGCAAACCTTCAGTCAGGTGTCATACTGGGGTGGTACCGAGATGACAGGATACAGAGCCCGGGATGCGGTGATGCATCAGTACAGGGGTCTGCGGTTAATGGTGAGTTGCTGCAGGAGTCAGCAAAACAATTGCTTTTGTGAAATGCAATTCAAACAACTTTAAAGATGTAATTTCTCAACAGAAAAATCGGCAGAATTGCGTCAATGTTTCTAAGCAAGTTAGTACCATACTTACATAATTTTTATGAGAGCACTTCTGACGAGCCAGTCTTGGCGAAACGTGCGTCGGGTGCGTTTAGAGAAGGGGACCGTCTTTATAAATCATTGTTTGGGCTATTCAGCTTAGATGCAGATGGAGATTTTGTTAATGGAATAGAGAATGTTCTGAATCATTGTTTAAAATGCATCTTAATATGCTTAGAGGCCCCTAGAATGAAAAAAATTGAGATCTAGATAAATGCATGGGTCTGTTCGTGATTTATGTTGAAACGGTACCCTTGTCTTTCTTTGATTTCTATGTTGCAATATGTTGGTCCATCTATATGGTTAAAAATCTATTCAGATCATTATAGAGGTCTGGGACCTTAATTAACAAATTGAATCATATCCCACACAGGAACAAATTGCCACTAACATTTAGTGGATTTTATTTTTTTATAGTTTTTGTATATATAGGGGACACAATATTGTGGTAATTTTGTTCTTCTGAACCTTTTTTATTTTCCAATTTGTATTGAAAGTTAAGTTTTATCAATTTCTCAGGTAGACATTTTGTATCCTTCTGTTTTTTTATGGAGGGATAGTTGTCTCTTGTCTCTCTTTGAGGGGCAAAACCCTGTAGTATTTTTCTGTGAATGAAATTACTCCTTACTACTGAGGTAGTGATAATGTATCATTAAATTGGCTGCTCCATTTCAGGAAACATAAACATAAGATTGTATTTAACAATCCTATAGCAAAACAACACATAAACATTGTTGGAAAGCTAATGAGTGCATTTGTGTAATCCCATTGCATTAAAAATAACCAGAATTAAAAAAGGTTAAAGCTGTTTTCTATTTATAAAATATGACTTTTGAAGTATGTTGGAACACAGTATGTTTATTTTGCCATAATTTATGTTGCCGAAATGTTCCAGTATCTGTGTCTTCTAAAACCTGGTGTTTTCACCCACATACTAAATAACTGTCAGATCAAATTGTAGTAAATAAATCACATTTTAAGTTTTAAATCGGTGCACTTTCCCATCTTAAATTATTATATTACAACTAATATAAAACAATAAGGCTTTTAGTGTCATGAATGCAATATTAAATTTACATAACAACATACACACACTTCATTTATAAAGCAATTTTATATTTATATTATTGTTATAGGGTTTGTTTTTAATACATAATACAGTATAATAATATAGGGTCTTCACTGCAAGGTAATATAGAAAACAAAACCCAAAACAGCGGGGAAAGTGGTTGGTGAAAGGCAGGAGTTGTACTCTTTGGCTCTTTGAAAATAGTACATATTGTACTGTCTGACCATATCCATCCAATGTACATTATACCTACTACACTGTTTTACTGGTGTGCAATAGCAATACCATAGAAACAACATATGGCAGTTATGACTTATTTTTACATTAACAGTCATATGTTTATATTAATGTTATATTAAAATATATTATTGA
Source organism: Leptobrachium leishanense (assembly GCA_009667805.1). Classification (NCBI taxonomy): domain Eukaryota; kingdom Metazoa; phylum Chordata; class Amphibia; order Anura; family Megophryidae; genus Leptobrachium; species Leptobrachium leishanense. The sequence continues at coordinate 346,106,701 of CM019063.1, forward strand.
TTTAAAAATTATAATAATGATAATAATAATATAGGAATATAAACACAAATCCAAACTGTTATAGATCTTAAATGAATGAATGAAAGGAAATTAATGGGTGTTTCAGGAAACAGACCTCCTCTCTGTTTGACTCACGTACTAACATATGTCATGTAATATTGTAAAACAGCTGGAAAATATGCAGTTCCTCAAATAAATGAACAACTCGCCAACTGCAAAGTGGCAAGCCTCGATTGAAGGGGAAAAGCATATGCTAGAAACATGCATACTTTAGTTTCTCCCTAGACCCTTCTGTGGCATACCACAAGAAACCAAAATAAGGATGCACTCTAATAAAATTCAATTTTATTGATACAAAAACATAATAAACTATGACATATGACATCCAGAATTAACGAACAAAAAAGACATAAATACCACAATACTCAAATCAATATAAATCAATATAAATGGTAAACAGCAATTACCCGGCACTTTAGAAGAACAGCAAAATAGAGAGCGGAGCCAGGGATCCCAACGTTTCGACCTTAAGTCTTTATCAAGGGATATCCCTTGATTTGGTTTTTTGTTAGTTAATTCTGTATGTCATATGTCATATTTTATAATGTTTTTGTATCAATAAAATTGGATTTTATTAGAGTGCATCCTTATTTTGTATTCTTCATAGTTATAGAGGTTTTGTTGGGAAGCCTTGTTTAGGAGTGCACCTCTGCTTTTCTAGTGTGCAGAGCAACTGTTTTTTTGCTTTATTGGAATACCACAAGAGACCACCATGAAACATCCATCTGCATTACAGATGCAAGAACCCTGCCAGTGGTATTTCAATGTACAGTAGGTGTGAAAGAGGCACTCTCCACATTGTGACCACTTCTCATCTGAGGGGTTGCATTGCAGTGAGGTCCCTGCTTCCTCTTCTCTCTCTGAAGGGGCTCAGAGGGCTAATTCAACCATCCAAATGCAGGGCTGATTATAAGAAACTAAAGAGTTAAGATGGGAGGGGGTCAAGATGGGTTACTGTTTTATCCCTATAGTATCCCATTAAACTATGAGGAAATTACGGTGAAAAATGTACCTGGTACATTAGTATGTACCAGTGGCGTAACTAGAAACCTGCGGGCCCCGGTGCAATGATCCATGAAGGTCTCCCCCCCTCAAAAAAGATCTATATTTTTACTTTTTTTTTCTGCAATATAAAAAAAGATAGTATTGCCCCAGCTCACATGGATATAATTGCCCCAGCTCACATGGATATATATTGCCCCAGCTCATGTGGACATATATTGCCCCAGCTCACGTGGATATATATTGCCCCCAGCTCACGTGGATATATATATTGCCCCCAGCTCACATGGGTATATTTGCCCCCAGCTCACATGGATATATTTGCCCCCAAGCTCACATGGATATATTTGCCCCCCAGCTCATATGGATATGTTTGCCCCCCAACTCATTGCCCCCAGCTCACATGGATATATATATTGCCCCCAGCTCACATGGGTATATTTTCCCCCAGCTCACATGGATATATTTGCCCCCAGCTCACATGAGTATATATTGTCCCCCAGCTCACATGGATATAATATTGCCCCCAGCTCTCATGGGTATATAGGGTCCCCAGCTCTCATGGGTATATAGTGCCCCCAGCTCTCATGGGTACATAGGGCCCCCAACTCTCATGGGTATATTTTGCCCCCAGCTCTCATGGGTATATTGGGCCCCCAGCTCTCATGGGTACAAAGGGCCCCCAGCTCTCATGGGTACATAGGACCCCCAGCTCTTACCACCACCGGCGTTCTTCTTCCTGCGAGCGGCCACTGGAAGCATGCAGCATGGCCGCTCGCTGGGGACCACCTGACAAGCGCAGAGTTCTCGCGAGAGGATCTCGTGCGCTGGTCACGTGGTTCCCATCCCACGCAAGCGGCCATGCTGCAAGCCAGCAGCCGGTCAGGTAGGGAGAGGGACGGCCAGTGCGCGGCTCCCAGATTCCGGCACTGATTGCCGGAATCTGGCGGGCGGTGCTGGGCCCCCCTCCAGTGGCAGAATGCCAGGGCCCAATCGCAACTGCGACCACTGCGACCCTGGTACTTCCGCCACTGGTATGTACCCATTATTGTATATTTTTTTATCCATGTAATTATGTTCATGTTTCACTAATGAAGGATGTTTATTTGGGCATCTTCGTGTCACTACTGTGTAGTTTGTTTATACAGGTAACCTTGAAAAAGGCTCCGAAAGAGCCAACATGTCTGTCATTATCTTTTTATGATGTAACAATGAACTATAAGCTTTTAAACTTACCTCATCAATCCAACCATATCAGTTCTATATCCATTTCTTTGGACTATTTTCGTGGGCATATTACTATTTATCTCTATTTCTTGGAAAGGGTGAGCACTGGGCATTTACTATATGTCCACCCACCAGAGGCAAGAGGGAAAAAATCAAGCAGATTCCCTTAAAAATGGTGATAAAAATATTGATTCAAGAATTCTTGGAATCAGTCAATTCAGTTTTATCTCAAACATAGGAACTGGTTACTACTAGGGTAATTCAAAGAGAATTGAAAAGTCACCGCACGTTCAGTGACTTTTCGTTCTCTTCAATTCGGTGCCATTCGGCAATCCCATTTCGGCGACCCTGCAGTGTATTCAGCAAGCACCACAGGGCCATCGAAGCGCAGGGAAAAGCTGCCGCAAACCTGACGAAAAGTCCCAGAAAAAACCCGGCGAATGTACGCCGAAAACCCGCAAAAACATCTGGAGTAACCCATCCAAGACGCCCGAAAAATCCGAGCAGGAGCCGATCACACGCAGTGCAGTCGCTGGAAAAAGCCGACACCGCAGACGAGTGGAGTGAATAAATTAGCAAAACAGTTCGCTTGAACGTTTGAAAAGTGAAACGCTGTTTGCAAAGAAACTACTGAGCGAAAATGCCTGAAATTTACATATGAGGTCCAATGAATGATAATAAAAAGGGCTGTTACAGAAAAAATAAGTAAACTTTAAAAAAAATCTGACATTTTTTGTAAAAAATAAATAAATCCAGAAAAATGCTTAGAATATCCTAAAAAAATCTATAAATAAAGAGACTCTTTACTGCAGAATTTTATAATGAATGGTTTATTAGATATTGAATTAAAACGGGAATATTTTTTAACATTGAAGCCTATGGGATTCGCCTGAACAAACCTGCCGAATTAAACCACCGAATGGCAGGGCATTAGGGGAACCTTTCACTGGTTTGTGCTCTCTGAATAGCCGAAGCAGTGCTTTTTCATGGGGATTTCACTGCCCTCGAACAGGCACTGAACAGGCACCGTATGTGCAGGCAATTCGCCAGGATTTGGCGAATTGCCTGCTCTCTGGATAGCCGAATGGCCAAGAAAGGTAACCGAACGCTGATTTTCAGCGTTTGGTTACCTTTCTCCAGCCATTCGTATCTCTTTGAATTACCCTGTACATGTGACTACAGACCACTTTTAGGTCAGTATGTGAGAATGCATGTAGTATCTTTACTTACATGTTAGGGCCAAAATATAAAAGCTGTACATAAATATCCCTTTCCCATCCCTTTCTGTGGTTTTGTCAGTACACATATAGGCAGACACTGACAGCATACTAAAATTCAAACATCCACCGGTATGTTAATTGATAAAAGAAGTTAGAATAATTCCTTTTTGCGGAATATACTATTACTTGGGATTAAATAATATATTACAAATTGTTCAAACCTGGCCGGATAGCAGCAATTTATTCTAAAAACGATTATCAACAAAATTAACTCTGTTCTTATGCCTCATTTCCTCTAACGGAGTGTTGGAAGTCAAAGCATAAGAGAATAGCCGAAGCGTGTACTCCAGATGGTGATTCTTTACAAATTATCTCTTTTAAAGTTTAAACCTTATTCCAGTTTTGCTTCTTTATGCATAGTGCACTGTTAGATTACAACAAATATAGGACAACACTGCAAGATTAACAGTATGAGAAAATAACGAGAAATTATTTGTGGCCAGATATGTATCGACACCTGTTTATCCCCTGTCAAAGTCATGAGGCAGCACAATTTATGATTTCAACGGTTTGTGTGTCATCATAATACACATAATAAAATAGTGACTTATTTCTGCATTAGTTGCACATAAAAGGGTCTATTCACTCTGGCGATTCCATTTTGACGAAAATATGGTGAATTCACTATTTAGCGAATGGTCACCATATTTTGCCGAAACTGGAGTCACCGAAGCAGTTATTGGATGTCGGCGAAATTAACAAAGGTGAATCCAGCGAACTGCAAAACACAAAAAAAAACAGAAGTCTCCTATTCTCCTAATAGGTGTTTAAACCAATAAAAATGTATTAAAATGTGTCTAAATAATAAAAAAAAAGGTCCTTTAAATAATAATTAATAGGTCTATTACAGAATTTAAAAATAGCCTTTAAAACAATTGAGCAACAAAAATTTTGTCTAAAAATAGAAAAAGGCTAATGTCAGACGAACGCATTCTGAGCACACTGTGCGTCCGTGCACAACCGACGTACTTTCTGACTGATGATACTGTAGACACCACACGGTCCGTTTTTTTTGACTGATGTAGATGGGAAATAAAATTAATATTTAAAATGAAAAAAATTGATACATGATATGAAAAAACATTTTGTCCGTCAAAAATGCAGTCCGTCTGACTACGTTCCATCACTCACACACAGCTACGCGGACTTGGCACACTCTGTGCGTCCGTCCTAGCGGTTGTAGTGTTCTTGATAATACGAGATGTCTTGGGTTTTCATTAATAGGTTTATTAACAACTAAGCACACAGGTTTCCTATAACAGCAACTGGCTGCGTCACTGGTCAGTCTCAACTGGCAGACAAAATGGACGACCAACTGTCTACAGCCAACTGCCAAAAGAAACACCCAACTCCCCCCGATTGGCAGCCAGCGCAACTACACCACACCTCCTCCCTTTTCTTAAAAGAAAAAAAAAACAAACAAACAAAAACACACAAAACAAAGTACAAGACAAAAAATGTCCAGTACAAGTCTATGTATCTTCCAGACCCTCCTGACTTCCATTCTGTAATCTGTGCTTTCGGTTCACATAGTATCTGTGGTTCCGCAAGCTTTTACTCCTCCGATGGAAATCCCTCAATGGGTCTGGAGCTTGCCAGCGTTCTGGAGGATACCAGACTCTTTGATTCTGAGCTAAACTGACATTTCCAGCCAGATCATATGAAGTGGAATCTGCTTCACTGAGACCATCACCATCTATTTCTTCCCTCGAAAGGACACAATCCTCTTCTTCTTGTGAAAATACATCTCCATTATCATGCCAGACCCCCATCCATATATCCGTGTCTGTCGACTATTCAGCCTGGTCATTCAGTTGTTTGTCAATAACAGATCTGGGCCGTAACTGGGCTGAATGTCTTTTAGTGTGCAGACCATTGGACATGCTAACCTCATAGGTGAGGAATCCCAAAACCTTGGAAATAACTGCCGGAGACCAATGGTTTGGCCCTCTATACATCCGCATCCAGACTGGATCCCCTATTTTGTATGTGCGTGAACTCTTTCCATGCTTCATCTTTTCCTGCTGTTTCTGTACATTACGTTGTTCCTGTGAGATGTCCGTTTGACCCTTCTTGTCCGGTTGCAATAAGTCTAACTTTGTCCTGAGTGGTCTGCCAAACATCAGAACTGTTGGTAGCTGGCCGGTGGTTGGGTGAATTGTGTTCCTGTACTGCAACAAGAATTGCTGGAGTTGTTGAGGTAAGCTTTTGCGGTCTGTCACAGTAATCCTTAAAAATACTTTCAGAGTCTGGACAAATCTTTCAGCTAGACCATTGGTAGCCGGATGATACGGAGCTGTACGGAGATGTTGAATACCATGATCCTTAATAAAACTTTGAAATTTCTGAGCTAATAACTGTGGCCCATTATCAGATACTAGTATCTTAGGCAATCCGAATGTGGCAAACAGCTTCTCCAGGGCATCAATGGTGGCATCAGTTATAGTCTGAGGCAGTAATATCACTTCAGGCCATTTGGAATGTGCATCCACCACCACTAAGAACATCTGTCCATTCACTGGTCCTGCAAAGTCAATATGAATTCTCTCCCAAGAGTTAAGAGGCCAAAGCCAGGGCTGAACTGCGCCTCTAGGATAGCATCTCTGAGCCTGGGCACATCCTGAACAGGCTGCAACGTAGTTGCCTATATCCTCATCCAAAGTTGGCCACCATACATGACCCCTGGCTTTTTGTTTCATCCGAACTATTCCTGGATGCCCTTCATGCAAAATTTGTAACGTGGGTTTCTGCAAGGCTGGAGGAACAATTACCCGCTCTCCCCATAGCAAGCATCCCTCTCTGACTGACAGCTCAAGATTCCTGGAGTGAAAAGGTTGGAGACGTGGAGAGGTTTGAAATGGCCAACCATGTTGTACGTAAGACAAAACTTCTTGAAGATCAGCATCCTTACTGGTCTCTTGGGCTGTTTCAACAGCAGTAAGTGTTTTGCTAAAGTAAATGGAAGGTGGTGAATCCCGAACAAAATTGGTGGAGAGTGGAAGAGGAAGGCGTAAAAACGCATCTGCATTTGTATGTTTATCATGAGACCTGTATCGGATTTCATACTAATAAGCCCCCAGCAGTAAGGCATACCTTTGGAGACGAGTGGCGGTGGTCTGAGAAATACTCTTTGTAGGATTGAATATTGCCAATAGCGGCTTATGATCGGTCAACAGCGTAAAAGAACGGCCATAAATATAAAAGTGAAACTTCTTCAGTGCCCAGATTATCGCTAAAGCCTCCTTGTCAATTTGTGAATAATTGCGCTCAGCTGGGGTGAGGGAGCGAGAAGCAAAAGCTACAGGTCGATCTGTACCATCAGGCATGGAATGGGACAGCACAGCCCCCAGCCCATAAGGAGAAGCATCACAGGCAATACTCAATGGTTTAGACAAATCATAGTGAACCAAGATTCGGGAGCTGTGTATTAGTTCCTTTGAAGCTTTAAAAGCAGCCGAGCAGGACTCTGTCCATTTCCATTTCTGTTGTTTTTCCAAAAGCCTATGCAGCGGAAACAAGGTATGGGCTAAATTGGGCAAAAAATTATTGTAATAGTTCAACAGCCCTAAATATGAGCGCAGCTGCGCTACATTCCTTGGTATGGGCAACTCTATCAAGGCTTTCACTTTCTCATCAGTGGTGTGAAGTCCAGTTTTATCAATAACGTGACCACAAAATTCCAGGTGATCTTTCAAGAACTCACATTTGTTTATATTAACTTTGAGTCCATTATCCATTAGTATCTGGAGCACGTCTTGTACATTCTGCCAGTGCTCACTCTCCGTTCGGCCAGTGATCAGTATGTCATCCAGCAGACATTGTGTCTCCGGCACTCCAGCAAGCAATTCATCCATTGTACGCTGCCAAATTGCTGGTGCTATCCCAAATACCATTCTGTTATACTGGAACAGCCCCTTAGGAGTATTGATGGTGAGGTAAGGCCTGGATTCTGGATACACTGGTAACTGCAGGTATGCATGTTTGAGATCCAGCTTGGTGAACTGCTGTCCCCCGGCCAAAGTCACAAAAATGTCCTCAATCTTTGGAAGTGGATATTTATCCACAGCAAGTTGAGAATTAACAGCCATACGGAAATCCCCACACTCCGAATGTCTCCATTCTTTTTACGCACAGGCACAATCGGGGAGGCCCATTCACTGCAGCGCACTCTGGAAATGATCCCAAGGTTCTCTAGATGCATCAATTCCGCTTCAACACCAGCTTTAAGTGCAAAAGGTACAGTCCGTGCCTAAAAAAAATTTGGAACCGCATTTTCCCTCATATTTAGGGACATTTGCCATCCCTTAACAATCCCCAAAGTATCATCAAAAACCGGGGCAAACTTCCTCTGCATGTCCTGTATCCAAGCTGAAACCGCAGGTAATGTCTGTAAGGCGTGGCAAGCATTATACTTTATGTCTGGCATTCCCAATTTATGAATCCATTCTCTTCCAAATAGTGGAGGACCCCCAGACTTCATAATATATAACGTCAGCTTCTCCAAGCGTCCATTTAACTGCACTCTCACATGTACACTGCCCAGAGGGGTTAATACTTCCTTTGAATAAGTCTGTAGACGAACAGCTGTCTTAATCACTGGAACATTTACTTTTAATCTCCGCCAGTCTTGCTCAGTAATCACAGAAACAGCCGCCCCCGTGTCCAGGTCCATGGTCAAATATTTCCCTTCAATCTTCACTGGAACAGAAATGGCTGAATAAGCTGAATCCATCTTATAAAGTTTTACTGTTTGAATGGGAATGTGGCCGTCTGAGTCATCCGAGGAGTCTTGGAGCTGGATTTGATATGCTCTCTTCTGAAGCAATTTATGCGGCTTCCCTTCATGCACCGTCCCTTTCTTACAGACCCTTTTAATATGCCCTTTAATACCACAGAAGTGACAGATGGCATTCCGGAAACGACATGAGTGATATTCATGTGAAGTCAACCCACATCGATAACATCCATTTTGGGGCTCTCCATGCACAGTCCTTTGATGTAAGGAATTGTACTGTGGATGCTCTCCATGCACCATCCTTTGACATAAGGAATTGTACTGTTTATTCCGCTTGTACCGCTCCCTGGTATCTGTATGGAATATTTCCGCCTCTTGCTCAGTCTTTTGCTTCCTATGCAAAACATCAGCTTCTTTGGTGACTTGTTCCATGATGCTAGCGATATCCATAGCTTTGTGTAAGGTCAGCGCTTTCTCTGTAAGAAGTCTCTTAATCATAGTTTCACACTGTAACCCCATCACAAACTGGTCTCTGAGGGCTGTGACTAAATACTCCCCAAACTGACAGGTACTTGCCAACTTCCTGAGAGCGGAGACAAAGGAGGAGACGCTTTCTCCAGGTTCCTGATGTCTTTTATAAAACTTCCATCTTTCAGCAATTTCAATTGGCTGTGGCTGACAGTGGGCCCACAGTAAAGCAACTAACACAGCTAACGGCTTGCTTGCAGGTTTCTCTGGATACAAGAGATCTCGGAGTGTGTTGTACACCTTCGCTCCAATCGCTGTGAGGAACACGGCTACCTGTTTTGTCTCCAAAATGCCATTAGCAGTGAGATACTGTTCAAACCTTTCCACCAAGAGATACAAGAGTCAGTGTCTGGATTAAAATCATGCAGAGTGCCAATCAGCGCCATCATGAAAATCCAACAGCCTCGTCGCCACTGTAATGTTCTGGGTAATACGAGACGTCTTTGGGTTTTCATTAATAGGTTTATTAACAACTAAGCACACAGGTTTCCTATAACAGCAACTGGCTGCGTCACTAGTCAGTCTCAACTGGCAGACAAAAAGGACGACCAACTGTCAACAGCCAACTGCCAAAAGAAACACCCAACTCCCCCCATTGGCAGCCAGCGCAACTACACCACAGACGTTCTTGCCTAAATTGCGTGCGGTGCCACGTGCGTTCGCACTTCTGTGTGGACGTACTTCGTGTAAGGGTCTCTATTGATCATAATTTTATGCTACGACGGACGTTAAAATGTGCGGCAACACGGACATGATCACTGCATTCGTCTGACACGGGCCAAAGGTGTACTAAAAAAATAGAAAAATATATTTTTTTTAATTTTTTTTTACAGAACCCTGCCGGTGTCAGCATGGAATGATCTACTAAATTGTGCCCACATAGAATTAATTATAGTCAGACACATGCCACCAGAATTAATTCTAGCCAGGCAGGACCCCCAGAATTAATTATAGCCAGACACAGGCCCCGAGAATTTATTATAGCCAAGCAGGGACCCCCAGAATTAATTATACCAGGCACATTCCCCCAGAATTAATTATAGCCAGGCAGGGACCCGCAGAATTAATTATAGCCAGGCAGGGACCCGCAGAATTAATTATAGCCAGGCAGGGGCCCTGTCATGGGGGGAGCAGTAGAGAGTAGCGTAGTTGAGATCCTTAAGGACTGATAAATATTTTTGACATTTAAACACTGATTGGAATACACAGAATTATACACTTGCGGCAGCGAGGATAAACAAAACACTGCTTTGCTACTAAGCACTAAAGGTTTCGAGACCGATAGACTACTTAGAGCCCATGCAGAAATACACAGATAAATCAGACAGTTGGTGAATTGCGCAGACTGCAGGGCAGTCAGGAAATAAGCTACGTTAACGTTCTCTGATAATCGGGAGCAGATCAACGCTACCTTAAGATAGTAAGGGGCAACACATATACCTCGGGGTCTGTTGTAAGTACAGTAACGAGTATTGTTGCTGGTGAGGGCACACTGAACATGAGCTGTAAATAAGCGGTATCTCGCGATCGCAGTTCTTATCAATATGTGTGGCTGGAGAACATGAGCTCTGGGTTGGGTATATGAATCTAATGAGGCCACAGACAATACCCACCGCTGAGAAGGGACACTTCCCCAGTAACGTGTAAACACCCCAGCGGCAAGCATGGGGTTAAACCACCAAAGCACCACATAGGCGATCGTAATTAAGCAGCAGTAGAATGGTCAAAATCAAGCCGGGTCAAATAGCAGGAGCAGGATCAGCGATCAGGAGCAGCATTATATCCAGAAAACGGGTTGGCAACAGAGAATCAATATAAACGAATGGTTAGCGAAGCGGAAATCAAACTCCACGACAGGGCGATGAGGCAACTCCTCACGCCCTGTTTTAAACCCGGCGGCTCCTCGTGACCATGCTAGGCGCCGCCCCCTCGGATGCCGCTCGGCCATTCCCCAGTGCTGGCAGCCGGCCAGCTCTTGGCACAGGACCTTGCCCAGACCCCCAGGCAGCACAGCAGGGGCTGAGGATATGACAGAACCCCCCCGATGGTCGGACTCAGAATGACCACCAGGTGCAGAAGGATGGGCCACAAGAAACTGGCGAACCAGACTAGGTGCATGGACTTCGCAGGCCGGGAGCCAAGAACGATCCTCAGGCCCATAACCCTTCCAGTCAACCAGGTACTGCAGGACACCACGGACCACACGGGACCTCAAGATGGCACGGACCTCGTACTCCTCCTCACCCTGGGACTGGATAGGGGGAGGTGGAGCAGTGACTCTGGTGTACCTGTTACAGGTAAGGGGTTTTCAAGAGGCTTGCATGAAAAACGTTGTGGATACGTAGATATGGCGCAAAGCCAAAGCATATGAGACAAGGTTAATGCGTCTTAACACCTTATAAGGACCAATAAACCTGGGAGCCAACTTCATGGATGGCACCAACAAATTGATGTTTCGGGTCAACAGCCATACCTTGTCCCCAACCATATAGACCAGTGCAGGACCTCTACGTCTGTCAGCTTTTATTTTTTGCTTTTGGATATTGACCTTTATGATTTCCTTAACCCTCTCCCATGTCTCTTTCAGGTTATTCAGATGTTTGTCCAGGGCTGGTAACGCAGTACCTTGGAATATGGAGGGAAGCATGGGAGAATCATAACCATAAACCGTATGGAATGGTGAGTGATCTGTGGTTTCACTCACTGAGTTGTTTAGTGCAACCTCTGCCCAGGGTAACAGGTCTGCCCATTCACTTTGCTTTTCTGAGACAAAACACTGCAAATATTGTTCGACACTCTGGTGGCTCTCTCTGCGGCCCCATTCGCCTGTGGGTGATATGCCGAGGAGAAACTCAATGTGATACCGAGGTTGTCACAAAACCCTCGCCAGAAATGACACATGAATTGGGTTCCTCTGTCGGACACAATTCCCAGGGGAACCCCATGAAGTCTCACATAATTTGCACAAATACTGGCACCAGCTCAATAGTTGAAGGGAGCTTGACCAGAGGCACGAAGTGCACCATCTTCGAGAATCTGTCTACCACCGTAAGGATCACCGTATGACCCTGGGACACAGGTAGATGGGTAGTGAAGTCCATAGAGAGGTGGGACCAAGGACTCTCGGGCACCGGCAATGGCTGCAATAGACCTATCGGTAAGGACCGGGAAATTTTGCTTCTACAACACACTTCACATGTGGCTATGTAGTCCTTAGTATCCCTTCACATACCTGCCCACCAGAACTGTTTTTCGATAGAGGCTAGGGTCTTAGTTATCCCCATATGCCTATAAGGCTTGGAGTCATGGTAAATCATCATCATTTGTGTTCTCTCCTCCTCAGGTACAAAGACCTTACCAGGGGGTTTCTCAAGAGGAGCAGCACCTTGAACACTTTGAATTCTCTCCAACAATGGAGACGACACAGTCAGAACTGTTGTACCCAATATCCTTTTGTGAGGAATGATGGGACTGTGGTCGAATGTATGCTGTTCATATGACTCGAATTGCCTGGACAAGGCATCAGCCTTCGTGTTTTTTGACCCAGGCCTGTATGTTAACAGGAAATTGAAACTAGACAGGAACAAGGACCATCAGGCCTGCCTGGAATTCAAGCGTTTAGCGTCTCCCATGTAAATAAGATTCTTATGATCTGTTATTATTATCAAGGGATCTTTCGTACCTTCCAGCTAGGGATGCACCGATACCACTTTTTTAAGACTGAGTACGAGTACCGATACTTTTTAAAAGTACTCACCGATACCGAGTACCGATACTTTTATTTAATGTCATGTGACGCTTTCCAATAGGAACAGACCTCATAAAAATTTATATGAGATTGACCGCAGCTCACATGGGTTTGCCCCCAGCTCACATGGGTTTGCCCCAGCTCACATGGGTTTGCCCCAGCTCACATGGGTTTGCCCCCAGGTCACATGGATTTGCCCCCAGGTCTCATGGATTTACCCCCAGGTCTCATGGATTTACCCCCAGGTCTCATGGATTGGCCCTCAGGTCTCATGGATTGGCCCCCAGGTCTCATGGATTTACCCCCAGGTCTCATGGATTGGCCCCCAGCTCTCATGGATTTGCCCCCAGGTCTCATGGATTGGCCCCCAGCTCTCATGGATTTACCCCCAGGTCTCATGGATTGGCCCCCAGCTCTCATGGATTTGCCCCCAGGTCTCATGGATTTGCCCCCAGGTCTCATGGATTGGCCCCCAGCTCTCATGGATTTACCCCCAGGTCTCATGGATTGGCCCCCAGCTCTCATAGATTTGCCCCCAGGTCTCATGGATTGGCCCCCAGCTCTCATGGCTTTGCCCCCAGGTCTCATGGATTTGCCCCCAGGTCTCATGGATTTGCCCCCAGGTCTCATGGATTGGCCCCGCAGGTCTCATGGATTGGCTCCGCAGCTCTCATGGATTGGCCCCGCAGCTCTCATGGATTGGCCCCAGCTCGAACGCTGGGGAAGCTGGCCGCGTGCATGAAAAGCACGCGGCCAGCGTTCCCCTCCGGCGCGCCAAATACTCACCCTTCCTGAAGTTCCGGTCTCTGGGCAGTGATGCGGTCACGTGGCCGCCGGGCGCATCTGTGACACTGCCTCCAGCCGAGAGGCCGCGTCACAGGAGCGCCCGGCGGCCACGTGACCGCATCACTGCCCAGAGACCGGAACTTCAGGAAGGGTGAGTATTTGGCGCGCCGAAGGGGAATGCTGGCCGCGTGCTTTTCATGCACGCGGCCAGCTTCCCCAGCCCCGCGGATACCGGCAAGCCGGCCCAGCGCCGGCTTCCGGTATCGGCGGGATGTATCGGGCCGTTTGCACGAGTAACAAGTACTCGTGCAAACGGCAATATCGGCCCCGATACCGATACTAGTATCGGTATCGGTGCATCCCTACTTCCAGCAAATAGCGCCATTCTTTGAGGGCCGCTATGACTGCTAGCAACTCTCTGTTCCCTATGTCATAATTTCTCTCTGCAGGTGTCATCTTCCTGGAGAAAACCCACAAGGGTGTACAGGTCCCTCAGGACTCTCTCTTTGAGACAGATCTGCACCAATTCCTATTTCGGACGCATCAACCTCAAGTTGAAATGGCAAACCTGGCTCTGAATGCTGTAGGATAGGTGCTGTGACAAAGGCCTGCTTGAGTGACTCAAATGCCTGAATAGCTGGGTCACTCCAGATCTGATTTTGGGCACCCTTCTTGGTCATGGCAGTGATCGGAGAAACAACGGAAGAGAAACCCTTAATGAACCTCCTTGTAACGTTGGGGGCTTCCAGCCTTTCTGGTGTGCTTGAAGGTAGCATGTCTGATGCTGCTCGCTCACCAACACCCGGTTTAAATTGAAACAGGCAGGGAGGTGGCTGCATGAGGTGCGGCTTGAGAGAGATGCGCGGCCTGGTGAAGGTCTTTTAAAAACCAACAGTTCCTTCTAAGCAGTGCCAGATCGTGGTTATCCATACCTGAGCTCCTTGTACCTGAATTCTCTCGTGATTTAACCTGTTATTGAACTCTGCTTGTTTTCTGACTATTCTGCCTTCCGTTGCCCTAGATTATTTCCTTGTACTACGCTTCTGCACTGATATCGACCCGGCTATTACATTTGACTATTCTATACTCTGTATTCCTGATTCTGGCTCGTCTGACTACCCCCGTGTTGCTGACCTGGTTTTGTATTACGACATTGTCTTTGATTAACCCTTTCTGTCTAGCTAGTATACCTGGCCAATTCTAAGGACCAGACAGTTAAGGATTCTTCTACGGCTACCCTGTTGGTAGCTTTTGGGCTCTGTGGAGTGTTGGGCTTTAAGGACTGCGTGGTGGGATCCGGGAACCGTGACATTACGATCTGGCCAAATGTGACTTAACACAGCATTTGAGTAACTTTGTATCCAGACAGGACGAGCAGGACCATAGGATGGATCAGTTTGCTCTCGCCTTACAAACTATCCTGACTCATACGGCTCACCTGGAACCAGCTGGGGTTGCACCTCTGCCTGCTATACCTGTGTCCCCTGTTGTTCAGACATCCCAGGTACACATGACCGCTCCTATGAGGTTTGACGGTACTCCCTCGGAGTGCCGGGGATTTTTGGTCCAGGTGGATATTCATTTCAAATTAAATCCACAAATGTTTATCACTGACATAGCAAAAGTGGGGTTCATTATTAACCATCTGTCTGGCAGAGCGTTGACATGGGCGAATCCTTTATGGGAGGCAGAGAAGCCTATCGTACTGAACTATAAAGAATTCATAGCCGAGTTAAAACGTACGTTTAATCCTACCAGAAAGGCCAAGGTAGATGGCAAATCCTTGTTCCGCATACGTCAAGGGAACAGGACTGTATCTGATTATGCTATAGAATTTAAAACGTTGGTTTCTGAGGTGAACTGGACTAATGAGGCTCTGGTTCTGGCTTTTATGGAGGGGTTATCGGAGTCATTGATGCATGAGGTGGCCCCTCATAATTACCTGAGGTGTTGAGTGAATTTATAGATTATTGTATAGATCTGTGGATGATCAGATAAGGGACAGAAGAACTCCAAGAGAGAAACCTAAGAGACCGTTACCAAGGTTGGCCCCTGTCTTTCAGGCATCACCAAGAGAGTTATCCCCTCCCTCTGAGCCTATGCAACTAGGCCATACTAGGCTTACAGAGGAAGAGAGAACAAGGCATCTTCGTGAGGGATCGTGCCTGTATTGTGGTTTAAAAGGACATTTACGACTTCAATGTCCCACTCGCCCTAGAATGCATGATAAGTCGGAAAACTACTGCACCTAAGGCAACTGAGGAGACAGGCCTTGGGTGTGACATTCATGTCTCCTGTCAAAGACACTAGACTCTTGTTACCAGTATCTGTGGCTTGGGAGATCAAGACCACGCATACTAGCGCTTTTGTTGACTCTGGGGCTGCAGGTAATTTCATTGATGTTGAATATGCTTCCTCCATTTCTCTCCCTCTGGTTGTAAGAGAGACAGCCTTGGCCGTCGAAGCCATAGACGGTAGGCCGTTATCCTGCCCCAGAATTACTCACAATACTGTTACAGTGGTTCTTACCACTGGTCTCTTGCATAAAGAAGAGATCATATTTCAGGTTATCCGTTCACCTTCCAATCCTGTTGTGCTTGGTTTCCCTTGGATGGTGGAACATAATCCTGTTATTGATTGGGCTGAGAGATACTGTCTTGGAGTCCTGCTTGTTTTAGGACTTGTTTAATACCCATTCAGCATATTGGTGCCCTGAACACACGTACAGCTCCTCTATTGTCTACAGAGGTTCTTGACTGGTATGCTGATCTCAGGGCTGTATTCGATAAAAGAGAGGCAGAGAAACTACCTCCACATAGACCGTATGATTGCGCCATAGATATTCATCCAGGTACCATGCCTCCTCAAGGCAAAGTATATCCTTTATCCATAAAAGAGAACCAAATCATGGAGGAGTACATAAAGGAGAATTTGGAGAGAGGTTTTATCAGACGTTCCTCTTCTCCAGCAGGGGCTGGATTCTTTTTTGTATCTAAAAAAGGAGATTTACGCCCGTGTATCGATTATAGGGGGCTTAACAAGATCACCATCAAGAATGTGTACCCTATCCCTCTTATATCAGAACTGTTCGACAGGTTAAGGGGATCAGCAGTATACACAAAACTCGATTTGAGAGGGGCTTACAACCTGATACGTATAAAAGATGGGCATGAATGGAAAACAGCATTTAACACCAGGAGTGGGCATTATGAATATCTGGTCATGCCGTTCGGTCTTTGTAATGCTCCAACGGTATTCCAGGATTTTATTAATGATGTGCTCAGAGATTTCTTACAAACCTTTGTTATAGTATAGTTGATTAAAAAGTGTGTATACGGGTATACACTATACAGTGTGGGCGCTTGTTAATTTAAGTTAGTTAAAGTGCTATGTGAATAAATAATCAATTGCAGCCTAAGTATGGTAAAAAGCACATAAAAAACAACCAAAATATGTGCCAAGATTAAGACAAAAGGATAAACAAGACCATACGGCGCATAAAACAGTGAACAATGGATTAAATGAACAACTGGTTAATAGAAGTAAAAGTGAAAGGTGTCCTTTAAGGTATAAAAAGTGTCCTTTAAAATACAGGAAGTGTCCTTTAAAATACCAAATAGAAAAGTACAAAAAAAAAAAAAAAAAAAAATTTAAAAAAAAAATTTTTTAAAAAGATTATTAAGTCAATTTGTGCAAAATAAGTGTTCAAAAAGTGCAATGATTTAATACTCAAGGAGTGTTGTTGATTGAAGACAAATGCAACAATCTTCTCTGTGGTGTGAATATCGAATCTTCTCTTTAAAGGTGTCCCTCAGAGAGAAATGAAAGCAATAATAGTGCAGATGGTCATACTGGGATGAAGTGAATTAATAAAATGAATGTATCACTCACATTTATTAGAGCCTAAGAGAAATCCAGGCTCAAGGAAAATAGCTTGCGGCCAAGTATAGGGTGGCACGTCCCTCCTTTCATCTATGGTGGTTACTAAATAAAACAGAGAAGATCGGGAGACGGCACTCCATAGCGTAACTCTGTGCAATACAGGTGGAGGATTGAATTAAAATTGGTCACACTCACCAGTTATAGAGCCTCTCAATTCCAGGCTCAAGGAGTATCGCCTTGGGTCCTCTTAAGGTGGGGGCCCAAACCTCTTTGATGTAGCAGCAGTTGGTCCAGTACTGGTCAGTGGCTGAAAGCTCTTCTGCGTCTTTCCTTCTCATACATGGATTTGCAAGTACACTACTTGCAAATCCATGTATGAGAAGGAAAGACGCAGAAGAGCTTTCAGCCACTGACCAGTACTGGACCAACTGCTGCTACATCAAAGAGGTTTGGGCCCCCACCTTAAGAGGACCAAGGCGATACTCCTTGAGCCTGGAATTGAGAGGCTCTATAACTGGTGAGTGTGACCAATTTTAATTCAATCCTCCACCTGTATTGCACAGAGTTACGCTATGGGAGTGCCGTCTCCCGATCTTCTCTGTTTTATTTAGTAACCACCATAGATGAAAGGAGGGACGTGCCACCCTATACTTGGCCGCAAGCTATTTTCCTTGAGCCTGGATTTCTCTTAGGCTCTAATAAATGTGAGTGATACATTCATTTTATTAAATCACTTCATCCCAGTATGACCATCTGCACTATTATTGCTTTCATTTCTCTCTGAGGGACACCTTTAAAGAGAAGATTCGATATTCACACCACAGAGAAGATTGTTGCATTTGTCTTCAATCAACAACACTCCTTGAGTATTAAATCATTGCACTTTTTTGAACACTTATTTTGCACAAATTGACTTAATAATCTTTTTAAAAAAAAAATTTTAAAATTTTTTTTTTTTTTTTTTGTACTTTTCTATTTGGTATTTTAAAGGACACTTCCTGTATTTTAAAGGACACTTTTTATACCTTAAAGGACACCTTTCACTTTTACTTCTATTAACCAGTTGTTCATTTAATCCATTGTTCACTGTTTTATGCGCCGTATGGTCTTGTTTATCCTTTTGTCTTTGTTATAGTATACCTAGACGATATATTGATTTACTCTCCCGATCTGAAAACCCACCATGAACATGTCAGACAGGTATTAGCAAAATAACTAGACAATGGTCTTTATTGCAAACTGGAGAAGTGTTTATTCGACATTACTACTGTAAAATTTCTTGGGTACATTATCACTCCAGAAGGTTTTGAGATGGATCCTTCCAAACTCACGGCCATCTCAGAATGGCCTCTCCCTCAAGGCCTCAAAGCCATATAGAGGTTTCTGGGGTTTTCCAACTATTATAGGAGATTTATCAGGAATTATTCTGCTGTAGCTTCTCCTATCATTAATATGACACGTAAAGGTCTGAAGAACCAGGTCTGGTTTTCACAATCCAAAGAGGCATTCAAAGCTCTCAAACAGGCTTTCACTTCCGCTCCCGTGTTACGGCATCCTGATCCCAGAATTCCATTTGTTCTTGAGGTTGATGCTTCCGAGATAGGCATTGGGACTGTCCTATCTCAAAGAGAGTCTCCAGGGAAGCCTCTACATCCTTGTGGGTTCTTTTCAAGAAAATTATCACCAGCAGAACGCAATTATGATATCGGTAACAGAGAATTGCTTGCTATTGTGTCTGCCCTGTCAGAGTGGAGACATTTGTTGGAAGGTACTCTTGACCCTTTATTGATAATTACTGATCATAAGAACCTTACGTACATCAGGGATGCTAAACGTTTGCACTCGAGACAGGCCAGGTGGTCATTACTACTGTCTCGGTTTAATTTTGTGTTGACTTACAGACCAGGTGACCGCAATGTAAAGGCTGATGCCTTATCTCGTCAATATGACCCGTATGAATCAAATACACAAGACCACAATCCTATAGTTCCTCCTGAACGTATTGTGGCTTCCACGGTTTTGTCTGTCTCCTCGCCTTTCCTGGAACGCCTCCAGGCAGCTCAAGTGGGGGCTCCACCTGACAAGCCTCCAGATATGTTGTTTGTACCTGAAAAGGAAAGACAAGAATTACTCATAATGTTTCATTATTCAAAACCAGCAGGACATCCTGGTATTACTAAGACTCTTACCAGTATCTCCAGACAGTTCTGGTGGCCCACCATGCGACAGGACGTACGTCTGTTTGTTTTGGCTTGTCAAGTCTGTGCCAGAAGCAAAACCAGTAAAACCTTGCCTGTCGGTCTATTGCAGCCCTTACCGATTCCTAATAGGCCTTGGTCTCATCTATCCATGGATTTTATTGTGGACTTACCGAAGTCCAAGGGTCATACTGTGGTTCTGACAGTTGTTGACCACTTCTCCAAAATGGCTCATTTTATTCCTTTACCTTAGCTTCCTACAGCCAAAGAACTGGCGGTCGTCTTTGCTAGAGAGATTGTACAAATACATGGGGTTTTGTCTGAAATAGTCTCTGACAGAGGAGCTCAGTTCGTCTCTCGTTTCTGGAGGGATTTCTGTGCGGAGATGGGGGTGCGATTGGCCATCTCTTCAGCATATCATCCACAAACCAATGGGGCAGCAGAGAGGGCAAATCAGGGTCTCGAGCATTACATACGTTGCTTTACCACACAACAACAAGACAATTGGTCGGAGTTGTTGCCCTGGGCTGAGTATGCTGAACAGGCCATCCCGGCTCTCGATGAACATCTCACACAACTACAGGATATTTGGAGACAGATTCGCGAAAACATGGAGCGCAATGTTGCTGTCCAGAAACGCAAGGCTGACAAGCATAGGTTACAAGCTCCTTCCTACAACGTGGGGGATAGAGTTTGGTTGTCCACTAGGAATGTGAAGTTGCGGGTGCCTTCTATGAAAATGGCACCACGGTTTATCGGTCCATACAAGATCATTCGCCGCGTTAACCCTGTGGCTTATGCTCTTGCCCTTCCTAGACATCTTCGCTTGCACAACGTCTTCCACACCTCCCTACTGAAGCCTTTGTTGTGTAACAGGTACACACGGGTCGTTCCTAATCCTCCACCTGTTCAGGTTGATGGAGAGACGGAGTATGAGGTTAGGAAAGTTCTGGATTCTAGGCTGTTCAGGGGTGCTCTGCAGTACCTGGTCGATTGGGTGGGTTATGGTCCTGGATTCCGGTTTCCAATATTTCTGCCTCTAGGTTGGTCAGGGCGTTCGATGCCTCGCACCCCGAACGCTCTGGTGGTCGTCCTGCCACTCGCCCCGGTGGTCGTCCTGCCACTTGTCCTGTTGGTCGTCCGGTGGCCTCCCGTGGAGAGGGGGGTACTGTAATGTTGGTGGCTTCCAGCCTTTCCGGTGTGCTTGAAGGCAGCATATCTGATGCTGCTCGCTCACCAACACCCGGTTTAAATTGAAACAGGCAGGGAGGTGGCTGCATGAGGTGCGGCTTGAGAGGGGGGCGAGGTCTGGTGAAGGTCTTTTAAAAACCAACAGTTCCTTCTAAGCAGTGCCAGATCGTGGTTATCCATACCTGAGCTCCTTGTACCTAAATTCTCTCGTGATTTAACCTGTTATTGACCTCTGCTTGTTTTCTGACTATTCTGCCTTCTGTTCTATTCCATTTGACTATTCTATACTCTGTATTCCTGATTCTGGCTCGTCTGACTACCCCCGTGTTGCTGACCTGGTTTTGTATTACGACATTGTCTTTGATTAACCCTTTCTGTCTAGCTAGTATACCTGGCCAATTCTAAGGACCAGACAGTTAGGGATTCTTCTACGGCTACCTTGTTGGTAGCTTTTGGGCTCTGTGGAGTGTTGGGCTTTAAGGACTGCGTGGTGGGATCTGGGAACCGTGACACTCCTATAATAGTTCGTAGAACCCAGGAATCTCTGTATAGCTTTTAAGCCTTGAGGTAGTGACCATTCTTTGATGGCAGACAACTTGTTTGGGTTCATCTCAAACCCCTCAGGTGTGATGATGTAACCCAGGAAATGGACTGAAGTTATGTCGAACAGACACTTTTCTAACTTGCAGTACAGTCTATTCTCCAGGAACCTTTGCAACACTGTCCGCACATGGACGTGGTGTGTCTCAACATCAGGAGAATAAATCAAGATATCATCAAGATATACGATAACGAAAACTTGCAAAATATCCCGCAATACATCATTTATAAAGTCTTGCAAGACTGCTGGCGCATTGCACAAGCCAAATGGCATAACCAGATATTCATAATGGCCGCTCCTGGTGTTAAAAGCGGTCTTCCATTCATGGTCTTGTTTGACCCGTACCAAGTTGTATGCACCGCGAAGGTCCAATTTGGTGTATATCTTGGCACCTATCAAACGGTCAAACAACTCTGATATAAGTGGGATAGGATAGGCATTTCGTATAGTGATTCAGTTTAACCCCCTATAATCAATGCAAGGTCTTAAATCCCCTGCCTTTTTTGACATGAAAAAGAATCCTGCTCCCGCAGGAGAGGAAGAACGACGAATGAACCCCTTGGCTAGGTTCTCTTTAATATACTCCTCCATAATATCGTTCTCTTTTTGTGACAGTGGATAGACTTGACCCCGAGGAGGCATGGTACCTGGCAACAGGTCTATAGCAAAATCATACGGCCTATGTGGTGGTAGGATCTCAGATTTCCCTTTATCAAACACCTCTTTTAGATCTTTGTACCATTTAGGAACCTCTGTGGAGAGTGGAGGAGCAGTGGCTACGTTCAGACTGCCCACCACAGTACACATACCCAGACATTTAGACCAACACTTAGACCCCCAGGATACCAACTCTCCTATAGACCAATCGACAATCGGATTGAGCTTAGCTAACCAAGGATACCCCAACATGATGGGTACTGTGGGTGACTCAATGATTTGGAACTTGATTTTTTCCTTATGCAGAACCCCAGTACAAAAAGAGACAGGCACAGTATCGTGTGTACAGTGAGGTCTTAACAGTTTCCTGCCATCAATACTTTCGATAAGGAGAGGTACTTCTCTCTCCACCAGAGGAACTTGGTGAATGGCAGCGAAACCAGAGTCTAAGAAATTTCCTGCAGATCCAGAATCTATCAGTGCTTCTGTGTTAACCTGATTTTCTCCCAGGCTATGGACACAGGCACCACAACACAAAATCTTTTTTCTCTTTTTACTAGACATGAGAGACACAGTAGTAGTACCCAGAACCTTTCTCTCAGGAGATTCTAGGCTTGCTCGTTTCCCGACACATTAGATCTTTTTGGTCGCTTGGGGCATTTTTAAACGGAAATGCCCTCTGTCAGCACAATAGAGGCACAGCCCCTCACGGAGGCAATATTGTCTCTCCTCTCCTGTTATACAAGAGCAATCTAGTATCATAGGCTCTGGTTCAGTGGGTACAGGCCTAGGAGGAGAGACAGCATGAGCAGACCTAGGAATAGAACAGGCCCCCTGAGATGGTTTATGACCCTTGCTACGACCAGACCTCCTGTCACGCATTTGATGGTCGAGAGCAATACAATAATCCACCAGAACCTCTAGCTCCTCAGGTAATACCATAGGTGCTAGTTCATGCATTAGATGCTCTGAAATTCCCTCGAGAAAAGTAGTAACAAGCACATCATTTGGCCAAGACAGTTCTGCTGCTACTGTTTTAAATTCTATTGCGTATTCTGCAACTTTAACTATTGATTTTATAGTTGAAGGTCAACCTTTTTTATTGATTAATAAATGCATTTTAATTGAATTATCTGCCGCTCTGCTGTCTTGTTTACATCAAGTGGAGAAATACCCTCCCCGCTCTTCTTTTCTTGGGATACTGAACAACTACATCACAGGACCCCATGCTGAGAAAAAGGGAAAAAAGAAACACCACTGAACTATAAGTATTCTTTAAGTTATGCACATTTATCATTATAATATAACCACTGTTTTGTTTAAATATTAATTCATTTGATGTTTGTACATTGGCCATTTTTGGGTTAAAAAAGTGGAAATTTTAGTAAGGTGCGCCTGGAAGTGTTTTTTTCTTTTCTATTATATTCGTGTTTTCGAGGTTGTAAACACATATCTTCTAGCTTGCAGCACTGACCTATATTGAGCACGCCTTAATAATTTCATAAACACTAAGAAAAGCACCAGATTCACGCTTTCCTCCACTTCTAGTATACACCAGTAGCAACCATGGAGGACACAGATACAGCTTGAGTGGACAAACCCACCACAGGGGAAGGAGGCAGAGAGACCTGACCCAATTGTTTCATGACTAGGCCCAAAGCCTGAGCAAATTGATCCATTCGAAGATCTTGCTCTTCTTGCTTAGTTATGATGTCACCCAGCTTAGACATTAATACAGATAAATCAGTCAGATCCATATCAGGCCCTGTCGTGATGTAACGGGGGGAGCAGCGCCAGGGACGGTGCTAGACTATTTTGCGCCCTAGGCAAGACCAGCTACTTGCTTCCCCCCCAAAAAAGAAAGCTCACATGGGTATATTTGCCCCCAGCTCTCACATGGATATATTTACCCCAGCTCTCACATGGGTATATTTACGCCTTGCTCTCACATGGGTATATTTACCCTCAGCTCTCACATGGGTATATTTACCCCAGCTCTCACATGGGTATATTTACCCCCAGCTCTTACATGGGTATATTTACCCCCAGCTCTTACATGGGTATATTTGCCTCCAGCTCTTACATGGGTATATTTACCCCCAGCTCTTACATGGGTATATTTACCCCCAGCTCTTACATGGGTATATTTGCCTCCAGCTAACACATGGATATATTGCCCCAGCTCACACATGGATATCTGCCCCAGCTCACACATGGATATCTGCCCCAGCACACACATGGATATCTTCCCCAGCACACACATGGATATCTAACCCAGCACACACCTGGATATCTGCCCAAGCACACACATGGATATCTGCCCCAGGCTCCCCAGCTCATACATGGGTATCTGCCCCAGGCTCCCCAGCTCACACGTGGGTATCTGCCCCAGCTTACACGTGGGTATCTGCCCCAGCTTACACGTGGGTATCTGCCCTAGCTCACACGTGGGTATCTGCCCCAGCACACATGTGGGTATCTGCCCAGTCTCACACATGGGTATCTGCCCCAGGCTCCACAGCACACACGTGGGTATCTGCCCCAGGCTCCCCAGCTCACACGTGGGTATTTGCTCCAGGCTCCCCAGCTCACACGTGGGTACTTGCCTTGCCGCCTCCTCGTAGCCAGTCTCTGCGTGCTGGCATCACTGCCAGCGTCAAGGAGACGGAGGCGTGGACTTGGTGCAGGAAGCTGGAAGCACCAAGTCCACGCCTCCGTCTCCTTGACGCCAGCGGCGACGCCGGCACGTATTGGGGCTGGCTGCAGCACGGAGCCGCCCCAGGGCCAATTTTTATTTTTTAAATGGTCAGGCCAGCTGCGCCCTAGGCGGGCACTGCGCTCTAGGCACCCGCCTAGCTGGCCTAGCGGCAGCGCTGGCCCTGAGTAGCGCCCACTAGAGAGTAGCAGAGTTGAGATCCTTAAGGACTGATAAATCTTTTTGACATTTAAACATTGATTGGAATACACAGAATTATACACTTGCAGCAGCGAGGATAAACAAAACACTGCTTTGCTACTAAGCACTAAAGGTTTCGAGACCGATAGACTACTTAGAGCCCATGCAGAAATACACAGATAAATCAGACAGTTGGTGAATTGCACGGACTGCAGGGCAGTCAGGAAATAAGCTGCTTTTACGTTCTCTGATAATCGGGAGCAAATCAGTGGTACCTTAAGATAGTAAGGGGCAACACATACACCTCGGGGTCTGTCGTAAGTACAGTAACGAGCATTGTTGCTGGTGAGTGCACACAGAACATGAGCTGAAAATAAGCGGTATCTCGCGATCTCAGTTCTTATCAATGTGTGGCTGGAGAACATGAGCCCTGGGTTGGGTATATGAACCTAATGAGGCCACAGACAATACCCACTGCTGAGAAGGGACACTCCCCCAGTAACGTGTAAACACCCCAGCGGCAAGCATGGGGTTAAACCACCAAAGCACCACACAGGCGATCCTAATTAAGCAGCAGTAGAATGGTGAAAAATCAAGCCGGGTCAAATAGCAGGAGCAGGGATCATATACAGAACACAGGTTGGCAACAGAGAATCAATATAAATGAATGGTTAGCGATGTGGGAATCAGACTCCACGACAGGGCGACGAGGCAACGCCTCGCACCCTGTTTTAAACCCGGCAGCTCCTCGTGACCATGCTAGGCCACGCCCCCTCGGACACTGCTTGGCCATTCCCCAGTGCTGGCAGCTGGCCAGCTCTTGGCACAGGACCTTGACCAGACCCCCCAGGTGGCGCAGCAGGGGTTGAGGATATGACAGGCCCCCAGAATTAATTATAGCCAGACACATGCCCCCAGAATTAATTATAGCCAAGCAGGGACCCCCAGAATTAATTATAGCCAGGCTCATGCCCCCAGAATTAATTATAGCCAGGCAGGGACCCCAGAATTAATTATAGCCAGACACAGGCCCCCAGAAATAATTATAGCCAGACACAGGCCCCCGGAATTATACTTACCTAGCCTCAGGACTCGCATGTCCGAGCAGCTCAAGAGTGCTCCTGCATGCGGCCGCTTCCTCAGCCCTCTGAAGGCTGTGACATGCTCTCACAAGATCTCAGCTGTAGGCCACGTCACAGCCTTCAGAGGACTGAGGCGGCTGCGCAAGAAGGGAGCACGGCACACACAGCGCTCAGGGGAACATGGCCAGTTGAGCGGCTTATAGCGGAATGCTGTTAATGCATTCAGCTAGCAGCCCCGGCTGCCCACAGCAGGAACCTGCATTCCCGCAACGTTCCCGCTGCGGTAAAAGTGTGGGAATGCCATTACTGCACGTTCCCGCAGGACTCGAGCCCTGTTAATTCCAGCATTGATTATCTATTAGTCTCTCCCGAGTGCCTTCCCACGGTTCTGTCCTCTTGGTTCATTACCTGGTTGGATCATGCCGATATGTTCTTATCTTCTTAACATTAAGGCCATTTACATCCTACACTGGCGATAAGCCGTTTCTACGGAGGTGATGATGCCTCTCTCCTCCTGTGTTTGGGCCTGAATATGTAGGCTTATTCTGACGGTCTATGTTTTTGATATTGTTACGGTTTGTGTTGCTTTATAATGCAGGTTACTGTTTTTTTACATTTTGATGTAGGAAACTATATTTAACTAAGTTTACTAAATGCAAGATTTTCTGTGTTGCAATTTTACACAGGGAGGTCGCTGGTTCTTCCTTTCATATCCCCCAATCTCCCACCTCCTTCCACCTTCCCTATCTCCGTTTGGTTGGTGATCTCTCCCATGCATGTGCCTGCCCATCACAGGTTACTTTGTTTTCTTTTATTTTCACTTTTTTAAAAAAAAAAAGGAAAAAGCTATTATTTTCCCTCTCTCTGTTGCCTGGTGCTATACCTGTGCTCCCTTCCTGTCCGCCCATTAGAGCCCAGCGTCCTGCGCGGGGGGTGCCCTGAAAGGGGACCCTGGATGGAATGGTATCCTCTTCATAATTTCATACTGTGATGGCTCCTGTTAATGTCCTTTCCCTGAATGTTAAGGGACTTAACAACTTGGGGGCCCAGGAAGCCAGAAGATCCCAGTTGTGAAGGCCACAGAGATTGTTCAGACAAATGTCCATTGCAGCAAGTGAATTATTCAGCTAAAGCATGTTCAAACCAGAGCTGCTCATCTCCAGGTGCTGCCAGCCTCAGAAAAGGACTTCAGAGGTGTCTGCATCAGCAGGCCATGGGGCTCTGAGAGCTCAGTAGATGTACACAGCACAGGATCATCAGACAATGTCTGAGTAAGATCTGCTGCAGCACCTCAGGTCTTTACGTAATAGGCATCTCGCTGCTAGACCCAACCCGTGCCTCAAGAACGACCATTCTCCTTTCCAACGTTCCTTACAAACAGTTCGCTCTTCTTCAGCCTCCCTGCATATGTTGCACATACAGTATGCTAAAAGTATGGTCAATAATTCCAATGTGTGAAGGGAGCGGGCTTGGGTGAAACCAGAAGTGCTTTTATTTAATGTTTTCTGCAACACATACAAAGCATGGCTTTAGCTCTGGCAGGAAGTGTACTCTGGTATTGGCTGCCTTATACATTAATACACATTTAAATATATACAGTTACATTCACCTATGCAGTAATAACGTTCTTATAGAAAATAATAAACAATTAAACATGTACAGATATATGATTACTCAATCTGCATTATAGTAGGCTAATGGCGCAATACAATCAATACAGTATAACATGAGATCCTATAGCAATCACATTCCCTGTATGCTGGTGAGCCATGACACCTCAGCACAACACACTGACATCTGTATACTGTCTTATCTAATTATTCAGCAGCCTTTTCTAATCACAGGGATGTGAATTAAATCACTTTTGCCCTGTTTATAACCTTGGATATGTTCCCTCTTACCTGCAACACATACAAAGCATGGCTTTAGCTGTGGTAGGAGGTGTACTCTGATATTGGCTTCCTCCAGAGGAGAAGCCTTTCTTCATTTGTTCCTTCCTGTTGAGGGAAGCCTTTTAGGTGAACACGTGCTCATCATTCAGGCTTTTCACACTGCTGCCATCTACTGGTGGTTTAATAGAAATGCCAATAGTTTACTTTATCATGATTTTGACATACCTTACACATACACCAACTGATGAAGCGGGATTGACCCCGAAACTCGTTTTGGTGTGGTTTATTCTGTTATTATTGAATAAATTATTATTTTACCTCACTTTTGGCTCCTGAGTTCCTGCATCCAAGGAAAGGAGATGATCACAACTAGGAGACCGCCAGCTAAGGGGGATCCGGTGCCCTCTATTAATTATTTTGATTAATCGATTCATCAGATAAAAAAATAATAGAAAAAAAATAGTTTACTTAAATAACCACAACCCAGCTCCCTTTTTTCATAAGTAATTCGCGTAGTGTACATACGCAAATTGCTTATCTTGCATACTTTTCACACAAGGTATGCGAGTGCTTGGTCAGAGGGATGGGTTGATGCTGCATGCGCAGCTTAAGCCCATGTTTGCTTTTTCAAATGAACGCGGCACAAGCACTTGGTCATAGATGATGTCAGCATGAAATCAGGGTTAATAAGCTAAAGTGGTCAGGGTGCGTAGAGTGTCCCTTTTAAATAATTTCATGAACAAACTGAGTGGGAGGAGGGACTGTAGGTGGAAGGGAGTGACTTTGCTCAAGTGACTTGACTTGAGTGTGAGAGGGAGTGGGTATGGATAAAAGACCGGATCTGGGTGGGGGAGTGAGTTTGGGGAAAGGGACCAGACCAAAGGGAGGGAATGGCAGTTCCCGACCAAAGAGGGTGTGGCAGGGAGGGTGGGGTGGTGGCACAGGACTTCAAGTAAGGATAAAACACAGGCATACAGCTCCTTCACCCAGTGGCAGTATCCTATTGTTTGTGTTTATAGTTCTGCTACTGTTGTAAACAGAATAAATACAAACTGGTTGTGTCTGACATAACCCTAGAACTAAATCATACCTAGTAAAGCAGCGGCACGTCTTCTCCAATCAGCTCCGAAGCTGAGGTTATTTACGTTTACATGAAGGATAACAACGTAGTGCCAGTGTAATACCGGTATACGAATTAGACACAATACATGTCCACAATGCTTCTTTTTTCTTCCAGAGTATATCCTTTGTAGTTGTAGAATTTTTTTTTTGCAAATACTACAAGAGAAGAAAGAGAGACCAAAAAATTGCATAGTACGTCAATTCGATTGTAAAACAGAAAAAAGTAGTAAGTAGAGAACTCACATTCTTCTGAGCCTACATCTGGCTCTAGGGTGATGTTCTTTATGGATCTTAAATATATTAAGGCACCCATCAACCCCTCAGTGAACCGTTGTTTCTCAACCGTTTTTTCCTGTAGTAGATTAGAAGAAATACCGGGCACACCCCTAGTATAATACTGTATAGGGCACTAATAAAAGATTTTATGCCAATTCAGAACTCACACATTATTGAGCCCCAATTGGCTCCCAGAAATGCGCACAGGAATTATGAGGTAATCTCCAGAACCTTCTTTTAGTCAAGATGGCAGGATGCAGCAGTACTTAAAATCATTTATTACACATAAGTATTTAAAACATAGCTACCAGACCAGAATGCGTTTCGCCTCCAAAGGCTTCTTCAGCTGGTATCAATTGTTTCATATCTGCTGCTCCCTTATATACTAAAAGTCCCATCAAGTCCTTTTGATTCATTTAATACAAATTAAAAACAATTTAAAACACATGGGTATAATTCGCCAAATCGCCATTTTGCGCATGCGCACCCACATTAAAAACCACCGTGACACGCGGAAGTAGTGAGATCCGATGCGCATCTTAATATCCTGTATGCACCCTGGAACGCCGATATCGACACCCTTTCCGCCATCTTGGCATCCATATTTAGAGTTCCGCGTTCCAAGCCGGAACGCAGGAACTACATCACGTGTGCCTGTTACAGGGGTGTAAAGCCAAAAGCTTTAAAGCCTGTTACAGGGGAGCGGTCTGACACCGCGGACCCAAATCTAATCCCCGTGTAATTATTCCGGCATCCCTTCGCGTATACATCGTTCCCAACCCTACCTACAGCACATATGGAAGATGGCTATATCCCAAAATGTAGTGATGCGTGGCTCACTTCTTTTCCACACATTAAATAGAACCATTTCCCAATACCCCAAATTATGAGGTTACCTTATTTTATATATCTATATAAGACATGCCTCATTATATCAATTTTAGTGGCTCTCCTATTACTGGCTCATTCTATTGCCAAGTCAATCATATTATTTAAACAGGGGGATTATTATTAACTATAAAACTAATCATAACGTATACATCAATTTCTTTAAGTTACATATAACTAAAATAGTGTATATATATTTATAATAAGTGCTATTTACGTTGAACTCAGTCTGACTCTAAACAGTGTGTTAATCGACACTGATTAATCGATAATGGAAATAGGTGACAACTATTTTAATCATCAATTAGTTGTCGATTAATCGATTAGTTGTTTCAGCCCTACTATTAATACATCGGCCGCCCATCCATCTGATTCTGAGACACCTTAGAATCTGAGTAAGGATTGATCCCTTCTATTTTACCTATTTATTGATTTTATTACACTATGGGCTAAATTACAATCTTCGCGCAAAAGTTTGCGCCGGTGCAAAAACGCACTAACGTGAGGGGTAAAACCCTTTGCGCCTAATGCCATATTACAATGTCAGCGCAACAAACGCGTGTAATCGTCTACCGCAGGTGAACTTGCGCGAACCCTTTGTGAGCGTTCTGTACTGCGAGCGTCCTATACTTAACATTGTGAGCGCAAACGTGAATGTGCGCTGGTACGCGGATGGTATTACAATCTAAGCGCAGGATTTAACGCATAGCCTTTGCGCGGATAATTTTAGCAACTCCTAAAAGCTGATGTTAATGGCAAATCTGAACAACCTGGCCAAACCTAAATACACCAACCCCAAAAAAAAAATGCAGCAAACTATAGTTACACATTCTACTCATACCAAACCAATAAAATTGAGAAGTTGTGTGGCATTTATTATTGCTGCAGCATATATGCACAGATTGACTTTGGCAGGTGCAATTTCTTAACGTGAGATAATTGTGGTTCTTTATTCTGATTGGCTGAATCGCGAAAAAAAACAGTGCGCACACTGATTGCTGCACGCAACGGTACTGCGCGAGCATTTGTGCGCGTCCGGTTTACGCAACGTTATTGCTCGACGGATGAAAAAATGCGCGAGGATTGTAATTCCAGCGGTGATTTGCACGTGTAAACGTTTAATGCTTGGCGCAAAATTTTTCACTTTGTGTGAAGATTGTAATTTAGCCCTATATGTGTGTTTCATTTATTTTGAGGGGAACTGGAGGAGGATCACTGCGTTACTCATGGAGGCTTAAGAATTGATATTTGTGACAGAAGCGCTGACTCTACCACACCCTATTGCTCTTATCTACTTTATGTGTATTTCACAGACAGCACACAGGCAGCCAGCTCAATACTAATGCCCACCATCCAGCCATTCCATGGTGAGCCTGAAGGCCAGTACGGATCTATTATGTTCCTCGATGTACTCATGTTTCCTGAAGCATAACATGAAATTGTATAAAAAGGGTAAAACAATTTTGAATAAGAATTAAGAATCCAAAAGATTATCAGCGGAAAAAAAGGATGCAAACGCATCCATTAGCTGTATCCAGATGTATCTAATCGCCCAGAAGCAATTTTGGATTTCCTCTTTACAAAGTGTTCCAGAACACTTTTCAAAGTTCCCAATTCTGTTAATAGTAAACATTTCCTGTAATATTAGACTGAAATGCATTTTTAAGTTTAAGGGTTTATATTTAGTTTGACTGTAGTAGATTCAGCCATTTCAGTCATTGAAGCATGACTGCTTTGGACTCCTAATCCTTACAGTGAATGATGTGGTGTGCCCCCTACATACTAAACTAAAAAGATCACACAGTGTTGTGGAACGTTTCCATGTGCATAATGTTCTTGTTCCACCACATGACAAGGGTGTTTGACAAATGTTGTAAATCGAGACCCCTGAAAAAGCTTTTTGGTCAGTGTCATGTCCAATGTTTGCAACCACGCTCTGAAAGCCCTGGCAGCACTTCTCAAATACTGTTCATCCCAGTGCACAAACAGTTAACCACAAACCACATGACACAGACTCACCTGAATAAAGGGCTACGCCCCCAGATCACCAGTGCTTCATCATTGTTGCTCAAACCCTCGCAGAGCGAAGTTCTGTGCTCTGCCTTCTGCCTTGGAACTCAAGCCTGCAGTGATACCTCAGCCCTTCCGTTAACCCCTATCCAACAACCCACTCCTGTCTGTTTCCAGTATCCTTGTCACGGATCCCCCTGATTACCAAGATGGTGGTCCCTATTACGCAGACCGCTCACTACCCTTCCGATCCTTAGAATGGTCGGCACGTCTAGACAGATACAGAATACGTAAAGATAGGTAGACACAAAGAACGATACTAGGAGGGTACACAAGACCTAGAATGGTTGGCTCTTCCCAAGACCTAAACAATAGAAGAGGTAGTCTGATGCGTGCTTAGGATGCCACACAGACTGACCACAAAACCAATATAGAAGAGTAAACGCCAATACCAGGAGTGTTGCACAGAATAGTTAATAAGCCAATGCCAGGGGTCGGTACACACAGAATGGTTCGTTTGCCAATGCCAGGGGTCGGTACACAGAATGGTCAGTTTGCCAATGCCAGGGGTCGGTACACAGAATGGTCAGTTTGCCAATGCCAGGGGTCGGTACACAGAATGGTCAGTTTGCCAATGCCAGGGGTCGGTACACAGAATAGCCAAAAATATACAATAGAATGCAAGAGCTCTGCGGGAAGTAACTACCACGTCAGGGCGCCGGTTGTTCTGCGAGTCTGGGCTTTAAACCCGGCGGGTCCGCGTCAGCCCGCCAGGCCCCGCCCCCCGGCGTCCCCACGTGTGCGGAAGCGACCGCAATATCACTCGGCGCCTGGCTAGCGAGCAGCGAGGAAGCTGCTGCCAGGCGCCGGGGGGTACGGGGAGCCACCGTGACAATCCTCCTGCCAAGCACTAACCATTACCTTCTGGTTCCTGCTCCAGCAACTACCTTTCCCATCAACTGCAATATCCTGCCTGGTTAGTCTCTGTCTACTCCCCCACTTCCACCCATATCTGTGTGTGTGCCAACCTGGTACCTAGAACATGACAATCAGTCTATCAGTCTGGCTTATTTGGTCAGGCATATAATATACCAATGGTTCTGCATTATGTGTAGAAAGGGTACATGCCATGGCCTTTTTCAACCCCATGTAGGAGAATGGACAGCTAAACTATTATCAAAGTGCTGGGATATTACATCATATCCTGATTATTTCGGCCCTTAAAAGTGTATTGAACCAAACGGAAGCAGGAAGTAGGCACGTATTAAATAATTTTGGAGACAGATGAGCTGGGAAGGGCGGACATAGAGAGCCTGGAAAGAGTGGACTCTGGACGCCAGCGTCTGATGTTGGACACTAGCTGGGAGGGATGGAATGTAGTCTAAACGTTAGAAAAGGTGAATATTGGCGGGAGAGGATAGATGGTGGACAGGAAGAGACTGCAGTCGATGGTCAATGGCAGACTGGGAAGAATGGACGCTGGACATAGGCTGGTTAATGATAGATAGTGTACATTAAAGAAGAATTAAAAAATTAGCCGAAAAAAGGATGTAATGCATTATGATTTTAATTTTATTGGTTATCTATCTATATGTATGTTTTATTTAATAAATAAAATCCCTAAATCAGCCTACTTTTTGTTAAGAGAGGTGGCTTCAGGGATAGTGTCCCACAAATCCTAATCGAAAAACACAGAGCAAAGGAGAAATTGTACAGAGTGTAAAATAGCATCTATAATTCAAATGAACAGCATGATTGTTTTTGAGTGTTATTGCTGTGGATCTTTGTGATACGCTCATACACACCGCATATTACTGTAAGTTTTATTGCTATGGAGCTTTGTGATACAGTAATGTGCAGTGTGTATGAGCGTATCACACAGCTCCACTGCAATAAAACTCACAGTAATGTGCGCTGTGTATGAGAGTATCACGGAGCTCCACAGCAATAAAACTCACAGTAATGTGCAGTGTATGAGCGTATCACAGAGCTCCAAAGCAATAAAACTCACAGTAATGCGTGGTATGTATGAGCATATGACAGAATCCACAGCAATAAAACTCGCGCTCATACACACTGCACATTACTCTGAGTTTTATTGCTGTGGAGCTCTGTGATACACTCATACACATCGCACATTACTGTGTGTTTTATTGCTGTGGAGCTCTGTGATATGCTCATTCACACCGCACATTACTGTGATCTGTGGAGTGTGAGAAAACTGCAATGCACTAAGTGTTGTATTTAAAATAAATACCTGTGTTTGTTGATCGCATTAATGTGTTTGTTCTCTTTGTAGTTAAGAATAAAGACCTAATGCTATTTTGTTGAAGTTATATTTTTTATCCGGACATGTGGATTGTCATGAGGGACAAGAAGATCGGGCTACCACTTTAGTCCATTGGACAAGTAGATTTTTTTTATCATTTCCACACCCCTGACACAGTATGTGAAATTCTCAAAAGTGACACACAGCTTACAACTGCTCTAAAGATTCACCCATGGAGTTTATAATGGGACCAAACTTATCCTGTCATAGATGAAAGATCCCTAGAGATACAAGAAAAAGACAACACTTCTAATCAGAATTACAGTCAGGTCCAGAAATATTGGGACATCGACACAATTCTAACATCTTTGGCTCTATACACCATCACAATGGAGTTGGAATGAAACAAACACAATGTGCTTTAACTGCAGACTGTCAGCTTTAATTGAGGGTATGTGCATCCAACTTAGATGAACGGTGTAGGACCTACAGCAGTTTGCAGATGTGCCTCCCA
This sequence comes from Leptobrachium leishanense, assembly GCA_009667805.1. Classification (NCBI taxonomy): domain Eukaryota; kingdom Metazoa; phylum Chordata; class Amphibia; order Anura; family Megophryidae; genus Leptobrachium; species Leptobrachium leishanense. The sequence continues at coordinate 346,141,545 of CM019063.1, forward strand.
CTTGTTAAGGGACCAAAGGTAATGGGACAATTGGCTCCTCAGCTGTTCCATGGCCAGGTGTGTGATATTCCCTCATTACCCCAATTACAATGTGCAGATAAAAGGCCCAGAGTTCATTTCAAGTGTGCTATTTGCATTTGGAATCTGTTGCTGTCAACTCTCAATGGAGCCAGATCTGCACCGAGCAGGGACACAACAGGACGGGCAAGGAGCATCCTCTGCGTTGGGGTGGGAATCCCCAGGACGCTCCACGCACGTCCACACAGTGCAGGGCACTACAGGATACCGGAAGAACTTGGTGATCAGCACACGCGCCACATGCTGAGCAGCCAAAACGCTGGTATCCATTCGGACTCTTCTCTGCTTGCCCAAAGCAGGGCTAAATGGGGGGAAGAAACCTCCTGCCCGGGCCCAAAACTGCCAGTCCCGGGAGTCGGGCGGTAGGATTTGCCCATTCCTGTGTGTACTGTATCAGTTTGTGTGCTGTTGTTTTAAACTTGTTTGTGGAAATTGCTGGTACACGAGAAGAGCAAAATCTGGGTATGTTATTATTTCTTTTCGATCTACTGCTACTTAAAATGTATCCTTGATCTGGTGATGCTACATCACTTTTTGATTTGTTTAACATGTCGACAAAACCAAATATCACACAATCGGCAATGTGGCCTGGAAAACCCAATCATATGGTTTGTAAATATTCAACATACAGAGTCCATTCAATCCAGTTTTAGTTCTTGGAACTGAAAATATCCCATAGGTAGCATATAGGAGGGACATGGGGAGAAACTGAGTCATTAGTTGCTCAGCATGGGAGGTCAATTTCCTGAAAGGGAGTATAGCAGCATGGCTTTTCTGAGAGATCTCATTCGTGACACCCTATATTAAAAAGACACAAGCAGCAGCCCCTAGAATCACTAACAATTTTTTTTAAAAACTGTATGCTACATTACAACAGCCTGTGAGAGAGCAGAATAGTGAGAGAGCTCTGAGGTCACTCACTACTGTAAAGGGGTCAGGGGTTACTGTTGCTGAAAATCCTCTGTACAGTACAGATACAAGGCGTTAATGTAATTTCCAACACAGTCCTGTGCCCAAAATCAGATAATAGTTTGATATTCTATTGGTATTTTTTGGAAGCTGCATTGCTAATAATTTCAATGTAATCACTACAAATCCCTATATGCAAGACCATCTATCTATTTTTACACTTACTGTATTTTACACAAAAGCCATTTCTCCCTGTTTGCAATAATGCGGACAGCATTATTGAAATTGTGAAAGATAATGGGCACCATCTAGAACAGGGGTAGGGAACCTTTTTGGCTGAGAGAGCCATGAACGCCACATATTTTAAAATGTAATTCCGTGAGAGCCATACAATATGTTTAAAACTAAATACAAGTAAATGTGTGCATTTTATGTAAGACCAACACTTTTAAAGTACAATAAGTCTCTGAATTCTTTTTAATAACGTTGTTATGCTGTTGCTAACCAATGATGAATAAAGTACTTACCATTAATGCGACTTCTGGTGCTGCATGGTTTTGCTGATGGCTTTGTAGTCTGGTTGATAAGTGGTGAGGTTAAGCTTCATGCAGGCGTTGAGACTTCCATCCGTTAAACGTGATCATAGGTTGGTCTTAATGTTCTTTAGATGTGAGAAAGACTGCTCACATGCATACGTAGAGCCAAACATTGTTGGTACAGCAATACTCATACGCTGCAGTGTGTGGTATGTGACGGGAAGCGTGTTCCAAGTTTTGACAATCAGCTGGTCCGCGGGTTGAAGTTTTTTCATTTCTCCCCACTTGTGTTTGCTCGCCAACTCTGCTTGCTGTCGTGCAAGTCTTTTCAAATCTTCATTCAATGACTTGAACTTATTCACCCACATGTCTGAGGCCTTCAGGTCAGCAGCTTGTAGCTCAAAATCTCTGATGGAGACATCGGGGATGTAACTCAGGTCGGCGCTGTCCACTGCACACTCGTGTGGATGGGTGATGAACTTAAAAAGACGAGTGCGCTCACAAAATTCTCCAAAGCGCGCTTTGAATGACTGCAGGAGATTAGATGTGAAGCCCGCTAGCTGCTGAAGATCAAGATGTTGAGCAGGGTCACTTGCTGTGCATGCATCTCTAAACTCTCCCAGTTTTTCAAAGTGTAGTAAACGACCGGTTTCAATGTCGGTGATGAAGAGTTCTAGCTTGTTTTCAAATGCAAACACTGCTTGTTGAAGGGATAAGACTGTATTTCCAACGCCTTGCATTTTCACATTGAGCTGGTTCAGATGTTCAGTCATGTCCACGAGATAGTAGAACTTCAGAAGCCACTCAGTGTTAGCTAACTCAGGATGCTCAACGTTTTTCATTTCAAGAAAAGTCCGGATTTCGCTCAGACAAGCCGCGAAACGGCTGAGCACCTTCCCTCTTGACAACCAACGCACATTGCTGTGCAGAAGCAGACCGGGATAATTATTCCCAACTTCATCCAGCAGTGTTTTAAACTGGCGATCATTTAAAGCTCGGGCAACAATAAAGTTGACCACCCGAATGACCAGCGACATCACCTCACCAAGCTGCTCGCCACACATCTGAGCACAAAGCGCCTCCTGATGCAGGATGCAGTGAAAACTTAGGATGGGTCTCTTTTCATGTTCACGAAGAAGCGCTACGAATCCTTTGTTTATCCCACCATGCACGGAGCACCATCAGTACACATCGAAATAAGTTTATCCATTGGTAGATTTTTTTCTTTAGCGAACTCAGTGAAAGACTTGCACAAATCCTCCCCTCTTGTTGTCCCTTTCATAGGCAAAACAGCAAGACTTTCCTCACGTAGTGTGTCACCGACAGCATACCTTGCAATCACGCTGAACTGGGATAAATGGCTTACGTCTGTTGACTCATCCACAGCAAGAGAAAAGAATGGTGCTGCATTTATGTCCTTCACTTGTGTTGCCTCAATTTGATTTGCCATCATGATGGTACGATCGTGAACAGTTCTTGCCGACAGAGGCATGTCTTTTATTCGTTTGATTATTTTGTCTTTATCCGAAAAGTCGTCAAAAAGTTCATTGGCAACATCAAGCATGAATGTTTTGGCAAACTCCCCATCTGTGAATTTCTTTCCGTTTCTCACAATTGCTAAAGCACCAGCTAACCGAATTCCAGTCACCTTGTTGGGTCCAAACACGGAGTTGCTGCCGACTAGCTTGCACTCTGCACAGTAGCTCTTGACATGCTTTCTTCCTGCTGTCCCCCGCAGGATATTTCGATGCAAATGTAGTATGGAGTGTGTCGAAGTGCCGCTTTATATTTGACCGTTTCATCGATGCAATTTTATCATTGCATATTAGACACACTGCATAACCTGCTCTCTCCACAAAGGCGAATTCCTCTGTCCATTCCTGCTGAAAAGTACGATACTTCTCATCTTTTTTTCTTTTAGCCATCTTCTTCGATAAAAGGGTTTCTGCAATTAGCTAGCGGACTACTTGATTAAAAGGAAGGAAGTTTACAGTGTAGGTATGGTGGGCCCGTGTGAGACCACCGTAAAAATTGCAGAAGCAGATCACACTGAGTGAACAGTCAAAAAATTATCACGGGGATAGTGGCACCCAAGGGGACCACCGTAAAAATTGCAGAAGCAGATCACAGTGAGTGAACGGTCAAAAAATTATCACGGGGATAGTGGCACCCAAGGGGACCACCTTAAAAATTGCAGAAGCAGATCACAGTGAGTGAACGGTCAAAAAATTATCACGGGGATAGTGGCACCCAAGGGGACCACCTTAAAAATTGCAGAAGCAGATCACAGTGAGTGAACGGTCAAAAAATTATCACGGGGATAGTGGCACCCAAGGGGACCACCTTAAAAATTGCAGAAGCAGATCACAGTGAGTGAACGGTCACCAAATTATCACGGGGAAAGTGGCACACAAGGGGACCACCGTAAAAATTGCAGAAGCAGATCACAGTGAGTGAACAGTCAAAAAATTATCATGGGGATAGTGGCACCCAAGGGGACCACCGTAAAAATTGCAAAAGCGGGGGCGTGGCCTGGACGCGAAGCAAGATGGCCGCTTAGTTCTGCAGCTCTGCACCCGGGCGCACCAAATAAGCACTACGAATGTCCGCAAGACGTCCCACGGGACAAAAAAAACGAGCCGCTGCCTCAGTGACCCTCCCGCACGCACCAGCGCTGACCGGGAGCTCCCCGATGCGCCACTATCTCCGCGGATCACAGGCTGCTTCCTCACAAGGCCGCAAAACCAAGATGGCGGCGGCCGGGGACCGCATGGTAGAATCGGAGGACGATCTGCAGGACAGCCGGACTTCCTCTCTGAGCGACATACCAACGGCGGAGGTAAGGGAGACCCTGCGCCACCTTCCCACTAAGAGAGACCTGGAATCTTTATTCTCACGCTTTGAGGCGAAATTTGATGCAAAATTCGCTGAACTAGGGGCTGATGTGAGACAGCTGGGAGGCAGAGTGCAGGATTTAGAAGAGGACAGAGACGCTTCCATGGCTCACCTAGACAGACTTCAGGCCCAAATAAATGAACAGTCTCGATATGTTACCGACCTACGCCGCTCAGTAGACGACTTAGATAATAGAGGGCGCCGCAACAATGTCCGTATTAGAGGCGTCCCTGAACCGGAGGACACAGAAGATATACCCCTCACTCTACGAACTCTATTTAATGCGCTCCTCGAACGCCCGCCTGATACGCCGATACTGCTTGATAGAGCACATAGGGCGCTGCGCCCACGGGGAGCCCCGTCAGCACCCCCAAGAGATATCATCTGCCGCATACATCATTTCCCGCTCAAGGAAGAGATCATGCAAGCGGCCAGAAAGAAACGATCAATCACACATGATGGACACGCGATTGAAGTCTACCAAGATCTTTCCAGATTCACTCTGCAAGCTCGGAGACACCTTAAACCGATCACGGATGTCCTCAGAGATCGAGACATTAGATACAGGTGGGGCTACCCTTTTGCTCTTACTGTACGGAGGGATAATCAGCTCATGACTATAATGGAACCTGGAGATGTGCCTGAGTTTATTCGCGCTCTGGACCTACCGCAGGTGGAGGTCGCAAATTGGCATGGAGGAGATTTACTGGATTTCCCCCCTCCCAAGCCCCAACGGCAAAAATGGCAAGCAGTCCGTAAACAGAAGAACCGCCACCCCCTCAGGGATGAGGCAACAGACCCAGGACTCCACCCGTCCTTTGGCCCGGCGAGGCAGGACTCCTGAGAAGTTCCCCCCTCTTTCTGGTTTCCTACTCCCCCTTCCACTGTATTGGCTACAACGACCGGCAGGTCCATTACGACACCTACATTCCAAGGACGGAGGCCCAAAGCCCTTGGGAGTGTCCACATGGCTCTACATCTCTTGTTCTCCTGTTTTTCGTTTTTTTTCAGTTTTGTGCTTTTTTTCTGCTATAAGATATTAGATGACGGGACGTGTCCTGTGGTTATGTCCTTCTGTCAAGGACGACACTCGATGGTTAAGCATATTTTACATTTGCCCGGGTGCGGCAGAATTAGGAGGCTGTTACACTACTTTAATTGTAGTGCTGTATTTCGTTTATTTTACACCCACTAAGGTTTTCATGTTGCGTATTTTGTTTGTGTTTTACACCACCCCCCTTGCGGTGTTTGAATTTCACCAGTATGCCTGGAACGGCTGTTCCACACTCTCATCTTGCTGGATTGACCCCATATGGGTCTGTACCCTACGCGGGTACCCACACCGATCTTCACTATGTGTTCTGCACTGTATGGTGCGGTTTATGATTTTTTTATTGTCTGTATTTTGGTCTTTATTACTGTATGTCTATTTGGGTCAATGCAACATGTACGACTTGTCCGTGCCGGAACCGCTTGCGATAAGCCAGCGCAGGGGAGTGCATTCTCTCCAACACTGTAAATTTTTTAGGGACACTTTTTTAGATTATGGCTAAAATACGACTTATATCCCTGAATGTCAGGGGACTGAACCACCCGGCTAAGCGGCGGATCGCTATGGCTGATCTCCGTAAGCAAAAGTGCGATTTTGCCTTCTTGCAAGAAACTCATTTTCGGCTAGACAGTGCTCCAACTTTGCGCTCAGCTTACTTTACCCAGGGCTTCTATAGTAACTTTGAGGCGTCAAAATCTAGAGGGGTGGCTATTCTGGTAGCTTCACATATCCCTTTTACATGCATCTCCCAGATGACAGACCCACAGGGCCGTTTCATCTTTATTAAGGGGCATATCGGAGCTAGACTGGTCACGCTGGCAAATCTATACCTTCCCAACACTCATCAATGCACTGCGCTCAGAAAAATTTTGAACAAACTCGCTAAGTTTGCTGAAGGCCCTCTATTTTGTGGAGGAGATTTTAATATCTCCCCGGACTCCCCGAAGGAAGCTGCTTCTTCCCCGGGAGCGTCACAGCCATCTAAACGGAGGAGATTCCACCAACTGTTACAGACGTTTCAATTAGTAGATTGTTGGAGAGCAATGCACCCCGCTGGGCGCGATTACACATTTTACTCGCACGCTGCCCGAGTTTACTCCCGTCTGGACCTTTTTCTCATGTCTCATCATACCCTTCATTTAATTCGCACTGTGTCCATAGGGAGTATCACTTGGTCAGACCACGCCCCAGTGTTGATGGACCTCGAAGTCCCTGACCTACCCCCTAGACAATACCAATGGCGTCTTAATGAATCTCTTCTGAAAGACGTGGTCCACCGGGAGTATCTCACGGAGGCCATTACTCACTACTTTGACGAGAATGATAATGGGGAAGTCACAGATCCCTTACTGTGGGAAGCACATAAGAGTGTACTTCGGGGTCAGCTGATACAGCTGGGGGCCCGATGTAAAAGGGATAGGGGAGACAAGATCCAATCTTTGCTTGCGGATATACAAACTTTTGAGACCCTCCACAAGACCACTCCATCCGCTGAACATTATTCCGCCCTGTCCTCCCTCCGATCAGAACTGAGGGAACTGCTCCATCACCATGCATGTAGGTCGCTCCTCCTTACTAAACGCTCTTATTACCTTCATGGTAATAAATGTGGCAAACTTTTGGCGAGAGCCCTACGCCAGAAGTATCAGTCTACCTACATCCCCAAACTTAGACGCTCCGACGGCTCCGTCACGCATCTCAATGACGAAATTATAGCTGAGTTCCATACCTATTATCATTCCCTATATAATCTTAGGGACTCACCCCCTCCAGTTAAGCTTATGGCGGATTACCTGGCTAAAGCCTTGGATGTTACTATCTCCCCAGACCAAGCTGAGGCACTGGATGTCCCCTTCACATCTGAGGAATTGGCGGAGGCGCTTAAAGCTACCCCGACAGGGAAAAGTCCGGGTCCTGATGGCTTTTCTATTGGGTACTATCGGACCTTCCTGAAGTCATTGGGCCCCTACCTTCTCCGCTCCTTTAACGCGATTGACGAAGAGACTAGTTTCCCCGCTGAAGCTCTCCGAGCAACAATCTCGCTTATACCGAAACCTGGTAAAGACCTTTTATCATGCTCTAACTACCGCCCCATCTCTCTAATAAATAACGACATAAAGCTTATGGCAAAAATGCTGGCCCGGAGACTTAACCCTATACTCCCCTCTCTAATCCATCCCGACCAAGTGGGATTCGTACCTCTTAGAGGTGCTCGGGATAACACTCTGAGAGCCATAAACCTTCTTCATATATCTCGGGTCAGCTTTACCCCTATGCTCTTTCTCTCGGTCGACGCCGAAAAGGCGTTCGACCGAGTAGATTGGTCATTCTTAATAGCGGTTCTAGCAAAACTAGGTTTGGGGCCTCGCTGGCTGGCCTGGGTTTCGGCACTCTACAGTAACCCTACGGCCCTCCTTCGCGTAAACGGCTCACTCTCCAGCCCCTTGTCGGTCCGGAACGGGACGCGTCAGGGATGTCCACTCTCCCCGATACTGTTTATTATTACACTGGAACCTTTCTTACAGAGGTTACGGGACAATGAATGTATTCGAGGATACAATGGCCCCTTACACGAGTATAAAGTTTCTGCCTTTGCGGACGATGTGCTACTGACGATCATAGATCCCTTACAATCTCTCCCCGCGTTTTTGCGGGAAGTCCATTTATATGCCGCGGTTTCTAATTTTAAGATTAACACTACTAAATGCGAGGCAATTGGAGTGGACATCCCTGACGCCACTCGTTTGCAGATCAGATCACTCTTCCCCTTCTCGTGGCAATCAGAAGCTATCACATACTTGGGCCTCCGACTCCCCTCTGACCTTACTTTATTATACACTCTTAACTATGAACCTCTCTTACACAAAGTACGGAGCGACCTGCAGGCATGGGATAAGCCCCACTTTTCTTGGTTTGGAAGGATTAATATAATAAAGATGTCCATACTACCTAAGTTCCTCTACTTATTCCAGACTCTCCCTATCCATGTTACCCCTTCATTTTTCAACACACTACGCAGCTTATTTGGAAAGTTTATATGGGCTGACAAACGACCCAGGTTGGCCTTTCGCTTACTGACCCGCCCTAAACACCGGGGAGGATTGAGTACACCCCACATGGAATATTACTATGTGGCCGCACTGCTCCTTCGCCTATCAGACTGGTCCATGTCCCCTCCCCATAAGCTGTGGGTCCCCCTTGAACAAAAATTCCTCCAAGTCCCCATTGCCTCAGCACCTTGGCAAACGGTCTCACACACCACTATCTGCCCGACGCCGCACCCAACGATATCCCCGACTCTGAGGTTATGGCGCCGCTATCGTCACAGACTGGATCTCTCCCCACTCCCCTCCCCCTTACCCCCATAACCAGCAACCCTGACTTCCTACCCGGCCGCCAACCCTCATTCCTTGACATTGACTATGATGGCCCTTATCTAACGATTCAGACGTGCACTGTTGAGGGCACGCTTCTACCCTTAGAGCAATTGGTGCCACAGCGGAAACCGTCCCCAATGGAGGCATATCGCTATCTCCAACTCAAACACTTCTGGTCCAGCCTGACTGCACACCAACCGTACAGATCTACTCTGTCCCCCTTTGAAAACCTCTGCACTCAAGACCCCCCACCACCTCACCTCCTTTCATTAATATATGCCCTCCTGATGGCTGCGGAATACCCAGACCTACCCTCCTACACTACTAAGTGGGAAATCGAGACGCCCCCTCCCTTGACCGAACGAGCTTGGTTGGATATCTTTCATATCACTTTCCATTCGTCCAGAGACCTGAAAGTACAAGAAATGAATTATAAATTGCTATCACGATGGTACCTCACACCTAACAGATTAGCGTTGATGCACCCGGGTGTGTCCCCGGATTGTTGGAGATGTGGGCTGGCGAAAGGAACGTTCATTCATATTTGGTGGTCCTGCCCGTTTATAGTACCCTACTGGGAGGTGGTGTTCACCTATGTTACCGAAATCACCTCTATGGAAATCCCCTTCACCCCGCAAGCAGCTCTCCTACATGTGGTCCCCCTATCCCCGAATAGATATATTAAGTCTCTAATGATCCACTTGTTTAACTCAGCAAAATCCCTGATTCCCAGACACTGGAGATCGGAATCACCACCAACAATCTTTGAATGGATAGATCGGGTCTCCAGCGTTAGGGAAATGGAGGAACTCCACCTCTCACTGGAAAACAAATATGATATTTACTTTAAAACGTGGTACTGGTGGTCTGACTTTGTTATGAAACACCGTAAGGATAACCCGGAGGCCATAGCCAGGTCCCATGAAAGGCGAGCCATATCCCCCGTATTCCCCTCAGAGAACGAGCTGGTAGACTGAGACAGTATTTTGGAGCCGGCAGACGAACGAGACTCTCCCATGTGATCATAGGGATCACAAGACCCAACCTTGTGTATTTGTATTTGTTTTGTATTGTATTATTGTCCTTATGGTTTTCGGTTTTTTCTTTTGTTTTCTCCTTCCTTGTTTTTCTTTCCATAAGAATACCTTGCATTAGATGGTATAAGCTTATTTTATCGGTACTTTTCTGTATCTCACTTATCATTCTGTAATTGAACTGATAATGCCTTGATTATATGCAATCTTTTATTTCAATAAAAAAGATATTATACAAAAAAAAATTGCAAAAGCAGATCACAGTGAGTGAACGGTCAAAAAATTATCACGGGGATAGTGGCACCCAAGGGGACCACCTTAAAAATTGCAGAAGCAGATCACAGTGAGTGAATGGTCAAAAAATTATCACGGGGATAGTGGCACCCAAGGGGACCACCTTAAAAATTGCAGAAGCAGATCACAGTGATTGAACGGTCACCAAATTATCACCGGGATAGTGGCACCCAAGGGGACCACCGTAAAAATTGCAGAAGCAGATCACAGTGAGTGAACAGTCAAAAAATTATCACGGGGATAGTGGCACCCAAGGGGACCACCGTAAAAATTGCAGAAGCAGATCACAGTGAGTGAACGGTCAAAAATTTAATAAGGGGATAGTGGCTCCCAGGGGACCCACCGAAAAAAATTGGTAGGGTCAACAGAACCCGAAAAATAAAATAAAATAATTGTCACTACAAAATTTTAATTTAGAGGGCGCAGAGCTGGAGAAAAAAAGAGAAAAAAAAACGGGGGGGTGTGTAAAAATATTTTTATGTTGCAGGAGCTTTTTACCCTGAGTGGCCTTGTATTTTCTCCTGGTTAATGGGCTGAAGGTGCTCGATGGGGCAGATTTGAAGCGAATTCTTTATCCCCTCCGATGTGATCATCAGAGGCGGAGAGCCAAGCAATAAACAGGAGGGAAGCGCGTGGAGGTACTGATGCCGCACAATGCTATCTCCAAGATGGCCGCAACACGTGGCACCGCGTGCGAGCGGACCTTAACTCGGTCAGTTAAATATCGCCCCTGAGCAGTGGTCGGAATGAGCTCCCACTCTAAGAAGCCGCCAGGGAAGTGCCTGAAATTCAAGCTGCAGGGGTGTTCTTGACGGCTCGGTACGGATCTCAAACAAAAGCGGCCATCCACTTGGCCCGCCTCCCGGAAACCCCCAGGAGGGAAGTTTACTTCCTGACCTTACGACCCGTGTACGCATTATCCAAAGAGGACAGCTGTGATTGGCTCCAGCCACCACCCGCAATTTTATAGTTTTAGCGTTAAAATTTTTCTTATTAAATATTTGTCTGCGAGCCAGATGCCGCCATCAAAAGAGCCACATCTGGCTCGCGAGCCATAGGTTCCCAACCCCTGATATAGAACCTTTCATCTTGTTGTAAAGAATAAACCAATACAGGACAAAAACAAAAATAATAATTTACATTATTTTAATATATTACCTATCCGAAAATAACAATCTTCATGCAAATTCACAGACTAAAGGATTAAGATAGGTGGTAAAGTATAGAGGGGGTGAGGGAGGGGTTAATAATTAACCCCTCAGTTTCCCTTCTCCAGTTTTAATCCTAGAGCAGCAAAGTTTATGATAATATTCCTTTGTAATAAAAAAAATAATTGGTAGCATAAGGGTCGATGATGATGGGAAAAATGCATTTCAACTCTGCTTTAACATATTGCGTTTTAATAGAACGGAGTTGAAAAAAAAAGAAGCCTATATGTGATTACAGATGTCTAAGCAGTGAAGCAGAAATGCAGATCTGGAATCCATATGTCATATCTGTCTAACTGTAAATGATAACTCATAGCTCTGAATCTGCTAACTCAACCAGTTCTACAATATGGAGCTCACCAGAAACAATTACGGTACTGTTTAGGTTAAATAGCTATGTCTAATTTGTGATCATTAGCGGAGCTTAAATTTATTTTTTAATTTATTTGTGATAAATTAAGGATATTTGCTGTGTTTTGTAAAATTCTCCATATCAAAGTCCTGATGCATACTTAAAGGGAAACTCTACACACTCTGACCACTACAGCTAATTAAAGTGGTCGGGCTGCATGGAGTGCTTCCCCCTTCCCACTAGCCCCGTTTACCCTATATTGCTGCATGAAGCAAAGGAGTTTCCTCCACCCACACAGCTACCACTCATCAAAAGGTATTTTAATAACCTGTCTACCGGGAACCATCTGGGGCAGGGTCGCCATCAGGGCATTGCAGCTATTAATCCCGTCCAGGGTCCCAGCGCTCCACATGGCCGGATAGTGAGCTGGGGCTCCCACTAGGAGATGGCATTCATGGCTGTGTCAGCAGCAGGTGCAGGGCCCCAGGTTCTGGTCTCGGAATCAAAATCCCGTCATTCCTGGGCGGGCCCTGCAAGAAAAAAAAACCTCCCAGTAGTGCATCACCTCCTGTCAAACAGCAGTGGTACGCTGGGGGAGGGTGGAGGCTGAGCTCCTTAGAAAGAGGTAAGGGGAGGGGAATCCAGGGGACAGGATGGGGAATCAGGCTGACATGCCCATCCTTTTCCCATCCTTCCTTGGGCATTTAACTCCTCCAGCCTTCAAATGGACCCCGAGCCATCCTCCTCTGCCATTTAATCCCATAATCCCTGCACTGTTTTCTGCATTCTAAAGAGATTACCACCCTTCTCATGAAAGAAAAGATATGGCTCAGTCAGGATCAATGTGAAGGCTGGTGAGCCCTGGCTACATACAGCAGTACAGGTATGCAGCCGTTTAAACCCATAGTGGCCAAGCGATTTTACCATTGTCAGTCTGAAAATACCCACTGCTGTTTTTACAGTTCTGTGCTGTTTGTGTTTAGCTCTAATTTTCCTCTCATTTGCTGTACCCACACATATTATATACCATTTTTCCCGCCAATAAATGGACTTCTAAAGATACCATTATTTTCATCATATCGTATAATTTACTATAAAAAATTTCATGATGAAAAAAAATGGAAAAAACACACTTTTTCAATATTTGACACCAATTATTCAACCGCCACAAAAGGCCCCAGCTAAAAAGTTTCTAAATTTTGTCCTGAATTTAGAGATACTCAATGTATTTCACCGTGTGCTGAGCTCATTTTGATTGTTTTGTGCTCATCATGTTTAAACGCAATCTGAAGTCATGTTTTATTATAAGCCCCAGACAAAAAAGTTTAAAAAAAAATGTAAAAGATTTTTTCCCCCAACTCGAAACATGGTCACATTTGCTATCATTGGAAAGGCCATGCTGTGGCCTGTCCAGTGATATGAAACATGACCTCTAGTTGCCACTGTTAGGGAAATATGTGGGTCCAAATGACCCCGCTATCTCAACCATAGGGATTTCCATAGGGAAATCCCTTTGCAGCTAGGTGTCACGTTTCCACCTTCCAGCCAGGTCCACTGGTGGTGAGAAGGATCCAGGCCAGCTCTTCTCTGCTCTGGGATAGCTAGTCGCCCTGTGCCACTCCTGGGTTTCGCTGTAGCTGTTCAGGTCTGGGATCACATGTCCCAATTGCCCAGACCTGTTCACTATTTAAATGCTAGCAGCACAGAGGCCCATTGCTCTGGCATGAGTTATGGTTCCTTATATCCTGTGTATTCATGTTCTTGGTTCCTGTATTGCTGCATTCCTGCATCGTGTTTTGGATTCTTTGGTTTATTGATCTTGGCTTTCCTGACTACTCTGTCTGCTCCCAGTACTCTGTATATGATATCTTGTATACCGATCTCTGCCTGTCTGACATTCCTTACAGGTTTTTGTTTCTTGGCTCCAGTCTTGACCATTCTATATCTATTTCCTGTTTGTGTATATAGTTATACTGGCCTCTGTGCTAATGATAAGGACCTCTATTTCAGTTCAGGACTTCCTGTTTGTTTGTCTTGTTTATCGCTCGCACTTCCTGTTCTCCTGACTCTGGTATTCTTTTGTTAGGTTTCCATAGGCAGAAGACCATTCAAGGATCTTACTCCAGTGTTAGGGATTCCTTTAGATTTCTTCTGTGCCCTCCTGCTCTTCTTGTCACAGTCCTGTTATATCCTGTCCTGTATCTGTGTATATTGGTGTGCTGTGATCTGTTCATGCAGCCAGCAGCTGACCTGCCTCAAGGGCTTCATTACTTCCTGAACCAAGGCCCCACCATGTTCCAAGCCAAGGCCTTCATGACACTAGGGGGTTAACCGGGAAATAACGTCATAGCATTAGTGGGTGGGGGAGGCCCCTGGGGCTCAGCCATCTCCGGGACAAGTCCGAGATCTGGCACCGGATCAAGAACCAGCACCTAAGGGGTTAAAGAGGGGTTAAGGGGAGGGTTAGAGGGGTTAAAGACACGGACCTTTCCAGTGATTAATCTTTTCTTTAACTCCTCCTAATCGGGAGGGAGAGGGGTCCCCTCCCTTTCAGGCATTCTCCCTGCTCTGCCAGCGGGGAACCTGAAACTGACGTCATCATGAGATGGCTCAGGACCAACTTAAACCTCTGCATCCTTTGTACTGCTGTCTACAGCCAGGGCTCACCAGCCTTCACACACCCTGAGCCACCGCTCTTTCGTTTCACTCCTGCATGACAGTACTGCTGTTCACAGCCAGGGCACACCAGTAACTCACAGTAATGTGAAGTGTGTATGAGCATATCAGAGATCAACAGCAATAAAAATCATAGTAATGTGAGGTTTCTATGAGGGTATCACAGAGCTCCACAGCAATAAAGCTCACAATAATGTGCAGTATGTACAGGGATCGGCAAGGTTTATGCGCACAGAGTGACAGTGGTGTCCGTGAGTGGGCCTTGCACAGCTTTTGCGGCGTGCTGTGGTGAGTTGGTACGGAAGGGAGCGTCCCTGCTCGGTGTAGATCTGGCATACATCTTGTATGTCACCCTCGCTGTTGGACATACATGCCGTGGGATTCATCGCATATTTGCATGATGACTTCACAAACGGGGATCCCCCCTCCTCAGAAAGGTAATCACATTTCAGGAGATACGGGGGTCATTTGGACACATGTATCTCTGGATCCCTATGGCCCCAACAGTGTTTCCCAAACCTGTCCTCTGGACCCTCAACCAGGTCAAATTTTGCAGATCACCTTGGGGAAGTGCAGAATGAATCCTGCAAGCACTGAGCAGCAAATTAGATCAACTGTGCCTTGCTTCAGATATCCTGCAAACCTGGTGTGACAGTGGGTCCTGAGGACAGGTTTGGGAAACGCCGGCCTACAAGGACAGTTGAGGTATCGTTGGAAAGACCAGAAGCTGGCCTTTCCAGGGATACCCAACATGACCACATACAGGGTTATTCAGAGAGAGGTGAAAACCAGAAGAATTGGCAGGAGAAGAGAACAATGTAACCAAATAGCCAATTTGGAAAGTGAGATAAATGGGAAACTTTTTCTGGTTTGGCTTTTGACCTAGAATTTTCACCTCTCCAGCCATTCTTCTAGTTTCACCTCTCTCTGAATAACCCTGATAGGGCCATATTACATAGTTGGTTCTAACTTAACCAGAGCAGTTGTAAACTTAAAACCGTATTACATAATTGGTGCTAACTTAACCAGAGCTGTTGTAAACTTAAAACCTCCATAGGCTATAATGGCTCTGGGAAGTTTACAACAGCTCTGGTTAAGTTAGCACCAAGTATGTAATATGGCCCATAGTCTTTAAGAAAATCTGCTTTTCCCATACTTTGTGTAGAAAGAAAATTTGCGGAAATTTGAGAGTCCAAGTTCGCTCTCAGCTCGCTCTTGCAGCCTGTAATGACAAAAAAATTAGAGGCTGCAAAAGAATTGTGTTAAATGATTTTGTTTCAGCAAACTAATATAAAGGGTGCATTTTCATCATGGATATACCTAGTTTTGCCCTTGTGACAGGGCACATCTCCCATTATATAAATCAGCATTTTTTCACAACCTGTATAATTAAATAATATCCACTGCCAACTACGGTCGCAAACAGACGGACACATACAGGGTTATTCAAAGGGATCCGAATTGTGGCCGAAATTCAGCGTACGGTTACCCTTCCTGGCCATTCGGGTATTCAGAGAGCAGGCAGTTTGCCAAATGTTGGCGAATTGCCTGCAGATACGGTGCCTGTTCGTTAACTGTTCGAGGGCAGTGAAATCACCATAGTGTAGCAATGCTTCGTCTATTCAGAGAACAAAAAACAGCAGTGAAAAGTTGGCGAAGTGCCCTGCTGTTCGGTGGTTTCATTCGACAGGTTTATTCAGGCGAATCCCATAGGCTTCAACGTTAAAAATATTCCCGTTTTAAATCAATATCTAATAAACCGTTGATTATAATATTCTGCAGTAAAAAGTCTCTTTATGTATAGATTTTTTAGGATTTTTAGGCATTTTTCGGGATTTTTTTGTGAAATTCTTTTTCGGGTTTTTTTCTGTAACAGACCTTTTTATTATCATTCATAGGACCTTATATGTAAATTTCAGATATTTTCGTTCTGTAGTTTCTTTGCAAACAGCGTTTCACTTTTCAAACATTCAAGCGTATTGTTTTTTTATTCACTGCATTCGTCTGCGGTGTCGGCTTTTTCCGGCATCTGGTCTTCGCTGTGATCGGCTCCTGCTCGGGTTTCTCCGGCGTGTTCGGCGGGGTTAATCCAGATGTTTTTGCGGGTTTCGATGTACGGTCGCCGGGTTTAGCGGTGAATGTTCGGCGGGTTTGCAGCGGCTTGTCCCTACACTACGACGGCCCTGTGGTGCTTGCTGAATACAACGCAGGGTCGCCGAACTGGGATCGCCAAATCGTACCGAATTGAAGAGAACGAAAAGTCACCGACCGTGCGGTGACTTTTCGATTCTCTTTGAATAACCCTGTAAGAATAAGATCTCCAATGTTCTTCTTTGACTGCTGTAAAGGCAATCTCATGCAGGGTTTATGATTGTGTCTATGGGCCCTATTCTAACTGAGCCATTATGATTAAAAAGTGATCTATTTGATCTATTTAGTATATAAGGCTCCACTCGTTAATCATAATGGCTCAAGTCGACTCACTGGAATTTCTTGTTGCTCAGCTGTTGCGGCTCCCTACAGTAATTGTTCTATACTTTCTATAGGAGTCACCAGAGAAAAACCAGCAATTGTAAAGGCACTTGTTAATCTCATCTCAAGCTGAAATGTGAAACACTGCTGCCTAAGAAAATCTGCATTTGCAAAGTCAGTTAAAGGAACACTCAACTGAAAAGTAGTGCCCTTTTTTACACTTAAATAATTGTGCAGAGGCTGCCGACAGGTGACACAAGTTCCATAGCACCTGGGCAGAACAATGGATCGTAGCTGTACATACAAGCAGCTCTGATTCTTCGTAGTCTCTCTGAGACCGACTGCTAACTTGATTAGTCTTAGAGATAGTGACGTTGGCACGGTCTGTGCATGCTGACGTCACAGTAACTGAACTACTAACCGACAGCCGGGAAATTCTAATTCCCTGGCTGCTGGTGACACTGGGTGGGGTGGAGCAAATGCCTCCACTTCATGCAGCGTTTTCTACCAGTTTGGCTGGGTTGTGGTAGTTGGGGAGTGAAGGGGAGGCAGTGGCACTCCTCACGTCCTGACCACTTCAAAAATATAAAGTGGACAGGATGACTAGAGTGTTCCTTTAACACAAGAAAAAAAAATTCAACAAATCTAGACTCGTCTCTGATGCAAAGGGCTGTGAGATTTGCCATGCCACCTCCTCTCTCTGCCACAGGCAGAAGGACAATGGAAAAAAAACTGTTTTCAGTGTCCTGCTGCTGGCTCTAAGAGACTGGATATACGTGATCTCATTGGAGGACTCTGATTTCCATGGTTTTTGATGAACTCCAGCAGATGTTACCAGTGGTAGCTTTGACGCTGCTGCTGGCAATTGTTGGCGTTTTCAATTATTAGGATTCCAGCAGCTGATGAGGGCCCAGGAAAGGATACCAATGGCGACTTCTGGTATTAACTATTGCTTCCTAAATGTTATGAGTTGAACTGCTAACATGGTGGCTCATATAATAACAGAGTGACAACTACTTAAGGGTTCACAAAAACCTTTCGTAAAATCCAGTTCCCCTTCACCAGCTTAGCCTGAATATGGGCAGTATAGCAAAAGAATAGGCTGTACTATATACCCCGGTGTTGACATTTATCCATATTTGTCTTCTGTTATACTGAGTGTCTTTTTTTTATAACATTTTTATACATGGCAATATAAAGTTCTATTAAAAACATATATATTATTTTTTTCACATTTTATTTCAAATTATTTTATTACCATGCAATTATTTTAGTATTTTATTCCAAATTCTATTTATTGCAATGTTTTTACTCGTACATGCTGTACTTATATATGAACCAACCGCTGGGTCCTGCACTCAGAATTCGGTCCTCCCGTGCCCGGGCTCGCCTGGCTCTCATAGACATCCGTACCCTAATAAGTGTTGGCGGCACTCCTGGTCTTGCAAAAATATTCTCTTTATTATTAAAAGATCGACGTTTCAGTCCGCTATCTGCAGACTTTCATCAGGATACAATATACATCACACAAAGACAACATTTAAATAGTAAACCATACTCACCAATTAAGTGCCCTGCCCTCCCGATGCCGAACAGATGCCGTCTCATACGGGTGATGTCAGTGCGTCGGCATAATCCTGTGACCCACCCATCACCAAGGTGTTACATCTTCAGCCCCCGCTGTGCCCCCTGGGGGGTTTGGGCAAGAAGGGGGACCGCTGGCTGGCCAGGTGCCAGCACTTTCTGCTGGCAGATCGGCATCTGAGAGGGTGGGGTCAGGTATGGTTACCAGGAGCCGCAGGCTTTAAAACAGGGCTCGAGGAGTTGCCTCATCGCCCTGTTGTGGAGTTTACTTCACGCACCGCTACTTCCTGAATCTATTTGAATTTACTGTTGACGACCCTGCTTTGTATGAGATTCCTGCTCCTGTTACTTGACCCAGCTTGGCTTTGACTACTCTCTCTCTATCGTGTATATTAAGCTGTTTGCTTGTTTTAGTGATTTAACCCCATGCTGGTTGTTAGGTTGATCGCTCGCTGTTTGGGTTCTGTCTCATCACGTTTAGGGGTATCGTTTGTAACCCTCCGGGGTCCCTTTACCCAGGCTACTACTCATGTTTATGTTTTTGCAAAAACCACGATAACAAACAATTGTTTATTTCTGTTTAATGTTATTTCTAATCGCATCTCTGTACATATTAGCAATAACAATCTTGTATGCAAGCCAGTACCTTCCGAGAGTCACCAGGTATCTACTAATCTTAAGTATTTACCAGAATGATTGGTTTCTGCATCTGACTGCCCTGCACCTTGAATACTTCATGGACTGTCGTTCCACGTATGGTGTTTCTGAGCGTGTCCTAGGTAATCTGTTGGTCTCGAAACCTTCAGAGTTTAGAGGCAATTCAGTTAGCCCTTGTGTCTCCTTGGCTATTAAGTTACAGTCTGTAGTTTATGAACCTTTTGTGTTATTCAAGCAGATACTTTTGCCCTCAAGGATCTCAACTCTGCTACTCGTGTGGCAGCGTTACCGCTACCGTTACATTACAACAGGGCCAATGGATCTGGCAGAATTATCTGAACTCATGTTCAAATTAGGCGACTTGATTAATAAACAGGAGGAACAATTCCATAGACAGGAGGAGCAAGATCGTAGACTAGAGGAGCAGGATCATAGGATGGATCAATTTGCTCAGGCTTTGGGCCTACTCCTGAATCAACCTAAGGAGTTAGGTCAGGCATCGCCACCCTCCACTCCTGCAGTTAATGAGGCTCCCCAAACTGTATCTGTCTCTTCTATGATCGCTACTGAAGTATCTCATGTGAGTTTAAAGACACCTACATGTTTCAGTGGGAATTCTGGTTTATGCAGAGGGTTCATAACCCAAATTGATATCATGTTTGAGTTAAATCCAGGTATGTGTCCTACAGATAGAGCTAAGGTAGGTTATGTGATCAACCACCTGACTGAGAAAGCTCTACTGTGGGCAACCTCTTTATGGGAATTAAAGAAACCAGTGATTTATAATTATGCTGCATTTATGAATGACTTGAGACGTACATTTGACCCTGCTCGAAGGGCTACAGGGGCAACTAGAGCCTTGTGGCATATTTCCCAGGGCAACCGCCGAGTTGCTGACTATACCATAGAATTCAAAACAATAGCAGCAGAATTACAGTGGCAAAATGAAGTGCTTGTTACGGCGTATCTCAAGGGAATTTCAGAGACTGTTATGAATGAATTAGCACCTTTGTCTTTGCCTGAAGAACTAGAAAATCTGATTATTGTATTGCTCTTGATGATCAGATACGAGACAGAAGGTCTGGTCGTAACAAGTCACATAAACAGCCTCACGGTACATGTTCTATTCCCAGGTCTGTTCATGCTGTATCTCCTCCCAGACCCATGCCTGCTGAACCAGAGCCTATGTAACTAGGTCGTTCTGGCATATCAGGAGAGGAGAGACAATATCGCCTCAAAGAGGGTCTCTGTCTTTATTGTGCAGATAAAGGGCATTTTCGGTTACAATGCCCCAAAAGACCCGAGAGGTCTAATGTGTCACAAGCAAACCTGGTATCGCCTGAGAGACAGGTTCTAGGTACCACTGTCGTGTCTCTCGTATCTGATAAGAAAGAAAAAATCTCAAGTGGTAATGCCTGTAACCATTGGTTGGGAAAAGGTCAAATTTGACACGGAGGCATTACTGGATTCTGGGTCTGCAGGAAATTTTCTAGACTCTGGGTTTGCTGCCATTCACCAAGTGCCTCTGGTTGAGAGAGAGGTACCACTTCTCATTGAGAGTATTGACGGCAGGAGGTTGACAAGACCTCATGTCACGCATCAAACTGTTCCTGTATCTTTTAGCACTGGTGTTCTGCATAAAGAGAAAATACAGTTACAAATTATTGAGTCTCCTACCGTGCCTATCATATTGGGCTATCCGTGGTTTGCTAAACACAACCCAGTGGTGAACTGTGGAAAAGGGGAGTTGGAATCGTGGGGATCAAAATGCTGGTCCAGGTGTCTGGGCATGACTGCTACAGTTGGTAGCTTGAATGTAGCCACTGCTCCTCCACTCTCTACTGTAGTACCCGAGTGGTACAAAGACTTAAAGGAGGTGTTCGATAAGGGTAAATCCGAGATCTTGCCACCTCACAGGCCGTATGATTGTGCCATAGACATATTACCAGGCACCATGCCTCCAAGGGGTCATGTGTATCCACTTTCTCAGAAAGAAAATGATAATATGGAAGAATATATACGTAAAAACCTAGCCAAAAGGTTCATACGTCGTTCTTCCTCTCCTGCGAAAGCGGGGTTCTTCTTTGTGTTTAAAAAGGAGGGGGATTTAAGACCTTGCATTGACTATAGAGGGTTAAACAGTATCACTATACGTAATGCCTACCCCATCCCTTTAATATCTGAGTTGTTCGACCTCTTAAGAGATGCCAAAATTTACACAAAGTTGGATCTTCGTGGTGCGTACAATTTGAGAATCAAGGAGGACCACGAGTGGAAGACTGCCTTTAATACTCGCCGTGGTCATTATGAGTACTTAGTTATGCCTTTTGGTCTATGCAATGCGCCTGCAGTCTTCCAAGACTTTATAAATGATGTCCTGAGGGATTTTTTGCGAATCTTTGTAATCGTCTATGTAGATGATATTCTGATATATTCTCCTGATGTTGAGACACACCATGTCCATGTAAGGACAGTGATGCAAAGGTTGCTGGAGAATAAACTATACTGTAAGTTAGAAAAGTGTCTGTTTGACATAACTTCAGTACATTTCCTGGGTTACATCCTCACACCAAATGGGTTTGAGATGGATCCAAAAAAGCTATCTGCCATCAGAGAATGGCCACTACCTCAAGGTCTGAAAGCCATACAAAGATTTCTTGGTTTCACGAACTATTATAGGAGGTTTATCAAAGGGTTCCCTTCTGTTGTGTCTCCCATCACGCCATGACTAAGAAGGGTGCTCAGAATCAGGTTTGGAGTGACCAGGACAAGCAGGCATTCCAGTCACTTAAAGAAGCGTTTGTTTCAGCACCTATCCTAAGGCATCCAGTACCAGGCCTTCCATTTCAGCTTGAGGTTGATGCATCTGAAATAGGGATTGGTGCAATTCTGTGTCAAAGAGAAAGTCCTGAGGGACCTGTACATCCTTGTGGGTTTTACTCTAGAAAGATGACACCTGCTGAGAAAAACTATGACATAGGGAACAGAGAATTACTAGCAGTTATAGCAGCCCTCAAAGAATTGCGCTATTTGTTAGAAGGCACTAAAGATCCCGTGATAATTATCACAGACCATAACAATCTAGTGTACATGGGAGATGCCAAACGCCTGAATTCCAGGCAAGCCAGGTGGTCACTGTTCTTGTCAAGTTTCAACATTTTGTTAACTTATCATCCTGGTTCTAAAAACACAAAAGCTGACGCTTTATCTAGACAGTTGGAGTCATATGAACAGCACACGTTTGACCACAGTCCAATCATTCCTCACGAGAGGATCTTGGGTACCACGGTCTTGACAGTGTCTTCTTTGCTGGAGAGAATCCAGGCTGGTCAGGGTGTTGCTCCTCTTCAAAAACCTCCTGGGAAAATGTTTGTACCTGAGGAGGCGAGAACACAGATGATGACGACTTATCATGATTCCAAACCCTATGGGCATATGGGAATAAATAAAACAGTGGCCACGATTGAGAAACAGTTCTGGTGGGGTGGTATGCGAAGGGATATTAAGGACTACATAGCCACATGTGACGTGTGCTGTAGAAGTAAAAATCCCCGGTCCTTACCTGTTGGTCTCTTGCAGCCTTTACCAGTGCCAGAGAGACCTTGGTCCCACCTCGATGGACTTTATCACACATTTACCACCTTCCAAAGGCCATACTGTAATCCTTACAGTGGTAGATAGGTTCTCTAAGATGGTACACTTTATACCACTGGTAAAGCTTCCTTCAGCCAGTGAGCTGGTACCAGTATTCATACAAAATATTGTTAGACTGCATGGGGTTCCTCTGGGAATAGTATCCGACAGAGGAACTCAGTTCATGTCTCGTTTCTGGCGAGGATTTTGTGAAAACCTAGGTATTGAGTTGAGCTTCTCCTCTGCTTATCACCCACAAACTAATGGGGCTGCAGAGAGAGCCAACCAAAGTGTTGAGCAGTATTTGCGTTGCTTCGTGTCTGAAAGACAAAATGAGTGGGCAGACCTGTTACCCTGGGCTGAGGTTGCTTTAAACAACTCAGTAAGTGAAACCACAGGCCACTCACCTTTCCATGCAGTCTATGGTTATGACCCTCCCATGCTCCCTTCTGAAATCCAAGTGACTGCTTTGCCAGCCTTGGACGAACATCTGAATGACCTGAAAGGGACATGGGAGAAAGTAAAAGAGATTATGTAGGCCAATATTGAGAAACAAAAAATAAAAGCAGACAGACGCAGAGGTCCTGCACCGGTGTATATACGGTTGGGGACAAGGTATGGCTGTCTACCAGAACCATCAAATTGTTGGTGCCATCCATGAAGATGGCTCCCAGGTTTATTGGGCCTTATAAAGTGTTAAGACGTATTAATCCTGTCTCTTTGTGCTGGCTTTGCCTCCTTCTCTACGTATACATAACGTATTTCATGTCAGCCTCCTGAAGCCTCTTACCTGCAATAAGTACACCAGAGATGCTGTTCCCCCTCCGCCTATCAAGTCTCAGGGTGAGGAGGAGTATGAGGTCCGTGCCATCCTGCGGTCCCGTCTGGTCAGGGGTGTCCTGCAGTACCTGGTGGACTGGCAGGGTTATGGTCCTGAGGATCGTTCTTGGCAAGATGCCTGCGATATCCATGCGCCTTGTCTGGTTCGCCTGTTTCATGAGGCCCATCCTTCAGCGCCTGGTGGTCGTTCTGAGCCCGACCGTAGATGGGGGGTGGGGTTCTGTTACATCCTCAGCCCCCGCTGTGCCCCCTGGGGGGGTCTGGGCAAGAAGGGGGACCGCTGGCTGGCCGGGTGCCAGCACTTTCTGCTGGCAGATCGGCATCTGAGGGGGTGGGGTCAGGTATGGTTACCAGGTTGCCGCAGGCTTTAAAACAGGGCTCGAGGAGTTGCCTCATCGCCCTGTTGTGGAGTTTACTTCACGCACCGCTACTTCCTGAATCTATTTGAATTTACTGTTGACGACCCTGCTTTGTATGAGATTCCTGCTCCTGTTATTTGACCCGGCTTGGCTTTGACTACTCTCTCTCTCTCTATCGTGTATATTAAGCTGTTTGCTTGTTTTAGTGATTTAACCCCATGCTGGTTGCTGGGTTGATCGCTCGCTGTTTGGGTTCTGTCCCATCACGTTTAGGGGTATCGTTTGTAACCCTCCGGGGTCCCTTTACCCAGGCTACTACTCATGTTTATGTTTTTGCAAAGACCACAATAACAAATGATTGTTTAATGTTATTTAATGATTGTTTAATGTAATCGCATCTCTGTACATATTAGCAATAACAATCTTGTATGCAAGCCAGTACCTTCCGAGAGTCACCAGGTATCCACTAATCTTAAGTATTTACCAGAACGATTGGTTTCTGCATCTGACTGCCCTGCACCTTGAATACTTTACGGACTGTCGTTCCACGTATGGTGTTTCTGAGCGTGTCCTAGGTAATCTGTTGGTCTTGAAACCTTCAGAGCTTTGAGGCAATTCAGTTAGCCCTTGTGTCTCCTTGGCTATTAAGTTACAGTCTGTAGTTTATGAACCTTTTGTGTTATTCAAGCAGATACCCTCAAGGATCTCAACTCCGCTACTCGTGTGGCAGCGTTACCGCTACACAAGGCAACCAAATGCCGAAGGTCCAAGCACTGCCAATTAGGATGGAGCCGTAACTATCACAACAACAGCTCGACAAAATATACTTTCAGCATACTTTCTCAAATTGTATAGTCTCATGTGTCAAATACTCCCAAAAGAAAAAAATTATAAGAAAGAACCTATATATATGGCAGTACTGGTCATAAAAATAAACAAAAACAAAATCCAGTTTACTCTAAAAATTAAAGTGGAGAATTCCAATCTATTAGAGATATCGGACACTCCAATTACAAAAAGATCAATTTGGGCATATACATAATAGCAATGAACTCTTGAAAAATGTAATATCGATGATCTTAAGGTCCAACATCCAATGTTTAGCCACCTTATATCCAATCCACATTGTATTTGCCCAAAAATAAATCTACTAAAAAAGATTCCAAAAAGCACTTTCTATGAAAGGGCTGTTCTCACTTTAAACACCTGATACCTCCCAATTACATATAAGAAATTATTATTAATGAGTACAGATATAGCTAACCTCTATCTTACCTATCTCAAGAAGCATAACCAAATCAAAAATAATATACAAAATGTAAATGATAAACATATGATGAACAATAATCATGGGCCTCCAATTTGGGAGCTAGCTATAAAAAAGATTTGTAGGGCAATCTTTCATTTATTCCCCGTGGAAAAAGAGTATCCAATTCCCTAATCCAGTATGCCTCTCTCTTCAAAAGCATACTGCTCCAATCACACCCTCTACTTGGTCGGGGTACATGATCAATCACCATGAACTTCATAGCAGGTAATTGATGTCCTTTTTCCAAAAAATGTCTGGCCACAGGTTTGTCACCCAATCCATCTCGATAAGCCAGGCGTATGGACGAGCGGTGGCCCCTGATCCTTTCTCTCAAAGAAGTATCCGTTTTACCAACATAACAAAGTCCACAAGGGCAGGAAATCTTGTATACAACATGATCTGTCGTACAAGTAATACGATGTTTAATAACATATTTTCTGTTATTATGTGGATGATTGAAAGAGGTGCCAGAGATCATGTGGCTGCAGGTTACACAACTTAAACATCTAGAACAGCCTAGGTGCTGGATAGTCCTTTCTGCTGAATAAGATCGTACAGGGTCTGTATTCACTAGAAGGTCATGTAGATTACGGGGGCGTCGATGACTGAATAGTGGTAAATTCCGAAAATTCTGTGGCAATGTATTATCACCCGCGAGTATGGACCAATTGTGTTTCAATATTCGATTAATTTCTCCTGACATTGGTGTATATGGAGTAGAGAATATAAAAGTGGGTTCCTTAACTTCTTTACTACCAAGGACAGTGCCACAATGCTCTAGGGCTTCACTTAACAACTGTGTCGGATATAGTACTTATATATCATATATGTATATGGAACTTTACCGAAGAATTGCCCTTTATACATAATTCCCCTCCCAAGTACCTCATTTTATGAAATATCAGTGAAAGTATACAAATCAGTAAAGGGTGGTGGAAGGAAACATTGCATTTTGTAAAGCTAATTGTAGCTAACATTTTTAGTGTGCCATTTCCCTTTACATCAACCCGTAATTCCTTTTTTTACAGAACCCCTAACATGTAACATTATGAATTTACTCATTAAAGAACGATCGCTGCAAATGCAGCAATATGCTGACTGCAAGTAATTTACTTAATGTGATTTTTCTAGCTAAAAGACTCAAAGGTCAAAGCACAGAATGCCTATTTGATCGTGGTGAGAGCCAGGTCTCCCTAAGTCGAGCAGCCAAAACTATAAAACAGTTTTAAACCGTATCCCAAAAGTTCTTAAAATCCTCTTAGTATCTATTTACCCCGGAGTCATATTTATCATAAAGTGCTAAATTGGCCTCTTAAAAACTGAATTAACAAATGGCAGACTTAGGTTAATAAACTTCACACCCTAGCAACACAAACAACAACTGAGCCTGTTCTGCCTTTGGAGGATGCAACAATGTAATGTATTTAAAGATCTTCAGAACACACAACTGGTCTTGTCTATATTATAGGCTTGAATACCTGTTCCCTAATTACCATAGACCATGTGCTTGTATTTTGCATCTGGAAATGGTGTTTTTGGAAGAGTCCCAAGTGTGGAACTTGAACTGTTCACCACCCTTTTGCTGATGCATCATATGAGGAAATAAGCCAGTGACACATGGAATACTAAGCCCCATACAGCCATGAAAAACACACCATATCAGCTTATATAGCTGTGAGTAATCTTCTGTGGCCTGCTATGGAAACAGCTCTTTAGAATGCGTGCAGCTAATTAACTCGTTTGGCAAAGACCAGAATTTATAGCATAAATATGTCACATGTAGAAGGAATATAACTACGGAGAATAAATTGGAGACATTTGTATCTAAAACATTAATGCGTGTGAAAACAGTGTCTTAATTAACCCCTTCACTACCAAGTGATTGTCCAAAAAAACATTGCCGGAAACCAGTGTTGTTTTGTAAAATCATTTTTAATTAATTATACTTTAATAAATAGTTATTACTGTAAATAACCTATTTGACCAGTAGATGGCACCATCTACTGCCAAATTGAGTTGCAGAGGTTAGAGCAGCAGGTCTATGTTTTGTTTTCTCCCCTGCATCGGCTGCTGAAAGCCTGAAATTTCAGAGCTTTCAGCAGCTGATTTTACAGTTTTAGCTCTCTGGGCATTATGCCCACAGGGCTACTACTTTGGGGGCACCTTCTGCAGCCCAAAAGCAAAGACATTTGCTTGCAGCAAAATAAATTTAATTTACTTTTGGGCTGCAGATCAGCATACCGAGATATCTCTATCGGGACACCAATGTAACGGGGGGAGTAGCGCCCAGTAGAT
The DNA here is from genome assembly GCA_009667805.1 of Leptobrachium leishanense. Classification (NCBI taxonomy): domain Eukaryota; kingdom Metazoa; phylum Chordata; class Amphibia; order Anura; family Megophryidae; genus Leptobrachium; species Leptobrachium leishanense. The sequence goes on from CM019063.1 coordinate 346,169,104, forward strand.
AGTCGCGGAGTTGAGATCCTTAAGGGCTGAGAAATCTTTTTGACGTTTAAACACCGACTGTCATTCACAGAATCAGACACTTGCGGCAACAAGGTTGAACCATATACTACTAAGTACTAAAGGTTTCGAGAGCGATAGACTACTTAAAGCACCAGCAGAGAAACACAGATAAATCAGACAGTTGGTGAACTGCGCTGGAAATAAGTTGCTTTAACGTTTGCTGATACTTGGGAACAGGTCAGTGGTACTATCAGATGATAAGAGACAACACATACACCTCGGGGTCTGTCGTAAATACAGTAACGAGTATTGTTGCTGGAAAGCGCACACTGACCATGAGGATTAACCCCTTAAGGACGCAGGGCATACCATGCCGTCCTGCAGCACGTGGGCTTTAATGCCGCAGGACGGCATGGTACGCCCCGCGGCGTTTGGTGCCTCTGCGCACCGAAAAACGGCCCGCCTCCCTTCCCACAATGCCGATCACTGGCTGGGGGTCTGCCTGACACCCGGGCAGACCCTCCTAGCTGGCGATCGGCATTGTGGGAAGGGAGGCGGGCCGTTTCCCTCGTGGAAACATCCAAGCTGCCAATCCGGCGCTTGGATTTGACAGTTGCAGCGATGACAAGCTGTCACCTCTGCAACTGTCAGAATGTCTCAGCCAATGATTGTTGCATTGGCTGAGACATTGTCTCTGCCCCTTTCTCCTGCTCCTCATTGCGATCTGAGGAGCAGAGAGAGAGGCAGAGAACGGGGCAGAGACAGGAAAAAAAATAATGAAAACCCCAGGCACTGTACCCCCCAGGCACTGTACCCACCTGGCACTGTACCCCCTGGCACTGTAGCCCCCTGGCACTGTACCCCCCAGGCACTGTACCCCCCAGGCACTGTACCCACCTGGCACTGTACCCCCCAGGCACTGTAACCCCTTGGCACTGTATCCCCCAGGCACTGTACCCCCCCAGGCACCTACTGGCACTGTACCTACTGGCACTGTACCCCCAGGCACCTACTGGCACTGTACTCCCCAGGCACTGTACCTACTGGCACTATACCCCCCAGGCACTGTATCCTCCTGGCACAGTACCCCTTTGGCTGAAACAAAAAAACCCAGGCACAGTACCCCCTGGCTGAAAAAAAAATCTGAAAAAAAAACAGGTACAGTACCCCCTGGCTGGCACTGTACTCTCCTGGCTGGCACTGTACCCTCCTGGCAGGCACTGTACCCTCCTGGCACAGTACCCCCTGGCTGAAAAAAATAACTGAAAAAAAACCTGACTGAAAAAAAACCTGACTGAAAAAAAACCTGACTGAAAAAAAACCTGAAAAAAAACCGAGGCACTGTACCCCCTGGCCTGCAGTGTACCCCCGATTGAGAACCCGCATTGGCATACGACCCTTTGGCATTTCTGACTACCCGCATTGGCATACGACCCCCTGGCATTTCTGACTACCCGCATTGGCATACGACCCCTGGCATTTCTGACTACCCGCATTGGCATACGACCCCTGGCATTTCTGACTACCCGCATTGGCATACGACCCTTGGCATTTCTGACTACCCGCATTGGCATACGACCCCGTGGCATTCCTGACTACCCGCATTGGCATACGACCCCCCTTGTCTAGATAGATAGATAGAAGTACCGGCCACTACAAGGACCGGAAGGGCTTAGTTTAGGTGTTCTAATATTTTATTTGTGTACTTGACCCCATCAGTTCCCCGACCTCCCATTTAATTTAGTTATAACAAGATCCCCATAAAAATGTCCTCCCGCTTATATTCCCCAGAAGAGGCATATGAGATCCTGGCCGCCTCTGAGAGCGACGCTCTCGCCGACAGTGACACCCTCACAGCCTCTGATATAGAGCCCCTTAGTGAACCCTCCAGTGATGGTGACCCCCCACCATCTACTGGGAGGCGCGAGAGCAATTGGGTACCCCCAAATATGGCTGCCCCAGAAATACCCCTATTTATAGCGACTCCTGGCAACACAGTAAGGGTAGAGGACTGTGAGCCAGTGAGCTTTTTTAATCTCTTTATGTCGGACGACGTATTCGAGATGGTGGTTGAGCAAACCAACCTGTTTGCCAACCAGTATCTTGATGCGCATCCGGATTCACATCGCCACAGACGTAACAAGTGGCACCCAACGGATGTGATAGAGTTAAAAAAAATTTGGGCTCTAACCCTCGTAATGGGAATAGTGAAGAAGCCAAGTATCCGGTCTTACTGGCACAAAAACCCCATCCTGGCTACTCCACTATTCCCAAGGGTTATGAAGAGGGAGAGATACGAAAATCTCATGCGATTCCTCCATTTTAATGACAACGCACTGTGCCCACCAAGAAACGACCCAATGCATGACCGCCTCTATAAAATTCGACCCCTTATCAGTCTTATGTCTGCCAAATTCACCGATAATTATGTTCCCGACCAAAATATATCTGTAGACGAGTCCCTTATGAAATTCAAAGGCAGACTGCTCTTCAAGCAGTATATCCCAAGCAAGCGATCCCGGTATGGCGTCAAATTTTATAAATTGTGTGAGTCCACAACAGGCTACACCTGGGCGTTTAGAATATACGAAGGGAAAGATAGCCACCTTGACCCCCAGGATGCCCCGATTGTATTGGCACCAGTGGAAAAATTGTGTGGGATCTGGTCTATCCCCTATTCAACAAGGGCTATCATTTATGGGTCGATAACTATTACACCAGTATCGACCTATTTAAAAATTTATATTGTTTTGAGACCCTTGCGTGTGGCACAGTGCGGAAGAATCGCAGAGGTTTTCCCCAAATCCTGACAGCAGGCAGAAGAAGTAGAGGCTCCTCTTCATCTCTACGTCAGGAAGAAGTGCTAGCCCTTCGGTTCACCGATAAGAAGGATGTATACATGCTATCTACAGTGCACGACGAAAGTACAGTGCCAGTGGCTGTGAGAGGGAGGACTGAGCCACTGGAAAAGCCGAAGTGCATTGTAGATTACAGCAAGTTTATGGGGAGAGTAGACTTGGCTGATCAATGTATACAGCCTTATCTGGTGAACTGAAAGACTAGGGAATGGTACAAGAAGATTGCCATCTATTTGACCGAGATAGCAATTTTCAATGCGTACGTGCTCTACAAGCAGGCAGCAGTACAAAAGCCATATCCCTTCCTAGAATTCATGCTTGAGATCATATCCCAACTTATCCTAACCCCGGCCCCCGTTACATCCGCTTTGGAATCAGGAGATCTCCAAAGATTAAGCGGCAGACACTTTTCTTCCCAAGTCCCTCCCACCCGCTGTAAAAAGTCCCCCCAGAAAAAGCGTCGTGTCTGACGCAAGAAAGGAATCCGAAAGGATTCTAGTTATTATTGCCCTACCTGCCCATCTCTACCTGGCCTCTGCATAACCGAGTGCTTCAAAATTTATCATACCGAGCTAAATTACTAAATCCCCTTTTCTGCTTTGTCCCGATTACCCTTTGCTGCCTGTACCGACTCATTGGCTTGTTATACTGACTACTCTTTGTTTGCTGCCTGTACCGACTCATTGGCTTGTTATACTGACTACTCTTTGTTTGCTGCCTGTACCGACTCATTGGCTTGTTATACCGACTACTCTTTGTTTGCTGGCTGTACCGACTCATTGGCTTGTTATAACGACTACTCTGACTTCTGGAATCCCCTGAATTTGGCCTGTCCCTGTTTACGTTAAGCCCAGCTATTCTAAAGTGGCTGCACCAAACAACTCAAAATACTAATTTAGAATCATTGGCACGTCATCTTTGACGTCATATTCTTTCTTGGCGTGCCATGTTCTCTCAAAGTCGACATAAATCCTGAAAATCACTTGTTAAATTACCAAAAAACTAAATAAAAATGCTACATGTGGGGTACCGTTGAATTTGTAACACATTGCCGAAAACAAATATCAATGTTATAGGCCAGGAAAAGGTTGACTGAGCAGGATATTAGCAGCAAAATAACAGTTTTCGTGTAAAACAAATGCAAAACACAAACATGAAGACTAAGTTTGGCCAGGGTTTGTGACTAAGTGGCTACTATACAAAACTGGACATACCCCATTTTCAACACTCTGGGTTGTCTACTTCTCAAAATGATATGCCATGATGGGGTACTTTTCATACCTGGGCTGTCATACCCTCTCAAATTCAACCTAGGCCCAGCAAACCAATCTGGCAAACTCTACATTTGATCGTGTAACTTTCCAAAAAGCAAAATAAAAATGCTAAATGGAGGGTACATTTGATCTCGTAACACATTGCCGACCACAAATATCAATGTTGTAGGCCAGTAAAAGGTTGACTGAGCATGATATTAGCAGCAAAATAACAGTTTTTGTGTAAAAAATGCAAAACACAATCATGAAGACCAAGTTTGCGACTAAGTGGCTACTATAAAAAAACGAAACGTACACCATTTGGAATAGCCTGGGTTGTCTACTTTTCAAAATGGTATGACATGTTGGGGTACTTTTCATACCTGGGCTGCCATAACCTCTCAAAGTCAACATAGGGCCAGGAAACCAATCTGGCAAATTTCAAGTTGTAAAACGTGAAATGGGCAAACTCTATATTTGACTCTGTAACTTTCCAAAACCTCCTAAAACCTCTACATGGGGGGTACCGTTGAACTCGTAAGACATTGCCGACCAGAAATATGAGTTTTTTAGGCCAGTAAAATGTCGAGGGAGCATGATATCATCGGTAAAATAACAGTTTTTGTGTCAAAAATGCAAAACACAAACATGAAGACCAAGTTTGCGACTAAGTGACTATTATAAAAAAACAAAACGTACACCATTTGGAATAGCCTGGGTTGTCTACTTTTCAAAATGGTATGACATGTTGGGGTACTTTTCATACCTGGGCTGCCATAACCTCTCAAAGTCAACATAGGGCCAGGAAACCAATCTGGCAAATTTCAAGTTGTAAAACGTGAAATGGGCAAACTCTATATTTGACCCTGTAACTTTCCAAAACCTCCTAAAACCTCTACATGGGGGGTACCGTTGAACTCGTAAGACATTGCCGACCAGAAATATGAGTTTTTTAGGCCAGTAAAATGTCGAGGGAGCATGATATCATCGGTAAAATAACAGTTTTTGTGTCAAAAATGCAAAACACAAACATGAAGACCAAGTTTGCGACTAAGTGACTATTATAAAAAAACAAAACGTACACCATTTGGAATAGCCTGGGTTGTCTACTTTTCAAAATGGTATGACATGTTGGGGTACTTTTCATACCTGGGCTGCCATAACCTCTCAAAGTCAACATAGGGCCAGGAAACCAATCTGGCAAATTTCAAGTTGTAAAACGTGAAATGGGCAAACTCTATATTTGACCCTGTAACTTTTCAAAACCTCCTAAAACCTCTACATGGGGGGTACCGTTGAACTCGTAAGACATTGCCGACCAGAAATATATGTATTTTATTTCATTTAATGCTAAGCGTACAATGTCATTCACACTAAAAATACAATGGAGAAATTTGAAAATTGCAAAATTTCCTTTTTTCTCATAGTTTTTAGGTTTTTTTCATACTATAATATATTTTATATATAAATCTTTGATGGAAAATGAAAGCCCTATTTCTCCTGAACAAAATGATATATAATAAGGGTGGGTACACTTAATATGTAAGAGGTAAATTATGGTTGAACAGCGAATAGCTGAAATTCTACTTTTAGAAGTGTTCAAAAGTGTTCCAAACTTGTAAAATTACTCCCGTCCTTAAGGGGTTAAATAAGCAGTACCATGCGATCGCAGATGTAAACAATAGATGTGGCTGGAGAACATGAGCCCTCGGTTGGGTATAGGCACTAATAGAGGCCACAGACAAAACCCACAGATGAGAAGGGACACTTCCCCAGTAGTGTGTAAACACCCCAGCGGCCAGCATGGGGTTAAATCACCAAAGCACCACACAGGCGTTTGTAATCAAGCAGCAAGAGAATAGTCAAAAATCAAGCAGGGTCAAAAAACAGGAGAAGGGATCGTATCCAAAAAACGGGTCGGCAACTGAGAGACAATAGTAATCAATAGGTAGCGATGCGGGAATCAGACTCCACGACAGGGCGACGAGGCAACTCCTCGCACCCTGTTTTAAACCCGGTGCCTCCTCGTGACCATGCTAGGCCCCGCCCCCTCAGATGCCGGTCGGCCATTCCCCAGTGCTGGCACCCGGGCAGCTCCTGACACAGAACCTTGCCCAGACCCCCCAGGCCGCGCAGCAGGGGCTGAGGACATGACAACCAGATGGTGCCTTTGAAGCCCGAGATATCTCGATATTGGTAGTGAAGGGGTTAATAGCTGCTTCTTATGTGTAAACTGAACAAACAGAAAAAGTCCTTATGGACGAAACACGTCGGATGTGACCCCATTTTACTATTTAATTTGTTTATAATCCATTAAATACTACTCAATTTATCCCCGTGTTTGGTATTTATGCCTACCTCCGTATAATCATCCGGGGATCTGGAGTCTATAACCCAGCGGGATGGAGGATCAAGGGATATGAGAGAGCTGAGTGTATATTGATGGGCTTATTATTTTACTGAATCCTGTGAATGAATTCTTAAGCAGGGGTCGCTAAATGTTCATGTCAAAACCGTGCTGTACTATATACCATTGTCTGTTATAGAGCTCCCAATTACTATAATTTATTGCTGGTCAGCATACCGAGATATCTTGATATCGGGGCACCAGATGGTGCCTTTGAAGCCGGAGATATCTTGATATTGGTAGTGAAGGAGTATTGAAAGAAGGTGCATAGAATAGAAATGTATGAACATACTTTGTAGATATTACAGATTTGGCTCTGAACCATCGTAATAAAAAGAATATATTAGCAAGAGTCACACCTTTTTTGGTTTTCTAGTGCAAATAAAAGTTATGTAACACCATACTGTAGTCTATTAAGTATGCAATTATGTCTATAAAAGCTGTCCATGCTTTAATAGTAAAACACTTTATGTGCTACAAATTGCTAGTCATCATACTCTGAGCTTTCAGTGAGTCATAATCTTTTTTCCTAGTGAAATATTGAGAATAACCAACATGTGAAACAAAGACACAATGTGAATACAAGCTGTTGAAAAAAATGGAGCCCGTAAACTCACCCGACAAAGGGCTATATTACAATCTTCGCATAAAATCGCTTGCGCAACACGTAAATTTGTGCGCCAAGCGTTAAATGTTTACGCGCTTAAATCACTGCTGGAATTACAATCCTCGCGCATTTTTTCATCCGTCGACCAATAACGCGCGTAAATTATGCGAGCAAAGGCTATGCGATTATATTCCTGCGCATAAATTGTAATACCATCCGCATACCAGCTAGGGTTCCCACCCGTCCGGTTTTGACCCGGACTGTTCGATTTTGGAGTCCTGTGTCTGGGTTTGACACCCTCTGCCACCCGGACACAAGACTCCGAGCCGGTGCCGGCACATCTCCATCTTATACTTCCATTTCATGCGTGCCCCCGGCAACGCAGTTGTCTCTTCCGTCTATTTCCTCATTCACTGGCGACGCAGCACGTTCGCACCACCCACTGTCAGTCACGCGCAGGCGCAACAGCTCACGTTGCCAAAGAAGATGTTTACGTGCTTGCTCGTGCCCTGGCGTGCGTGCGGTAATCCAGCGCTGGCTCCCGAGACTCCCGAGCGATGAGACATGTGTGCTCCGTGCTGCACCATCCAGATCTACTCTACGTCTCCACTCAGTCTGCGACCCACTCCCGAGACAGGCAACTGTGTGTGAGTGAGCGCAACATCAGCTGCTCAGTGTGGCTGCCAGCTCAAGTGCCAGCCCAGCTGTGACTCCATTCCACTCCAAATCCAATCATCAGGCTCATCAGCAAGCATTAAGGTGAAAATAAATTGATATCTGCCATACTTAATACCACTGTGCCAGCTATAATACCAGTGTGCCATTCCAGTGTGCCAGCCATAATACCAGTGTGCCATTCCAGTGTGCCAGCCATAATACTAGTCTGCCATGCATCATACCACTGTGCCAGCCATAATACCAGTCTAGGGAAGAAATATGGCAGAATCAGCGCTTCCTTCAATGTTGACTTTTCTCTATCTTCTTACTTTAAATGTGGATGTGTACCTCAAACAAAGCAGAATTTACCATAGCGTAGCAATTTGGTCTCCACATACTTAATGGGAAAGAGAGGAAATAAACTCACATATTGTGGTGTCTCGATCAGACACTTGATGTACTCAGCAACCGGTGATTTTCTGAAGGAGCACCGGATCTCCCGAACATCCAGCAAAGGTTCTTTGAGTGCCGAATAAGGCCAGGATTCACGAAATGTATAAACAAATAAATGTATTATTAAAATCAATAGGGTTGCACCGATACCGATACTAGTATCGATATCGGTGCCGATACCGGGTACTGCAGGAGTACTTGGTACTCGTGCAGTACCCCCGATATTTTTTTCCGATACCGGAAGCCGGCATTGAGCCGGCTTGCCGGTATCCGAGGGGCTGCGGCGGCTGTCCGAATGCTCTATCGGCATTCGGACAGGCCCTGCAGCTGCTCACCTAACTTTGTTTAATACTTACCTTCCTTCAGCGCCACCGGGAAAGTCTTCGCGCGCGCGCGCGCGCGCGCTCGCTCGCTCGCTCCTTGGAAGGACCCCAGCCGCGACCACGTGGGACCATGTGATCGAGGCTGGGGTCCTTCCAACGAGCGCGCGCGCGGAAACTTTCCCGGCGTCGCTGAAGGAAGGTAAGTATTAAACAAAGTGAGCAGCTGCAGTGCCTGTCTGAATGCAGACAGGCCCTGCAGCTGCTCTCCGCTCATACTTACCTTCCTTCAGCGACGCCGGGAAAGTTCCCGCGCGCGCGCTCGTTGGAAGGACCCCAGCCGTGATCACATGGTCCCACGTGGTCGCGGCTGGGGTCCTTCCAAGGAGCGCGCGCGCGCGAAGACTTTACCGGCGGCGCTGAAGGAAGGTAAGTATGAGCGGAGAGTGGGGGGCATATCCATGAGCAGGGGGGCATATCCATGAGCCTGGGGGGCATATCCATGAGCAGGGGGGCATATCCATGAGCCTGGGGGGCATATCCATGAGCAGGGGGGCATATCCATGAGCAGGGGGCATATCCATGAGCAGGGGGGCATATCCATGAGCCTGGGGGGCATATCCATGAGCAGGGGGGCATATCCATGAGCAGGGGGCATATCCATGAGCCTGGGGGGCATATCCATGAGCGGCATATCCATGAGCAGGGGGGCATATCCATGAGCAGGGGGGCATATCCATGAGCAGGGGGGCATATCCATGAGCAAGGGGGGCATATCCATGAGCAAGGGGGGCATATCCATGAGCAAGGGGGGCATATCCATGAGCAGGGGGGCATATCCATGAGCAAGGGGGGCATATCCATGAGCAGGGGGGGCATATCCATGAGCAAGGGGGGGCATATCCATGAGCAGGGGGGGCATATCCATGAGCAAGGGGGGCATATCCATGAGCAAGGGGGGCATATCCATGAGCAAGGGGGGCATATCCATGAGCAGGGGGGCATATCCATGAGCAGGGGGGCATATCCATGAGCAGGGGGGCATATCCATGAGCAAGGGGGGCATATCCATGAGCAGGGGGGCATATCCATGAGCAGGGGGGCATATCCATGAGCAGGGGGGCATATCCATGAGCCTGGGGGGCATATCCATGAGCAAGGGGGGCATATCCATAAGCAAGGGGGGGCATATCCATGAGCAAGGGGGGGCATATCCATGAGCAAGGGGGGGCATATCCATGAGCTGGGGTCAGGATATCCATGAGCTGGGGCAATATCCATGAGCTGGGGCAAATCCATGAGACCTGGGGGCTTTATAGGAGGTCTGTTCTTATTGGAAAGCGTCACATGACATAAAATAAAAGTATCGGTAATTGGTATCGGTGAGTACTTGAACAAAAGTATCTGTACTCGTACTCGGTCTTAAAAAAGTGGTATCGGTGCATCCCTAAAAATCAATAAATGAAAACACACCCAATGGGCAAACACACCCAATATGTGAGTTTATTTCCTCTCTTTCCTATTAAGTGTGTGGAGACCAAATTGCTATGCTATGGTAAATTCTGCTTTGTTTGAGGTACACATCCACTTTTAAAATAAGAAGATAGAGAGAGAAAAGTCACCATTGAAGGAAGCGCTGACTCTGCCATATTTCTTCCCTATTCTTCTTCAACGGTGGTTTGGGATATACCACCAAATGGAGGGGGACAGCTGCTGATCCATTTTAAGAAATTTATGGACTCAGATCCTCTGCGTAGATTTGTATTAAATGATTACATTGACTGTGTTTTTATTCGACATATTGATATACAGTCATGGCCGAAATTGTTGGCACCCCAGACATTTTTCCAGAAAATCAAGTATTTCTCACAGAAAAGTATTGCAGTAACACATGTTTTGCTATACACATGTTTATTCCATTTGTGTGTATTGGAAAAAAACAAAAAAAGGGAGTAAAAAAAGCAAATTGGACATAATGTCACACAAAACTCCAAAAATGGGCTGGACAGAATTCTTGCCACCCTTTCAAAATTGAGGATAAATAAGATTGTTTCAAGCTTGTGATGCTCCTCTAAACTCACCTGGGGCAAGTAACAGGTGTGGGCAATATAAAAATCACTCCTGAAAGCAGATAAAAAGGAGAGAAGTTCACTTAGTCTTTGCATTGTGTGTCTGTGTGTGCCACACTAAGCATGGACAACAGAAAGAGGAGAAGAGAACTGTCTGAGGACTTGAGAACCAAAATTGTGGAAAAATATCAACAATCTCAAGGTTACAAGTCCATCTCCAGAGATCTAGATTTGCCTTTGTCCACAGTGCGCAACATTATCAAGACGTTTGCAACCCATGGCACTGTAGCTAATCTCACTGGGCGTAGGCGGATGGGAAAAATTGATGAAAGGTTGCAACGCAGGATAGTCCGGATGGTGGATAAGCAGCCCCAAACAAGTTCCAAAGAAATTCAAGCTGCCCTGCAGGCTCAGGGAGCATCAGTGTCAGCGCAAACTATCCGTCGACATTTAAACAAAATGAAATGCTATGGCAGGAGACCCAGGAGAACCCCACTGCTGACACAGAGACATAAAAAAGCAAGACTACAGTTTGCCAAAATGTACTTGAGTAAGCCAAAATCCTTCTGGGAGAACGTCTTGTGGACAGATGAGACAAAGATAGAGCTTTTTGGTAAAGCACATTATACTACTGTTTACCGATAACGGAATGAGGCCTACAAAGAAAAGAACACAGTACCTACAGTGAAATATGGTGGAGGTTCAATGATGTTTTGGGGTTGTTTTGCTGCCTCTGGCACTGGGTGCCTTGAATGTGTGAAAGGCATCATGAAATCTGAGGATTACCAAAGGATTTTGGGTCACACTGTAGAGCCCAGTGTCAGAAAGCTGGGTTTGCATCCAAGATATTGGGTCTTCCAGCAGGACAATGACCCCAAACATACGTCAAAAAGCACCCAGAAATGGATGGCAACAAAGCGCTGGAGAGTTCTGAAGTGGCCAGCAATCCAGCAAAGAGTCCAGATCTAAATCCCATTGAACACCTGTGGAGAGATTTTAAAATTGCTGTTGGGAAAAGGCACCCTTCCAATAAGAGAGACCTGGAGCAGTATGCAAAGGAAGAGTGGTCCAAAATTCCAGGTGAGAGGTGTAAGAAGCTTATTGATTGTTATAGGAAGCGACTGATTTCAGTTATTTTTTCCAAAGGGTGTGCAACCAAATATTAAGTTAAGGGTGCCCAGAATTTTGTCCAGCCCATTTTTGAAGTTTTGTGTGACATTATGTCCAATTTGCTTTTTTTCCTCCCTTTTTTTGTTTTGTTCCAATACACACAAATGGAATAAACATGTGTATAGCAAAACATGTGTTACTGCAATACTTTTCTGTGAGAAATACTTGATTTTCTGGAAAAATGTCTGGGGTGCCAACAATTTCGGCCATGACTGTATGTCCATACATACAGATTAATTTCTGCATCTTGTTCTTGTTATAAAAACCGCCTCTAGGTGGCGCCAGTGATACAGTTTTCTCTCTTTCATACTACCAGTCTACCAGCCATAATACCAATGTGCCAGCCATAATACCAGTCTGCCATGCATAATACCACTGTGCCAGCCATACCACTGTACCAGCAATAATACCAGTCTGCCAGTGCCAGCCATAATATCAGTGTGCCAGCCATACCAGTCTGCCATGCATAATACCAGTGTGCCAGCAATAATACCAGAGTGCCGTTTGCCAGCCACAATACCAGTGTGCCAGCTATAATACCAGTCTGCCAATGGCAGCCATAATACCAGTGTGCCATTCCAGTGTGCCAGCCAAAATACCAGTCTGCCATTCATAATACCACTGTGCCTGCCATAATACTAGTATGCCAGCAATACCAGTGTGCCAGCCATAATACCAGTCTGCCATGCATAATACCACTGTGCCAGCCATAATACCAGTGTGCCAGCAATACTAGTGTGCCAGCCATAATACCAGTCTGCCATGCATAATACCAGTGTGCCAGCCATAATACCAGTCTGCCATAATACCAGCCTGACATGCCATGCATATGTAGCGCTGTTTTAGTTCTGTTGCTGTAATTACCCATTTTTGGCCACCAGGGGGAGATAAGCGCAATGTTTACTATACTGGACACATTGGGACTACGTTTTCCAGCATGCTTTGGGGCAGAGACAGGAAGTGGGTGGGGAGAACAGACAGACATCCGTAGCCTCGTGTGGAGGAGAGCAGTGCGTGCCGAGGGGTGAAGAGAGCAAGACGCACGTGAGACAGGGAACGATTGTGACCAAGCCGGAGAGCAGGTGCTGCCTTTCGGACGCTGGAGATTGGTTTCAGTGACTTGCCAGAGACCTAGTATCCACCGCTGAGAAGTTTGCAAAGACGCAGAGCTGCAGATTGGACCCCGAGTTAGGAGACCGCGATGATCCAATGGGAGTGCAGGCGGTAAGCTAAAAATCTTGTTGCAAAGACAGACAAGCAAGAACAGCGGATCCGGTGGCACAGAGTCCCAGCCAAATCGACCGGAGAGACGTCCTTGGTCAAGCAGCGGAGCAGATTGTCTGGCGGATGGGTGAGAGGCCTTCCAGGCCACAGTAAAGTTAACAAAGCACGCTGCAGTTTGCTTAAATCTACAGGGCCCCAACTTGACTAGTCGAAGATACACTGAATCCATTCACTGGCCAGTCGAATCTAGTACCCGGGTACCAACACACACACATACACGCACACCTTCGTGGGACATAACCTGTACGGGACTTACACTCCAGCAACGAAGGGGTTAAAATTTCCTTTTTTACCGCTGCGCGTTTCTCGCATTACGAATTCCTGTAAATATATATATATATCGTGTTTGCTTTATATATGCCAGTTTATTCGAGACCAGTAAACTATATAACTTTTAAAATCCACAACAGTGCTGGTGTATATTTATTCCCTAGTGCGGGGAGACTCACCCGAGGTTAAATTCAGCGGCTCCTCCGGGAGTGAGCGCTACACATACCACGTGCCATAATATATACGCATAATATAAAATATACGCATAATGTGTACGCTACAAAATAAAATGTCCGCCCAAGCCCAACACTAGAGTGTTCGGGTTTGGCTTGAAGAAAAAGTGGCAACCCTAGTATCAGCGCACATATGCATTTGCGGTCACAATGTTAAGTATAGGACACGCAACGTAAAGTCAGCGCGCACAGCGTTCATGCAGGTTCACCAGTGCTAGACGATTACGCGTGTTTGTTGCGCTGACAATGTAATACGGCATATGGCGTAAAGGGTTTTACCCCTCACGTTAATGTTTTTTTGCGCCGGCGCAACCATTTGCGCGAACATTGTAATTTAGCCCGTAGAGTTGTCACAAATCTTTTTATAAAAAGAGCAATATCCGCAAAGTGTAATAAAAATAAAACGTGGTATGCCTGCATATTCTCTGCACAAACTCACGCGAGATTGTGCAGCGCCGCGGAGGGAGAATAGGAAGTATTTGTTCAGTCTCACTCTGCTGCCCATGAGAGGAAGTGGCGGATCGCACTGCCCTCTCCACCACGGTATGAGAGATGAGAAAGGGATTTTTGTGGGGTTTTCACGAGGTATTAAGTGATTTTGCTAATGGAGAATCACTTTACACCAGCATTGAGCAGGCAGTATTTTTCATTGAAATACCATCTCACGAATGGAAGCACTAGCTACCTTAGAATAGCTTGCGGTTCTCAGGGCTCGAGAAAACCCTGGCGCGGGGTCGCCATGGCGCCCGATACCGACACCGAAAGCCAGCACTGAAATATAATAAATTTAAATATGTAATCAATTTAATAATAAATATTTGAATAGTATATTTTTAAAATTAATTTAAATGCTTTCATATATAACGCTTTTGCGTTTTATTGCTGTGGATACTGTGATACGCTCATACACACACACCACACATTGGTGTGAGTTTTATTCCTGTGGAGCTCTGTGATATGCTTATACACATACTGCACATTACTGTGAGGTTTATTGCTGTGGAGCTCTGTGGTATGCTCATACACACCGCATATTACTGTGAGGTTTATTGCTGTGGAGCTCTGTGGTATGCTCATACATACCACACATTACTGTGAGTTTATTGCTGTGGAGCTCTGTGGTATGCTCATACACTCCACACATTATTGGTATTCGTACCCGTTCTGTAAAAAATGGTATCAGTGTATCGCGCCCTTCTTATCAGCTCCGGTATCGGACTCTAGGAGTCCGGATCAGGTGCTGTACTGGCTGTCTGGGTGGCCCTACAGCAGCATGCGAAGCACACTGCTTTGGCGCCGCCCTCCAGTCACGTGTGTGATGCACGCATCACACACAGCGATGGGTGCAGAGAGAAGAAGACGTTGAGCGGAGAGGTGAGTCCACCAACCTCAGGGGCCCAGCCAACCCCCAGCATGGCCCAGACCAGACCCCAGGCCCAGACCCAGGGCCCAGACCCCAAGGCCCAGACCCCAGACCCCAAGGCCCAGACTCAGGGCCCAGCCTAGACCCAGGGCCCAGACCCCAAGGCCCAAGGACCAGGCCCCAGAGCCCAAGAACCCAGGGCCAAGACCCAGGGCCCAGATGAGACTCAGGGCCCAGTGCCCAGGCCAGACCCCGAGGCTCAGACCCCAAGGCCCAGACCAGACCCCAAGGCCCAGGGACCAGACCTAGCCCAGACCCCAAGGCCCAGACCCAGGGACCAGGCCCCAAGGCCCAAACCAGACCCAGGGCCCAAATCGTGCTTTCTTAAAGGACATAATACCTAGGGTGGGTACAAAGATTACAATATGGTGGAGGATGCAGGTATTCTCCACCATATTGTAATCCTTGTACCCACCCTGGGTATTATGAAATTATGACATTTTTGGCTGTGCACATATCTCACCATGGTGGCATACTGCATGGAATTTAGTGAATTGTTTTTTTAGCCCTTGCACAACCCACCTGGCTGGGAACATTAACGCCCCACTTGCTGGCTGCTGCGGCAGGCCCCTCCTCCGGTTCGCCTATGCAGCTGACGAGTGTCTTTCGTCATTGACTACAGGGGGACAGCCTGAGTTCAGGATGTAACGAGGCAGCCAAAGATACCCTCCACGAGCCAGTTGGTGGGCGGGCCTGTCACAGTCCATACATGCTAGAGGCATTCAGTCCCACCCACCACATGGACATAATACACTCCGCGGCGGTGAGAGGTTAATAGAGAATTACTCCTTTTTTCGCTATGTACTTGACAGCAAAAATCTTCTAAATACACACATATAGAAAGTGGCTCACTTTCAAATGAGTCGATCTTTATGTGGACATACACATCATAATTTTTTCGCTGATGTTTACATAATGGAAAAATAAGATATTATGTTTTAAAGTTTCCTGGTTACCCTGGTAACCCCTTGGTTACCTTGCTGCCTGCCACTGGTAGAATGGGCAGATGCGAGCAGAGATTATAAAAAGAGCAATATCCGCAAAGTGTAATAAAAATAAAATGTGGTATGCCTGCATATTCTCTGCACAAACTCACGCGAGATTGTGCAGCGCCGCGGAGGGAGAATAGGAAGTATTTCTTCAGTCTCACCCTGCTGCCCATGAGAGGAAGTGGCGGATCGCACTGCCCTCTCCACCACGGTATGAGAGATGAGAAAGGGATTTTTGTGGGGTTTTTACGAGGTATTAAGTGATTTTACTAATGCAGAATCACTTTACACCAGCATTGAGCAGGCAGTATTTTTCATTGAAATACCATCTCACGAATGGAAGCACTAGCTACCTTAGAATAGCTTGCGGTTCTCAGGGCTCGAGAAAACCCTGGCGCGGGGTCGCCATGGCGCCCGATACCGACACCGAAAGCCAGCACTGAAATATAATAAATTTAAATATGTAATCAATTTAATAATAAATATTTGAATAGTATATTTTTAAAATTAATTTAAATGCTTTCATATATAACGCTTTTGCGTTTTATTGCTGTGGATACTGTGATACGCTCATACACACACACCACACATTGGTGTGAGTTTTATTCCTGTGGAGCTCTGTGATATGCTTATACACATACTGCACATTACTGTGAGGTTTATTGCTGTGGAGCTCTGTGGTATGCTCATACACACCGCATATTACTGTGAGGTCTATTGCTGTGGAGCTCTGTGGTATGCTCATACATACCACACATTACTGTGAGTTTATTGCTGTGGAGCTCTGTGGTATGCCCATACACTCCACACATTATTGGTATTCGTACCCGTTCTGTAAAAAATGGTATCAGTGTATCGTGCCCTTCTTATCAGCTCCGGTATCGGACTCTAGGAGTCCGGATCAGGTGCTGTACTGGCTGTCTGGGTGGCCCTACAGCAGCGTGCGAAGCACACTGCTTTGGCGCCGCCCTCCAGTCACGTGTGTGATGCACGCATCACACACAGCGATGGGTGCAGAGAGAAGAAGACGTTGAGCGGAGAGGTGAGTCCACCAACCTCAGGGGCCCAGCCAACCCCCAGCATGGCCCAGACCAGACCCCAGGCCCAGACCCCAGACCCCAAGGCCCAGACTCAGGGCCCAGCCTAGACCCAGGGCCCTGACCCCAAGGCCCAGGCCCCAGAGCCCAAGAACCCAGGGCCCAGACCCAGGGCCCAGATGAGACTCAGGGCCCAGAGCCCAGACCAGACCCCAGGCCCAGACCCCAGACCCCAAGGCCCAGACTCAGGGCCCAGCCTAGACCCAGGGCCCTGACCCCAAGGCCCAGACTCAGGGCCCAGAGCCCAGACCAGACCCCAGGCCCAGACCCCAGACCCCAAGGCCCAAACCAGACCCAGGGCCCAGCCCAGAGCCCAAGGCCCAAATCGTGCTTTCTTAAAGGACATAATACCTAGGGTGGGTATAAAGATTACAATATGGTGGAGGATGCAGGTATTCTCCACCATATTGTAATCCTTGTACCCACCCTGGGTATTATGAAATTATGACATTTTTGGCTGTGCACATAACTCACCATGGTGGCATACTGCATGGAATTTAGTGAATTGTTTTTTTAGCCCTTGCACAACCCGCCTGGCTGGGAACATTAACGCCCCACTTGCTGGCTGCTGCGGCAGCCCCTCCTCCGGTTCGCCTATGCAACTTACGAATGTCTTTCGTCATTGACTACAGGGGGACAGCCTGAGTTCAGGATGTAACGAGGCAGCCAAAGATACCCTCCACGAGCCAGTTGGTGGGCAGGCCTGTCACAGTCCATACATGCTAGAGGCAATCAGTCCCACCCACCACATGGACATAATACACCCCGCGGCGGTGAGAGGTTAATAGAGAATTACTCCTTTTTTCGCTATGTACTTGACAGCAAAAATCTTCTAAATACACACATATAGAAAGTGGCTCACTTTCAAATGAGTCGATCTTTATGTGGACATACACATCATAATTTTTTCGCTGATGTTTACATAATGGAAAAATAAGATATTCTGTTTTAAAGTTTCCTGGTTACCCTCAAGACCTGCTGCCTGCCACTGGTAGAATGGGCAGATGCGAGCAGAGATCGATTCCACGCGACAGGCCCCCACTCAGTCAATGTGCTGCTCTGACTGTACATCATGAGCTGAGTGAGCTAACACAACCCACAGACTGGGGGTGGCTGTCTTGAAGGATGCACTTTTTCTCGCAGAAGTCCCTTCCTTCTACAACATCATGGCATGGGATATTTCCAATTTTTCCATTATAAAGGTGAGAGAAAAATAACATTGAACTATATAAAGCGAGAGATGCCATGTTGTATGGACAAAAAGTAGTGACAGGTGCACTTTAAAAAATATACTAAAAAACACATACACACATGACCAAGCAAATCATTTCAATTTAATAAAGTACAGTCTTGTACTTCTCTTTTCACTCAAATTGTTAGCATCAAAATGAAAAGTTTGATTTCCAAGGATACCACAAGGTCGTTTGTGTGGTTACATAAAACAACATTTATAGTCATGCCTTGGTGGTTACCTCAATGAAATGTAAAACGAAGATGGCAATCTTCAAAGAGTGCCTTACCCTCTATCAAAACCTCCGCATTTAGAAGAGCTTTGATGCATATGGTACAGATATAATGAAGTTTAGTGGCTCTACATTTTAGCTTTATTGGAATTTACTCATACCAGTCATATCTGATTATATTCAATTCAAACGGTAATCCACATGTAAGCAAATATGTCTTCTGTCATATAGTGTTAAAATAATATATTATGTGGTTCTTCAGTTCATATCTATCCTGTATATCTGTACAATACCAACAGGATCAATTACTGTTTTTGCCAGAAAATATAATGTCTACATTTACTGCTTTTTTTCTTCTAATTCTGTCTGTGCATGTGTGTGTTTTAATGTTTTTTTTGTACAAATATAAGGTCAATTGTGGTATTTAGCATTAATCGTACTGTGGTAAGATCACAAGGCTATTTGGCGGCTTTTACTTATGTCTACCTTTTGTTTCTTAGCAATTATAAAACATGAATTAATTAAACTGAGAATTATGGAAAATGAAAAGAATTCTGGTTTCATGCTGAAGCATCCATATGCTAGGGAGAGGTATTAGCAGTAGGAAAAGGGAAGTGCTCATGCCACTGTACAGAGCACTGGTGAGTACTGTGTGCAGTACTGGAGACCGTATCTCCAGAAGGATATAGACATCTTAGAGAGAGTTCAGAGAAGGGCTACTAAAATGGTGTACGGCTTGAAGGAGAAAAGTTACCAGGAAAGGCTTAATGATCTTAACATGTATAGCTTGGAAAAAAGACAAGACAGAGGAGATATGATAGAAACATTTAAATACGTAAAGGGAATCCACAAGGTAGAGGAAGGGAGTATATTTAAAAGGAAACAAAGTAGCAAAACAAGAGGACATAGTCTTAGATTAGAGGGGCAAAGGTTTAAAAGTAACATCAGGAAGCATTATTTTACTGAGAGGGTGGTGGATACATGGAACAGCCTTCGAGTAGAAGTGGTAGAGGCCAAAACAGTGATTGAATTTAAGCAGCCATGGGATAGGCATAAGGCTATCCTAAACAAAAGATAAATCTAGGTAAAGTATCCATGTAATTGGGCAGACTAGATGGGCCGAAAGGTTCTTATCTGCCGACATTTTCTATGTTTCTATGTTTCTATATTGGAAAACTAACTCCTACTGTCCTAGATGTTTAATTGTTTTTACTTTGTGAGCTGCTGCCCTGTAAGAGGGGAAGACACATTACACGTTGACACATATACAGTGGATATCAAACGTCTACACACCCCTGTTAAAATTTCAGGTTTCTGTGATGTAAAAAAAAGAGGCAAAAATAAATCATTTCAGAACTTCTTCCACCTTTAATGTGACCTATAAACTATACAACTCAATTGAAAAACAAACTGAAATCTTTTAGGTGGAGCGAAGAAAAATAAAAAACTAAAATAATATGGATGCATAAGTGTACACACCCTCTTATAACTAGGGATGTAGCTGTGTTCAGAATTAAGCAATCACATTCAAAAGCATGTTAAATAGGAGTCCGTACACACCTGCCTTCATTTAAAGTGCCTCTGATTAACCCCAAATCAAGTTCAGCTGTTCTAGTAGGTCATTCCTGACATTTTCTTAATCGCATCCTAAGCAAAAGCCATGGTCCACAGAGAAGCTTCCAAAGCATTAGAGGAATCTCATTGTTAAAAGGTATGTCAGAAGAAGGGTACAAAAGAATTTCCAAGGCATTAGATATACCATGGAACACAGTGAAGACAGTCATCATCAAGTGGAGAAAACAAGGTGCAACAGTGGCATTACCAAGACTGGACGTCCTTCCAAATGTGATGAATAGACAAGAAGAAAAATGGTCAGGGCAGCTGCAAAGAGGCCTACAGCAACATTAAAGGAGTTGCAGGAATATCTTGCAAGTACTGGCTGTGTGGTACATGTGAGAACAATCTCCCGTATTCTTCATATGTCTGGGCTATGGGATAGAGTGGCAAGACAGAAGCCTTTTCGTGCGAAGAAAAACATCCAAGCCTGGCTAACTTTGCAAAAACACATCAGAAGTCTCCCAAACGCATGTGGGAAAATGTGTTATGATCTGATGAAACCAAGGTTGAACTTTTTGGCCATAATTCCAAAAGACATGTTTGACTCAAAAAAACACTGCACATTAGGGATGAGCTGTTCGGTTCGATCTGTTCGGAGTTCGAATCGAACATCGGCCGTTCGCGAACTCCAAACATTTCCACGTGTTCGCCGCATATTCGCCGCATGTTCGCCCACAATGCACCACAATGGACCACAATGCACTTTCCACTGGCCTGAAGCTTGTAATTGGTTACAGCCTTGCACCTGACCACAGGTCAGGTGCAAGACAGGTGCAAGACTATGCTAATCACGGCTCAGAATCCTGATTGGGCAAATTTGGGCAAAATTACTCGCATTACAGCTGCTGCCTTTCTAGCTGGTGGACTCTGTTTCCTTCCGTGAATTTGCTGAATGTGCTGTACCACAGTGGCAGATTCCAAAACGCCATTTCTTTTCACGGAAGGCCATTCCAGCACTATACCAGCACGTGGAAGACAATGTTATCGAGTCATAGGGAAAGGCAGTCAGCAGCAAGGACATGACACATGACTTTAGACACATGGTCCAGCAAGCATGGACAGGGCCGTTACATTTCCTTCACGTCACACTGGGTAGAAACATAGAAACATAGAAAAATGTCGGCAGATAAGAACCTTTCGGCCCATCTAGTCTGCCCAATTACATGGATACTTTACCTGGATTTATCTTTTGTTTAGGATAGCCTTATGCCTATCCCATGCTTGCTTAAATTCAATTACTGTATTGGCCTCTACCACTTCTACTGGAAGACTGTTCCATGTATCCACCACCCTCTCAGTAAAATAATGCTTCCTGATGTTACTTTTAAACCTTTGCCCCTCTAATCTAAGACTATGTCCTCTTGTTTTGCTATTTTGTTTCCTTTTAAATATACTCCCTTCCTCTACCTTGTGGATTCCCTTTACGTATTTAAATATTTCTATCATATCTCCTCTGTCTCGTCTTTTTTCCAAGCTGTACATGTTAAGATCATTAAGCCTTTCCTGGTAACTTTTCTCCTTCAAGCCGTACACCATTTTAGTAGCCCTTCTCTGAACTCTCTCTAAGATGTCTATATCCTTCTGGAGATACGGTCTCCAGTACTGCACACAGTACTCCAAGTGAGGTCTCACCAGTGCTCTGTACAGTGGCATGAGCACTTCCCTTTTCCTACTGCTAATACCTCTCCCTACACAACCAAGCATTCTGCCAGCATTTCCTGCTGCTCTATTACATTGACTACTTACCCTTAGATCCTCTGAAATAATAACCCCTAAATCCCTTTCCTCAGATGTTGAGGTTAGGACTGTATCAAATATTCTATATTCAGCCCTTGGGTTTTTACGTCCCAGGTGCATTATCTTGCACTTATCCACATTAAAACTCAATTGCCACAACTCCGACCATTTTTTTAGTTTACCTAAATCATTTGTCATTTGGCTGATCCCTCCAGGAACGTCAACCCTGTTGCAAATCTTTGTGTCATCAGCAAAAAGACATACTTTTCCATTAATACCTTCTGCAATATCACTAATAAAAATATTAAAGAGAATGGGTCCAAGTACTGACCCCTGAGGTACCCCACTGGTAACAAGACCTTGCGCCGAATAAACTCCATTTACCACAACCCTCTGTTGTCTGTCACTCAGCCACTGCCTAATCCAGTCAACAATATTGGAATCCAAGCTCAAAGATTGCAATTTATTGATAAGCCTTCTATGCGGAACAGTATCAAAAGCCTTACTGAAATCTAAAAAAGCAATGTCTACTGCACCACCTGTGTCTATTATTTTTGTTACCCAATCAAAAAAATCAATAAGATTAGTTTGGCATGATCTCCCTGAGGTAAACCCATGTTGTTTCTGATCCTGTAATCTATGTGTTTTTAGATGTTCAACAATCCTTTCCTTTAACATGGTTTCCATTAATTTCCCCACTACTGACGTAAGACTAACTGGCCTATAGTTCCCTGATTCCTCCCTACTACCCTTCTTGTAAATGGGCACAACATTTGCTAATTTCCAGTCTTCTGGGACGACTCCTGTTAACAAGGATTGGTTAAATAAATCTGTTAATGGTTTTGCTATTACATCACTGAGCTCTTTTAATAATTTAGGGTGGATCCCATCAAGCCCCATTGACTTATTTGTCTTTACTTTAGACAGCTGCTGTAGAACATCCTCCTCTGTAAACTGATATGTAAATGTCTCTTTAGTGTTCTCTCCTAACTGAGGTCCCTTTCCTTCCTTTTCTTCTGCAAAGACTGAACAAAAATATTCATTGAGGCAGTCAGCGAGACTTTTATTCTCTTCTACATACCTTCCTTCCTTTGTTTTTAATCTAACTAATCCTTGTTTTACTTTTCTTTTCTCGTTTATGTATCTAAAAAATGTTTTGTCCCCCTTTTTTACTGACTGAGCTATTTTCTCTTCTGCGTGTGCTTTGGAAGCTCTTATAAATTGCTTTGCCTCTTTCTGCCTAATTTTATAGGTTTGCCTATCTTCTTCACTCTGAGTTTTTTTATAATTATTGAATGCTCTCTTTTTGTTCTTCACTATTTTGGCCACTTCTGCAGAGTACCACAGTGGTTTCTTCCCTTTTTTGTTTTTGCTAACAAGCTGAATGCAATTTCCTGTGGCCTTCAATAATGCTTCCTTTAAATAATCCCATTTCTCCTGGACTCCCTTTAAACTCCTCCAGTCTGATAATGACTCCTTCACACAAAATCTCATTTTAGAAAAATCTGTTTTTTTAAAGTCTAAAACTTTCGTTCTTGTGTGGTGCGGCTCCATCCCTGTTGTTATATTAAACCATACTGACTGGTGATCACTAGATCCCACATTTTCACCTACAACAACGTCCGATACCAAACCTCCATTTGTGAGTATTAAATCCAATATGGCCTCTTTACGGGTCGGCTCCTCAACTACTTGTGTTAGAGATAATCCCAGTAGGGAGTTTAGAATATTTGTACTCCTGGTGCACCCAGCTGTTTTGGTTTTCCATTTCACATCAGGAAGATTAAAGTCCCCCATGATAAAACCTCCCCCTTCATTGCCATTTTGGCTATTTCCTCAACCAGCAGATTATCTAGTTCTTCTGCTTGTCCAGGGGGTCTATAGATCACACCTACACGAGCTACTGTATGATTGCCAAATGTTAGCGTAACCCAAACTGACTCTATGTTCACCTCGCTCACTTTAATTTGGTTTGTTTTTATGTT
Source organism: Leptobrachium leishanense (assembly GCA_009667805.1). Lineage (NCBI taxonomy): Eukaryota > Metazoa > Chordata > Amphibia > Anura > Megophryidae > Leptobrachium > Leptobrachium leishanense. Next base: position 346,192,996 of record CM019063.1, read on the forward strand.
GTTTTTCACATACAGGGCCACTCCTCCTCCTTTCCTACCTTCTCTGTCTTTTCTATATAAAGAGTACCCCGGTATTGTTATGTCCCAGTTATTTTTCTCACTGAACCATGTCTCAGTAACCGCCACTAAATCTACTTTTTCAGCTGCCATCATTGCCTCTAGTTCATTGATTTTATTGACTAAACTGCGAGCATTTGTAGACACGACTCTGAGCTTGTCATTTTTTACCTCGCATGTTGCTTGCACCCTCCGATTTAGTTTTGGGGGACAATCGGGCAGATTGTTTTTTACCCTTTTGTCCCCCCTCCTAGTTTAAATATTTTTTTGCGAAACCTTTGAACTTCTCACTGAGAACATATGTTCCCCTATGAGTAAGATGCAAACCATCTTTTTTATACAGTTCCTTTCTGCTCCAATTAGAGCTATCATGACACAAAGCCAAATCCTTGCTCCCGACACCATTCCCGAAGCCACAAATTGAATTCCCTATTGCGCATCTGCCTATCTTGAATGTTATGCACAGGCAAAACTTCAGAGAATGACACAGTGGATGCAATCTGCTGTATTTCACCTCCAAGAACACAAAAATCTTCCTTAATCTCAAAAACCTCATTGCTAGCCAAGTCATTTGTCCCTAGATGGACTAGAACGTCCACTTCCCCTTGTTGCTTTGCTTGTTTGACAATATTGAGAATACGTCTCTTGTCTCTATGAGCAGTAGCCCCAGGAAGACATCTCACCAAACCACTACTCTCCAGCTCAACACCTCTTATGATAGAAAACCAGCAACAATTGCCTTTTATCAAGTCCCACCTTTTCATTTTTGTCCTTGGTTGCAGTGCTGCATACCTTAGGCATAGTGGATGGTGGTTCCTCCACTATGGTGTCTGAGCCTACATCCATCTTACCACTACACTCTGAAAGTGCCTCAAAAGAATTAAGAAGAGCCACAGATTGTGGGACATGCCTTCTATCCACAACTCTAAGTCTACCAGATCCTACAGTAGTCCATCTGCCGCTCCTAGGAGGCCTCTGTGGCAGTGGCTTAGTAACAGTCATAGCCTGAGTTTCTCTAACAGATAATTTACAAATCTCAGACTTCAAACAGGCAATTTCCTGCTGCAATAAAGAGAGCTGCCTACATACCAGGCACACTCCAAACCTCCAAAAATTGGATCTAAAAACAAATGCATGACAGCTCTTACACTGGACCAAGCCTGCCATTATAAAAGAATGGATTTAAAACCAGCAAATCTTACCTTTTCGTAGGTTTTCTACCTCCTGTCTAACCTCAGACTACAACTTACCCTGGGTAACTCTGATTGCAGCTGGGAGGGATCCAAGACGGGGCTCTGTGCTGGAGCTTGTTCATCCACCACGCCTCCAGAAAGCTGCTTGAATGAGGTCTGTGTGCTCCACCACCTCTTCCTCCTTCTGTCTCTGGCGAATTGGCAGTTAAACCGACGCGTGGCAGGGGCTACGCAATGGCTCAAGCAAAAAGATGCCATACTGTGCTTGAGCTGGTTTGTTTAGGGGACAGGAGCCACACTGGGCCAGAAATTCTGTCAGCTTTGCAGGGGCAGGTGCAGAGATGGTTAACACCACGCCAGCTTCAGCTGGGAATGGTCATCTGTGATAATGGCAGCAACCTTCTCTCCGCCCTACGCCAGGGTAAGTTGACGCATGTACCATGCCTAGCACACGTCCTAAATCTGGTGGTACAGCGTTTCCTAACCAGGTACCCAGGGCTGGCAGAGCTTCTCAGCCAGGCCAGAAACATCTGCAGCCACTTCAGACGGTCATTCCCAGCAAGTGTTCGCCTGGCAGAAATTCAAAGAGAATTCCACCTTCCCACAGACCGTCTGATCTGTGACATGCCCACCAGGTGGAACTCGACATTAGCAATGCTGCAGTGTCTGCACAAGCAGCAGAGGGCCATCAATGAGTACCTGTGTGAGTTTGGCACAAGGACAGGTTCAGGTCAACTTGTTTTTTTTCCCCCCCGCAGTGGCTGTGATCAAGGATGCATGCACTGTACTGTCACCATTTGAGGAGGCAACGAGGATGGTGAGCAGGGACAGTGCATGCATCAGTGACACAATTCCTTTAGTGTTCCTGCTGGAGCGCACTCTGCGGGGAATTATAGATGTGGCACTAGAAGCAGAGCAGCCGGAGGAAGAGGAGGCCTTCCCTAGCTCTCAAGGCCCCAGTCTTTACGCAGACAGCATTCCTGCGGGTCCTCAGATCAGACACGAGGAGGATGAGGAGGAGGAGGAATATTTAAGTAGTGGGGGAATTGAAGGTGGGGATTCCTCAAGGGAGGGTTTTGTGTGCCCAGAAACTCAAGGACTAGTACGTGGCTGGGAGGAGAAAGTGCACGATGGGGTCATCCTCATTGACCAGGAAGACTCGGAAGCTAATGTCACCTCCAACCTACGCTGCATGGGCTCCCTTATCCTGCAAAGCCTGCTAAAGGACCCAAGGATTCATGCTATCAAGGAGAGGGATCATTACTGGTTGGCAAGCCTTCTTGATCCACGATACAAGGGTAAAGTTGCAGAGCTCATCCTGCCCGCACAGAGGGAGGACAGGATGAAACAACTTGAGGACGCTCTAAAGCGACACTTGTGTAACACCTTTACAGGCACTGGTAGGTTACTAAGTGATGACACAGGTGCTTCTGAGGCTGCGGATGATCAGAGGAAGAGCGTTGAAGGCCGGGGCCGCTTGACTGATGCCTTTTTAAATTTTTTTAGTCCACGATGCCCAGGGAAGTCAAATGTAGGCACCCATTGCCAGCGTCTTCACCATATGGTGCAGGACTACTTAGGGGCAAGGGCAGACCTGGATACCTTTACAGCAGATGATCCACTGGCTTACTGGGTGTTGAGATTGGATCACTGGCCAGAACTTAGCCAATATGCTATGCAGCTACTAGGTTGCCCGTCATCCAGCGTGCTTTCTGAAAGGACGTTCAGTGCCTCTGGAGGTTTTGTCACAGACAAAAGAGTGCGTCTGTCCACCAACTCTGTAGACCTGCTGACATTTATAAAAATGAATCAGTCCTGGATCAGCAGCTATCAATCCCCTGATGCTGACGTAGCTGAAGAGATCGGGGATCTCTTCTGCATTCCCAAAACCTCCAACGCTGCACTCTTCCACAATACCACAGAGGAGTTACTTACGATGTGAAGGCACTTGCTGCCACCAAAGGCACAATATTTGGGTGCACTGACGCCTGTACCAGATTCATATCATTTTAATATTTGACCGCAGGGTCCAACCCTGCACTCTTCCACAATACCACAGAGGGGATACAGTGTGACGGCACTGTTGCCGACACTAAAGGCCCAATTTTAAAACACTTATTGTTACTTTCATCCAAAGCCTGCATAAGTTTCACCATAATTTAGCCAAAAAATCACTAAACTTGTTCTGCGTATCCTAAAATGTCTCCTCTTTTCATACAGGCTGCCGCCCCAAGCAATTGTTTATGAATAGATTAAAGGAAAACCATTTACCATCATTTGAAATGTCATTTTTTTTATTTTTAAATGTTTCTATACATCCTACAAATCCGCCACTTCACGGGCAGGTTATGGGGACCTCCAAGGCACGATATTTGAAGGAATTTTTCGTTTTAATTCTTAACCTGTATTTCATGGAGAACTAATTTTTCCTTTAAAATCTTTTTTTAAAAACTTTTTGTCCATGTTTCCTGTCCCCCAGGGCACTACCCGGACCCCCATACACCTTTTGTGGCAAATATCTTGCATATATGCCCTCTTGGAGGGCACTCTAAAATTCGAACTTTCGAGTCCCATTGACTTGCATTGAGTTCGGTTCGTGTACGAGTTCGAACTCGAACCTTTGAAATTGTTCGAGTTCGAATGCGAACCGAACACGGGGGTGTTCGGCTCATCACTACTGCACATCACCAAACGAACCCCATACCCACAATGAAGCATGGCGTTGGCAACATCATGCTTTGGGGCTGTTTTTCATCAGCTGGAACTGGGGCCTTAGTCAAGGTAGAGGGAATTATGAACAGTTCAAAAACCCAGTCAATATTGGCACAAAACCTTTAGGCTTCTGCTAGAAAGCTGAGCATGAAGAGGAACTTCATCTTTCAGCATGACAACGATCCAAAGCATACATCCAAATCAACAAAGGAATGGGTTCACCAGAAGAAGATTAAAGTTTTGGAATGACCCAGCCAGAGCCCAGACATGAATCCGATCGAAAATCTGTGGAGTGATCTGAAGAGGGCCCTGCACAGGAGATGCCCTCACAATCTGACAGATTTGGAGTGTTTTTGCAAACACGAGTGGGCAAATATTGCCAAGCCAAGATGTGCCATGCTGACAGACTGATACCAAAAATGACTAAGGGCTATATTACAAAGCTGCGCTAACTTAACCAGAGCTTTTGTAAACTTTCCAGAGCCATTATAGCCTATGGACGTTTTAAGTTTACAACAGCTCTGGTTAAGTTGGCACCAACATTGTAATACTGCCCTAAGTGCTGTAATAAAATCAAAAGATGCTTCAACAACAATATTCTTTCAGTTTTTTATTGTTACTTCCCTCCACCTAAAAGATTTCAGTTTGTTTTTCAATTGAGTTGTACAATAACACATTAACAGGGTTATTCAAAGAGATGCGAAAAGTCACCGCACGTTCGGTGACTTTTCGTTCTCTTCAATTCGGTTCCTTTTACCGATCCCATTTCAGTGACCCTGCGGTGTATTCAGCAAGCACCACAGGGTCCCCGAATTGCAGGGAAAAGCTGCCGCAAACCTGACGAAAACTAACCGCAAAACCCACCGAATGCACGCTGAAAACCCTCAAAAACATCTGGATTAACCTGCCGAAAAGCACGGAAAAAGCCCGAGCAGGAGCCGATCACACGCAGCCGAAGCAGCTGAGACCGCAGACGAGGGAGGTGAATAAATTAGCAAAATAGTTTGTGTGAATCTGTGAAAATGAAACGCTGTTTGCAAAGAAACTACTGAGCGAAAATGTCTGAAATTTACATATGAGGTCCAGGGAATGATAATAAAAAGGTCTGTTACAGAAAAAATAAGTGAACTTTAAAAAAAATTAAAAAAAGTCGGACTTTTTAAAAAAAAACAAAAAAACAGAAAAATGATTAAAGTATCTAAGTATTTTAGTATCTAAAAAATCTATAAATAAAGAGACTCTTTACTGCAGAATTTTGTAATGAATGGTTTATTAGATATTGAATTAAAACGGGAATATTTTTAACATTGAAGTTGAAGCCTATGGGATTCTCCTGAATTAACTTGCCGAATTAAACCGCAGGGCATTAAGGGAACCTTTCACTGCTGGTTTTCGTTCTCTGAATAGCTGAAGCAGTGCTCTTCATGGGGATTTCTCTGCCCTCGAACAGGCACCGTATGTGCAGGCAATTCGCCAGGATTTGGCGTATTGCCTGCTCTCTGAATAGCCGAATGGCCAGGAAAGGTAACCGAACGCTGATTTTCAGCGTTCGGTTACCTTTCTCAAGCAATTCGGATCTCTTTGAATAACCCTGATAGTCACATTAAGGTGGGAAAAGTTCTGAAATGAGTTATCTTTGTCAAATTTTTTTACATCATAGAAATCTGACATTTTAACAGGGGTGTGTAGACTTTTGCTATTCACTGTATAAACACTTAAAATAGTTTTGTTTGGCTGTACAGTGTTTGACTAGTGAGTACAGTGGTACCTCGGTTCACGAACGCCCCTGTTCACGAACAATTCGGTTCACAACCAGGAAGTTCGTCAACATTTGACCTCTGTTCACAAACTCCGCCTCGGGTTACGAACATGACCCGGGCCATCTTCCCCACTCTGACACATGGTCGTGGCTTCCTGTACTCGAGATTGCGGTCGCAGACAGGGCTACTGTGAAGCTTTTTTTGTGTGCTTTGTAGCACAGTACTGTTCAGTATTACTGTATTAAATCCAGCATGGCTCCCAAGAAAGTGCAGAACAAGCGTGGTGGTGAAAAGAAAGCACGGGAGGTGACAAGAATGTGCAGAGCGTTAATGAAGGTGAGAAGAATGTGCAGAGCGTTATTGAAGGTGACGAGGACGTGCAGAGCGTTATTGAAGGTGACAAGGATGTGCAGAGCGTTACTGAATTTGTTTCATATTTTTGTGGTTACATTTTTTTTTCCCATATGGTTCAGAACGCATTAACCTGATTTACATTGAACCCTATGGGAAAATGTGATTCGGTTCACAACCAATTCGGTTCGCGACCAGAGTCGTGGAACTAATTAAGTTTGTGAACTGAGGTAACACAGTATATTTACAACTTTCATGTTGTGATGTAAGACACAGTTATTAAACACTTGGCTGCTAAGGATGATCTCAGCGCATCCAGCAAAGTGGTTCTCCTGTGCTATGGATGTACTTTCGGCCGATCGCTGCAGCCCCCCGGTGCGGGTCAACATCGTGGATGTCAGCCCAGCATCCGGGACCACGGCGAGCACGAATAGCGAATGAACCCCATATCTCCTGATCCGTGTCAGCTAGGGGTTAATGTTTGGTATCGTTGGAATGGCCAGAGCATGACCATAACCATGTTAAATGTAAAGAATAAAAATTAAAAATTAAAATAAAATTTAAAAAAAATAATGTTTTTTTTTTGTTTGTTTTATTAATGCAGCAATATTGTTCCCATTTAAATTGTAATGTGAACAATGATGCTGTACTAACGATTTTTTCTATGGGGCGTTTGCTAAAAATCACGTAATTTCCCCCCAAAAAAATGTAACAAGTCCCCATTTCTAATTTTTTTAACAAGTGCACCCCACAGAAAATATAACCACAAAGGCTCGCACGATGAAATGTGAAAAAAACCACTTTACACGCTGTAGATGATTGAAAATTCAAATTGTATTGCATTTTTTGTTATAATATTCAGGCAGGACATGACGTATACATATAATAATGACATATTATGAATCTTCCGAGTCTGCAAGAAAGAATGATATATAATGTGTCTGGGTTGTATAATAAAATGTGACTTCAAATCGCGTTTAAACATGATGAGCAAAACCGGTAAAAATGAGCTCAGCACACAGGGGTGAAATGGCTCAGCAGCGAAAGGGTTAACTTATTTTCTGTTTAAACTTATTTAATCCTATTACTTCCAGAGCCGTCAGTATAGCTGGACGACTGCTCTGTGTGGTGTGCATATCCTGATTCAGGGGTGGAGGGAGGAATGAGGGAGACACTCGTTAATGTTTGTTAAGGATAATAATGAGCTGAGACTGGATGATTGTTTACTTCACGAAGGATGCTGATAAAGTATTTTCTTCCTTCCTTCCTGCTGACATGACCAGTTTAGTGAATGGATAATAACTCTTGTATTTGTGGGATGTGAAAGGTGAGGAAGTTTGAGAACTTGGCTTTCAACAGTAAATCACTTCATGCTGTGCATACGGCCTTGTGCAACAGATGGGTTTGTTGAATGTAACAGATCAGAGCTACTTGTTCTGCCTATCTGTTACTAACCAGAAAAGGCAAACCAAGGTGTGGTTAATGTCACAACCACTACGCGCGCTGCTGCGAAAGACGCCAGGTTGCGCCACCCTACTATCTGTCTCTACGCAATTCTCTCTCGCAACAGGGCCGCAGAGCGTGATATAATGATCCCAGGATTGCAACGCAGTACAAGTCTTCTCTTGAAGCGGGTAATGACTACGTCTCCCACAATCCCTGAGCCCACTTTCCTATTCTATTAGTTACGCTGCCACCAGAGACGCAGGGCTAAGCAACTGCACTATCTGCCTACCCTAGACTCGGACAGTGACTGCAGCCCCCACAATCCCTGCTGTCTCCGACGACCGCAACTCGCAATTTCTTATATAACCGAGCTTAAAGCAAATAGCAATACTCCCAATCTCTTAGATAGTGTGGATCTCATCAGCCAGAAGCAGAAACTTAAATACGTTTTGTTTATTTATGATCTAGAAAAATCACAGTGCATTGTTATAGGAAAAATTATAACTAGAATAAATCAATTAATTACACACTAAACAGCAAATAAAAGAAAAGTGGTTAACCACAGAGCCTTACTTACGACGGACTAATCAGTATGCTAGCATCGGTGCCTCCTGGAGCCTGGAGATAGCATGGACAGATCAGTCATCTTTCGAATGTACCCCAAGTGATCAGCTACAGCACATGGCCAGTTTTCAGAATTTATACACTTCCTGGTCCTTCCAACCCCCACCCACAAATGGCCCAGCCTCATGCACTACATATCCCAGAGTTACCCTCTCTGGAGCATGCTATGCTCAGTAGGCTCGTCGTTACTCTTAATTCCCTGGGCTATCAATCATCTCCCAAAGACCACCTTCTGTGATCAGAGAATGTGATTGCTTCTTTGATATGTGGTTGGGGTGCCGCTCTGTCTGGGCCTTCTCCCTGCCAGGAGAAATTGCTCTTTCTGCCTGCTGGGTGGACCCCAAAGAGGTGTTATCTTTAATTCACACCTTTGATGACTCCAGAGAAAATTGTCACGAACCTGTTTAATTGTTTCCTCCAGCAGACTGGAAATGCAGCCGTTGATTTCTGAGGCCAGCTGCGCCAAATTGCCTGGGATCTAAAGATAGGCATATTTATAAATATGCCTATATAATACATATTGCGGTAGATATACCGATAGCTAGACACAGGTAGGCATACCCATCTCTCTGTGACAAATAGGCTACATGATACGTCAGTGCACAAAATACATTCCATTTTAGAGTTACGTGTTATATCCTTCCCCCAGGGGAGAAAGCTAACCATTTTAATTACATTTTAGCCCTCACCCTCAACAGCTGTGGACACAGGGATACGCTTCCCAAATGGTCAGACACAAATATGTTTGTGTTTTATTATTTTAAGCAGACTGTGTTTTTCATATTGTTGTGACTTAGATGAAGATCAGAGCACATTTTATGACCAATTCATGCAAAACTCCACGTAATCCCAAAGGGTTCACATACTTTTTCTTGCCACTGTAGGTATAAACAGGCACACAGACACATATACACAGGCAGACCCTTATATAGCTAGAAATACAGATCTAATCTGCCACAGCTAGGCCTTATAAAAGGTTTCCTGGCCCTGAAGTACCAGTCCACGCAGAGCCCTAGACCTTTGAGCACCTGTCACTATTTTAGAATGAAGGGAAAGTCAGTCTCTTTTATCGGGTGTGGAGGGGTCGAGTAGCTAGAGGCATGAGGAAAAACTCTAGCCCAGTGATGGCAAACCTATGCCACACGGGGCCCCTCTTTGATGGCACGTGAGCCATAAGCTTGCCTCACTGCCACACACTGCAGTCTACCTAGGCCTTCCAGCGGGCAGAGAATGTGGCGGCCAGCCAGCCCCCTCTGATAATGTCAAAAAGGGCTCGCTGGACGTCTGCCGCCCATGCCCCATCCTGTCTGATCACATGTGGAGCCACGGCCACACCCTGTAGCGACCACCAACTCTTCCCTCGCTGCTCTGCTTCTGAGGTCTGATATCTGGGTATATACTGTATGTATCTGTGGTCTGGGTATACATTTATCTGGGGTCTGAGTAAACATGTACCTGGGGTCTGATGTCTGGATATACATGCATCTGGAGTCTGATGTCTGGATATATATGTATCTGGAGTATGTTTCTGGATAAACATGCATCTGGAGTCTGATGTCGGGGTATACATGTATCTGGGATCTGATGTCTGGGTAAACATGTATCTGGGGTCTGATGTCAGGATATACATGTATCTTGGGTCTGATGTCTAGGCATACATGTATCTGGAGTCTGTTTCCGGATATGCATGTATCTGGGGTCTGATATCTGGGTATACATGTATCTGGGGTATAATGTCTGGCTATACATGTATCTGTGGTCTGTGTATACATGTATTTAGGTTCTGTGTATACCTGTATCTGGAGTCTGTTGTCTGGATATACATGTATCTGTGGTCTGTGTCTCGGTATACATGTATCAGGGGTCTAGGTATACATGTATCTGGGGTCCGATGTCTGTTTTTAGCAGTTTCATATTCATATGCCCAAGTCTGAGAGTCTTGTTTGCCACCATAGGAACTGCGATTACAAACTAACGTGTAAAATGTCTTGTATTGTATTTTTATTTTAAGACTTAAAGTACATAATTAGTTCAGACAGTTGTATCAAGTGTTTTTTCGAAAATAAATCATCAGTATTCAGGTTTAATTGCAGGGTTGGCACTTTGAGACATAGTTTGTTTCAGCCATCCAGTTTGGGCACTTGGGCTCCATAGGTTTGCCATCCCTGCTCTAGCCACAGGGCAATGCCAAATTAGATGGGAGAAAGGGGGCTTTGGACATTGAAATGCCCACAATAGTGTATGGGTGCATAGTAGTACAGTGGCATGTCCCTGTCCCCAAAGTTTATCATAAACTCCACCAACTATGCATCTGCCACAAAATACCACATTTTACACATCATTGCCCCATCCTACTGGAGATAAAAGTATGTTGTGCTAGATTTGTATATTATATCATAGACATATCACAAGGTGTACAATTCGGGGGGGGGAGGGATCTCACTGCTATGAGACATATTTGCTGATAGAAACATAGAAAAATGTCGGCAGATAAGAACCTTTTCGGCCCATCTAGTCTGCCCAATTACATGGATACTTTACCTGGATTTATCTTTTGTTTGGGATAGCCTTATGCCTATCCCATGCTTGCTTAAATTCAATTACTGTTTTGGCCTCTACCACTTCAACTGGAAGACTGTTCCATGTATCCACCACCCTCTCAGTAAAATAATGCTTCCTGATGTTACTTTTAAACCTTTGCCCCTCTAATCTAAGACTATGTCCTCTTGTTTTGCTACTTTGTTTCCGTTTAAATATACTCTGATATACACTGATAAGCGATAGTAATGAATGGAGTGATTACATTCATATTGCTTGTGTTCTGATGCAAACCAAAAGTTTGATCAAGGAGATGAGATGTCTTTTCACTGATAATAGACAGGAGTTCACCAATGGAAAAAACTGCTGACCAGTTTAACCTTCAGATGTGATGAATCAGCTGATCGAAGGTTGTGATTAAAAGTGAATGGAGCTGGAACCTACAGCAATCCAGAGCCTAAAGTCTTACAAGCACATTTTCGAGTTAATTTGTTGTTTAGCAGGCAAACAATTCAAAAAGTGGAAGATAGATATCCTGTGCAAGATATTAAAAACCTAGCTACAGAATTATGCAGCATCTGCAAATGGTTTAGGTGGTGGAGGTCCTTTAAGTACACCCGCTCCCATACTTAACACCCCCACCGTTGTATCTATTTTGAACGGTTTACATGGTTTCTCTTGTGATGGTTATGGAAAAAAATGTATAATAGCTCATAGTTCATGCATTCAGAGATCCTCTGAGACAATAATGACAATACAGTTGTCCCAAAGATGCACTTTTACAAATAATGTAAATGTTAAAGAATTTGAAGGGGTAGGTTCATATGTGTCTTCTGCAGCTGTGAATGTTTGTCATGAACATGTTTTAAGAATAATCTACCCATTTCAAATCTGTGGAAAGGCTTAACCCTCTAGTGCTGAGCCATTTAACCCCTTCACTTCTGAGTCATTTTACCTCTGTGCGCTGAGCTCATTTTTACCGGTTTTGCTCATAATTTTTAAACGCGATTTGAAGTCACTGTTTTATTATACCAGCCAGACAAATTATATATCCTTTTTTACAGCAGACTGGGCAGATTCATAATATATCATTATTATATGTATACGTCCTGTCCTGCTAAAATGCTATAACAAAAAAATGAAGAAAATAAAATATGAATTTTGAATAAAATTTCAATCATCTACATACAGCAGTCGTTCCCAACCGCAGTCCTCAAGTACCACCAACAGGTCAGGTTTTCCAGATATCTGAAGCACAGCACAGATGATATGATTTGCTGCTTAGTGATCGCAGGATTCAGTCTGCATTTCCCCAAGGCAATCCTTGAAATCTGGCCCGTTAGGGGTACTTGAGGCCCGCGGTTGGGAACCACTGATCTACGGCATATAAAGTAATTTTTTCACATTTTATTATGGAAGCCTTTGCGGTTATATATTCTATAGGGTAGACTTGTTAAAAATATTAAAAATAGGAAACGGTACTGTATTTTTAGGAGAAAATACACGATTTTAGCTAAAAGTGAAAAAAAATATTTTTATTAGTGCAGCATCGTTGTGTCACATTATAATTTAAAAGTGAACAATAGTGCTGCATTAATAAATTTAAAAAATATATATTTTTATTTATTTTTAAAAAATTCGTTTTACACCAAACGTTTGGTTGTTATCATTGGAAAGGTCATGCTCTAGCCTTTCCAATGATACCAAACATGGCCCTCTAGCTGCCACTGAGGAGATACAGGGGTCCTTTGGATCCCCTATCTCCACCATAGGAGGCAGCTAGAGGTTAACTCCCGAACTGACGTCATCATGTCCAGCGCGATGCCATCAGTGGGCGGATGGGGAGATCCCAGAGGAAGGGCTGGCATGCAAGATGTCAGCCACCTCCCAGAGAGGACGACAATCCAGCACCTATGGGGTTAAATACAGGTACCGCTGGGAAGGGCAGACTGTGCCCTTTCCAGCGGTGCTTGCCTTTCTTCTGTGGCTGCTAGCGATGGGGAGAGAGAGGGGAACCTAAGGATCCCCCTCCCCTTCAGGCCCTCTCCCTGCTCTGGCAGGGGTGCCTGAAAAAGACGTCATCGCTCCCGGTGCGATGAAGTCAGTCTGCTGGGCGGGGTCCTGAAAGATGTCAGCCCGCACCAGGAGACCACAGCGATCGGCTGATCGCCGCTGCAAAGTCAGGACGCGCTCAGTGCATCTTCCGCACGCAGAACGTATTCGAGAGGACGCGCTGAGTACGTCCTGTGCAGCGAAGTGGTTAAACTACCATGTGCTGAGCACATTCTCATCACTTTTTGTTTTCCTTGTTTGAAGTCTTGTTTTATAACAGAATCTACACAAAAAATATATATATAGTTTATTATTGCAGAAGCCATTTGCACATCACAGCAATTCAAAGAACTCAGAGAGCTCCTGTGCTACTTTCCCCATATGCAGCAAGGTACTCTGGGTAAGACATGCAAATGACATCTGTCTCACTTTTTTGCATCCTGGGTCTGTTTTCACACAGAACCCTTCAATCAATACCATGATGCAACATTTACCAAAAGCTTTGCTTTTTTGGCTCTAGTTTATTTAATCTGCAATATTTACCAGTTAATTAGGTGGAGGAAGGAATGCTTAGATAAGGCAGCAGGGGGGTGTGTTGTGTTCTGCATGCTACTCCAAATCAGAGCTGGCAGCTGAACGAGTTTAGACAGGGAGCTTAAAACACTTTTAATATACCCCCTGGTGATGTCTTTGCATACATCCCACACAATGTGATCACAAGACAAAAGATCACACATTGGATGCACCCTTGACACATATAGGGTAATATATTTTCTTAACAACTCATCACATTGTTTTTTCCCATTTCTAGTTACTTTTACTTTAAAATTTACATTGCAGGGTAACTAAGGATGCTTACATGGCTGCAACTGGTGCAGAGCATTCCTGACTCCATATAACATGTAGCCCATGGGAAAATGTATCATTAAATGCTCCTTGAATGACAAAACTTGGTCAGTTAAGTTTAAGGAGTCTGTTTTATAGTTCCACATGACTATTAATGTGGTCCCACTGCTCTCAGAAACAGAATTGTAACCACCCTTGTGTAAAAAAACAACAATAAAAGAATTTCTTTTAAAATAACAAGGCAAGATGCAATCAGAAATTCTCTAGTTTCCTTTGGTGTTTTATTATATCAGGTGTAGAGCAGCCCTGCTATTGTATATACTACTCTCAAAGAAACGTTACATTAAGAGAACTTGTGTTTATCCAGCCGCCTGTAGAGATTATGTTGTAAATACTATAGGTAAAGGTGGCTAATACTGTAAACAAATAAAAGGAGAAATGTGAACAAAGAGCGCAAATCTTCTTAGATTTCTCCTGCTGCGTTCAAAAAGCAGATGGTTTAGAAGTATTTTAATGAAATGTAAAGGTGAAGAAAAAAATCAACTAAAGCCAGTGTTAATGTATTCCATTTATTCAAGTTTTTTTTTAATGATTAAATTAAACAGATTAAGCAACAAGCACAGGTGTTGGAACTGGCAGGGATGGATCACCCCCAGTAATTTAGTTGGGGGCTGAATTACCTGAAAAGTTTTAGCACTGTAAAGTCATTGCCACCGGTACTATGAATGGCAACACCGTGGGCAGTATTACAAAGGTAACGCTAAAACGGGGACGCTAAGGTGGAAAACCTGCACAGGTTTCCCCTTAGCATCCCCGTTTTAGCTCCATATTACAGGGCAGGCGCTAATTCAGCAGCCTGCCCTGTAATGCAGTGCTGACCTCAGGGATGCTCGAGGCAGCGCTAATGTTCCACTCTGTGTCCCCTTCTGAAGTCCATAAGTCTCCATGGAGGGTTTTGCTACCGGATCACATGTCCTGCAGGATCTCACCTCTTGCGGAGTGATCATGATGAGTGATGACTACCTCCGGCAGCTAGAATCGGCAGATCGACCCACCATTCTTGTCGCGGGATAAGAGGGGAGTATCTGGTTTTGGGGGCTTTGTCAGCTGGTGCTGACTGATTCCACAGAAGTGGAATCAGTTAGCACCAGCTCCTAGCTGTGGTTAAGTTTTCAGTTAACCACAGTGGGGTATTATTAGCGTTAGGACTTTGTAATCCTAACTAATTGCTCTTTGCACTCCCCATGTTAAGTAAAGGGAGCGCAAAGTACAGTAAGTTCACGCAGGAAAGGGTCCTTTAACCCGTTAGCGTTCGGATTGTAATATGAATGGCCTGCACTAGGGCCATTTAACCTAACGGTAACACTCACATAGCGTTGTGCTAATGCTAGCATTAATATTGTAATATTGCCCCAAGTGATTGAATGAGTGAGTTTGCTGACTGCCCTTGTCTTTTCTTGCATGTGTTTCTGGGGCACCCAGCACATGATGTGAGGTGCAACCTTGTTGCTCTCACAGGCAATATTGTCTAGTTCCTTACTATGTGAGAGACAGGGAAAGGACAATCGGACCTCTGTTCAAGCGTCACACAGGGCAGCCAGTCTGGAATTGGGGTGATGTGATCCAAGGTTGGCAGTGGAAGTTATGTGTAAACGAGCATGAAAAAAAAACAAAGGGCCACATCACATCCTGAACTTTATGCACAGCGCTCGAGCCATACAGCATATTAGCTCAGATGTAGCGTCAGTTACTGTACATTAACATCTCCTATACTTTGCATGGGAGACATGAATGTGTCCCCAGCAGATGGAGAACAAGCAATTCCAACCAGCTTGTTCTCCATCTGTGGAGTTGGAGGAGGGCGCGCCCAAACTTCAAATGGAGTAATAAATGAGAGAACAGTCTGTGTAACTGATCTCTAGATAGTCTTTATAAGATGGCTCAAATAAACAGTCTTGGCCGCTGGGCAGGTCTCTGCAAGCTCCGTAGCAAACCAGATGGTTAATAAGTAGTAATAACTTGATACAAGTCCCGTGGTGCTGAGCCAATGTGGGTGAATAAAGCCACGGGGCACGCAGTACTTCCAAGATGTGCTCCTTACGTCTGCCTCCTTTGAGCTCCACCGCAGATGGGGGAAAAAAATACTTGAATGGGATAGCTTGAAAAACGAATTTATTGAAATTCAATAAAATAACACCTTACATCAATATGATGCTCCAGATAAAATAAAACAAAAAATGAACAAGCCAAACGCGTTTCTCGCCTCGCTGGCACTTCCTCAGTGGCAATAGAAAAGTCTTTTTATTTTATCTGGAGCATCATATTGATGTAAGGTGTTATTTTATTGAATTTCAATAAATTCGTTTTTCAAGCTATCCCATTCAAGTATTTTTTTCCCCCATCTGCGGTGGAGCTCAAAGGAGGCAGACGTAAGGAGCACATCTTGGAAGTACTGCGTGCCCCGTGAGAGCGGACTCCAGGTCTAAGACTCTCGTGTCTGGTCTATTTATTTGAAGTTTCCTGCGGACATCCTAAGGAGGATAAAGCGCATTTCGGAGACCAACCCTGATGATCTTGTGACATCTTGAGGGACGGAACTACCGAGGGGTGAACCTTCTGACTGGGTAAGATCCAGGCTTGAAAAAACAAACAAAAAAAACAAAAACATTTGTTTGCTTTATTCACCCACATTGGCTCAGCACCACGGGACTTGTATCAAGTTATTACTACTTATTAACCATCTGGTTTGCTACGGAGCTTGCAGAGACCTGCCCAGCGGCCAAGACTGTTTATTTGAGCCATCTTATAAAGACTATCTAGAGATCAGTTACACAGACTGTTCTCTCATTTATTACTCCATTTGAAGTTTGGGCGCGCCCTCCTCCAACTCCATTTATTTTCTATATTTGTTCTTTTTTGGGCAGTTGGACAGACTACCTGGAGGAGTTTATTGGCAGCACCCGTCCAAAAATAATTTTTTCTTCTCTCTTTAGCGCCAACCATCACACACACGTTACTGTTTATTGTTCTCCATCTGTGTCTGACATTATTCAGATTTGAATATCATCTTTTTAGACCTGGTGTTAAGTGATTGCACTTCAGCACACTCATCTAACACATTAGATCTCAGATCCCTCAGTGGAGAAAATCCACCGCTTTCTTGCTCTGCAGGCAGAGGAGCACTGGGAAAAAATAGTTCCCAGTGGTACTTCACATATCCTTCCATCTCCGAGGCCAGATATCGCTTGCGTGCAATCATCCATCTATGTGGAGTCCTATGGACTCCTGGAGCTGACATCACCCCAGCGCTTAGTGCTGCTAACATTATTAAGTTACAGCTTGGAACTATTACGACTCGAGCTGCTGGCAAAGCAGGTTGATTGTAATATGGACGATAAAGGCATGCCACAAATGGAAAACAACAGATACAAACGTTTTTCATTTGCGTCTTGCCTTTAATTTCAGAGTTGTGATCTCCCCCAAGGTGTATTGGGAATGCAATGGTGGTGCATGGGATGTATAGAGCCTGACATGGGATTTGAGGGATGTAAGGGGAATGATATGGGAGTCAGGGTGTTTATGTGGATTGGCATGGTATTTGAAGGTATATTTAGCTTGATATGGGATCTAAGTGTGTAGGACAGATATGTGGGCTGGGAATTTATAGCGACTAAAAATTAGGTCTGAAGGTTGGATGGGGTCTGAGGGATGTTTAGAGGGCTGACATGGGGTTTGTGGGGTGAATGGGGACGGACACAAGGTCTAATGGGTGTATGAGGACTGATATGTGGTGGGGTTTGAGGGATGTTTAATACTGACATGGGTTTCTGAGAGGTATATGGGAACTGACATAGATCCTGAGGGGTGTGTGGGGAATAGTATGGACCTGAGTGGTGTATGGGGACTCACACAGGACTGAGATGTGTATGGGGTCTGACGAATGCATGCGGATTGACATGGTGATTTAAGGGGTGTTTGGAATGACATGGGGTGTGAGGGGTATGTGGGGGCTGATGGGTGTATACAGTCCGATGGGGGTATACTGTAACTCTAACTGTAGCCCTAGACTTAGTAATATAACAGACAGAAACTGTAACCGTAACTCTATCCCTAACCTAACTTTAACCCTAGCCCTATTAATATAACACACATACTGTAACCATAACTCTATCCCTAACCCAACACTAACCCTACCCCTATTAATATAACACACATACTGTAACCCTAACTCTAGACTTCATCCCTAGCCGTACGCCTTACCCTCACCCTAATCATGTAACACACAGGAACTGTAACCCTAGCTCTAACATATACCTAGCCCAAACCCTAGTCCTAGGCCCCCTAACCATTATTTTATGTATTATACAAAAAAAGGTTCTGCATATTGGAAATAAACGAATATATTGGATGTTTCCAATATTTCAAATCGGTCCAATACCAAAATATCAGACGCTTCAAATATTCCAAATCAGCTTATCAGATTCCAAAATAATCATAATATTCTCCAATTCCGAAATCATCCAAACCAAACTGAAATTTTGTGTGCTGACAATGTCTAGCGCATATTAATTGGTTTTAAGGTTCTCTTTATTTTGACAAATTGTAGTGCATATATTGGTCAGTGTTTTCTAACACAACATTAGTGTTTGTCTATTGGTTTTAATCTAATAATCAATATTTTTTTTACATACTTAGGTGTCCATTCATCTTCAGGACCTTTAATGCCACTACTGTTGCTGGAAAGGAACTAATGAATGTTTTAATCTTAGACATGTACAGGTCTATTCACTAAAGGTGAAACTCAGGAGAATTGGCAGAAGAAAAGAACAATCTAAACCAAATAGGCAATTTGGAAAGTGAGATAAATGGGAGACTTTTTCTGGTTTGGCTTTTTTGACCCAGAATTTTCACTTCTCCAGTCAATCACCTTTAGTGAATAGGTCTGTTATTTCTTTTTCTCAATAAAATGGGGTCAGCACACTCCACCTGTTCTACTCACATTTTTTCACCTTCTAGTATGTCACTAGACTGAAATTTCTCGCAAAATAAAAGTAGCCAATATAGCCAGTTGTAAAAAAAAGACATCTACCAAGAGAGCTGTTTTGATAAAGTGACAAAATGTAGCAACGATGCAATAAAAAAGTATGTCAGATATTCCCAACTCCTGCTGACAGTAAAAAATAAAATAAGGCTCACAGCTGAGACTGTAGCATCCAGAATGCTGCTGAATTAAATGGGATTTTTTTTTGGAGAAAGAATACATTGAGATTTCTCTTGTTTTCAAGTATGTCCTGGGTGGCGAGTATGTACTGTTAGGTGTCTTGCCCAAGGACACTTACTGGAGAGGTGCTCATCGGGATCGAACCCATGACTCCACAGGCTCTCTCCACGCAGAGCAGTGATGTTACCTCTACTCCACCCAGCCGGTACATGTAGGCAAAAAATGCGTAAGTAGTTTTAGCTGCTAAAATTTTCCTTTACCATACTGGGGGCTCTATCACCTTCTTCAAGCTAACACTAGCGTCCATGTTAGCGCTACCTTAAAGGAGTTCATAGCGCCCACATCACATTTGAATAATCGCTAGTGGGTTAAAAAAAACATCAGCACTCGTTTGTGATTCGTAGCATGAGTTTACTGTACTTTGCGCTCCCTATACCTAAAATGGGGAGCGCAAAGTGACAGCACAGATTAGCGTTAGCTAACGCTAGTTACTAAGAGCTGGCGCTAACTGAAAGTTACCACCAGCTCAGAGGTGTAGGGAACTGATTCCGCTGGTGCAGAATCCATTACCTGCAGCTCAACCCCCCCCCCCAAAAAAAAAATACTCACCTCTCTTCCCGTGGTGAGAATGGCGGCCTGATCCGCTGCTTCTGGCCGCTGGGAGCAGAGTGAGACTGGGGGAAGAAAGTCCCCAGTCTCCCTCAGCGATCACTCCACCGACCAGCAGGATCTCGCGAGAGGCGAGCTCTTGTCGGTCATGTGACCCGGCAGCACGATCCTCCATGGAGTCCTATGGACGACATGGAGGGGATGATGGGGAAGGCACTGTAGTGCTGCTCCCAGCATCCGCAAGCTTAGCGATTGCTAAGGCGCAGGCTGCCGGACTCGGCGCCTGCCCCGTGATCTGCTGGGGAAACGGGACTCAAAGGGGAAGTTAGTGAACACTTATTTTTCCCCCTAGTGCCCTGGGTCTATATGTCCTTGTACAACATGTCTACTGCCAATATGTGCAAAAAATGTGTCTAGTTTTACTAAATATGGACAAATAAAGAAAAACAATGAACATCTTTGATTTTATATTGCCGTGCATAGATTTTCCAGGCCTGCAAGTGCATCAAACACTCCATTCTGCACCTGCTATTTGTCTGAAATCCTAAAGCAGGGAGTTGACATGATATCGGCTCTTTTGCAGATGAGCAGTTCCTTCTGCTTCAGGTCATAGACCTTAAATTCCTCGTAATCCCTAGTCAACAACCCAACATACTGAGGAGGAATTTATAACCAACATGGAAACACATCACGGACCAAAGTGCTGCCAAAATAAATAAATCAATTTTAAGTGTCCACTCCTAGATCGTTGTGTGCAAATTGGCAAACTGATCAGGGTATGATATGTCTATTTTCTACACTGAATACTTTGAATATTTGTAAGGAACACACATAACAAATGCATAAATCAATATAGAAGTTGGATTAAAGGATAAAATGGTGAGATGTACCTAAAAATGCTTGGAGATTATTTAGAAACCACAACATCTCCAATGTCCACTATGATTATGGGTTGCTATTGCACCCTAAAATTATAGAAGCTGTAGTTGCTGGAACACTGTACAAAATATATATTCTGGGAAAAAAAGAGCAATCTACTCACTGAACTACTGGTTGGTTAGCCCTGGTTAAGCTGTAAATGTAAGAACAGTAAGAAAAACAATCTAAAACAAGTAGTGACATGGCAGGGGCAACAGAAGCATAATTTGATGCATGCGCGAGGGAGGAGTGATCGTCCTATCCGCCGCACGATGGGAGCCGCAAAGGAAATATGTCACCATCAGAGGAGATGGAAGGAAGATCCAGTAAGAGGAAGCCACGTCATCAGAAGAACGCCAATAGAGGCACACTGCGGCACCATGATTGTGGTGGCAGACGGACCATGAATGCGCGATGAATAACACCTGTACCGTGGGAGGGAAAATGCAGCAATTAAAAGACACCAATTAAGTAATTCCAAAGGCTATATATTATTTTTTTAAATCTGTGTCTATGTATTCTTCTTTTAACTTGTGTATATGCACATTGCTTGTATATTGCTCCTGAGGAAGTCTACGGTTTCAGACAAAAAGCGTCGAGCCCAAGCAGTTTTTATTGAATAAATACCCTTCTTATGCTCTACATCAGTGTTTCCCAAACCTGTCCTCGGGACCCTCAACCAAGATTTTGTAGATCACCTTGCATAAATGCAGGCTGAATCCTGCAATCACTGAGCAGCAAATTATATCAACTGTGTTGTGCTTCAGATATCTGTCAAACCTGGCGTGTCAGCGGGTCCTGAGGACAGGTTTGGGAAACGCTGCTTTACACGATACTGGTATTGAAGATTTATTATACCATTCCTGGTGCTGACTTTACTTGATTGTACAACAAATGTGGGGAGCGGGGGAGGAACGTGGTTCCAGCTGTGGTTCCGGGGATGAAGAACCTTTGGAGTGGTGATATTCTTCTCTTTATAAGTGCATATATGTGCATGATCTGCTTTCTTAATCCCTTTGTTTATGGTTTTATACTACCAAGGCTATCTGTATTTTTTCAGGATCTTTCTCTATTCACATTATCCTTGCTATCTATTTATCATGAGTGATCCAGGAACTCGTAGACAGAAGATTCTGTGCAACGTGTTACAGTGCTTTTGCTTTTCCTTCATATATAATTTGAAGAGTGTCTGGGTTATGATGGCACCTAGTAACAATTATCACAGGGAATCCTGCCCAACTATGTCCCACCTGCATTTCATATGCACTGTGTATATTCTCTTTTTCAGTCAGCCTTTTTCTGTGGGCATCAGTGAGCACATTAACCTCTTAGTCCATCAAAGTGACTGTGAAAGTTTTAGGCTGCTGGCAGTGTGTTTGTCACAATATTGTCAAAGCTACTATTTTACCCAGTGATTCTCTATGTGATTAGCTGAGCCTACACTGGCAGGAACAGCTCACCAATTACAGAATATAGCAGCTGTCAGGGCTGGCGCATACGCTAGGCAAGCTAGGCTGCCTGGAGGGCACTGCTGCCTAGGGCGTAGCCGGCCAAGAACTAGGCAGGGAATCGGCAAAGTGTCTGCCCAGCTGGCGGCACACTCTGGGTCCTGGCAGCTGGCCAAATTTCATGGACAGCTGCCAGGACCCTTGCTCTCTGCATCCCTGACACAGTCAGTGAGCACCGGCAATTAGGTGACAAGTCATCAGCGATCACCAGCGCTCGAGTCCAGACTCCAGTGTGGGACCTGCTTTGCGGTCTGTGCGCGAAGCACAGATCACATTGCAGAGCCCACAGCCATCGGACCACCAGTGATCACAGATGAAGTGGCCCAGTGCAGTATCACTCCCCTGCCACTGGATCACCAGGGATTCAAGTTCAACCCCTCTCTGCAAAAAAAAAGGTAAGCAGGAGTGGGGGCAACATTTATATATTTATATTTAATATATTAGGATATTTTCTTTTGAATTTTTTAATAAGTTAATATATATAACATTTTTAAATATGTTTGTTTTTATATGAAATATTCTACATTTAAATATGTGTAGCGCTCACTCCCGGAGGAGCCGCTGAATTTAAACCTCGGGTCAGTCTCCCCGCACTAGGGAATAAATATACACCAGCACTGTTGTGGATTTTATAACTTATATAGTTTACTGATCTCAAATAAACTGGCATATATAGAGCAGCACGGTATACATATATATTTACAGAAGTTCGTAATGCGAGAAACGCGCAGCGGAAAAGAAAAAAAGAATTTTAACCCCTTGGTTGCTGAAATGTGAGTCCCGTACAGGTTGTGTCCCAAGAAGGTGTACGTGTATGCGTGTGTTGGTACCCGGGTACTAGATTCAGCTGGCCAGTGAATAAAACAAACAAATCTTCGACTAGTCAAGTTGGGGCCCTGTGGAATTAAACAAAGCTGCAGCGTGCGTTTCTTTATTTTACTTTGACTGCGGCCTGGGAGGCCTCTCACCCATCCGATAGGTAATCTGTTCAGGACCCGATCAAAGATTTCTCTCCGCTGTTTACTGGGACTCTGTGCCACCGGATCCGCTCCCTGTTTGTCCGATTTCCACACTGCGTACAACGGTTTACTGCCTGCACTCCCAATGGATCATCGCAGTCTCCTTACACGGGGTCCAGCCGGAACCAGCTTCTTGTCCTCAGACCTCCCAGCTTGGTATAGACAGATCTCTGCAGAGTCACTGTCCCGATCCCCAGCACCAGTGAGGTAGCCCCTGCGCTCTGGCCTGGTCACGATCCTTAACAGCTCTGCCTGCGTCCTTCTCCTTTCAGCTCCCAGCTCACTCTGAGCATGCTTTCCACGAGGCTGCTGATGCCTTTCCTTTCCTACACACCAATTTCCTGTCCTCAAGCAAAGCATCATGGAAAATGTAGTTCAGTGCTTTCCTTGCTTTGTCCAGCATAATCTTACCATGGTCTCTGTCTCCCTCTGGTGGCCATAATAATTAAATGCAGCAGAACACAGTCTTTAAAGCAGTGCTACATATGTAATCAATTTAATAATAAATATTTGAATATTATATTTTTAAAATTAATTTAAATGCTTTCATATACAACGCTTTTGCGTTTTATTGTCGTGGATTGTGTGATATGCTCATACACATTGCATGTTACTGTGAGTTTTATTGCTGTGGAACTCTGGGATACGCTCATACACACAGAACATTACTGTGAGTTTTATTGCTCTAGAGCTCTGTGATACACTCATACACACCGCAGATTGCTTTGAGTTTTATTGGTACATACCCCGGGGTGTTAGGGAGGTTACGGCTATGTATGTGAATGTATGGCTCTATGTGTAACTGCATGTATTTGTCTTTATACAGGTTCCTGTGCATAAACGTCTGCGCCCATGTCCTTGGCGCAGTTTGGCATTGCCCCCTAGCCCTGCACCCAAAAGGATGGTATTGTTCCTAGAATCGCCAAGCACAATATCTGCTGTCTGCACTCCAAAAAATAAGAATGACATGGGGCATCTTGGAGAATAAATAGTAGTGCGGGGTAGCAATAGTTTAAATGGACAATTTGCTCAAACTTTACCCCCTTATTTTCCCTTTAACCTATTTGCTAGTGAGGACGTACTGAGCACATCCTCTGGTTTCATGTGTGCAGAGGATGTACTCAGCACGTCGCTGACGTCCTGCAGCTCAGTGCCATTTCCTTCTTCTCGTGGATGGCGCCGTCCGCCCGCATCTGTGATGTTAGTCGCTGCTGTGGCATGGAAAGGAGGCGGCGAGCCGCAACAGTGTCCAGACCCCAGGGCACATCCCGCCCCACGGGCAGCTCACCCCCCTGAGCCGTGCACACTGCTTTTTGGTGACTAGAATCTGGTCTCACTGTACAGGGTGAGCTGTGGGTACATTGCCAGGGTGACAGCCACTGGGCCCTGCAGTGTTGTATGGCCGTATCGGCTGCCTGTCTCTCTGAGGGAGAGAAGCTGCTGATACGATCATACAAGTCGAACTGCAGAACCCAGCGGCTGTCCCCTAGACGCTGATCAGGAAGTGGCACTTGGCCCCGGGACCTTGCTCACCCCAGGCACCCGACCATCCTCATCTGCCGAGAGGTATCACTGTATCGGCCCAAATGGCTCTGAGGGTGCATACATTTTTATTTCAAGACAATTAAGTAAATTAATATGTGCAAAAAGTAACAAATACAACAATAATATAAATAAAAATTCATTTGTGTCGCTTTAATTTTTTTTTTGGGGGGGGGTTGCAAGTAGCTAGTCTAGCCTAAGGCGCAAAATAGTCTAGCACCGACCCCGGCAGCTGTATAACATGTGGAAGTAATGAGTAGTCAGAGAAATGGAGAGCTTTAAGTAGTGAACTACGGGAAATTTTATCCTTGTGTATAATAATCAGTATACTAATGTCTTAATTTATTAGACATATTTTACACACTCAGTATCATATATGTGAAGATTACACGAGGTGCCACTTTTATACAAGCTGACATGCGCTATCAACTCCACTCTTTTGAAAACCGGTTTTATCTGCATAGATTCCAGGTGCAAAGGCATTATTCCTAGCACAAGAAATGGATACTGGTCAAAAGCTACCCAAACACACCTGCACCATGTCAAACCCCCAGATAAAGCTATGTAAACATGTCAAGTACATGAACCTGTTGGAGTCATCAGAAATGTCTTCATGCAGCAGGTCTGATATAAGGTAAAGGTTGTTGGCATCAAAAAGTCAATGTACAAGATATAAGAACAGTGTATTGCTAAACATTTACTTTCAACTATTTATTTTTCTGTTCATTATTGTCTTTACTAACATGTCACCAGATAAAAGACTATTTTTAACCACTCTTATATTTACAGGGTGTTTTTTTATTCCTGCTCTGTATGCAGTATATATAATATGAACATGAAATCGGAATTTTTTTAATATTCATTAGAGGAGTGGTCATTATACGCTAAATTAATTATAGGATAACAATTAAAAGCAGCTTAAACACACACGATGGGTTGGCCCATTTCATAAACTAACAACTGGACCTTGGAGCTCAACATGGAAAGGTATATTAAAGGGACACTCTAGGCCAGTATTTCCCAACTCTGGTCCTCAAATACCCCTAACAGGCCAGGTTTTAAGGATTGCCTTGGGGAAATGCAGAGACTGAATCCTGCAATCACTGAGCAGCAAATCATATCACCTGTGCTGTGCTTCAGCTATCTGGAAAACCTGACCTGTTGAGGGTACTTGAAGACCGCGGTTGGGAACCACTGCTCTAGGCAGTTTTTGTCAAGCCAGTATTAAGATAATATCATAAAAATGAAGTCCTGCGTTTTCAATTTCAAAAATAGTCCAAAAAGGACTTGAAACTTACACCACCAGGCTAATCTACCTACTTGATACTTACTAGCATTCCAAATTATATCCAGTCAAAGGTTTTTTTTAGAGAAATACTGAGGATTTGAAGTGGAAATAGGCTGGAAGACGGCCGCCATTGTACACAGGCGGCCATCTTGTTCAGAATATTGGTTCACTTGTATATAACTAGACAGGTTTGTAGCTGAGACTAGAATGAGGTATACGTAGAAATTTAGGAATGCGTTTAGATTAGCAGAAAAGCAATTAAAGTCTTATGAGAGATCTTTGCTGTTTTTAGCATGGAGAAGTAGATATTCCAAGGTCGTTGGGCCCGTGAAAAGACGAAGGAGTATAGAAGACCGGGCCCCAGGCCATCTGAATAAACATAGCCGATAGGGAGGGAGGCACTCCCCGGAGAAAGACAGCACAAACAAATCACAGACTGTCAAACTAACGAGAAGTGTATCAATTTATAGTTATATGTGGAATGTTCTTTGTGTTCGAATTAATGATGGGAGGTATTAACCCACGTGGGGTGGAATAGAGTGTCATAGGGAGGTGGGCTAATGGGGATGTACCTAATTATGTATTTGGGGCATAAAACCTCATGTCTCTGTGTAATCGGGGCTCACTCTAAGCGATTCAATCCTGTGTGAGCACTTGTGTGACGACACAATAAACTCTTGCCTTTCCTGAAGAGACTCGTGTTTGGACAATCCTTGCTTGTGTCTGGTCCGGCGCCGTTCTGAAAGTGAACCTGTCTGACTCCGGCTACAGATTAACACAGGAAACACACAAAAAAACGTATTTATCAATAAAATCAACAAATACACATACAGACACACTGCGCCATGTGGCTGGATGGCTTACTCCTCCATGCAGAGGGGGAGTACAGGAAACAAGTAGACCATATTCAACAAACTCCGGCTGCAAACATGGGGACCATTTGTCACACACTAGTGTGCCACAACACATTGTAGGAAGAAAATGAAGGCAGTTAATTGAGATCCCAGCATAATTAATGGGTTGATTTCCTACCTGCAATGTACACTGCTCTGCCACAAAATAAAAACTACTGACAAAGTGAATAATTGTACAGGATCCAGTCCTTAGACCATGGGTGTCAAACCCATTTGAAATGGGGGGCTATATTGTCAATTGAAGTAGGAATGGAGGGACCTAACATTTAAAATGTTAGTTACATACACACACTATGTGGACACAGACACTTTTCATGTAAAGCTAAGGGCCCGTCATAAATATATTTACACTAAACCTGAAATAATGGGACAATAATTCTTCAACCACTATTTTGGTTTTAAATATATTTTGTAGCATGCAATTTGTTAATTATAGAGAACTGTCAGGTTTGTGAATAAACACCAGTGTGATTTGTGCCTCATACACACCACACATTACTTTGAGTTATATTGCTGTGGAGCTCTATGATACATTCATACACACTGCACATTATAAGTTGACCAAGTTCTACTTTTTGTCATATCTTTCCTTCTTGCTGCCTCCAGTCCGGGACTTCTCTCTACCCATCAGTTCATTACAGGTTATGTCTCGGCCCTCTCCACAATCACCTTAAGAAGGCTAAATCTGGTGCTACTCCACAATAAGACTTTCACCAACCATCTGCCTGCCTCAGCCTTTGCTATGGACTGTGACTACTCTAATTGGATTGGCCCTTTTTGGAGACCTTGCCTTGTTCACTCTGTTGCTCATATTGTGTCTGGTCTTCTGCCCACTGTGTCTCCTTGCCCTGTCTGTTTTCATTAAGTCTCCTTGTGTCCTTTAGTTTCTCTGTGTCTCCTGATTTCTGTTGTAGTCAGCCCTCTTCCTGTCATGCCCCTTTGACTTTATTCCAGGTCCTCTCCTGTCCTGTCTGAGTGGTGTGTTCTGTCCTGTGTATTGAGTACATCTGATCAGCCCCATTCCTGTCTCACCCAGCCTCCTCTTACACTTCCCTATTATTCAGTGTTGCTTTTGTTTACACCTGATGTTCCTTGCTTAACCCCTTAACGCCGCAGGACGTACAGTTACGTCCTGCATTAGGCGGGCTTTAACGCCGCAGGACGTAACTGTACGTCCCCAGCATCTGCAGCCCCCCCGGCGGCCGATACTCACCTCCTCCGGCAGCTCCCTCGCTGCTCTGACTCCCACGAAGTCAGATCGGCACTTTTGGCTCCTCCCGGCGCACTGAAGTCATCGCGCCGGACGTGATGACGTCAGTTTCAGGTGTCCCCCCCAGCCGGAGCAGGGGCAGCACCTGGAGGGGAGGGGGGATCCTTTGGATCCCTCTATCTCCCCATTGCCGGGGGCTAGCGCTAATGCCAGGCATCCCTGGAAAGGGCACGGCCTGGCCTTTCCAGGGATGTATGGCATTAACCCCTTGGTGGCAAGGCTGTGACACAGCACCAATCGGTGCTAGGTCACAGCCTTTTTCTGGCCCGATGACGTCAGTTAACCAGGGAACCCCTAGCTGCCAAGGGATTTCCTAAGGAAATCCCATGGTGGAGATAGGGGGTACTTTGAACCGCTTTATCTCATGTTTGGTGACAGCTAGGGGGTCATGTAGGGTATCGTTTGAAAGGCCTGATCATGATATCAAACATGATCATATTACTAGTAAAATTAAAGTGTAATAATAAAAAAATAATTAATAAAAAATAAAAACGTGCTTTTTTTATTTTTTTTACTGCAGCACTATTGTTCACATTTCTATTATAATGTGAACAATGATGCTTCACTAGAGTGGGTGTCTGTGGAGATGCTTACTAGGTAACTGTGGTTCCTTAAAAAAGGGGGGTGCTGCCTACAAGGGGCTGCACATAAATCTCAACCTAAATGTGCAAATAAATGTGTAGAAAAGGGTAAAGGTCCTCACCTAATTAAGAAGTACCATTCGCCTTTAAGCTGAGCCTGAGAAAACCGAGGCTCCAACATCGGTGAGTTGAACAAAAAAAAAATTGCAATTACTCAGAATATACGTACTGTGTCACGCTATGGGAGCGCTGTCTCTCTGTATGTGTTTTATTTGAGGATAACTGGAAGACCCAGGAAAAGTGGGAACGTCACCCTGTATTTGACGTGAGGCATTCCAACCTAGAGCCAGGACTTATTAGGCTCTATAATTTGTGAGTGATTTTCATATATATATATTCACTTCACAAATTACAACAGTCTGCACTATTGTCCCTCTTTTTGTCTTCCTCATATATGCTACAGAATCTACCAACTGAGGAGAGGAAGCATAACGTTGGAGCATTTTGTCTGAAGTGTGACCTACATACTGTATGGTGACTAGGAGTCACGGACCTTGTTCATTTTGAGATTTGCACTTTTTCACATGCACTTTATACAGTCATAGGCCATCCAGAGACTATCAGATAACCTAATAAAAGGACTGTCTTATAAAAATTTTTGATGTCACATCAACACAAATTTTGTGTCTGCACTTTACGAATGGAATAGGATATATGAGCACATGCACTTTATATTTACTTTATATGCATTTTGCACATGTGGATTATTATACACTTTGCGCTATAGGAGCAGATTTGTACGCATGACTTAAGGATTTATCACCATTGTTGTTGCTTATTTTGCACAAGGTTGTTCATTTGCACAGAATTGCTATTTGCACAATACTAGTGCAACATTGACTCACTTGAGTACTTTTATCTATCACCACCTGATAAATAGAGTTGAGCCATAATATCAGCATTTAGAAATACTCATCTAGATTGCTCCATATTTGGAAGCACCCACTGCACCACTAGGACCTTTACCCTTTTCTACATAATGATGCTTCACTAATGATTTAAATTTGGGGGGGTTTAGCTAAAATCACGTAATTTCTCCCCAAAAAAAAAATAAAAAATGGGTTCCCTGTTCAAATTTTTTTAACAAGTCTACCCCATAGAATATATCGGCAAAGGCTCGGGTAATAAAATGCAAAAAAAAAAACACTTTACACACTGTGGATGATTGAAATTTTATTGAAAATTCAATTTTTTTTTACAATTTTGTTATAGCATTTTGGTAGGGCATGACGTATACATGTAATAATGAGATATTATTTAGGCTAGGGTCAGACTAGCGCAGTTTTAACGTGCGTTTAGCCGCACGAAATCACGGCCGTACTAGCAGCAAATGACGTCCAATGCCGGGGAACATACGATGAACGGCCGCACGAAAGTTCGTCCGCGCAACGCAAGTGGCCAACGAACGCATTTTTTCGAGAACGTCAAACCGCTACTACTGACGTACAGAGTGCGCTGCGGCCGCATAGCGGCGTGTGTGTGTGATTAGGAGACGTCAGACGCTGCTAATGTCCGGCTAACATAACGTCCAGACTCAAAAAGTGTTTTATTGATGATCCGTACAAAATCACGGACGAAAAGGCGCATCGTATGACCGCTATCGCGTATTCCGTGGAAAAATACGTACGTTCGTTCGACCGCACTTTTTCACGGACAACGTGAAAAATGCGTTCGTCTGACCCTAGCCTAATCTGCCAAGTCTGCCGGAAAGAACGATGTATAATTTGTCTGGGTGGTACAATAATACGTGACTTAAAACCGCGTTTAAAACCGTCAAAATGAGCTCAGCAAACTTCTACTTCGAAACAGCGCCGAAGTTGTAAAATTACTCCCGTCCTTAAGGGGTTAATAAACCTTTATTTACTATACCCCTAAATATTTGCCTCACTCTATTCTGTTACAGCACACTGGGCTCAAACCTGCAACCTCACACACTGAACCCTGACAGGTTACACCTATGTAGAAGAGCACCTACTACTAATTAAGATTGTTACACCCATGGAGCAGTGCTCTGTCATTGAGTCTTCTGCCTGGGTGCATTTGTTCCTGCTCTGGTATACAATAC
Source organism: Leptobrachium leishanense (assembly GCA_009667805.1). Lineage (NCBI taxonomy): Eukaryota > Metazoa > Chordata > Amphibia > Anura > Megophryidae > Leptobrachium > Leptobrachium leishanense. Next base: position 346,223,570 of record CM019063.1, read on the forward strand.
CTTGTCCTATGATTTAGCTGTACCAGCTTACTATGAGACCACTCCATGAGCCAGCTCTGCCGTGAGACCACCTCCTGAGCCAACATTGTTAAGGGTCCACCACCTGAGTCAGCATTGCTGCGAGACCACCACCTGAGCCAGGATTGCTGAGAGACTACCTCATGTGCCTCCTTGGGCCACCACTGGAATTAGCATTGCTGTGAGACCACCGCCTGAACCACCATTGCCTTGAGTCCACCGCCAGAGCCACCGGCCATGTTCAGAGCCAGATGCCGTGATCAACACCAGTATCTGCTTGTGGTGATTTTTTTCCCTTCCACTCCATCCTATGTCAGTGACTTGTAACAAAGTCATTGCCTGAGACTTTCTGATTTGTTTTGCATTTGCTTTGCTCACAATAAACCTCCTGTATCTGGCTGAGTTGTATCTAATGCTAATTGGGCTTGAACCTTGTTACATGGGTACCACCCTGATAATAGCAATGTCTATATTGTTACAGTAGCACCTGTCATGGGGTGGAATATATTAGGCAGCATGTGAACAGTCAGTTCTTGAATTTCATGTGTCGGAAGCAGGAAAATGGGCAGCGAGAAGATCTGAGTGACTTTAACAAGGGTCAAATAGAGATGGCTAGACAACTAGATCAGAGCATCTCCAAAACCGCAACTCGTGTGGAGTGTTCCTGGTATACAGTGGTTATTACCTACCAAAAGTGGTGCAAGAAAGGACAATCAGTGAACCGGCTTCAGGGTCACTTCTGCCCAAGACTCATTCAAGGAATGGGCAAATCCTATTGCCCGACTCCCGGGACTGGCAGTTTTGGGGGCCGGGCAGGAGGTTTCTTCTCCCCATTTAGCCCTGCTTCGGGGAAGCAGAACAGGGTCTGAGTGGATACCGGAGTTTTGGCTGCTCAGCATGCGTGTGCGCTGAGCACCAAGTCCTTACGGTATCCTGTAGTGCCCTGCGCTGTGTGGACGTGTGTGGAGCGTCCTGGGGACTCCCTCCCCATCGCAGAGGACGCTCCATGCCCGTCTTGTGTCTCTGCTCGGTGCAGATCTGGCTCCGAGCAGGTTCGTCAGCCCAGCCCACTCTGTGGGACTGCCCCCTGGCCGCAGGCGTCATCGTGCATGTGCGCGGTGACGTGACAAATGGGGATTCCCCTCCTGACTGGAAGGGGAATTTCACAGGAGATGCTGTGGTCCTTTGGACCTCTGTATCTCTGGTTCCGTACAACCTACAAGGACAATTGAGGTATCGTTGAAAAAGCCAGAGTCTGGCCTTTCCAGTGATATACATCATGACCACTACATAGTTTGGACATATAAAAAAATAAAATTACATATATATATATATATTCCTTTTTTTTGTTCTAAGTGCAGCATCCCCCCTTTAACAATGCCGCTGCATTAAATGATATTTAAAATATTTTAATATATATGTTTATTATAAATATTTTAATGTTGTTTATATTATAATTAATTAAATTTGAATAATACACGGCATTTAATAAATTTAATATAATTCAAATATACAGCATAATTGTTTTGAGTGTTATTGCTGTGGAGCTCTGTGATACGGTCATACACACCGCACATTACTGAGTTTCATTGCCGTGGAGCTGTGTGATACGCTCATACACACTGCACATTACTGTGAGTTTTATTGCTGTGGAGCTCTGGGATACGTTCATACACACTGCACATTACTGTGAGTTTTATTGCTGTGGAGCTCTGTGATACGCTCATACACACTGCACATTACTGTGAGTTTTATTGCTGTGGAGCTCTGTGATACACTCATACACACTGCACATTACTGTGAGTTTTATTACTGTGGAGCTCTGCAATAGGCTCATACACACCGCACATTACTGTGAGTTTTATTGCTGTGAGTTTTATTGCCATGAAGCTCTGTGATACGCTCATACATACTGCATATTACTGAGTTTTATTGCCGTGGAGCTGTGTGATACGCTCATACACATTGCACATTGCTGGGAGATTTATTGCTCTGTGATACGCTCATTCACACCACACATTACTGTGATCTGTAATGTGTGGGTTGTAGGAGTGTGAGAAAACCGCAATGCAGTAAGTGTTGTATTTAAACTAAATACCTGTGTTTGTTGATGCGCATTAATGTGTTTGTTCTCTTTGTAGTTAAGCATAAAGACCTAATGCTATTTTTTTGAAATTATATTTCTTATCCGGACATGTAGATTGTCATGAGGGACAAGTAGATCGGGCTACCACTTTAGTCCATTGGACAAGTAGATTTTTTTAAAATTTCCACACCCCTGCTCATTGATGCAGGAGAGACGTGAAGGCTAGCCTGTCTGGTCCAATCACACAAAAGAGTCCCTGCAGCTCAAATTACTGAGAAACGTAATACTGACCATCATAGAAAGGTGTTATAACACACTTGAGACGTAGCATGCTACCTAGAGATTGTTGCAGACCACGTAACCCCTTTGTGGCAAGGGAACACCGAACACCGATGGCAGCGAACTCTTTAAGCAGGATAATGCACTCTGCCGCGCTGCAAAAAGTGTTCACAAATTTTGGTTTGAGGATCATGACCAAGTTTTCAAGCGGTTGCCTTGGCCTACTAATTCCACAGACCTCAATTCAATTGAGCATCTGTGGAATGTGCTAAAACAACAAATTTGATCCACAGAGGCAACACCTCACAACGTGCAGGACTTAAAGGATCTGCTGCTAATGTTTTGGTGCCAGATACCACAGGACATGTTCAGAGGTCTTATGGAGTCCATGCCGTGAAACCTTAAAGCTGCTCTGGTAGCTTGAAGGGGATCTACACAATATTAGTCAGGTGGTTTTAATGTTGTGGCTGATCAGTGTCAGGGTTATTCAGAGAGAGTGAAAAGCAGTAGAATGACTGGAGAATGACTGGAGAATGAAAAATTCTAGGTCAAAATAGCCAAACCAGAAAAATTCTCCCTTTCATCTCACTTTCCAAATCGGCTATTTTGACCTAGAATTTTTTATTCTCCAGTCATTCTCCAGTCATTCTCCTGCTTTTCACGCTCTCTGAACAATCCTGTGTATGTTTTACATGTTTCACACATGCACATTGAAATTTTGAGAACTGGTGAATGTAGGCCATAGAATAGTAAGGTTATGGACATAGAAGTACCAATTTTTGTTGTGTTGAGAATTTAATCTTTGACCCATTTTGCTTAATATTCAGGCAAATATTGGGCAAATAAAACAACAGAAGTAGTGTAGCGCTGCCTTAAAAATGTGCTCTGGTGCAATGAACTGTTGATACCACTAGAGGGAGACAGAGACATTGTGGACTATGCTGGACAAAAACGAACTCCATCTCCCATCACCCTTTGCGTGAGGACAGGAAGTGGGTGGTACAAGGAGGAGGAAAGACATCACCAGCCTCGTGCAAGGCATGGGCAGTGTGAGCAGAGCCACGAGAGACGTAGGACACACGCTGGGGCCGTTAGGGGTTGAAAGCAGGCCAGAGTGTGGATGTTGCTACAGTTGTGTTGGAGATCGTGCTATTCCCTGAGCATTGGCAGAACAGAGCGAGCAGTGAGAGAGAACAGTCGCAGGTGACACTTCTGGGATCCTGGCAGAGTTGGAGCGCAGAGAGACGGCGGCCTCCATTGTTGCAGTGATCGGAGAGAGAGTGTGCATCGGCCGGCTGTGTACTACGCTGAACTGTTCGTGACAAAGTGCGGTTTGGGAGAAGAGGGACATCGTGTGAGGAGAGGCTGCAAACTAACTTTTTCTTGTTATGTTTTATAAATTAAGTGGGCTGGATACTTCTGGTTTACGCAGCCACCCTGGAAGGGAATAGGCGCAAAACCGTTTTTTCTGTATAAATGTAAATAGGGTTATTTGAAAGTGGAGCAGGACTTACTATTTATTACTAAAAGTAATACTAATTATAATGATACTCTAACTATATTGGAGAAAAAATGCCCTATATTGTAAATAGGCCCTTGCTTGTGATTAGGGTTATCCAGTTTCCAAAAATTACCTTTATTAAACATATGAATCTAAAAAAATGATATCGAAATATTACTTACAAAGCTTAGCATTATTGCATATATATAAGCATTATTAGCATATATATAAGTGTGGAAAGAACAGCCTTTCTCACGGACGTTCACTCCACGAACGTGTGACCTCGGCCTTAGAAGACTACAGGCCACAATCAGGGAACACACAGTATATTTTTGATAAATACAGTAGCTGCATTTCTGAGACCTCAGAAGTTGGACTTTTTCATAAATATCAGTATGATGAAAACATTGGTTGAACTTTTAATGGGTCTGGAATGGATTGCTCTGTGTACTGATCCCCAGCATAGAGTGAAAAAACGCCTTAATGTCAAAGCTAAATGGGGTCTTTCAGGGATGAAATACTGCGTAGTTTGATGTATTATAATTTATTTTTGTGACTATTTACATGAACTCTGTTTCCAGTGTATAAGAACATATTGCAGCTACTCACATCTATTATTATGTTTCTTTTGATTATATTTATGTATAATTTTTGTTTTTGCTTTGAAAATTGGTGGTTATAGATGACAGATTTAAATTGATTTTCCTATTTCTTTTTTCTTTAATATAAACATTCTTTTAAGTGATCGTGGCTACTGTCGGTTGTTTGGAAGATTGATTGCAATGTCCAAACTTCAAACATGCTAGTCTTGAGAAAGTTCATTTGGAGTGAAACATGTACAGTGGCAAGAAAAAGTATGTGAACCCTTTGGGATTACGTGGAGTTTTGTATGAATTGGTCATAAAATGTGCTCTGATCTAGGGATCACCGATACCACTTTTTTAAGACCGAGTACGAGTACCGAAACTTTTTAAAAGTACTCACCGATACCGAGTACCGATACTTTTCTTTAATGTCATGTGACGCTTTCCAATAAGAACAGACCATATAAAAATGCCCCCAGCTCACATGTATATATCCCCCAGCTCATGGATATGCCCCCAGCTCACACATGGATATGCCCCAGCTCATGGATATGCCCCAGCTCACACATGGATATGCTCCAGCTCACACATGGATTTGCCCCAGCTCACACATGGATTTGCCCCAGCTCACACATGGATATGCCCCAGCTCACACATGGATATGCCCCAGCTCACACATGGATTTGCCCCAGCTCACACATGAATATGCCCCAGCTCACACATGGATTTGCCCCAGCTCACACATGGATTTGCCCCAGCTCACTCATGGATTTGCCCCAGCTCATGGATATGCCCCAGCTCACACATGGATATGCCCCAGCTCACACATGGATTTGCCCCAGCTCACTCATGGATTTGCCCCAGCTCATAGATATGCCCCAGCTCACACATGGATATGTCCCAGCTCACACATGGATATGCCCCAGCTCACACATGGATTTGCCCCAGCTCATACATGGATATGCCCCAGCTCACACATGGATTTGCCCCAGCTCACACATGGATTTGCCCCAGCTCACTCATGGATTTGCCCCAGCTCATGGATATGCCCCAGCTCACACATGGATATGCCCCCCAGCTCATGGATTTGCCCCAGCTCACACATGGATACTGCCCCAGCTCACACATAGATTTGCCCCAGCTCACACATAGATTTGCCCCAGCTCACACATGGATATTGCCCCCCAGCTTATGGATATGCCCCCCCAGCTCACACATGGGTATGCCCCCCAGCTCATGGGTATGCCCCCCCAGCTCATGGATCCCCCCCCGAGACGATACTTACCTTCCTGAGCGACGCCGGGAATGTCTCCGCGCGTGCGCTCGTTGGTAGGACCCCAGCCGCGACCACGTGGGACCATGTGATCACGGCTGGGGTCCTTCCAACGAGCGCGCGCGGGGAATCTTTGGTCCCACGTGGTCGCGGCTGGGGTCCTTCCAACGAGCGCACGCACGGAGACATTCCCGGCGGCGCCCAGGAAGGTAAGTATTGTGTGAGTAGCTCCAGGGGCGGCTGTGCGAATGCCGATAGAGCATTCGGACAGCCGCCGCAGCCCATCGGATGCCGGCAAGCCGGCTCAATGCCGGCTTCCGGTATCGGGAAAAATATCGGGGGGTACTGCACGAGTACCAAGTACTCCTGCAGTACCCAGTATCGGCCCCGATACTAGTATCGGTATCGGTGCAACCCTACTCCGATCTTCATCTAAGTCACAACAATTTGAAAAACACAGTCTGCTTAAAATAATACAACACAAACATTATTTGTTTTCATGTTTTTATTGAACAGAACATGTAAACATTCACAGTGCAGGGTGGAAAAGGTATGTGAACCTTTGGACTTAATAACTGGTTGACCCTCCTTTGGCAGCAATAACCTCAATCAAACGTTTCCTGTAGTTGCAGATCAGACCTGCACAACGATCTGGAGTAATTTTGGACCACTCCTCTTCACAAAACTGTTTCAGTGTAGCAATATTCTTGGGATGTATGGTGTGAATCGCTCTCTTAAGGTCATGCCACAGCATTTCAATCGGGTTGAGGTCAGGACTCTGACTGGGCCACTCCAGAAGGCGTATTTTGTTTTGTTGAAGCCATTCTTTTGTTGAATTACTTGTATGCTTTGGGTCATTGTCCTGTTGCATCACCCATCCTCTGCGGAGCTTCAGTTGGCGGACAGATGGTCTTACGTTTTCCTGCAAAATGTCTTGATAAACTCTGAAATTCATTTTTCCATCAATGACAACAATCCGTCCAGGCCCTGTGGCAGCAAAGCAGCTCCAAACCATGATGCTCCCTCCGCCATGTTTTACAGTGGGGAAGAGGTTTTGATGTTGGCGTACTGTGCCTTTTTTTCTCCAAACATAGTGTTGTGTGTTTTTTCCAAACAACTCAATTTTGGTTTCATCTGTCCACAGAATATTTTGCCAGTAGTGCTGTGGAACATCCAGGCGCTCTTTTGCAAACTTCAAACATGCTGCAATATTCTTTTTGGACAGCAATGGCTTCCTCCGTGGTGTCCTCCAATGTACTCCATTCTTGTTTAATGTTTTCCTTATTGTAGATGTGTCAACAAAAATGTTAGCATGTGCCAGAGATTTCTGTAAGTCTTTAGCTGACACTCTAGGATTCTTCTTTACCTCATTAAGCATTCTGCGCTGTGCTCTTGCAGTCATCTTTACAGGACGACCACGCCTAGGGAGAGTAGCAACAGTGCTAAACTTTCTCCATTTGTAGACAGTCTGTCTTACCGTGGACACATGAACATCAAGGCTTTTAGAGATACTTTTGTAACCCTTTCCAGCTTCATGCAAGTCAACAATTCTTGATCGTAGGTCTTCTGAGAGCTCTTTTCTGCGAGGCATGGTTCACATCAGGCAGTGCTTCTTGAAACCAGTCAACCCAAAACTGGTGTGTGTTTTTAAAGGGCAGGACAGCTTTCAGCAACACATCCAATAATATCACACTGGCTCACTCCTGGCTCCAATTAGCTCTTGGAGAAGTCATTAGGCTAGGGGTTCACATACTTTTCCCACCCTGCACTGTGAATGTTTACATGTTATGTTCAATAAACACATGAAAACATATAATGTTTGTGTTGTATTATTTTAAGAAGACTGTGTTTTTCAAATTGTTGTGACTTAGATGAAGATCAGAGCACATTTTATGACCAATTCATGCAAAACTCTACATAATCTCAAAGGGTTCACATACTTTTTCTTGCCACTGTATATGCGAAAGGCACAAACATTCATAGACTTGCACTGACGGACTTTTGTTCTCATGTGGATTCATTCATTACATTGTTATTGATTATAATTCTAATGCCAGATCACAACTTAGATAGGGAGAGCACAAAACAAAAACTTTGGTGTCAGCTGTTTTCTAGTTGCTGCTCTTCTTTAACACCTATGTTACGACTGAGATGCTTTGTTAGCAGCTCAAGTCAAAGCACTTACGAGCCGGAGAGTGATAACACCAGCAGCATTAAGTGCCACGCTGTTATCACCTCCAGAAGTACATAGGACTTCAGGGAGACCGAAGCGATCTCACATGAGTGAGGTATAGCCAGTACAGTAGAAGGAAATGCGGAGGAACACTGGAAACTATTTGTTCCCTGTGATCAGCTGCCCGCAGAGCTTGTGTCTCGGATGGAATAGTTCTGGAGGGCCTTGACGCTTGTGGATGACGGGATGGAATAGGATGTCTTAGAATTAAGAACAGCTTAACGTCTCGCATGTGATATGGCCCCCAGACTTGAAGGTGGGAGGGCGTTGGGGACTTTTTGGTTTCTCTTTATAACATCATGTTTTTAATTTTCCTTTTTACTTTGTCGAGATAATGGTGTTCAGACCTCTATCTGAATTACTACATCTCAGTGATATGAGTTTTTTTTGGACTCTGAGAACTGTTGACAATTACAGTTGCTTATACAGAGCAATAACATAAATCTTGATCATCCTTATTCCTGTTTATTACTCTGGCTATGTTGCTGCTTTCAATCTGTTTATAATATAACTGTATCGCTACTGTTCAAGCATGCTGCTTAGACCCATTGCCTAGTTTTCAGTTCGTTATCTTCCATCTTTATTTATCATGGACTTTTGATACAAGAACTCATAGTCGACCTGGTTTAAAAAAATATTTAGAATTTTCTTTTTTATTGTTTTGTAGGGAAAAGGAAGAAAATAAATCCAGTAATAATAGCTATACTTAATTTTATATTACAGTAATGATGGCAAATAAACAATGGGCATTTAGCAGATCAGGTGACTACAAATTTATTCTGCCAAAGTTCTAGCCTGGCCGTTGAAAAACGGGAGATATATTTACATTGTTCACATCCAAAAAAATCTCACATGATTCCACTTTATTTCCAGCTATTAATACCATCCTATTGAATTTTTACATCATATGATGACATATTCATTTTGCTTTTATCCAGGTCCAACACCATAATTATTTGTGATCATTAATATAATATTAAAGTTCTTAAAAGGTCTCTGAGTGCAGAATATAGCTGAAATTGCATCCTTAATACAACATGTTTTGCTGACATTTGGCAATACTCACATATGGGGGGGGGGGGAACAGATGCAAATAAAAATCTGACCTCATTCATGTCAAATGTAAAAAGTATCTTCTTTCAGTCAAACTACTCCAAATGGAATTACGCTAAATAAAATGTTTTTTTAAAAAAAAAACATACATTTTTTATTAGACATATCTTTTATTCCTAAGGGTGGAAGAAATAGCAGAGCAATTAGCACTTCCAGTGCGGCAAAGAAGAGACACTCTATTACGAGAGAACCCATAACCTAAGAGCAAAACAATACTTTGCAAGTCCCTTTGGAAGAAAACAATCGTGTACATTCCATATTGGTTCCCTTCATATGTTTTGTAATAATAATATTTGCTTCCATGGTAAAAAAAAATATTTAAAAATCATAGTGCAATATTTCTATTTAAATACCAGTATTCATTTTTCTCCATTATTCATCATTCATGGAGTTAATTAGAATGGGCCAATAATTTTTTTTCTATAATTTTGAAAGGATATTACAGCCTTTTCTTGAGTCAATAAAGTTATGGACATAGTCGATGTAGTTGTAGATTGTCGATCATATATCTGGCATATCACTTGTAGTACCAACAGTAAACCTCTTTCCCAGGAATTGCAAGTGACCACACACAGCGGGAAACCCCTCCAATAGAATGTTCTCATACTCTTCATGATGGACATTATTATTATTGTCATCATTTATATAGCGCCCACAGTTTTGCTTTACAATAACCAAAGGGAACGTGATAAACGGACATAATGATGGAAACAAGAGGTGTAGCGGGCCCTGCTCATAGTGAAGTGGAAATAGGCTGGAAGATGACCGCCATTATAAGCCAGGCGGCCATCTTTTTCAGAATATTGGTTCACTTAAAAATAACTAGGCAGGTTTTTAACTGAAACTAGAATGAAGTATACGTAGAAATTTAGGAATGTGTTAGATTAGCAGAAAAAGTAATTAGAGTCTGAGAAAGGTCTAGGCTGTTCCTGGCACGGAGGGGCAGAATGAGGAGTAGATACACCAAGGTCGCTGAGGCCCGCTGAGAGACAAAGGAGTATAGAGATCAGACCAGGTGTTAGCTGCAACAAATGATCGCAGGCGCTAGGGAGGAGGGCACAGCCCGGAATAGGAGAAGCAACTAATCATGATTTACTGAAACTAACATAAAGTTTGCCAATTTACGGCCAATTAATGGAATGTTTTTGTATTAGGTTAAGGGAGGTATTAACCCACGTGGGGTGGGAGAGTGTCATCGGGAGGTGGGCTAATTGGGATGTACCTAATTATGTATTTGAGGTATAAAATTTAATGTTGCGATGAACTCGGGGCTCAGTCTTTGCGATTCAATCCTGTCTGAGCATTTTGTGACGTCACAATAAAGTTTGCCTTTCCTGAAGAGACTCGTGTCCAGACAATCCTTGCTCATGTCCGGTCTCGTCCCGAGTGAACCAAGTGGATTCCGGTAACATTTCTGGGGGCTCGATAGCCGGGATTCGAGGCCCTTTGCCGGCACGGCAACGACTGCTGGACACTGTAGCGGTTGACTGCAGGTGCGAGTGATCCCGCTGGTTGGGCGTCCGTTGAAGGTGAGCTGACATCTGCAGGCGCCAAGCAGGATTTCCTGTACAGTGAACCTCGTCTCGTCCCAAACGGACCTCCGGCCCGGGAAGCTGGGACACCCCTGAGTCCGAGGAAACAGCGAACAGCGAGGCGATAGGTAAAGTGTCTTCTATGTTTGTATGTCTAATGGAAATACCGGTATAAAGGGAAACGTCCCACCATAGTCGGATAAGGAGACCCGCGGCCACGGTCTCGTTGGCATACCGAACCCGCCGCCGAAAGCACGGACAAGCAAAGGAGCCAGAGTGGCTAGCGTGTGTCTGGACCCGGGGGATCGGATGCTAACTAAAGTTAGATTGTTTGGGTTCTGAATTTGAGGGAGAGGGGAGCCGCGTGGAGTTGCGTAGTCGTAGTCAGTGTTTGTAAATAGAGCTTCACCACGTGGACAAAGGAAAGGAGGAGAGATTTCTGTGACCGGGCTTAGAGCCCTGAGTCAGTGCTAGTGTGTACGTCGTGTAGTGAAGAGGGCTCATTGAGGCCAGCGGTAGCTGCAGAGGAAGTGGTGCCGGGTGGGTAGAATTACTCGTAGGCAAATTGGAATTGCAGACGGGAGTGTAGTTATAGAACGGGGTGCACATAGTCACAAGCAGGCAAGAGATAGAGTTCAATCAATTGGGTATAAGGAGCCAAAAGGAGGGACGGTGTGCCCTCGGCTAGTAGAAAGAGTAGAATTGTTTATGTATTGTTTTGTGCTGAAAGTATCTGTTACAGTATGGGTTGTGAATGATTGCTGAGAGTGCTGTGAGTGATTGTGCGCCTACTCGCCTAGCGAGAAAGCAAACTTGAGAGTGGACTCCCAAGGTACGTTTCCGGCTCAGGCGACTGCAGTCCGGCTACTGACGGAGGAAGCGAATCCGATATATATGAACTGTTGGCTGAAGTACCAGACAGTAAATTTCAAGTGTTTCTGCTAACAAGTAATATCTGTATTGTAAAAAGGTTACTGCTCTTAAGAGTAACAATGGGTAACGGGTCATCCAAGCCCGACAAGGTGAAGAAGGTGAAGAAGGGTGAGACGCCCTTAGGGTATATGGTGCGGAATTTTGAAGCACTATATACAACACATGATTATGGTGTAGAGTTAACTAAAGAGAAATTAACAGGAATGTGTACAATTGTATGGCCATTGCTAGTTCCAGACTGGCCGGAGCAGGGGTCAATGGACCCGGCGCTGATACAGAAAGTGCATTCCCAAGTAACCGGGAAATGCAGACATCCTGAGCAGTACCCATATATAGATATATGGAGGTATTGTGTAAAAGATAAAAGTCATTTTATAATGATGGCGGGGCGTAACAAGAAGCAGGTACCACCCAATAGAGAAAATAATAAAAAGAAAAGACCGGTGTTGGTAGAACAACCGGAGGAGATTGATTCCCTGCCCCCGCCCTATCCATCATATTATGGGGCAGCTAGAGAAGCTTTGCGTGCCGCGGTTGCGCAAGCGGAGGGAGGGAGGCGGGCGGCTGCTACTGCTCCACCGGCTTCCTCCGCTCCGGCGAGCGGAATCGCAGAGGAACATGAGGGGGCAGTGGGTGGAAGAGATAGAGAGGTCCCACCAGGAAAGATCGAAATGCCCGATGGGAGCGTATATAAATTGGTAGACCAAGAGGACAGTGAGGATGATGATGAGAGTGAAGAGGTAAAGCAAGGTGCTACCACTCGCGCAGCGAACAATATATATAAACCCCGAGACCCATATCAGCACAACCCCGGTAAAAGTAAGATGCAGATGCCCCTACGGGAGGTGCCAGGTCCCTTATTGGAAAACGGAGCACCTGGGCCAATGCAATACACATATGTCCCATTTACGACAACAGATCTATTCAACTGGAAAACACACACACACCACTATATTCTATTAATCCCGCAGCGGTGGCCAGTATGATAGAGTCAGTTATGCTCACACATAACCCCACATGGGCAGATTGTCAGCAATTAATGCTGACAATGTTCACTACTGAGGAAAGAGCCCGAATAAATAGTAGCGCGCGGAAGATTCTACTTGCCCAAGCCGTAGAAGATGCCAGAGCCCAGCCAGAAGCGTGGGCAGAGGAACACTACCCCAAAACAGATCCCAAGTGGCCGTACAATAGAGCTGCAGGTATTGCTCACCTGCAAACGTACCGTACAGCGGTAATAATGGGTGTTAAAGCGGGAGGGAAGAAACCCACAAACATGGGGAAGATAGCTGATATTGTACAAGAGTCTAAAGAAACCCCGAGTGCATTTCTAGAAAGGTTACTAGATGCGTATAGGATGTACAGTCCTATTGATCCTGAAGCGGTGGAAAATCAGAGGTTAATTAATTCTTCCTTTGTGGGTCAGTCACAAAGAGACATACGGAATAAAATACAGAGACAAGATGGGTTTCTAGGAAAAGGTATTAGCGAATTAGTTGAAATTGCTAATAAAGTGTTTCATAACCGGGATTTAGAAGAAAAGCGGGAGGAGATAAAAAGACAAAAAGGGCATACAGGGGTGGTTGGATATATGGGAAATGGAGGAGGAAGAGGTACCCCAGCCAGAGGGAGAGCCAGGGGTCGGGGAGGCAGAGGTAGGGGAGCCCCCTGGGAACCCCCAGGACCCAATCAGTGCGCGTGGTGCCGGGGCGAGGGTCACTGGAAAAATAATTGTCTGGGACTTTTGGCTAAATATGGGGTACAAGGGGAAGCTGGGGAGTCAGGAGGTCAGGCCTCCAATGGTCAGGTAACAAACGTCAGGTATGAGAGAAATGATGGTGCCGGGGCAGGGTTTGTTGGGTTGGCGGGAACGTCATTTGAAGGGCAAGGTACATATTGACACGGACCTGGGCCCATCCCGCTCGGTAATCACGAGCCCACGGTCACTATGAGAGTGGGGAATAAAGATGACATTTTTATGATTGACACCGGTGCCGAATATTCTGTTGTAACACAGCAAATTGCTCCCCCAGTGGGAACTGAAGTTGATATTGTGGGAGCAATGGGGGTGTCTGCTAAGTACCCCTTTCTTGCTTTACGAAAATGTAGTGTGGGTGGGCATAATGTTGAACATGAATTTTTGTATATGCCCGAATGTCCCATCCAGCTCCTGGGGCGGGATATCCTTTGCAAATTGCAAGCCCAAATTACATTTCTCCCCGGGGGTCACGCTAGATTGGACCTGCCTGAGAGGGGTGGCTCTACATGGCAGTACAGCCAGCCAGCCAGTGCATCCAACCTGTAAAAATTGCAGTAATTATGCCAAGGGAAGAGGAATGGTGCACGGCACCAACGCCGCCGGCCGACCCGGACCCGTACACACTACTCCTGGGAATCCCTGGTGTATGGGCCGAGGAAAACCCGCCCGGACTAGCTGTAAATATCCCTCCAGTGTACGTTGATTTAAAACCGGGTGCAATGCCTGTGGCTCTAAGACAATACCATATCCCACAAAAAGCCAAGCAGAATATCCAGACACATTTGCAAAGACTTAAAGATCACGGTATATTGAAATTCTGCGTGTCACCATGGAACACACCTTTGTTGCCAGTACTGAAAGAGGGCACACAAGTGTACCGCCCAGTCCAAGATTTACGAGCGGTTAACGAAGCCACAGTAACTCTACACCCCGTGGTTCCCAATCCATACAATTTATTGGCATTAATCCCCGGAGATACAAAATATTACACGGTGCTTGATTTAAAAGACGCTTTCTTTTGCATCCGCCTGGCTCCAGCAAGCCAGCCCCTTTTTGCGTTTCAGTGGGAGGAATCAACCACGGGAGCGCGTCATCAAATGACCTGGACACGCCTCCCTCAAGGTTTCAAGAACTCGCCCACTTTTGGGTGCGCGCTCAGCCAGGACCTCCTGTCCTTCAACGCTCAGCCACACAAAGTTGTTCTATTACAGTATGTTGATGATTTATTACTGGCTTCTCCCACAGAAAAAGACTGTTTCTCCGCCACTAAAGCCCTGCTACATCTATTGTGCCAAGCAGGTTACAGAGTGTCTAAAAAGAAAGCACAAATATGCAAACAGACTGTGAAATATTTAGGTTTTCAATTAACAGGTACCAAGCGTGCACTGGGGGCAGAGAGAAAGGAGACAGTATGTCGAATACCCCAACCAAAGACAAGAAGACAAGTCCATGAATTCCTGGGAGCTGCTGGCTTCTGCCGCCTGTGGATTCCCAACTTTGCAGACATTGCTAAACCCCTCCATCAAGCCACCAAGGGGGGAGAGCATGACCCCTTCATATGGGAAGAAGAGCAAACGGCAGCTTTTCTGAAATTGAAGACTCTGCTAATGGAAGCTCCAGCTCTGGGATTGCCAGATCACAGCAAGCCCTTCCAGCTGTACGTACATGAACACAATCAAACTGCTACTGGAGTACTGATCCAGAATTTGGGCTCCTGGCCGAGGCCTGTGGCCTATCTCTCCAAGCAACTTGACCCTGTGGCCTGCGGCCTACCCCCATGCCTGAAAGCTGTGGCAGCCACAGCAATGCTGATAGCAGAAGCAGACAAGCTGACACTTGGACAAGTTCTTCATGTCAAGGTGCCCCATGCTGTCAAGGCCCTGCTAGATGTAAAAGGAGGCTACTGGTTCAGCAACAGCCGGATGACGAAGTACCAAGCTATGATGTGTGAGAATCCACGGGTTCATTTGGACCTTATCGCTACCTTGAACCCTGCTACTTTACTGCCTGACTGTGACGAAGATCCAGCTCATGAGTGCCTCCAAGTCATGGAGAAAGTGTTCAGTAGCAGGCCAGATTTGAAAGACGTACCCCTAGACAAATACGATCTACAACTATTCACTGATGGTAGCAGTTATATGGATGATGGGAAGAAAGTCTCCGGCTATGCAGTAGTCTCAGCAAAAGAAATTATTGAAGCACACCCTCTGCCAGGTCATACATCTGCACAACTGGCTGAAATCATAGCTCTTACAAGAGCTCTAGAAATCTCCAAGGGCAAAAGAGTGAACATCTACACAGACTCCAAATATGCCTTCATGACTGTCCATGCACATGGTGCACTCTACAAAGAAAGAGGCCTACTAACTTCCTCAGGACAGCAAATCAAGTATGCAGCTGAAATAATTGCTCTCCTGGATGCTGTATGGAAACCAAGTGCTGTCAGCATCATGCACTGTCATGGCCACCAAAAGGGTCAAAATGAAATCCCAAGAGGCCGCAAAAGCAGCTGCAAAACCATTGCTAATAACTAATCAAGCCAAAGTCCTGATCTGCAAGCAAGAGGCTCAGCCTTCTATGCCAAACTACGAATTCTACATGAATTGTAGAAAATTTGAACCTGGAGGCGAATTTATTGAAATTATTTTGCACAAATGGCGCAATGACTACGACCTATTAGAACTCAATCATGATTATATTCAATGGCTTTTCCCAACTCAGTTTCGAGGTCGAAAGTTCTACTCCACTCCTCTGAATCCTCAAGAGACACGTCTTATGATTAACACCTCGGAAGTTCAGCACAGACTCCGCCGAGCATACAAACTGATGCAGAAATTCTTCGGTGTAAAATTAATGGGGGAGTATGGAGAAGATAAAGATACAGCAGTAATCGAAGTTGAACGAGCAGAAAATTTCGCCTCACGTTTTAAAAATTTAACAACTAACCCTCACAATAATCTGAGAATTACACGAATACTGCTAAATTTGGGAGAATTGGGTGCAGAAGAATACCAAGCCCCATTGGTGAGGTTCTTCCTCAAGGAGATCCTTATCGAAAACAAACTGCCAAGAATGAAGAAAAGTGCGATGAACTTCTTCGTACCAGCAGTAAAAGATTCACAGGAGAGACAAGATCTGCTGTTCTTTGCCTGGCGACATTATTTCCCAAAAGAAGAATTAATCTGGGGAAACCATGGAGAATTGGCACGATACAAAGTAAAACCAGTGGTGGCTGCACTTCTACCGGCGCCACTGAGTGAATGGACACCTGTGTATTCAGAAAAAGAGAAGAAATGGCTATCGGAAGAACAAGGCGGATATGGAGAAGACGGATGGTTCCAGTTAGAGAATGGACAAATAGTTCTACCAGCAACACTGGCGCCTGAGATTGTAAGAACGCTCCACGCAAGTACCCATGGAGGAAGAGAAATGATGGAACAGCAATTGGAGCCACATTTCTATGTACCAGGACTGTCAGTAATCTGCAAAGCAATAGCCCAGCAGTGCGTGACATGTGCCAAGAATAATCCGAGAACAGGCCCGTCTCAACCTCCAGGGAAGCAGCCAATTGGGCTGTTTCCAATGGCATTACAGATAGATTTCACAGTGTTGCCACCCTGCAAAGGATACAAATATCTACTGGTAATGGTGTGCACCCTGACAGGATGGGTGGAAGCTTTCCCAACGAGAACAGAAAAGACAGTGGAAGTAGTGAAAAGTCTGATGAAAGAAATAATACCACGCTACGGACTTCCTCTCGAAATAGGGTCGGACAATGGCCCTGCATTTATACAGAACTGTTTACAGCAACTTGCCCGACTGTTGGGTATCACCTGGAAGTTACATACTGCTTATAGGCCCCAAAGCTCGGGAAAAGTCGAAAGAATGAACCGCACACTAAAGACTTTGATGTCCAAACTGTGCCAAGAAACGTCATTAGGCTGGTTGGATGTGCTGCCGATAGTCCTATTACACATTAGGTGCAGGCCAACCCCCAATTGAAGCTAAGTCCGTACAAACTCATGTTTGGACGGCCTACCCCTCTGATTAATGGACTAAGGGGGGACCTTCGGGCATTAGGGGAAACTAAATTGAATGATCAGGTTGTACTCTTGGGTAAAGCAATGCAGAAATTAAATACTTGGGTGGGAGATAATATACCTCACTTTTTGTACCCCCCACTGCATAAATATTGTCCAGGTGATTCAGTATGGGTAAAGGAGTGGAAAAATTATCCACTAGGCCCAAAATGGAGAGGTCCTTACTTTGTCCTGTTATCAACCCCTACAGCAGTAAAGGTTGCCGAGGTGGTCCCGTGGATACATCACTCCAGACTGAAGGTAGCTGCAGCCAATCCTGAACCAGTATGGAAGGTCGTCACCAACGAGACCAATCCACTGAGGCTAAAGCTAACAAAGACCACAGTCATGAGCCCCTGAGAGATTCGACTGAAAGCATCCAAGATACTCAACCCTTGGGTGTTCTGATGGACACAACGAGATCTAATTATCCACTGATGGAGAATGCTGAGAGGGTTATTTTTAGGGGCCTGGCCCCGACCCGTGATCAACCAGAAATGTCTTTTGTTTTTGAAATTCCGGCGGGGAGGGATTGGGTTTATGTGACTGTGAAGAGAATTGCCCAGGGGTTTTTGACAGTTGGGGCAATTCTGGTACTGATTTTGTTTCTTGCACATTTGATTCATGGACTGTCACATGGAGCATGCCCCAAGTGCACAAGCACCACCAAAACCTGGAATGGTACACACCCAGTGATGGAGAACCGTACCATGTGGAGACAAAAACGAGAGGCGCTATCTGGAACCCAGCTAAAAGGACACTTACTTGTGCAATTTAAATATGACTATGCTAAAAAGTCTGGGCAAACCACATGTTGGGTGTGTAGTAGACTGCACCCAGAGACAATTCATATACCATTCGCCTCTGTCCCAATGAATTTGAGTATGTTTGCATCAGAAAATGTCACAATACAGGCAGTCGATACATCGAGGGAGAAACCAGAACCATTCAGTCCCGGGCACCCCATAATAGGACCAGTGTACCAACCAGAGTGGTGTTTTCAATTAGGCCCAGATAAGGAGATAAATAACGAGGGTGGGATATGTAATTCAAGTCAGTTTAACTGGACATCATACATTTACATATTCAGAACAGGACTGAAGGCGCATTATATATACATACGATGCAGGCAATTTACTAGAGAGCAAGAGGAGGTGATTGCGAATGCGACCAATGGAAGACAGGATGTAGTGGATATGATCAGACGGCTGAGACAGCTTGCGATAGCGATAACAAAGGGAACACTATACTCCTCACCATTTATAGTGAAAGGAGGGTACCAGGTGTGCTGTGAAGGAGTGTGTTACACATGGGTACCACCTACAGTAACGGGAATGTGTTATATGACTAAATTGATCCCAATCCAGAGGGTAAGGGGAGAAGACACTAATTCAGACACAACACTTCACCCTAGGTATCCACTGGTGTTTGAAAGACAGAAGAGAGAGCTATTCAAGAAAGCGGATCGAATATGGGCATGGCTTCCAGCATGGACTGGATGGGGAAGAGAGTTAATGGCAAGAATGAACAGTTATCCCAGTTTGATGGATGAGATTTTGAATAAGACTAGTTGGGATATTCAGTTGTTGAATCTGGAAGTACGAGAGATACGAAAGGTGCAAATGATACACAATATGGCACTGATACAGATTAGTGCAGCCCTGAATGGATTGTGTGAGATGACAATGCATTATGAATGTTGCACTTTCATCAAGAACGCTACACATGATGTCTCTGACTATTACCAGGTAATCCAAGATCACCCAGAGAAGGTAGCACAGTTGCAGAACACAGCAAGGAGGATCGCTGCTGAAGGCTGGAATCCACTCCGTGGGTTCGGAGCAATCGGAGATTGGTTCGGATCCATTCTGAGATTTATTTCGCAGATTGGATCTATGATTCTGATGATGGTGGTGATCTTGATCGTAGGAGCACTACTGTATCGTATAGGGCTTTGTCTCTGGCCACTATGCAAAAGGGCACTGACACCCGCACAGACACAAAAGATACCACTGATTATCCCACAAGGTATGTTCCCGACGAGAATAGGCCCCCCCCAAAGTATGAGGAACTCGAGAATAAAAATAGTGAGGTGTAATGGCTACAAGTCTCAGGAGAAGAGCCTGAGGCTTGAGCCAAGGGGGGAATGAAGTGGAAATAGGCTGGAAGATGACCGCCATTATAAGCCAGGCGGCCATCTTGTTCAGAATATTGGTTCACTTAAAAATAACTAGGCAGGTTTTTAACTGAAACTAGAATGAAGTATACGTAGAAATTTAGGAATGTGTTAGATTAGCAGAAAAAGTAATTAGAGTCTGAGAAAGGTCTAGGCTGTTCCTGGCACGGAGGGGCAGAATGAGGAGTAGATACACCAAGGTCGCTGAGGCCCGCTGAGAGACAAAGGAGTATAGAGATCAGACCAGGTGTTAGCTGCAACAAATGATCGCAGGCACTAGGGAGGAGGGCACAGCCCGGAGTAGGAGAAGCAACTAATCATGATTTACTGAAACTAACATAAAGTTTGCCAATTTACGGCCAATTAATGGAATGTTTTTGTATTAGGTTAAGGGAGGTATTAACCCACGTGGGGTGGGAGAGTGTCATCGGGAGGTGGGCTAATTGGGATGTACCTAATTATGTATTTGGGGTATAAAATTTAATGTTGCGATGAACTCGGGGCTCAGTCTTTGCGATTCAATCCTGTCTGAGCATTTTGTGACGTCACAATAAAGTTTGCCTTTCCTGAAGAGACTCGTGTCCAGACAATCCTTGCTCGTGTCCGGTCCGGCCTCGTACCGAGGGAACCAAGTGGATTCCGGTAACAATAGGAGCTTACATAGTACAGGAGGCGTGGGGTCGCGCCCATTCCCCGATGGGGCGGCTGCAACCACCAGATGTATCCAGCCCAGCAACATGTACAAAACATAAGAAAAAATATGTCATCTGTGCTTATTCCCATTATACCGTGTGAAACAAAACACAATTAGAGGCTCTAGTGAGGGTGAGTCCTATCCAAAAATAAAGCCAGAGGCTGCTGTATAGTGAACCACAACTGCTCATGCTGCTTTTCAGTCATGAGGTAGACTGGTGGGCTTTTATTAATCCCCGCAGAAACAAAACAGCCTTGGGATCAAAAAACAAAGACATGGAGCGGAACATGCTGCAATGATGACATGGCTGGAGGTACAACAAAACATACATAGTACAGGAGGGGTGGGGTCGCACCTATTCCCCGATGAGGCGGCTGCAACCACCAGATGTATCCAGCCCAGCAACATGTATAAAACATAACAAGGAGAAAAATGTAATCTACGCTTATTCCCATTATACCTTGTGAAACAAAACACAATTAGAGGGAATAAGCGCAGATGACATCTTTTTTCTTATGTTTTATACATGTTGATGGGCTGGATACATCTGGTGGTTGCAGCCGCCTCATCGGGGAATAAGTGCGACCCCACCCCTCCTGTACTATGTATGTTTTGTTGTACCTCCAGCCAGGTCCTCATTGCATCATGTTCCGCTCAGTGTCTTTGTTTTTTGATCCCATGGTGGATTTGTTTCTGGGAGGCCATAAATAAAAGCCCACCAGTCTACCTCATGACTGAAAAGCAGCGTGAGCAGTTATGGTTCGCTACACAGCAGCCTGTGGCTTAATTTTGGATAGGACTCACCCTCACTAGAGGTGCCTTGACGTTTGGCGGGTGAGCTTACTCTCTTAACCCTTTCGCTGCTGAGGCTCTTCACGCCTCTGTGCTGAGGTCATTTTTACCGGTTTTGCTCATCATGTTTAAACGTGTTTTGAAGGCTTATTTTAGTACATGACCCAGACATATTATATATCGTTCTTTCCGTCAGACTCGGCAGATTCATAATATGTCATTATTATATGTATACGTCATGACCTGTCTGTATATTATAACAAAAAATTCAATAAAATATGAATTTTCAATAATTTACAACGTGTAAAGTGTTTTTATTTCACATTTTAACATGCGAGCAATTGCGGTTATATTTTGTATGGGGTGCGCTTGTTAAAAAAATTGGAGATGGGGTCTCGTTACATTTTTTTTTGGGGAAAATTACACGATTTTTAACAAACGCACCGCATACAAAAATCGGTAGTGCAGCATCATTGTTCACATTATAATTGAAATGGGAACAATATTGCTGCATTAACGAACCAAAAAAAGGAAAAAAATAACTTGTTTATTTTTTTTATAATTTTTTTTAAAATATTTTTTTATTTTTTATTTTTTTTAATAAACTTTTTTCATACTCATGTTTGGTATCATTGAAACGGCCATGCTATGGCCGATCCAACAATATCAAACATTAACCCCTAACTGCTACGGATCGGGAGATAGGGGGTTCATTGTAACCTCCTATCTCCACCATTGGTGGCAGTTAGGGGTTAACTCCAGGACTGGCGTCATCGTGCTATGCACGATGACGCCAGTCCTCAGGGGGCATTCCCGGAAGCTTGGCTGACATCCAAGATGTCGGCCAGCTCCGGGAAAGGATCACGAACCGGTGCTTTTCGGCGCCGATTCGTGATCCGGCCCCCATGGGGTTAATTCCAGGTACCGTTAGGAAGGGCAGGCTGTGCCCTTCCAAACGGTGCCTGGTATAACCCCCTGCACGCCGGCGATCGGGAGGGAGAGAGGTCCGAAGGACCTCCCCCCCTCCCTTTCAGGCGCCTCCTCCGCACATGCGGGGGGGCGCCTGAATTAGATGTCATCACGCCGCCGCAATGACATATAATTGTGCCGCGGCGGTTCCGGGTGCTGGGCTGACATCGAGGATGTCAGCCCGCACCGGGGGGCACAGCGATCGGCCGGAACCCGGCCGACCGCAGGCCCCAAAGGGAGGACGCGCTCAGCGCGTCCTCCGCAAGGAATGCTACCTGCGGGTAGACGCGCTGAGCGCATCCTCCGTAGTGAAAGGGTTAATGCCCATTAATAGAAACCAAAGCCTCTAATTGTGTTTTGTTTCACACGGTATAATGAGAATAAGTGCAGATTACATATTTTTTCATAGGGGCTTACAGTCTAGAGGGATTGGGGTTGAGGAAGACAAGAGGAATTTTACTAGATAGCAGCCATGACATGACGTGAATGTGTCATGGTTACGGTGCACCTGGGGGCGAAGGTATGAGCCCAGGGCTGACGCTAGAGCAAGGTAGTAGGATGGTATGGCTGTAGGTAAGAGATGGCAGAAAGGCAAGACAGAAATGGGATGGCTGGATGCAAGCAGGATCACGGAAAAAGTGGAAGGCGCAGTAGGGGGTTAGAGAACAAGGCTTGAGGCTTGGAAACACGGTTTGACACAGGGGAACGTGTCATGAAGCTGGGGATCGTGTCATGAGGCTAGGGGACTCAGCTGGGGGACATTGCTGGAGGCTGGGGAAGAGGAGACTGGACAGCAAGCAGGCTTCTTGCAGAGTAGCTACACCAACGTGTTTGGGAACTCCACCCTTAAGTAGGGACCAACAGGACTAATTAGTGGGAGCACCTGTGGCTGCCTGCAGGAGACCCAGAGAGCAATTGTTAGACCTGGTCCAAATGGAATCAGGAAAGGTGCTGCCATAACAGGAAGGAGGCTGCTATATCAGGTGCGGACTCAGGGCTGTCTGGTTTCCTGGTGGCATTTGGTGGGGTGTGATAGAATGCCAACATTCTGAAATGACGCGTGACCGGTGCTTCTTAGGAACGTGGCCAGTGGCCATCGGAACTGACAGGGAGCAGTTGTGGATACTACAGTAGTGTAATCGGAACTACCAAATTGGACAGAAAGCTAAGTATGCTAAAATATATCATTAACACAAACTATATGTTCAATGGTATATTTGTTGCCTAGTGAGAATTTCAACAAAAGTCAAAAACCACACAACAGATTCAGTTTAAAACTTTTCTAATGACACTGCGTCTCTTGCCATTACAACTTGCCTATGTGTCCGTTAGCATCTAAAAGTCAACGTAGAAGGATTTCCCTGAATTGCTTCTGCTTTCAACCTTTTAGGTGCCCAGCTACACATTTTGGGTTTCTCTTATTTGGTTCTAACTGACTATGTAAACTGGCTTTTGACATCTGCTTCAATTTTTTGGATTATCCTGCTTTCTGCCTGCCTTTGTATCCCATGCTACGTTTGACCACACACTACTGTTAGAGCATCACAGCCATCTACCTGTACCACCAAGGTTGTAGAATGAAATGCTAGACTTCAACTTAAACCATGTCATTTTCCAATTAAATACACTTTCAAATTGCTTCTGCACTTTTATGCTTTTCTGTAGTAACTCAAAATCACAGATCAACCTTTTTTTTTACAATTTAAGATGTCACCACACACCACTGACCTTCTTATATCTCCTGTAGTACACTCTGCCAAAGCTATTTCCAGTCTAACAGAATTTAAATATGAGCTCTAGTGATTATGAGTAGACATTCTACACCTATGGAAACATTATAAAAGCCTACAGATGCTGTTGGCTGCTTGAAAAGCCAGCAAGCCTTCAATATGTTACCACTGGGATAGATTAGGAGAGTGAAAGGGAAGGTGTGGGGTATGGATTCAGATGGCCCAACGACCCAATATCTCCATACCTTTAAACTGTAGAACCTCATACAGGGTTATTCAAAGAGAGCTAAACTGGCCACCGAATTGAACTGAACAGTGAATTTCCCTGCACGGTGAAATTTTGTGACTATTTTGGCTATTTAACCCTTTTGCTGCTGAGGTATTTCCCGCCTCTGTGCTGAGCTAATTTTTACCGATTTTGCTCATCATGTTTAAACGTGTTTTGAAGGCTTATTTTAGTATATGACCCAGACATATTATATATCATTCTTTCCGTCAGACTCGGCAGATTCATAATATGTCATTATTATATGTATACGTCATGACCTGTTTGTATATTATAACAAAAAATGCAATAAAATATGAATTTTCAATAATTTACAACGTGTAAAGTGCTTTTTTTTCACATTTTAACATGCGAGTGTTTGCGGTTATATTTTCGATGGGTTGCGTTTGTTAAAAAAAAAATTAAATGGCGGGAGTTTTTTCTGTAACAGACCTTTTTATTATTAGTCATAGGACCTCATATATTATTTTCATGCAGTGTTTGTTTATTTTAACACCTTTGAAAGTTTAAGTGGTTTTTGTTTTTTTTTACCTTTTGCTCAGCGGTTTGTTGCCTTTTTCCGGTGGCTGGTCGACAGCTTGATCGAGTTTTTTAGGATTTATTTGGCAGTATTGCGGCGGATCGCAATACTTTCGGCCCAACATTTTTTTTGTGTTTTTTCAGATCGATTTGACGGTATTGCAGCGGATCATCGGATGCATTCTGGGGTTTTTCTGGTGAATTCAGCATTTTTTTTACGTGTTTTTCAGACCGATTTGGCGGTTTTGCGGTGGCTTTTTGATTCGTTCGGAGGGTCGATTTGCCGCACTTCGGGTAGCCTGTGGTGAATGCTGGATTCACCGCAGGTTCGGCGAATTGAACTCGCCGAAGTGCAGTGAACAGGACAGCACCGAAATGTAACCCTGTGAGTATACTGTACTAAAAGTAATTCTGTCTCTCTTCAAGTCAGTATCACTAACCCAGAAAACCAACTTCCAGGAACCATGGTAAAAAAAAAAGGTTTACAAATTTATAAACACATGACTCACGACAGTATTAAAACAAAAAGCACTTTCTGTTTAGGTGTTCGTTTAAATATATTCACATTTTAAACCCGCAAGTACAAAGTAGAAAAAAAGAACAAGCATGACCATGAATACCTTCCTATTTAGTACAAAAATACTTGTAAACAACACTTTTCTGTGTTTTGTGATTTATAAATTTTGGTTCCCTTAGGCCCTATAAGACATGACAGTGTATCTGACAAGGAACAAATGAGCCTCCTGGAAAGGAAATGAACACACTGCCGCAGCAGACTAAATAATGAATATGTTTGTTGTCAACATTGGTACTAAACTGTTCCAGTGATCAAACAAAAGAAGGCAAACTACTAAGTAGGTTTGATTTTACTGTCACTAACAGAACACATGGGACATTCCGGTTAGTGATTACTCTTGATCGCTTCCAGGGCCTGCCTTCCTCCCAAGTACATTTTTAGAAAATATGAAACGTCCGTGTGCTTTCATCATGCTATATTGGCTGTGCTTGCATACTTTGTATGTTTATACTCGTTTCATAAATTAGTAGCTTCCAGTCAAATGTGGTCACATAGCAGATACCTTCCAGCTCCCTCACCCCAACTGATCTGTGCAGCACATGTCACTGGGTCCAATATCAGACCAGTAACTAGTGTCCTTGCTTGAACAATGTGCCAACAAAACTGTTTCTAATCATATAAAGAACTTTCAAAGAATGTGGCTGTTTTGTTCCTAAACGCAGCTGCAACCTACTTTTGCTGGGTTCTCTGAGAAAGCCGAGAAGCCTCCACAGCCGCTTTCCTTGCTTCGAACTCCTCTCTTTTCAGCACCTCTCCACTTCCTCGGTAGCCTAGCTCCACCAGCTGACGGGCCAGCTCTTCATCCTAGATAGAAAATGACAGAAAGCCTCTTATTTTCATGAATCATTTGTACCACTGCTATCTCTATTGCAGGAGTAAGCGGCCGTGGCACTCCAAATGTTTTAGAACTACATTACCCATGAGGCTCAACTAATCTAATGAATAGCTGTGCTTTATAGTGTTATATACTGACAAAATTCAGATATGCCTTTTTATTATTCAATTAGAAACATAGAAACATAGAAAAATGTCGGCAGATAAGAACCTTTCGGCCCATCTAGTCTGCCCAATTACATGGATAATTGTTCGCTTACAGTTTTTGGGGTTTATTACAAGACAGTTTCATGGCTACTTTCCGTTACCTCAGACACTCCTCTCACACACAGAGATAGGGCGGGGCTTTTTCCAACCGACAGCATCCTCTCATCTCTCTCATGTGCACAGGAGGGGGCGGGCTTCAGCAAAGGCAGCATCATATGTTCTCGCTTACATAGCAGCTCCACCGGCACACAAAGTACATGAAGTTCTAAAACATCAAGGGCTAAGACTGCTGACCCCTGCTAAACAGATATTTTAGACCCCACCATCTTCTTTTGAGACGTTGATGTCTAACTGCACTCTAGTGAAGTAATTAAAAAGTCTCCATAAAGACATCCATTCACAGCATGATAACAAATATACAGTAATTCGCTTTGTGACATTATGGTGTGCTGAAAGTAACCTCATGGGTTAAACCAAATAAATGAATAAATTGATGTATACATTTTTTTCAGTTTTAAAATGTATATAGAGCTGAGAAAACAAGGTACACATGTGCTGTCCATAAAAAAGGTAAAAAAAATATAAACAAATACACACTGTACAGTGTTTACTGCACTGAAAATGTGAATTACAAAGAGCATAAATTTAAAAAGTATTTTCAAGAGTGAACATTTGATGCACACTCAAGAGTTGTGTTTTTCATATACAGGGTTATCCACTATCTGCCTTTGTTCAGCCTTGTTGACATCACCATAAACTGCCGCGACACAGAGAGGGAAAATCAAAGAATGGCTGGCGAAGATTTATTGCTGACGCTAAACAATGGTAGTTAGGGCATAACTCCTAGTTTTATTATTAATGTAAGTGATTATAGGAAGGTATCCATAAATGTTAGCAGCAATTATTACCTAATGTAAGAGGAATATATTTAGTCGCATTTGGTGACTTTTTTGTCGCTTACCGTAATTCTGTGGCAGAGTAATAGTTTACAATGTCTGCTTTTTTGTTTCACATTACACGTATCCATATCCCTCACATAGCAGTCCTCCAATCCCATGCCCACCTTATGGGTATCCTAGCTGATTGATTCATCCTTCCAAGCAGGAGGGCTTCCCCTATCGGACAAGCTGTCACTCAGCCCATACAGAAGCCTTCTGGAGTTTAGGTTGGGAATGAACAGGTCTGTGGATTCCAAATGTTCATTGCCTGACAACACATCAATAGAGGGTCCAGGCCTGACAGCTGTTTCAATGGAAACAAAGGCTGTCAGACCAGAACAAAGCAAAGAGAGATTGGGCAATGGAGAATAGGTCAGTAACAGGGGCGTAACTACCAGGGGTGCAGAGGGTGCGACCGCACCTGGGCCCTTGAGTCCGGGGGGGGGGCCCACACTCGCCTGTCTGGGGGCTTGCCTATAATATATAATTCTTTTAATTTATTTTATACTTATTTGTGAGCTATACTTTGGAGCTCTGTGATTTACACTGATACACAATGCACATTACTGTGAGTTTTATTGCTGTGGAGCTCTGTGAGATACACATAGTGCAAATTACATTAAAAATGGGATGGCCTGAAGAGGTCATAGTGAACCTGGAAAAAAATGTGATACTGTCTGGAGTCAACATTGTGGACCAGGAGGGGACCAATGCATGTTAACAGGAGGGGGGTATGTTTTTGCCTAGGGTGGAGGGGGGCCCAGTGATGGTTCCTGCAGGTTCTTGCTGTGGATTATGTGCCTGCTCAAACACCCCAGCGTGTCCTGTGAGTTACATTGCTGTGGATTATGTGCCTGCTCAAACACCCCAGTGCTTCCTGTGAGTTTTATTGCTGTGGAGCTCTGTGATATGCTCATACACACCGCACATTACAGGGAGTTTTATTTCAGTGGAGCTCTGTAATGTGCAGTGTCAGGATTACCGGGGGGGGGGTGCTTCCAATATGGTGGAGACCTATTTAATGACCTAATTAAAGTAAGTTGAACTAATTAATATAAATGGCGTAGTATCTTTTATATATCAGGAAAAAAAAAGTAAAGATATGGATCTTTTTGGGGGGGCCCTTCGTGGATTCTCGCACCGGGGCCCTCAGGTTTCTAGTTACGCCACTGGTCAGTAATATAAAGATTACAGTAAAACAGAGGCTGTTTAGCCCCTCTTTGTTTCCCAACATCCTCTGTTGTTTTTTTATTTTACAACAATGTTTCCCAAAGTGGGCGGTAGCGTGCCCTGGTGGGTGGTGGGAAGGCCTAGGGGGGGTGTTCAGAGACACGGAGGTGGCAGGGGGGCATTTGGAAGCAAGGGGGTGGCTCCAGAACAGCCCACGCCCCTGACTTACTGACTTCCGATGTGCAGCTCTGGAAGATTATTATCTCCAACATCATATTTCATGGAACATGGTTTTAGTGCGGTCAGCCTACTGCTCTCCTGGCAAAGAAATCGACTCAAAATTACTAAACAGGGTGATTTAAGAGTCATGTTAAGTGAAAAGTTAAACCAGACAGGGAAACTGGTATCACTTCATCAAGCCCATCCATCACATTAAGACTTTATAGAATAGTGTCATGCCCCACGCCGCGGTCGGACCGCGGCCGCCATGTTGGGACAACTTGCACACTCACCCGAGGTCCCTCGTGGAGCGTTGCTCCCTGGTTCCGGTCTTCAGCTCGGAGGAGGAGAGCCAGGATGTGTCCCACGCCGCCGCCGGGATCCAACTGAACAGAAACCAAGCACGCATGCGCGATCGTCCATCCTAAAGCATGAAGACCTAGGTACTCTAGCCCTCTGCTGGTCAAGTAAAGGTACTGCATTACACCTGCACTGGAGATCCTCGTATGCCACCAATTAACCTATCAAGTACTCAGGTATCCCAACTCCACCTTCGAGCCCCAGGTGAATGGTGTTCTTATGATCCTCTGAACCCTATTTAAATCTGCCGCCTTTCCCAGTTCATTAACCAGGTTATACTGTGGTTCACCACCACGTTATCCAGTGGTCCCTCTTCGTATTTGCTCCAAGAAAATCCTGAGTTCCAGACCTGCTTCCACGGTACCAGCTCCGCTTCCAGACCTGCTTCCACGGTACCAGCTCCGCTTCCAGACCTGCTTCCACGGTACCAGCTCCGCTTCCAGACCTGCTTCCACGGTACCAGCTCCGCTTCCAGATCTGCTTCCACGGTACCAGCTCCGCTTCCAGACCTGCTTCCACGGTATCAGCTCCGCTTCCAGACCTGCTTCCACGGTACCAGCTCCGCTTCCAGACCTGCTTCCACGGTACCAGCTCCGCTTACAGACCTGCTTCCACGGTACCAGCTCCGCTTCCAGACCTGCTTCCACGGTACCAGCTCCGCTTCCAGACCTGCTTCCACGGTACCAGCTCTGCTTCCCGACCTGCTTCCACGGTACCAGTTCCATCTTCAAGCTTGCTACCACAGTGCCAGTTCCATCTTCAAGCTTGCTACCACAGTGCCAGTTCTATCTTCAAGCTTGCTTCCACGGCACCAGTTCCATCTCCAGGCTCGCCTCCACGGTACCAGCTCCATCTACAGGCTTGCTTCCACGGCACCAGCTCCATCTCCAGGTTTGCTTCCATACCCACGGTACCAGTTCCAGATCCTATCTTCAAGTCCAATTCATCTACCCCATGTCTATTTCAAAGATTACAACCCGTGTTATTTACCCCTACAATCCTTTGTTCTGGACTTTACTCTTGTCAAAGAAATCTTGCGTTATCTTTTGTTCTGGACTTTTATTTTGTTCCATCCAGTAAACGCTCAACTGATCATACATCTCCTGGTCTCCTTCTTCGGCTTGCCATTTGGTTCCATACACACGACGCTACACAGGGGTCTTAGCCTCTGCCCTTACAAATAGTGATGTGCTCTACCTGGTTACTAAATGTGGAATCTAATATTCTTGCTAAATGACCATCAGAAAAAAATATAATTGGACTTGAATAAATATTCAATTAATTGTTACTGATTTGTATTTTTTTGCTATTATGTTCCTTAGTGAGTCGTTGATAACCACTATTCTGAATAATGATTTTTATAGTGTAGTGTGTGGGGCACTGGGCATAAGCTTATGGTGCCCCGAAAAAAAGTTTGGGAACCTCCGCATTACAGTATCCTTTAAAATATGCAGTTTTCAAGACATGGCTTTGTAGATTGCAACTTCTATTCGTGAACTTCACACCCGCTTCTGAAAAGATGGAAGTATCCAGGAGCCAGGAATAGCAAGGGATTATTTTATCCCCGATTAATTTTAAGGAAACACTCATTCTTTCGTTATTTCAAGGAACAATTGTACAAATTTGTTAACAATACCACGTTAAATTAATGGAATACTGAACATTTGAGATCTTCGATTCATATTTAAAAGCGAAGAACAAGTTTACTTTCTCTTTTTTTTTTCTTTTTTTGTAAGTTCCAGGTAGTCTAACATTTATCTGACATATTAGCCTTGGGATATTTAACCTGACCTTAAAATGGTAGTAAGTAAATAGTTTGTCAGGCAATGGTTTGGGTGGAGTAAGTGTTTATCCAAGATTAGCGTGGAGTTCAGCTGAGTTGCAGATCACACATCACACACAAGAATTCAAATTGATATCAGTTAGTTTTGCTTTCTGTCAATAAAAAAGGCATTAATAATATTAATATTGTGTGCTGAATTGCAGTTCCGCATCTAACTATTGTGAAAAATTTATTTTTTACGGGATGAAAATTTCATCCCTGACATATATAACTGACTCCGCAATCCTGAACACAGATACTCCTTACAAACTGCCATAATTCTAAAAAAAAAACTCGGCACTGTGTAATATTTAAGTTGACTTTAACAAGTGGTGACATCATCATTTGTAATGTAATGATGTTGTACTTTTACAAGTGGAGCACCATTATTAGAGTTGACATATTATATTTACTATTTCATAAGCACCCCTTTTAACCAGTCTAGTGGAGCAGGGCGGGTAACAAAGTGGTTTACTGTTATGAAACAAAACACCGTAAGGATAACCCGGAGGCCATAGCCAGGTCCCATGAAAGGCGAGCCATACCCCCCGTATTCCCCTCAGAGACCGAGCTGGCTGACTGAGACAGTATTTTGGAACCGGCAGACGAACGAGACTTTCCCATGTGATCATAGGGATCACAAGACCCAACGTTGTGTATTTGTTTTTGTTTTGTTTTATTGTCTTTATGGTTTTTGGTTTTTCTTTTGTTTTCTCCTTCCTTGCTTTTTCTTTTCTTAAGAATACCTTGCACTAGATGGTATAAGCTTATTTTATCGGTACTTTTCTGTATCTCACTTATCATTCTGTAATTGAACTGATAATGCCTTGATTATATGCAATCTTTTATTTCAATAAAAAAGATATTATACAAAAAAAAAACAAAGTGGTTTACCATTAACCCCGTAAGGACAGGGGCAATTTTACAAGTTCGAGACACTTCTAAAACTAGAATTTCAGCTATCGCCTGTTCAACCATAATTTACCTCTTTCATATTAAGTGCACCCACCCTTATTATATATCATTTTGTTCAGGGGAAATGGGACATTCATGTTTTTCTATCAATGATTTATATATATATATAATATATTTTAATATGAACAGAACCTAAAAACTATGAGAAAATAGGAAATATTGCTATTTTCAAAGTTCTGCACTGAAAGGGTTAGAAAAAACTGTTTATTTTTTTCACTTTACGTTTAAAATTACAACGATTCTCTGCCTCCCTCGCCTCAGATCGAAGTGAGGAGAAGAGAGAGAGGCAGAGACCATGTTACAAGCTTTGACTGAGACATTGGGACAGTGAGAGTGGTGACAAGCTGTCACGTGACGCAGATCGCCGCTACTGGTTGCCAGATCAAACGCTGCGGGACGTGCTATGCCGCCCCGCTCAATTAAAGCCCACTTGCTGCAGGATGGCATAGAACATCCGGGGTCAGCAAGGAGTTAAAAAACCAGTTCCTTCAAGTGGTTTTATGGAAGATCACTTGGTAGTGAAGGGGCTAAGGTATCAAACCTTCTAATTCTAAGTGTATTTTCGTTTCCTAAAGTTTTATCAGTCAGATTGTGATCAATGCAGAATATAATCAATAATTAGGGGATGTGAAAGTGCCTTTATCCCATGCCTTATAACAGGCTTATACTAGTAACTCAATGAGACTGAGCTATGATCATTCTGAACTGGAAAAATGTTTGAGGGAAGCCAATGAACCGCTAATAATCATAATAAGATGGATTAGAATCAGGATGATGATGCCGTTTTATGTTTATGTCATTTGTGTGCAATAATTAACAAACATAATTGCAAACTATGTTTATTCGAAAAAGCAAACTAAAGAATCCAAAGTAATATATCTCAGCTGTTACGGGGTTATTAGTTCATAAAAGGGAAAACTACTAATTTTGTTGAGTTGAGTCAGAGTACATATTTGGTGGTATTAGACAATTTTTCCTTTAGTGAATAACCAAAACATAACCTGCATAACTGCAACTCGACTGTAATTGTTCGCAACTTCCAAGAATAAAAAAAGATTATGTTACAGTAAAGTCTGTTCTGTCACCTCACATTTTTCCAGTTTCCATAGAGGTCACAAACAGCAGCTGAATCTTTGAAACCAGGTGCTACCATAGAGCAATCAAATGTACAGCAGTAAAAAAGCTGTCATGCTTCCAAAACCCTTCTATTGGGGATAGCGGTATAATAATAATAAAAAAAATCACTGTCTGACATCACGAGCTTTCACACATTCCACACACATTGGAAACATAACTCCTGATACTCCCAGAAAATGATAGGATAAAAGATGGTGGACATTCTGCAGTAATGTCTATTTGTTCAATTTAATATAAGCGACGATTGGGAGGGGGTAAATAAGGGAGATTGGGGAAGGAAATACTATGGCTGTATTTCAAGTCTTGTGTACACTTTAAGGGTTAAAAGAAGAGGGTGGAGGAAACAGAGATTAAATATTAACCCCTTCTGAATACCTCACCCCCGTCCATTTTAACCCTTTAGTTATTTTCAAATTATTGTATCTAGCACAACACTGGTCTCTGTCACGTGGTCATGTGGCACGTTATCCCATGCCTTATAAGGCTGGCGTCAGACGAGTGTATCGAAGAGCAGAAAGAACGTCCGTGAGAGTGGACGTTCCTTCCATTCGACGCCAGTCTGGCCACCTTACGCTCACCGCTGCAAGGCTCGATCCTCCTATGGAGGATCGTGCTTTGCAGCTCTGTCAACACGTGTCCTAGCGCTATGACAGAGAAGGCTGCTACATTGATGCAGCACGGCCGCTGTTTCACACGCAATTCTTGCGCACAGAACAGCGTGTGGCTGGCCCCGTCGCAGTGTCTCAATGCTGCCCAGCAGTGTGCGGATTCATATGCTGCATTAATTATACTGTAGAGGCGCTGCCCGGCAGTGTGTGGATTCTTATGCTGCATTTTAATACTGTAGAGGTGCTGCCCGGCTGTGTGCGGATTCATATGCTGCATTAATTATACTGTAGAGGTGCTGCCCGGCAGTGTGCAGATTCAAATGCTGCATTAATTATACTGTAGAGGTGCTGCCTGGCAGTGTGCGGATTCATATGCTGCATTAATCATACTGTAGAGGTGCTGCCCGACAGTGTGCGGATTCTCATGCTGCATTAATCATACTGTAGAGGTGCTGCCTGGCAGTGGGAGGATTCATATGCTGCATTAATTATACTGTAGAGGTGCTGCCCGGCAGTGGGAGGATTCATATGCTGCATTAATTATACTGTAGAGGTGCTGCCCGGCAGAATGCAGATTCATATGCTGCATTAATCATACTGTAGAGGTGCTGTCCGGCAGTGTGAGGATTCATATGCTGCATTAATTATACTATAGAGGTGCTGCCTGGCAGAGTGCAGATTCATATGCTGCATTAATCATACTGTAGAGGTGCTGCCTGGCAGTGTGAGGATTCATATGCTGCATTAATTATACTGTAGAGGTGCTGCCCGGCAGAGTGCAGATTCATATGCTGCATTATTATACTGTAGAGGTGCTGCCTGGCAGTGTGAGGATTCATATGCTGCATTAATTATACTGTAGAGGTGCTGCCCGGCAGAGTGCAGATTCATATGCTGCATTATTATACTGTAGAGGTGCTGCCTGGCAGATGTGAGGATTCATATGCTGCATTAATTATACTGTAGAGGTGCTGCCCGGCAGAGTGCAGATTCATATGCTGCATTATTATACTGTAGAGGTGCTGCCTGGCAGTGTGAGGATTCATATGCTGCATTAATTATACTGTAGAGGTGCTGCCCGGCAGAGTGCAGATTCATATGCTGCATTATTATACTGTAGAGGTGCTGCCCGGCAGTGTGCAGAATTATATGCTGAATTATTATACTGTAGAGGTGCTGCCCGGCAGTGTGTGGATCCATATGCTGCTTTAATTATACTGTAGAGGTGCTGCCCGGCAGTATGCGAATTCATATGCTGCATTGAAACCTATGGGTTAAAAAGCCTTGTTTCTTTAAAAGAAGTTAAGAAACCTACAATTTCACCCAAAAAATGCTTAAAAAATCTTAAAAGAATAACTAAGTAAAGAAACTTTCATTCTATAATAATGCAGTATAATACGAAAACCAACTGAACCAAATGACCCGAAATGATACAAACGCCGAAATGACCCGAATCATCGAATCGACCCGATTTATCGAATCGACCCGACATTTCGAATCATCCAGAATATCAAATCAAATGACTCGAAATTTAGAATCGATCCAAAAATTTTGTGTGGTCGACATTTCGGATTCGGGATGCCCTCGGAAGCACGTAAATTTCGTCCGAAAAACGATTCGGTACGAAATGAATTGCACATCCCTAACCTTAGGTCAAGATCCAAATTAGTCCCCTCTTCCTGGTCCTTGAGCGTGAGCCTAAGGTCAGCCCTCACTGATCTAAGCTTTAGGAAAAAGCTAAGCCCCTGCTCTGACAGGACTGCCCTCCAAGGCCCTCCCAGAGGGAGGAGAGGAGTAAGGATGCTCAGGGCATTTTGACCTCTCATTTTACTTTGAGTGGTTACAGTGCCTAGAGTGTCCCTTCAACTGGAGCGATGGAAAACTTACCAGAATCAGTTAAGCTTATGGAATTTCAAAGTTGACCACAGCTCTACTTAGGCTGGGGTCAGAGTGGAAAGCACGTACGTGAGAGTGGAGATTCCTTCCACTCAACGCCCATCTGGCTGCCTCGCTGAGCGCAGTTAGTGAGCTCAGCGCTGCAAGCCTAGATCCTCTTATGGAGGATCGCCCTTTACAGCCCCGTCAACACGTGTCCTAGCACTCTGATGGGGAGGCTTGCTGCACGGGCGCCGCACGGGCACTGTCGCGTGCACAAATTCAGGCACGAACAACAGCGTGTGGCCAGCCCCATCGCAACGTCACAACGCTGCGACGGACACCGGAAGCCACGTCAGTATGGGCGCACATAGTGTGCTCATCTGACCCCAGCCTTAAGCTTACACCAGGGTTGGAATATAGCCCTAGATTTTGATTCCTCAGCAATTGCAAGTTAAATACCCATGCGATAGTGGTGCATATTACCGTTCACATACACAGGGCAGCCATCAGAAATTATGGGGCCCCTTACTGGACATCACAATAGGGCCCCCGTACACTCCCTCAACCTGTAACGGTTTTTCGCCTCCTTTCAAAAAAAACAAAAAAAGGACATAACACAGTTCCACAGCAATAAAACTCACAGTAATGTGCAGTGTGCATGAACGTATCATAGAGCTCCACAGCAATAAACTCACAGTAATGTGCAATGTGTATGAGCGTATCACAGAGCTTTGTAGCAATACAACTCTCAGAAATGTGCTGTATGTTGGCCTATGGGCTTTGCTGGGCCCTGAGGCTGGCCTGGAACCAGGGGCTGGTCTGGGCCTATGGGCTTGACGTTTGGATTTGTCTGGGCCTTGGCTGGGGCTGGTCTGGACCTTTGGGTTTGGCTGGGCCCTGGCTGGGTCTTGGCTGGGCCCTGGGGTCTGGCTGGGCCTCAGTTGGGCCCTGGGGTCTGGCTGGGCCTCGGCTGGGCCCTGGGGTGTGGCTGGGCCTTGGGGTTTGGCTGGGCCTCGGCTGGGCCTTGGGGTTTGGCTGGGCCTCGGCTGGGCCCTGGGGTTTGGCTGGGCCTCAGGTGGGCCCTGGGGTTTGGCTGGGCCTAGGGTCTAGCTGGGCCTCAGGGTTTGGCTGGGCCTTTGAAAGGCCCTGGGGTCTGGCTGAGCCTTGGCTTGGCCCTGGGGTCTGGCTGGGCATTGGTTAGGCCCCGGGCCTTGACTGGTCCCTGGGGTCTGGATAGGCCTTGGCTGGGCCCTGGGGTCTGGCTGGGCCTTGGTTAGGCCCTGGGATCTGGCTGGAACCTGGTTAGGCCCTGGGATCTGGCTGGGCCCTGGTTAGGCCCTTGGCCTTGACTGGTCCCTGGGGTCTGGATAGGCCTTGGCTGGGCCCTGGGGTCTGGCTGGGCCTTGGTTAGGTCCTGGGATCTGGCTGGGCCCTGGTTAGGCCCTTGTGTCTGTCTGGGCCCTGGTTAGGCCCTTGGGTCTGGCTGGGCCCTGGTCAGGCCCTTGGTCTGGCTGGACCCTGGTTAGGCCCTGGGGTCTGGCTGCACCCTGGTTAGGCCTTTGGGTCTGGCTGGGCCCTGGTTAGGCCCTTGGGTCTGGCTGGACCCTGGTTAGGCCCTTGGGTCTGGCTGGGCCCTGGTTAGGCCCTGGTGTCTGGCTGGGGTCTGGCTGGGCCCAAGGTCTGGTTGGGCCCTGGGGTCTGGTTGGGCCCTGGGGTCTGACTGGGCCGGGGTCTGGTTGGGCCCTGGGGTCTGACTGCGCCCAGGGTTTGGTTGGGCCCTGGGGTCTGACTGGGCCCAGGGTTTGGTTGGGCCCTGGCTCACCGCTCCGCCATCTTCTGTCCGGTCCTCTGCTCTTTCTTCTCCTGCTCTGTCTTCTCCTTCTTCTTCTCCTTTGTGTGTGAGTCACACACATGACTGGAGGGTGGTGCCAAAGCAACGTGCTTGGGAGGCACATGAACGCTGCCCACCCAGGAAGCTGCCGGGCAGTACAGCTCTAGAGTCGGACTTCTAGAGTCTGATACTGGAGCTGATAAAAAGTAATGGTGTCGCTGACGGCGGGGCCCCGGCGGACTGGCCCCCCCAGGTCCCTTACTGCAGCATGGGGCATAATGCCCTGATGGCGGCCCTGCACGTACATTTTGGATGAGCTTCTGTTTGGTTATACAATTGTTGTCCCTTTCCAGTCTCTTTGGATTGCACTTTGAACTCATTGTAGCCCTGCAATTAACAGTGAGGAGTGGGGGGGGGGGCTTCTCCTCACTCGTAGAAACCGCTGGGTGAAGAGGAGGACTTTCTTCTACCCCAGCCAGTGTCACTAGCAGTCGAGGAATTTGAATTTCCCAGGTGTCTGTCCCTAGTTCGGATACTAGTGACGTCGGCAAGCACAGATTGTGCTGACGTCATTATCTCTGAGTCCAATCACGTTAGCAATCAGTCTCAGAGAGGCTGCAATGCATCTATCAATGCATCGATCCATCGTTCTGCATAGACACTATGGAACTTGAGTACGGAAAGATCGCCCTGGGTGGAGTAGAGGTAACATCACTGCACTGCATGGAGAGAGCCTGTGGAGTCATGGGTTCGATCCCAGCGAGCACCTCTCCAGTAAGTGACCTTGGGCAAGACACCTAACGGTACATACTCGCCACCCAGGACATACTTCAAAATGAAAGAAATCTCAATGTATCCTTCCTGGTAAAATCCTTTCTCAAAAAAAAAAAGTCCTGTTGCAGTGTGCAGTTTGCATTTCCTGCGCTATGCAAGTAGTGCAGGAAGCGAAAAATTTCTCTAAAAAGCCTTGGGAACTTCCGGGATCAGGACTCCGTGAGTCGAAGACAAGGAGCTGTGTGCTGCGAGGCACAAAAGGTGAGTAAAATAACCGAAAATAAGAATAATTAATAAAAAATAATTGGGCACGGGCTGCCAGCAGCATCTGCCCAATTATTTAAGGGCAAAAAAAGGACACTCTACCTTTCAGTAGTGTTCCTTTCAAATGCAAACACACATTTCAGTGAACAGAACCTTTAATAACCTTAACCTAAACAAGTGGCAAAACAATAACTGACATCATAAGTAGGCATACAAAGGCATAAGCATACAAAGTTAGGGGCCTCTTAATTACTTACGATGTCTGTCCTATTGTTTAACACAATCCTTTTTGTGACTTCGTTAACCTGTCCATCTTATTATTATGTGATCACTCAACAGCATTTGATACATTCACCCACCAAAAACCCAAGGTCTGTTATTACAAAGGTCCTATAGTTTAATTCTACGATGGAGGCCACAATGCTGGACATGATTGCATCCTGTACTTAGATGTTGGCATTCCTGGCACCAATAATATTTCTTCATATTGATATGGTTCGTGTTACTTGATGTTAGCATGAAGGTGACCGAATAGAGATGAATTTTAAATTAATTATTGAATTTCTCTGAGCTGTATGACAGACAGAATCATAATGTTTCGATATTTCTACAGTGGTGGTCTGAATTAATCTGACTACGACATACTGTATCAAATATATATTAACAGCAGCATTAATTCCTTGCAATAAATCCTTGTAGGAAACCCTCCATTAAACAAATATATTCCACACTTATAAATTTATTTTTCTGTGATCCAATAATATTATTTTTATTATTATTACAAGCAAAACAATTCTACGCCAACTCAATTCTAGCACGCAAAGGACCACCTCATATAATAAAAGATGCAAATTTTAAATTAAAGCCGAAAGTTGATCCATGTAGAAAATATAATTTTGGGTCACAAGGAAAGACTGTGGGCTCCCTTTGTGTAGAACTGGGAATTGATACAATGGGGTTATTCAGAGAGCACCGAAATGTCACCGTCATTTCGGTGCTCCCTCATTCCCTGCACTTTGGGGAATCAAAGGTCCCCACTCTGCGGTGAATTCAGCATTCACCGCAGGGACCCCAGAGAAAACCCACCGCAAACCCACTGAACACCGGCTGGAAATACTGACAAAAAACACGCTGAACATGCCAGAAAAAGTCCACGAGCCGCTGATCACAGTGCAGACCAGCCGCCGGAAAAAGCTGACAAACTGATGAACAGGGTAAAAATAAATAAATTAATAAATAAATACGCTTGAAAGTGTCAACATTGAAACGCTGTTTGCAAAAAGCTACTGAACGTAAATGCCTGGAATTTACATATAAAGGTCCTATGAATGATAGTAAAAAGGTCTGCTACAGAAAAAAAGAAAATCCGCTTGGAAAATTTTTTGCCGAAAAATACCTTAGAGATCCTAAAAAAAATAAATAGACTTTTTACTGCAGATTAAAATAATAAACAGTTTACTAGATATTGAGTAAAAACGGAAATATTTTTAACACTGAAGCCTATAGGGTTCGCCTGAATAAACCTGCCGAATGAAAACACTGAACAGCACGGCACTTTGGCAACTTTTCACTGCTGTTCGGTGTCCCTGTATAGATTAACCACTGGTTCTCTATGGAAGATTTCACTGCCGTCGAACAGGCACCATACTGGCTGGCAGTTCGCCAAAATTTGGCGAAATGGCACAGTACAGGGAAATTCCCAGTTCGATGACATTTCGGGGCCAGATCGACTCTCTCTGAATAACCCCTAATGTTTTGTATATTCGTTTCCCTTTTTTTCTTGTTAAGGGAAAACAAAAGGCGTGACAATTACAGATTTCATCGACAATAAAGGTCACAAACCACATAGTGAATTTAAAAGACACAAGTTATTTGGCACATGGAACACAACCATGTTCACGGACGTTGTAAACACATCAAAAAGAACATCCCCTCAAAAAAAAGCAACAGCGACCTGACATATAACCCAAAAAACTGAAACTACAGATCTCAAGTATCACTAGACATGTGTCATTTACTAAGATATAAGGGAAATGTCTAAATAAGAGTCATTCTTGTGCTCATTAAAACAAGTCTCAATAAATCCAGCATGGTAAGAGAAGCATTTTAGCACTTGAACCATTTATTTTCAGCCAAGAAGGAGCAGTTGGTCAAATTAAAATGTAAATTTTATATGTAATTCCTTACAAATATTTGAAGACAACCATGATGTAGTTTGGTCGCAAGCTACAACTGAATACCACAAGAACATCTTTATCTCTCACTGGATATTTATCCTAAGGGTCAACAATGTCCAACTTTGGCGTCGGACAACATGCTTCCTCGTAACAGCCACTTGTTTTACCCTCCTTTGTTAATTTGTAAAGTATGACAACGTGCCAAGCCAAAAGAGTAGAGTACATCCCCAGAATATTGCAGTGTCTTATACGAAGAAACTATAAATTCCCAATCATAATGTAAACTATCCCACAATCAAACTGGGTTGTTCTATAGGAGGTCAGTACTAGAAGTGTTTTTTTGGCCTGGACTGAATATTTTGGTGGATCTCTACACCATCCCTCTATCCATGGAGTGCATCTTGCCCCAAGCTTTGCACTGACTTCATTGGGTTTCTGACCTAGTCCCCTCATCCTCACTGTTTGTTTTAAATACAAATACTTATAAAGCACCAACAAATTCCATAGTACTGTACAATGGGTGGGACAAAAAAACGAATACATATACAGTATATACAGTTGTGTTCAAAATTATTCAACCCCCACTGAAATTGAGTGTTTTGCCCAGTTTGACATTGATTTTGATCATTCAGTCATCTTGCTTACAATTAAATCAAAGAGGCACGTGTAGGTCAGACAAATATAACATAACATTTATAATGAAATAACCACAAATGTCTTTTCTGTGCTCACATCATTATCAGTTTTATTCAACCCCCAAGTGACATTCAATCTTAGTACTTAGTACAACATCCTTTTTCAGTTATAACAGCTTTTAAATGTGAAGCATAGCTTGACACAAGTGTCTTGCAGCGATCTACGGGTATCTTCGCCCATTCGTCATGGGCAAAAGCCTCCAGTTCAGTCACATTTTTAGGCTTGCGCACTGCAGCTGCTTTCTTTAAGTCCCACCAGAGGTTCTCAATCGGATTTAAGTCAGGTGACTGCGATGGCCACTCCAAAATGTTCCAGCCTTTAATCTGCAACCATGCTCTAGTGGACTTGAAGGTATGCTTGGGATCATTGTCCTGTTGAAAGGTCCAACGTCTCCCAAGCCTCAGGTTTGTGACGGACTGCATCACATTGTCATCCAATATCTCCTGGTACTGAAGAGAATTCATGGTACCTTGCACACGCTGAAGCTTCCCTGTACCTGCAGAAGCAAAACAGCTCCAAAGCATGATTGACCCCCCGCCATGCTTCACAGTAGGCAAGGTGTTCTTTTCTTCATAGGCCTTCTTCTTCCTCCTCCAAACATAGCGTTGATCCATGGGCCCAAACAGTTCTAATTTTGTTTCATCAGTCCACAGAACACTATCCAAAACTTCTGTGGTTTGTCCACATGACTTTTGGCATACTGCAGTCGACTCTTCTTATTCTTTGGAGACAGCAAGGGGGTGCGCCTGGGAGTTCTGGCATGGAGGCCTTCATTACGTAGTGTGCGCCGTATTGTCTGAGCTGAAACTTCAGTACCCACATCTGACAAATCTTTTCTCAGTTCCTCAGCAGTCCCACGGGGACTTTTCTCCACTCTACGCTTCAGGTAGCGCACAGCAGTCGAAGTCAGCATCTTCTTTCTGCCACGACCAGGTAGCGTTTCAACAGTGCCCTTTGCCTTGAATTTGTGAATGATGCTTCCTATGGTCTCTCTTGGTATGTTTAACATCTTTGCAATCTTCTTATAGCCATTGCCCTTCCTGTGAAGAGTAATCACCTCTTCTCTTGTCTTCCTGGACCATTCTCTTGACTTCACCATGTTTGTAACCACACCAGTAAATGTCTAGAAGGAGCTGAGTATCACAGTCATTTTAAAGCTGCCTAATTGGTGCTTATTATGCTTTATTGCTGCTCCGTGACATCCACAGGTGTTTTCAAAACCTGATTGAAAACACTTGAATGAACCTCTGTTCTTCAGAGTGGTAGTCTTTAAGGGGTTGAATAATTGTGTCAATGAAGAATTCACAAAAGAAACATTTACTACTGTATTACAAAACCAATTGATGTCATTTTAGTTGCATATGGTTCTTTAAAAAGTCCTTGTAGGATTTCATTCTGAATACAATTACAAATGTACACTAAATTCCCTAAAACCCTTTACAGCATT
Organism: Leptobrachium leishanense; assembly: GCA_009667805.1. Lineage (NCBI taxonomy): Eukaryota > Metazoa > Chordata > Amphibia > Anura > Megophryidae > Leptobrachium > Leptobrachium leishanense. The sequence continues at coordinate 346,266,040 of CM019063.1, forward strand.
GGGGGTTGAATAATTTTGAACACAACTGTATATATGTATATAAATATATATATATATATATACACTATTTTGCCAAAAGTATTTGCTCACCTGCCTTGACTCACATATGAATTTAAGTGACATCCCATTCCTAATCCATAGGATTCAATATGACGTCGGTCCATCCACTGGCGTCGTAACGTGGGGGTGGGGGGGTGCGGCCCGCACCAGGTGACACCCGCCTTTAGGGTGACACCGTCACCCTAAAAGCGGGTGTCTCACCCTCCGCCGCGTATTCGCTCCCTGCGAGCGTCCGAAGCATGCAGCTTCGGCGCTCACCTGGAGGAAACACGTCACCAGCCAATCGCGGCTGGTCAAGTGGTTCCCCCAGGCGAGCGCCCAAGCTGCATGCTTCGGACGCTCGCAGGGAGCGAATACGCGGCAGAGGTGAGCTGGGGCATATCCATGAGGAGCTGGGGCATATCCATCTGGTGCTGGGGCATTATCCATGAGGTGCTGGGGCATATCCATTTGCTGGGGCAGTAATCCATCTGCTGGGGCATATCCATGAGCTGCTGGGGCATATCCATGAGCTGCTGGGGCATATCCATGAGCTGCTGGGGCATATCCATGAGGTGCTGGGGCATATCCATGAGGTGCTGGGGCAAATCCATGAGCTGCTGGGGCATATCCATGAGGTGCTGGGGCAAATCCATGAGGTGCTGGGGCAAATCCATGAGGTGCTGGGGCATATCCATTTGCTGGGGCAGTAATCCATCTGCTGGAGCATATCCATGAGCTGCTGGGGCATATCCATTAGCTGCTGGGGCATATCCATGAGCTGCTGGGGCATATCCATGAGGTGCTGGGGCAAAATCCATGAGCTGCTGGGGCATATCCATGAGGTGCTGGGGAAAATCCATGAGGTGCTGGGGCAAATCCATGAGGTGCTGGGGCATATCCATGAGGTGCTGGGGCAAAATCCATGAGGTGCTGGGGCATATCCATGAGCTGCTGGGGTATATCCATGAGCTGCTGGGGCATATCCATGAGGTGCTGGGGCAAATCCATGAGGTGCTGGGGCAAATCCATGAGCTGCTGGGGCATATCCATGAGGTGCTGAGGCATATCCATGAGGTGCTGGGGCATATTCATGAGCTGGGGCAGTATATCCATGAGCTGGGGCAGTATATCCATGAGCTGGGGCAGTATATCCATAAGCTGGGGCTTATCCATGTGCTGGGGCAGTATATCCATGAGCTGGGGCTTATCCATGTGCTGGGGCAGTATATCCATGAGCTGGGGCAGTATATCCATAAGCTGGGGCAAAATCCATGAGAGCAGCTGGGGCACTATCATTTAGAGCAGCTGGGGCAGTATATCCTTGAGCTGGGGCAGTATATCCATAAGCTGGGGCAGTATACAAGCTGCATGCTTCGGACGCTCGCAGGGAGCGAATACGCAGGGGAGGTGAGCTGGGGCATATCCATGAGGAGTTGGGGCAGTATCCATCTGGTGCTGGGGCATTATCCATGAGGTGCTGGGGCAAATCCATGAGCTGCTGGGGCATATCCATGAGGTGCTGGGGCAAATCCATGAGGTGCTTGGGCAAATCCATGAGGTGCTGGGGCATATCCATTTGCTGGGGCAGTAATCCATCTGCTGGAGCATATCCATGAGCTGCTGGGGCATATCCATTAGCTGCTGGGGCATATCCATGAGCTGCTGGGGCATATCCATGAGGTGCTGGGGCAAATCCATGAGCTGCTGGGGCATATCCATGAGGTGCTGGGGAAAATCCATGAGGTGCTGGGGCAAATCCATGAGGTGCTGGGGCATATCCATGAGGTGCTGGGGCAAATCCATGAGGTGCTGGGGCATATCCATGAGCTGCTGGGGTATATCCATGAGCTGCTGGGGCATATCCATGAGGTGCTGGGGCAAATCCATGAGGTGCTGGGGCAAATCCATGAGGTGCTGGGGCATATCCATGAGGTGCTGAGGCATATCCATGAGGTGCTGGGGCATATTCATGAGCTGGGGCAGTATATCCATGAGCTGGGGCAGTATATCCATGAGCTGGGGCTTATCCATGTGCTGGGGCAGTATATCCATGAGCTGGGGCTTATCCATGTGCTGGGGCAGTATATCCATGAGCTGGGGCAGTATATCCATAAGCTGGGGCAAAATCCATGAGAGCAGCTGGGGCACTATCATTTAGAGCAGCTGGGGCAGTATATCCTTGAGCTGGGGCAGTATATCCATAAGCTGGGGCAGTATACAAGCTGCATGCTTCGGACGCTCGCAGGGAGCGAATACGCAGGGGAGGTGAGCTGGGGCATATCCATGAGGAGTTGGGGCAGTATCCATCTGGTGCTGGGGCATTATCCATGAGGTGCTGGGGCATATCCATTTGCTGGGGCAGTAATCCATCTGCTGGGGCATATCCATTTGCTGGGGTAGTATCCATGAGCTGCTGGGGCATATCCATGAGGTGCTGGGGCATATCCATGAGGTGCTGGGGCATATCCATGAGCTGCTGGGGCATATCCATGAGGTGCTGGGGCATATCCACGAGGTGCTGGGGCATATCCTCGAGGTGCTGGGGCATATCCATGAGGTGCTGGGGCATATCCATGAGCTGCTGGGGCATATCCATGAGCTGCTGGGGCAAATCCATGAGGTGCTGGGGCAAATCCATGAGGTGCTGGGGCAAATCCATGAGGTGCTGGGGCATATCCATGAGGTGCTGGGGCATATACATGTGCTGGGGCAGTATATCCATGAGCTGGGGCAGTATATCCATGTGCTGGGGCAAAATCCATGAGCTGGGGCATATCCATGAGCTGGGGCATATCCATGAACTGGGGCAAAACCCATGAGAGGAGCTGGGGCAAAATTCATGAGAGCAGCTGGGGCATTATCAATTAGAGCAGCTGGGGCAGTATATCCTTGAGCTGGGGCAGTATATCCATGAGCTGGGGCAGTATCCATGTGCTGGGGCAATATCCATGAGCTGGGGCATATCCATGAGCTGGGGCAAAATCCATGAGAGGAGCTGGGGCAAAATCCATGAGAGCAGCTGGGGCATTGTCAATTAGCAGCTGGGGCAGTATATGCATGAGAGCAGCTGGGGCAGTATATGCATGAGAGCAGCTGGGGCAGTATATCCATGAGAGGAGCTGGGGCAGTATATCCATGAGAGGAGCTGGGGCAGTATATCCATGAGAGGAGATGGGGCAGTATATCCATGAGAGGAGCTGGGGCAATAACCATGAGAGGAGCTGGGGCATATCCATGTGTGCTGGGGGCAGTATCCATGAAAGCTGGGGCAATATCCATGTGTGAGCTGGTCTGGGGCAATATATCCATGTGTGAGCTGGTCTGGGGCAATATATCCATGTGTGAGCTGGTCTGGGGCAATATATCTATGTGTGAGCTGAGGCGCAATATATCCATATGTGAGCTGAGGCGCAATATATCCATATGTGAGCTGGGGCAATATATATCCATAGGTGAGCTGCTGGGGGCAATATATAACTGTGAACTGGGGCAATATATATCTATGGGTGAGCTGCTGGGGGCAATATATATCCAGAGCTGCTGGGGGCAATATATCCAGAGCTGCTGGGGGCAATATATATCCATGTGTGCTTTCACTGCCTTCGAACAGGCAACGTACTTGCTGGCAGCTGGCAAAAAGTTGTGTGAGCATATGAGAGAGCTCCACATCAATAAACCTCACAGTAATGTGCGCTGTGTGTATGAGCATTCAGTGTTATATGGGAGTACTGATTTAGGAGTAAGAGTAGTTAAAAAAAATCTGTAAAACTGGGGGGGTGACACCATAAGTTACCGCACCGGGTGACACCAACCCTAGTGACGCCACTGGGTCCACCCTTTGCAGCTATAACAGCTTCAACTCTTCTGGGAAGGCTGTCCACAAGGTTTAAGAGTTTGTTTATGGGAATTTTTGACCATTCTTCCAGAAGCACATTTGTGAGGTCACACACTGATGTTGGACGAGAAGGCCTGGCTCTCAGTCTCCGCTCTAATTCATCCCAAAGGTGTTCTATCAGGTTGAGGTCAGACTCAGGACACTGTGCAGGCCAGTCAAGTTCATCCACACCAGACTCTGTCATCCATGTCTTTATGGACCTTGCTTTGTGCACTGGTGCACAGTCATGTTGGAAGAGGAAGGGGCCAGCTCCAAACTGTTCCCACAAAGTTGGGAGCATGGAATTGTCCGAAATGTCTTGGTATGCTGTGGCATTCAGAGTTCCTTTCACTGGAACTAAGGGGCCAAGCCCAGGTCCTAAAAAAAACAACCCCACACCATAATTCCCCCTCCACCAAACTTTACACTTGGCGCAATGCAGTCAGACAAGTACTGTTCCCCTGGCAACCGCCAAACCCAGACTCGTCCATCAGATTGCCAGATGGAGAAGCGCGATTTCTCACTCCAGAGAACGCATCTCCACTGATCTAGAGTCCAGTGGCGGCGTGCTTTACACCACTGCATCCGACGCTTTGTATTGCACTTGGTGATGTATGGCTTGGATGCAGCTGCTCGGCCATGGAAATCCATTCCATGAAGCTCTCTGCGCACTGTTCTTGAGCTAATCTGAAGGCCACATGAAGTTTGGAGGTCTGTAGCGATTGACTCTGCAGAAAGTTGGCGACCTCTTCACACTATGCGCCTCAGCATCCGCTGACCCCGCTCTATCAGTTTACGTGGCCTACCACTTTGTGGCTGAGTTGCTGTCGCTCCCAAACACTTCCACGTTCTTATAATACAGTTGACAGTTAACTGTGAAATACTTAGGAGCGAGGAAAATTTCACGACTGGATTTGTTGCACAGGTGGCATCCTATCACAGTTCCACGCTGGAATTCACTGAGCTCCTGAGAGCGACCCATTCTTTCACAAATGTTAGTAAAAACAGTCTGCATGGCTAGGTGCTTGATTTTATATACCTGTGGCCATGGAAGTGATTGGAACACCTGATTCTGATTATTTGGATGGATGGGCGAGTGAATACTTTTGGCAATATAGTGTATATGTATATATATATGTTAGACATGCTGAGAATAATTGGAGAAGCGGTCCCTGCTCTAGAGCTTACAATTTATGTGCCAAATACTCCTCACCCCTTTGTGCTTAGCTTCATGTAGGGGAAAAAAGAGTCGACACTCATCTAGTCCCAGAACATTGGCTTTGACTTGAATATTAGAGCACATGTTCCTGGCCAGACAAGTGACAGTTCATTCTTGTTTTTATTTGACTGACCTGGGGGGGGGTAACCGAGTACTGCGGTCACGTAAGGAGGTGCAGAGGTAGTGGAACTTGTACGGGAGTGTCAGTATTTTAATTTTTATTATGTAGGATACAGGAAGCCAATAGAGGGGCTGGCAGAGAGGGGAGGTATGTGAGGAGCAAAACTGTAACAATGCTCTTTGGAACAGCACCTAAACTACATAAATTGCAAAATCCCCATCTATCAGGGTTATCCAAAGAGATTCGAAAAGTCACCGCACGTTCGGTGACTTTGTTCTCTTCAATTCGGTTCCTTTTGCCGATTGCATTTCGGTGACCCTGCGGTGTATTCAGCAAACACCACAGGGTCCCCGAATTGCAGGGAAAAGCTGCCGAAAACCTGACGAAAACTAACCGAATGCACGCTGAAAACAAGCAAAAACATCTGGATTAACCTTCGAAAAAGCCGAACAGGAGCCGAACAGGAGCCGAAAAGGAGCCGAATCACACAGAGCCGAAGCAGCTGTGACGTAGAGGAGGCAGTGAATAAATTAGAAAAACATTTGTATGAATCTGGGAAAATGAAACGCTGTTTGCAAAGAAACTACTGAGCGAAAATGTCTGAAATTTTCACAGGAGGTCCAGGGAATGATAATAAAGTGGGCTGTTACAAAAAAAATAAGCAAACTGAAAAAAAAAAAAAAAAATCGGACTTTTTAAAAAAAAAAAAAAAAATCTGAAAAATGCTTAAAGTATCCTAAAAAATCAATGAGTAAAGAGACTTTTTGCTGCAGAATTTTATAATGAATGGTTTATTAGATATTGAATTAAAACAGGAATATTTTTAACATTGAAGCCTATGGGATTCTCCTGAATAAATTTGCCGAATTAAACCACCGAATGGCAGGGCATTTCGGGAACCTTTCACTGCTGGTTTGTGTTCTCTGAATAGCCGAAGCAGTGCTTTTTCATGGGGATTTCACTGCCCTCGAACAGAGACCGAACAGGCACCGTATGTGCAGGCAATTCGCCAGGATTTGGCGAATTGCCTGCTCTCTGGATAGTCGAATGGCCAGGAAAGGTAACCGAACGCTGATTTTCAGCGTTCGGTTACCTTTCTCAAGCAATTCGAATCTCTTTGGATAACCCTGTTTGTGTCAGGACAAAATCAAATGGCACGCTGACAACAGTCACTTCTCTCAAATATCTAGGGATGAGGTTAGACCCAAATCTATCCTTTGGCCCCACATCGAAAAACTCTCATCTAAACTTTACCCCAAACTAGGTGCCCTGTACAGAAACAAATCCTGTCTGAGCCCCGCGGTAAGAAAGCAGATTGTACAACAAATGCTTATGCCGGCTATTGAATACGGAGATGTAGTGTATGCAGCTGCCCCGCAAACACACCTTCAGAAACTTACTACATTGTATAACTCATTCTGCCGCTTTGTGATACAATGTAACTACATGACCCACCATTGTGACATGTTAAAAGAGCTAAACTGGCCGTCACTGGAATCTAGACGCACTATTCACCTTTTCTGACCTGGTGTTTAAGAGATTTTCTGGGAAGCTACCACCCTACCTGAATAAGCTGCTTCCCCTAGCAGTTCCCTCATCCTATAACCTCCGATCCAGGACCAGCACCTTACTTGCAATACCACAATACAAAAAGAAAGTGGCTCGATGCCCATTTTCCTACAGAGCACCGCAGTTATGGAACAACCTTCCAGACGCCATCAAATCTTCCCCCAGTCTAAAGTCACTCAAGAGCTCCCTATTAAAATACCTCAATAGGGAATGCACCTGTGAACATGTTACATAGTGACTATATTACTTACATATTTATTTTCTGTGTTAATTTGTATATTTGTGCTTTGTTCCTAATATCTTGCATTTACTACTTTGTATTTCTGTAACGACTGTAAAATTTCAATGTTCTTGAACCCAGGACATACTTGAAAACAAGTGAAATCTCAATGTATACCTACTGGTAAAATAATTTGCAAATAAATAAATAAATAAATTTGCATACAGGTAAGGACCCGCCACTTTGGAGCAGTGAATCTTCCCTAATGTCTATGAGTGCTGTATTTTCTTAAACTTTTTTCACAATTACAATTAGCCCCCATGTCACTTGATGCTCAACTAACTATTTTTCTGTAGGTTTATTTTCTCGGAATATGCTTTCAGAAAATGACAGGTAATGATAGTATGAGCAGAGGCTGACATCTAGTGTTAGTAGGGAGAATTACTTCTTACTATGTTGGGATCACAACATAATCATATGGACATGTCAAGGCATTTTTAGCACATTTCACTACCCTTTCACTACCGATCACTTTTTCTTAAAAAAAAAGAATTTTATAGCATTTATTTCAAACATGGCATATTGTGCAGTTAAAAATTAAATACAGAGTAAAATGGACATTTTGAACTACTCTTCTAAAATAGTTAAAATATTTAATGTCATCCATTATTGTTGTGTGTATATATATATATATATACAGTATATACATATATATATATTTACACACACCAGACCTCAGATACATATATACCCACACCAGACCGCAGATACATATATATATATACACACACAAAATACAGACACACCAAACCTCAGATACATGTATTATCCTGGGAATGCAACCTAATAAAACACAATAAAAAAACTTCATGGTGCAGCAGATTAATAGCCACATATATGAAGACCCCAGGGAATAAAACTCACAGGATATATAAAATATATAGGCACACCATTGAAGTGTTACCGCTCAACCGATGGTTCCTCTTGAGTAGGTTCACCCTGCCGCCACAGGAAGAGCCAGGAGACATTCCTTCGGTAAAATATTTTAATTATTAAAATCTTTTACCTAAGGAATGTATCCTGGTTCTTCCTGTGTGTCACGGTTCCCGGATCCCACCACGCAGTCCTTAAAGCCCAAGACTCCACAGAGCCCAAAAGCTACCAAAAGGGTAGCCATAGAAGAATCCCTAACTGTCTGGTCCTTAGAATTGGCCAGGTATACTAGCTAGACAGAAAGGGTTAATCAAAGACAATGTCGTAATACAAAATCAGGTCAGCAACACGGGGGTAGTCAGACGAGCCAGAATCAGGAATATAGAGTATAGAATAGTCAAATGGAATAGCCGGGTCGATATCAGTGCAGAAGCGTAGTACAAGGAAATAGTCTAGGGCAACGAAAGGCAGAATAGTCAGAAAACAAGCAGAGGTCAATAACAGGTTTAATCACGAGAGAATTCAGGTACAAGGAGCTCAGGTATGGATAACCACGATCTGGCACTGCTTAGAAGGAACTGTTGGTTTTTAAAAGACCTTCACCAGACCGCGCCCCCCTCTCAAGCCGCACCTCATGCAGCCACCTCCCTGCCTGTTTCAATTTAAACCGGGTGTTGGTGAGCGAGCAGCATCAGACATGCTGCCCTCAAGCACACCGGAAAGGCTGGAAGCCCCCAAAGTTACACTGTGGTGGTGGAGTGAACCTAATAGATAGGGACCATCGGTTGAGTGGTAACAATTCAATGATGTGCATAGGCGTCTCTAAGGGGGGGCCAGAGGGGCAATTGCATTAAATTTTATTTCATGTTTTCCCTTGATTAATGGCATTTTAGGGATTAATGGGTAGGCTACATGCCACACTGTTTATATTTTTATATTATTTCCCTTGTTTCTATGGCATTTTAGGGGTTAATATGGAAGTTACAAACTAAAGTGTCTATTCATCTTTAGATCCGTTGCTTTTTGTCACATTTCGGGGAATCATTTTTGCTGAAAATATGGTGAATTCCCTAGTTAGCGAATGGTCACCGTAATTTGCGAAAATTGGATTCGCTGAAGCAGTTATATCGGACGTCGGCAAAAACCACTGAATTGCGGCGAATAAAATATTGAATTTCTGTACCAGGTTAGTACAACAAAAAGGTATCATTGCATCACATTACTCTGGGATTACGGAATCTTAGTTATAAATACTTATTTAGGTTTTTCAGTGGTATGATTTAGTGGCGAAAATTATTAGTGCACCCCTAGTTTTGACTGTGGTATCTTATGTGCCCCCCCCTATATATTGTTCCTAGAGTCGCCACTGATGATGTGCCTATATATTTTATATATCCTGTGAGTTTTATTCTCTGGGACCTTCATATTTGTGGATATTAATCTGCTGCACCATGAAGTTTTTTTTTATGTTTCAAATTTTTATTTTTGAAGGTATGTCAGCGGTACAATAATCCAAGTAAAATAAACAACCATCCACAACATTCTGCGTAGTAGCATCATATGAAAAACAATAAAACAAACAACAAATGAGGGAAAGGGGTAGCAAACTACACCTGCCACACGCCAGCAATGGTGCGAGGGGGAAGAGAGAGGAGAGAAAAAGGGGGAAAAAAAAGAGGCCGTGGAAGGATATTGTCACAGGGCCCAGGAGCCCGAGGGCCAAGAATGGCAGCCAGGGCCATGGTAGGTGCCATAGTGGTGTACCTCGGGGCATCCTGAAAATTGCCAAAAAAAAAAAAAGAGGGGGGGGGAGAGGAAGGGAACACCCTCACTGGCATGTCGTGCTTCAAAAGGGAGCAAAGAGTCGTGAATGTAAAATAAGAACAAAATCAGCCCCAGCCGGGGAGTGCCAGCAGAAAAATCTGAATGTTCGCAAAAAATTTCCGAAGTGTCTCTGAATACAGGACTGGGGAGAAAGTCAACAGCGGGCTCACAGCGAAAAGGAAGGGGGGGACAACTCAGCTAGTGGGGATACCGCAAAAATATCAAAAGGGATATGAGGGGGGGGGACTCAGCGGGTCAGTTCAAGCCAGGGTCAGCGATCAGTGGGCAAGCAGCGGGCAGTCGAGACAGGTCCCTTCAGCCCATATCCAGCACAAAGTTTCATCTCACTCAGCCTGTATCTCGAAACGGCAGCATATGTCGGGCAGGAAGGATGATGCAGAGCCTGCCAGGTATGTCATCAAAAAATAAGCTCACCTCAGGCCTACAAATGTCGCTCAGGGTCAGTCGGGCCGCCATACTCCAGGCCCCAACTGTCACGGTCCACCCGGGGTACCTACTGAGGTACCTATATTGCACAGCCTGGTCCTAACAGCCTTTGTCCTGGAATGCTTTTGTATTGGGTTCCAATCCGGGGTTTACCTCAGCCCAGTGCCATGTCCAGGCTCCTGGAGATCCAGCCTGGGTTTTCCCGTCCAGCCTAGGAGTTCCAGCTGAGGCCCATCTATGATTTAACCTCCTTAAAAGGCAGAGAGCCTGAGCCAGCAGTGGTTCTGCATTGTACACCTTGACTGAGGTCATCTGGATGTGTGCAAACCTGCTCCAGCTTATCCTGTGTATCCAGTATCAACAGGGGTCAAGTCCTGGGAAAAAAAGTGAGGGAACTCACCCACAAATTCCACAACCCCCATTACCTGAAGAAAATATATATATATCACGAGTATAGCAGTGCGTGGTGATACCATTTTTATTGGGTTAACTTTACATTTAAAAGACAAGCTTTCAAGAGTGTAAACTGGAAACTATACTGATCAGTGAAAGGTATCACTACGTACAGGTATACTCGTGATTGTGGCAACTGGACTAACGCGTTTTATATATAATATATATATATCCAGGCACAGACCCCCCAGAATTATATACACAGGCACTGTGCCCCCAGAATAATATACACAGCACTGGACCCCCAGAATAACATACACAGCACTGAACCCCCAGAATAATATACACAGCGCTGAGCCCCCAGAATGATATACACAACACTGAACCCCCAGAATAATATACACAGCACTGAACCCCCAGAATAACATACACAGCACTGAGCCTCCAGGATAATATACACAGCACTGAGCCCCAAGAATAACATAATAACATGCACAGCACTGAGCCCCCATAATAATATACACAGCACTGAACCCCAAGAATAATATGCACAGCACTGGTTATATGGATATATTTTCCCCAGTTCACATGGATATAAGTGCCCCAGCTCATATGAGTATATATTGCCCCAGCTCTCATGGATAATGCCCCCCCAGCTCTCATGGATAATGCCCCAGGTCTCATGGATATGCCCCCTGGTCTCATGGATAATGCCCCCGGCTCTCATGGATAATGCCCCCAAGTCTCATGGATAATGCCCCCAGCTCTCATGGATATGCCCCAGGTCTCATGGATACTGCCCCAGGTCTCATGGATACTGCCCCCAGGTCTCATGGATATTGCCCCCAGGTCTCATGGATACTGCCCCCAGGTCTCATGGATATTGCCCCCAGGTCTCATGGATATTGCCCCCAGGTCTCATGGATATGCCCCAGGTCTCATGGATACTGCCCCCAGGTCTCATGGATATTGCCCCCAGGTCTCATGGATATGCCCCAGGTCTCATGGATACTGCCCCCAGGTCTCTTGTATATTGCCCCCCCAGGTCTCATGGATATTACCCCCAGGTCTCATGGATATGCCCCAGGTCTCATGGATATTGCCCCCAGGTCTCATGGATACTGCCCCAAGGTCTCATGGATATTGCCCCCCCAGGTCTCATGGATACTGCCCCCAGGTCTCATGGATATTGCCCCCCCAGGTCTCATGGATACTGCCTCCAGCCCAGCTCACCTCTGCTGCTGCTGCCGCACATTGCCGGCAGCCGCGTGCTTCCTGCTTCAGCGGCCGCTGACAGGAAGTGCAGCCGCTCGCCTGGGATCGATGAAACAGCCAGGCGAGCGGCTCCACTTCACCGGCCATTCTAATAGGAAGCACGCGGCCGCCAGCAATGTGCGGCGGCCACCTGCTAAAGCGTTCGGGCTCAGGCCACAGCGGGAACGCTGCATTCCCGCAGCGTTCCCGCTGTGGGAGACGTGCGGGAACACCATTCCCGCGCGCTCCTGCTCGACTCGAGCCCTGAGTATCCATCTGTCTACCCTGTTGTTCCTGGATACATCTGTTTGTGCAAGGGACTCTCAGCGATCTCCACCTGTGGATTACAGTTCATCTCCGTCTCTGTCCTTTTGATTAAGGTACCACTGTCCGCTGTCCAGACTTCTCCTTGGTGGGCCCTGTCTGCAGTCTAGGACTGCATTGCCCACAATCCTCAGGCTCTCCAGTCAAGAACTCTCCCTGGACTTTATATAATTCCTTTGTTCTTTTATGTGCCTGCAGTTAAGGACCATTTATGTTTCATTAAAGAATCTTCATTGCGTGATTCCTGTCTGGCCTCCCCTCTGTGTCGCCGCCTGCTGGGCTCATACCAGAACCGCACACACCACGTGACACCAACAAGTGTTCCAACGTCTCCCAACCAGGACCCGGCCCAGCACCGCCTCCCCTCAGCGCCTAGGCTGTCAGTCCCAGTTGGTGCCGCCAAAAACAACTCCGTGGCCCTGGTCTCCAGCACCCCAGCTGGGACGCCGACCTCTCTGTAGCCCTCTGCAGCATCCGGTATACAGGCCTCAGCGGTGTGTTCCGTGGACGCAGCCCCGACCTCTGCCAGCTCTGAATCCTCCTCCCGACAACTCCGCAGAGCAGCCATCGCCTGGCGCCAGACGCCCTTGGTTAAGGGGCCATCCACATCCTCCCCGTCTAACAGCTTCAAACAGGCCTCCATGCCTGCAAGGAAGACATCTGTACCTCCTAAGGGGGGGGTCCATCCCACCGATCATCCTCCGGTCCGCCCGCCGCTCCCATCAGGCATCCAGCTTGGGCAGCAGGGAGACGTGGGCCCACCATCTCCCCAGCTCCCAGTACAGGCTCACATCGGACTGAAACGGCAGAACAAACAGGCGGAAAGGCCGCAGGAGCTGGAACGAAGGCCGCAAAATGGCCGCCAGTGCCTCTTGTCGTCTGCCATCCAGCAGCTGCAAGGAGCGTCTCAGGTCCAGAGGGGGGGGGGGCCAAAACGGCCTCCGGACATCTCGGTTCCGGTGGCCAGCTATCCGGGGTCTTCAAGTCTAATTCGCACAGCAGAGGGAGTAATAAATAGACCTCAAAGGTGGCAGACGTGCGGAGCTCCAACAGAACACGTCCGCTCCCTTCGGCAGCCGGCCACGCCCCACTCGCACCATGAAGTTTTTTATTGTGTTTTATTAGGTTGCATTCCCAGGACAATTTATTATTTACATTCTATTTTGGTGCTGTATGGAAGAAACGCCCACTGGGAGTTGCAAAGGTCTTATATGTTAATCCTCTTTATACATCACGATTGCTGTGCACTAAGATACATGTGTACACGCCAGTGCTGTATCTTGGCCTAGGCCGACAATGCATAGGCCTAGGGCGGCACTTTTCAGGGGGGTGGCAAAAAAAGCCTTGGGCTTGCATGGAGACTGTATAACATGGGAATTGGAAGTTGTGTTCGCCGAAACTACAAAGAAAACCTTATTTGAACTACAAAGATGGCCACCGGAAGTGACCAGAGCAAGGATCGGCCGCCTAGTCACATGGACCTGAAACGCGTCACTCGGAGGGGCGTTCTAATTTAGTGGTGGCACGGAAAAGAAAGAAGAAGCACCGGTAGAGGACCTGCAACCCTCCTAAGCATGCTGCGCCTTTGCCGCCCGGCTATTACAGGAGCAGCTGCAGAGGAGAGCAGACCGATTGTGCTGCCTGCTCCTCGAAGGCTTCACTTGCAGCAGGGCAGGCTGCTTGCGAGTGAGAGACGTTCCGCACTGCCAGTCACTGACATGTGAGGGTGGTGCGGTATCGTCTCTTCTTCCCCATACTGCCAGGTCCTACTCCCCCATCAGTTACTTGCTCCCAATCAGGCACATGTGACCAAGTTGAGAGAGGCAGCAGGACTCCCGAGACGAGCTGCTCTGTGCTGTGCCTGCTGCAATCATTCAGGGAACTGGATATTATGGCTGGCGCTGGCAGACTGGTATAGCTGGCACACTGGTATTATGGCTGGCACTGAAAGACTGGCATTATAGCTTACACACTCGTATTATGGCTGGCACTGGCAGACTGGTATTATAGCTGGCACACTGGTATTATGGCTGGCACAGTGGTATTATGCATGGCAGACTGGTTTTATGGGTGGCACACTGGTATTGCTGGCACACTGGTATTATGGCAGGCACAGTGGTATTATGCATGGCAGACTGGTATTATGGCTGGCACATTGGTATTATGGCTGGTAGACTGGTATTATGAAAGAGAGAAAACTGTATCACTGGCGCCACCTAGAGTTCTTTTTATAACAAGAACAAGATGCAGAAATTAATCTGTATGTATGGATATATATCAATATGTCGCATAAAAACACAGTCAATGTAATCAATTTTAACACAAATCTACGCAGAGGATCTGAGTCCATAAATTTCTTAAAATGAATCAGCAGCTGTCCCCCTACATTTGGTGGTATATCCCAAACCACCGGTGAAGAAGAATAGGGAAGAAATATGGCAGAGTCAGCGCTTCCTTCAATGGTGACTTTTCTCTCTCTATCTTCTTACTTTAAAAGTGGATGTGTACCTCAAACAAAGCAGAATTTACCATAGCATAGCAATTTGGTCTCCACACACTTAATAGGAAAGAGAGGAAATAAACTCACATATTGGGTGTGTTTGCCCATTGGGTGTGTTTTCATTTATTGATTTTAAAAATACATTTATTTGTTTATACATTTTGTGAATCCTGGCCTTATTCGGCACTCGAAGAACCTTTGCTGGATGTTCGGGAGATCCGGTGCTCCTTAAGAAAATCACTGATTGCTGATTACATCAAGTGTCTGATCGAGACACCACAATATGTGAGTTTATTTCCTCTCTTTCCTATTAAGTGTGTGGAGACCAAATTGCTACGCTATGGTAAATTCTGCTTTGTTTGAGGTACACATCCACATTTAAAAAAAGAAGATAGAGAGAGAAAAGTCACCATTGAAGGAAGTGCTGACTCTGCCATATTTCTTCCCTAGACTGGTATTATGGCTGGCACACTGCTAAAATGGCTGGTAGTCTGATATTATGGCTGGCACACTGCTATTATGCGTGGCAGACTGGTATTATGGCTGGCAGATTGGTATTATGGCTGGCAGACTGGTATTATGGCTGGCACACTGCTATGGCTGGCACAGTGGTATGATGCATGGCAGACTAGTATTATGGCTGGCACACTGGAATGGCACACTGGTATTATGGCTGGCACAGTGGTATTAAGGATGGCAGATAAATTCTGCTTTGTTTGAGGTACACATCCACATTTAAAAAAAGAAGATAGAGAGAGAAAAGTCACCATTGAAGGAAGCGCTGACTCTGCCATATTTCTTCCCTAGACTGGTATTATGGCTGGCACACTGCTAAAATGGCTGGTAGTCTGATATTATGGCTGGCACACTGCTATTATGCGTGGCAGACTGGTATTATGGCTGGCAGATTGGTATTATGGCTGGCAGACTGGTATTATGGCTGGCACACTGGTATGGCTGGCACAGTGGTATGATGCATGGCAGACTAGTATTATGGCTGGCACACTGGAATGGCACACTGGTATTATGGCTGGCACAGTGGTATTAAGGATGGCAGATATCAATTTATTTTCACCTTAATGCTTGCTGATGAGCCTGATGATTGGATTTGGAGTAGAATGGAGTCACAGCTGGGCTGGCACATGAGCTGGCAGCCACTGGCAGGCAGGCACACTGAGCAGCTGATGTTGTGCTCACTCACCCACAGTTGCCTGTCTCGGGAGTGGGTCGCAGACTGAGTGGAGACGTAGAGTAGATCTGGATGGTGCAGCACGGAGCACACATGTCTCATCGCTCGGGAGTCAGCGCAGGATTACCGCACGCACGCCAGGGCACGAGCAAGCACGTGAACATCTTCGTTCATCACATGAGCCGTTGCTCCTGCGCGTGACTGACAGTGGGTGCTGCGAACGTGCTGCGTCGCCAATGAATGAGGAAATAGACGGAAGAGACAACTGCGTTGCCGGGGGCACGCATGAAATGTAAGTATAAGATGGAGATGTGCCGGCACCGGCTCGAAGTAATGTGTCCGGGTGGCAGAGGGTGTCAAACCCGGACACAGGACTCCAAAACCAGACAGTCCGGGTCAAAACCGGACGGGTGGGAACCCTAGGCCTGGCGCCTTCCTGGGCCTCAACCAGGAGTGGCATCTGCCAGGGCCTCGGCTAGCCCTGTTCAGGGGGTGTGTGGGTAAGTATGTGGAGGTGTGACTGTGTGTGTGTGTGTGTGTGACTGTGCGGATGTGTGACTGTGGTTGTGACTGTGTGTGTGACCATGTGTGTGGATATGTGACCGCATATATGGATGTGTGACAGGATTTATGGAGTTCTGTCATACATTCATACACACCACACATTACTGTGAGTTTTATTGCTGTGGAGCACTGTGAAACACGCTGCGCATTACTGTGAGTTTTACTGTTGTGTAGCACTGTGATACGCTCATACACACCACACATTACGTTCAGCTTTATTACTGTGGAGCTCTGTGATACACTCATTCACACTGCACATTACTGTGAGTTTTATTGCTATGGCGCTATACGCTTATACACCGCACATTACTGTATCACTGAGCTCCACAGCAATAAAATTCAAAGAAATGTACGGCGTGTTTGAGTGTTGGCAGGCTGTGCCCTTCCAAGTGGTGCCTGCCATTTGTGCATGCCCCAAGCAGATCAGGAGGGAGAGAGAGAGGTCCGAAGGACCTCCCCCCCTCCCCTTCAGGCACCTTCCCCGCACTGGCAGGGGGGGGTGCCTGGAATAGACATCATCGCGCCCAGCGCAATGACGCTAATCCTGCCCGCCGGGGTCCCAGAGGCTGGGCTGACATCCAAGTTGTCAGCCCGCACCGGGGGGCCGCAGCGATTCGCCGGAATCCTGGCCGATCGTGGCTGCAAAGGGAAGATGCGCTCAGCCAAGTCTACATGCAGCAGGACGCGCTGAGCACAACCTCTGCATGGAAGGGGTTAAATAAAGAAAATAAATAAACAATTCACCATGATCAGGCCTTTCCAATGATGTCAAACAAGACCAAAGGATCCGAAGGATCCCCCTATCTCCACTTGACAGCTAGGGGGTTAACTGGCCCACTGACATCCTCACACATATGGTGAGGATGTCAGTGGGTGGGGGGGTGACCCGGAGGCTCAATATGTCAGCCACCTCCAGGTTTTAATTGCGATTCGGCACCAATTGGCGCCGATCAGGCAGCGAATCACGATCAGGCAGCGAAACAGTTAATGCTGTACACCGCTGAAAAGGGGAGACTCTCAACTTGCATCGCTGTAGCTTTAACGGTTGGGGAGATAGAGGTACCGTAATTGTACCTACCAGCGCCTGCCGAAGATGTCATCACGCAGCGTGATGACGTCATCGCACCTGCCAGCCCCCAGGAAACGGCGAGGCAAACTTCCAGCTTGCCAAACACGCCGTGGGAGTCGGCGAGGGAGGCAAGTATCGGCGGGAGGGAGGTTAGGAGTACGCGGACGTACCATGTACGACCGCGGGTCTAAGGGAGACCCGTGGGCAGGACGTACATGGTACGTCAGCGGTCGGGAAGGGGTTAAAAGATCTTTTTTTATTTTTTTGTATTTTATTAGACTTTTTTATTTTTAAAAGACTTTTTAATTTTGTAACAGATCTCTTTATTATTTTTTAATGGAACTTTTTATTATTTAGACACATTTATATCGATTTAAGCTATTATAATCGTAGACTTATTTTTCCAGTTCAGAGGAATTTGCTGATGCCAATTCGGCACGATTCAGTGGTTATTGGCGCAGATTTGGTAGGTTTCGCCGACGTCCAATCACTGCCTCGGCAACTCTATTTTCGTCAAAACGTGGTGAACATTCAATAAATAGTGAATTCACTGTATTTTCGGCTAAATGGAATAACTGAAGAGCGCTGAAATGCAGGGAAACACAAAGCACCGAAATTGCTCATAATTTAAAATAACATAAAATGTTTTCATTTCACTAAATGCCAATAAATACAAAAAAAAAAAACGTTAGCTCCAGGCCCATAGAAATCTTAATCTGGCTCTGCATGTTTGCATATTGGAGTGGGCCGGTGTTCTGTCGAGAAAAGACTCTCGTTGGATAATGCAGCTGACGAGCTGCACACGTGAAGAAGTGACATCACGACAGCTGATCTGGCGACCAGCTAGTCGTCACGTCACACCTGCTCATGCGCTAGGATTCCCACCGATCTGGTTTTGACCCATACCGTCCGGTTTTGTAGTCATGTGTCCGGGTTTGACACCCCCTGCCACCCAGACACATGACTCCGAGGTACTGGGCCGGCACGAAGTCTCCTTCGCATACTTACACCTCATGCGTTCCCCTGGCACCGCGGTCCTCTCCTTCTTCAAGTTAGAAGATGCAGGGCTGCACCGCCCACTCTGCCAATGACTGACAGTGTGGGAGTGGTGTGGTGCCGGTTCCTCTCCGCTTCCTCCCATGTGCCACTGTCAGTCAGAACTTCAAGGCGCAGGTGCAACGGCTCATGTGACGAAGACATTCACGTGCTTGCGGCCGTGTTCCTGGCTCTGGAGTGCCAACTCCAGACGTGTCAAGTCACTGTCTCCACTCCGACACAAGTTCAAACTGCGCGCCGCATCAAAAGTAAAAATCCCCCGCCCTCTCCCTTATAATATACCCTTGTGTTGTGTGATAAAAATACGAGTCTGCGCCAGCCATACCAGTGTGCAAGTGCCAGCCATAATGCAAGTGCCAGCCATAATACCAATGTGCCAGCCATAATGCCAGTGCCAGCCATAATACCCAGCCATAATACCAGTGTGCCAGCTATAATACCACTGTGCCAGTGCCAGCCATAATAACAGTGTGCCAGCCATAATACCAGTGTCAGCCATAATACCAGTGTGCCAGTGACAGCCATAATGCCAGTGCCAGCCATAATACCAGTGTGCCAGCCATAATGCCAGTGCCAGCCATAATACCAGTGTGCAAGCCATAATGTCCGTGTCAGCCATAATACCAGTGTGCCAGCTATAATGTCTGTGTCAGCCATAATACCAATGTGCCAGTGCAAGCCATAATGCCAGTGCCAGCCATAATGCCAGTCTGCCAGTGCCAGGCATAATACCAGTGTGCCACTGCCAGCCATGCCAGTGCCAGCCATAATACCAGTCTGCCAGTGCCAGCCATACCATTGTGCCAGCTTTAATACCAGTGTGCCAGTGCCATGCATAATACCAGTGTGCCAGCTATAATACCAGTGTGCCAGCCATAATACCAACGTGACATACATAATACCAGTGTGCCATAATACCAGCCTGACATGCCATGCATACCACGTGCAATAATATATACGCATAATGTAAATATACACATAGTGTATAAGCTACAAACAAAATGGCCGCCCAAACCCAACACTAGGGTGTTCGGGTTTGGCTTGAAGAAAAGGTGGCAACCCTAGCATGCGCGGTTCCACGGAATAGCTAGCTTGGATACAGTGAGCACGGAGGCAATATCTGACAAATAATGCCTCTGCGCATGCGTGAGCCACACCACACATATAGACATAGATATAGATATAGACATTGAGAACAGTGAGGAGTAAACACACATATTCTGCTCTCTGTATCTATACTAGGGCTGTGCAATATTGACAAAATAATCATATTGCGATTTCTTGAATAAATATTGCGATTGCGATTTTATTTGCGATTTAGCCAATTGTTTTTGCTTTTTCAAACATGCTACATACATTCTAAATGTATTCAGTATTCAGCACATGGATATACTGCCCCAGCACATGGGGATACTGCCCCAGCACATGGATATACTGCCCCAGCACATGGATATACTGCCCCAACACATGGATATACTGCCCCAGCACATGGATATACTGCCCCAGCACATGGATATACTGCCCCAGCTCATGGATATTCTGCCTCAGCTCATGGATACTGCCCCAGCACATGGATACTGCCCCAGCTCACCTCTGTGCGCCACGTGTTCGGCTCCCTGTTAACTTCCGGCGGCATGGAGCTTGGGCGCTCGCCTGGGGAACCATGTGACGAGCCGCGAGAACGCAGCTCGTCACGTGGTTCCCCCTGCGAGAGCATAAAGCACCATGCCGCCTGAAGTTAACAGGGAGCCGAAAATTGCAGCCTTAAGCGATTTAGAAATTGCAGGGTCGGAAATCGCGATTCGATTGCGATTGCAATTAATTGCACAGCCCTAATCTATACACATATTACCCCTCCTGTCAGTGAGTAGTATACTCTGCTCTGCTTTTTGTATATATCCATGTCTAGATTCCCCTGATACCTGTGTGGCGTCTTGCGCATGCGCACTGAGCAGAAGACATTATCTCATGATCAGATATTGCCTCCGCTCTTGCTGCATCGGAGCTGGCTATCCCAAGGATCCGCGCATGTGCGGTTGTGACGTGACGACCAGCTGGTCACCAGATCAGCTGGTGTTATGTCACTCCTGCGCGTGAGCAAATCGTTGACGGCATTATGTGATGGGAGGTATTATTTGGCGAAACACCGCTCTGGATGAAGTCCATGGCCGTTTTGTTTTGTCCCAGTCCAGCCTTGGGAAAAAAGGGGTGTCTCCCTATTTGTATTTGATTGTGTTTTTCCCTTTCTGTTTGTCTGTCCTTTAGTTAATCTGTCCATCTACCTACTTATGCATCCTTCTTTCTGAATATCTGTTATTAAAGGAACACTCTAGGCTAAACATCCCCCCTTTTTTTACATTAAAATATACCTATTCCCTACCTAGTTATTCAGTATATATATATATTTTAAATGTAATACTTACCCTAAAAACCACTTGTTTCCAACAGCGTTTTTTTTTTTTTATACTCACCTCCCTCCTCTTCCGCTCCCGTCCTGTTAGAGCTTGAACTTGGCTAATGGTTTACGTGAGATGTGCGCATGCGAGCCTCTCACGTAAGCCAGCCAATCAGCAGGCTTCCTCTTCTTCTTTGATTAGTGTTACGCGCAAGAGGATGCGCGCAACACTAATCAGCCGCTGCCGCCAGCTACTGCGGCGAGTTGGAGACGTCATCGCGCTGAAAGCGCAATGACGTCTCCTACTCGGCAATAGTCGGCAGAAGCGGGAAATATGAATCCCGCTCTGCTGACTGACAGCTGGGAGGGCGGAGTAAAGTCCTCCGCGTCTCTCAGCTGGTTCAGCCGATTGGCTGAGCAGAGGGAGGGGGGGGGAGAGACAAGGGCATACTCAGGGCATCATGACCACCTAAAAAAGCTTAGGTGGTCATGTTGCCTAGAGTAACCCTTTAAGTCTGTGCATCTATATCTGTGTGTCCGTCTGTTTATTTTTCCATCTGTCCTTGTATCTATGGCTTCCTCTCTCTTTTTCCGTGTCTCTCATCCCCCTCTCTTTTTCTCTCTTTCTTTCCCTCTCTTTTGCTCCCCCTCTCTTTTTCTCTCTTACCCTCTCTCTTTTTCTCTTCTCTCTCTCTTTTTCTCTCCTCTCTCTCTTTTTCTTCTCTCTCTCTTTTTCTCTTCTCTCTCTCTTTTTCTCTCCTCTCTCTCTTTTTCTCTTCTCTCTCTCTTTTTCTCTCCTCTCTCTCTTTTTCTCTTCTCTCTCTCTTTTTTCTCCTCTCTCTTTTTCTCTTCTCTCTCTCTCTTTTTCTCCTCTCTCTTTTTTCTCCTCTCTCTTTTTCTCTCCTCTCTCTCTTTTTCTCTTCTCTCTCTCTTTTTTTCTCCTCTCTCTTTTTCCGTGTCTCTCTTCCCCCTTTCTTTTTCTCTCTTTCTTTCCCTCTCTTTTGCTCCCCCTCTCTTTTTCTCTCTTACCCTCTCTCTTTTTCTCTTCTCTCTCTCTTTTTCTCTCCTCTCTCTCTTTTTCTCTCCTCTCTCTCTTTTTCTCTTCTCTCTCTCTTTTTTTCTCCTCTCTTTTTCTTTCTCTTCTTCTCTCTCTCTCTTTTTTCTCCTCTCTCTCTTTTTTCTCCTCTCTCTTTTTCTCTCCTCTCTCTCTTTTTCTCTTCTCTCTCTCTTTTTTTCTCCTCTCTCTTTTTCTCTTCTCTCTCTCTTTTTCTCTTCTCTCTCTCTTTTTCTCTCCTCTCTCTCTCTTTTTCTCTTCTCTCTCTCTTTTTCTCTCCTTCTCTCTCTTTTTCTCTTCTCTCTCTCTTTTTTCTCCTCTCTCTTTTTCTCTCCTCTCTCTCTTTTTTCTCCTCTCTCTTTTTCTCTCCTCTCTCTCTTTTTCTCTTCTCTCTCTCTTTTTTTCTCCTCTCTCTTTTTCTCTTCTCTCTCTCTTTTTCTCTGTCTCTCACCCTCTCTTTTTCTCTGTCTCTCACCCTCTCTTTTTCTCTTCTCTCTCTCTTTTTCTCTCTCTCTCTCTTTTTCTCTTCTCTCTCTCTTTTTCTCTTCTTCCCCCCCCCCCCTCCCTCACACATTGCTTCCTGAGCCGGGTCCCTGCATACCTCCAGATAGTACAGATCCAGCGGGGTGATCTGCGAGTCCAGGAAGTCCTCGTAGGTGTTGAATTCGGTGACAATCCCGTCCATCACAGCGCCGCTCCCCTCCATCTCCATTCTCTGCTGTCAGCCTCAGGTTCTGCGTCCCTAGCAACGGGATGGGGCGGTGCCACGGAACTGCAACAGTAGCTTGATTCATGTGTGAGTGCTCGCCGGTGTTGTGTCATATATGGTTCCCCATCGAATACTGTTCCAAGGAGCCCTCGGCAAAGATCGGAACTCCACCTCCCCAGCCTCCGACACATCAGCCCCTCCCATTCACATGCCCTTGTGCAGCCCCACAGAAGCCAGACACTGCCTCCGTTCACAGACCCGCCCCCTGCACACAAAGCACTGCCCTAAAACCACCTCCTGCACCACAGTAACACCCCCTTCCATCCAGCAAGCTCTGCAACACAATGCCCAGCCTGCAACACAATGCCCAGCCTGCAACACAATGCCCAGCCTGCAACACAATGCCCAGCCTGCAACACAATGCCCAGCCTGCAACACAATGCCCAGCCTGCAACACAATGCCCAGCCTGCAACACAATGCCAGTCAGACCTGCAAACACAATTCCCAGCCTGCAACACAATGCCCAGCCTGCAACGCAATGCCCAGCCTGCCTGCAACACAATGCCAGCCAGCCCTGCAACACAATGCCCAGCCGCAGCTGACGCTGTACCTCTTCTGCTACTGCCCTCTACACCACAGTTGCACCCCCTACCACCAGCCAGCCCCTGCAACACCATGTCCAGCCACAGCTGACGCTGAACCTCTTTTGTGCCCCCTGCAACACCATGCCCAGCCACAGCTGACGCAAAACTCTTTTGTGCCCCCTGCAACACCATGCCCAGCCACAGCTGACGCTGAACCTCTTTTGTGCCCCCTGCAACACCATGCCCAGCCACAGCTGACACTGAACCTTTGTTGTGCCCCCTGCAACACCATGCCCAGCCACCGCTGACGCTGAACCTCTTTTGTGCCCCCTGCAACACTATGCCCAGCCACCGCTGACGCTGAACCTCTTTTGTGCCCCCTGCAACACTATGCCCAGCCACAGCTGACGCTGAACCTCTTTTGTTCCCCCTGCAACACCATGCCCAGCCACAGCTGACCCTTAACCTCTTCTGTTCCCCTCAACCACCGCCGCCCCGAACCACTTTTGTTCAAATATATGCACTCGTACCAAAAACTAGTAGAATATAACAATACAACTTGTCATTAAAGTGATATTCTTACATAGCTGAATCATAAAACGATTAAAACTGTGTTTCCTTTTTTTATTCACCCTTAATCGTTTCCACAAAACATTTTCACTGATAATATAAATCACCAGACAAAAAACAGATTGTTGAATAAGTTCATTAGTACCAATCAAAGGTTTAATATTCGGCTGCTGTAAAATTGTAAAGAGGGGGTTAAATACAGCCCTAGCGTTGCCGGGGTTAAAATGCTTTACCCAATGTTTTTTCTGCTTCTCCACACTCGTGCCTTCTCCTGTATGTGATCTGCACTGTTTGTACAAGCTTTCTTATTTTTATGGACAAGAGAAACCAATTCTGATGGTGGCAGCTTTGACGTGCTGCTATCAGAACACGTTTCTGCAGCGTTTCTGGGGTTAAAATGCTTTACCCAACGTTTTTCCTGCTTCACCACACTCGTGCCTTCCCCTCTATGTGATCTGCATTGTTTGTACAAGCTTTCTTATTTTCCTAGACAAGAGAAACCAATTCTGATGGCGGCCATGTGCACGAAAAGCACTCGGCCAGCGTTCCCCTCCGGCGAGCCGCAATACTCACCCATCCAAAGGTCCGGTCACACGGCTGTGTCGCCATCACGCAGCCGCCGGGTGCCTCTGTGATACTGCCTTCAGCCGAGAGGCAGCATCACAGAAGCGCCCGGCGGCCGCGTGAATGCGTTGCAGCTGTGCGACCAGACCTTCGGATGGGGGAGTAATGCGGCCGCCCGAGGGGAACACTGGCCAAGTGCTTTTTGTGCACGTGGCCAGCTTCCCCAGCCCCGCGGATACCGGCATGCTGGCCCAGCGCTGGCTTCTGGTATCGGGGGGATGTATCGGGCCATTTGCACGAGTACCAAGTACTCGTGCAAACGGCAGTATCGACACCGATACTAGTATCGGTATCGGTGCATCCCTAGATCAAATGGTTCAGACTCCAAGTCCAATCATTTCTCCCATTATTCCCTATGGGCATTCCACTGTCATTCACCCTTGACATTCCATAGAAAACCGCTATAATCCCTGGTAATTTCACTGTTACAGTCCGCTTACAATGTTTTCCTTGTTCCTATGCGTTTGGAGGACTAGCGGACCTCTGCAGGGAAGCACCGGAGTCTCCCACTAGTCTACACAGAGCTCTCCCATTAGGGTACATACTGTGCACTCTTGTGACTTTTACTTGGTGCTAACAGATTCCGCTGGTGCAGAATCCGTTAGCACCAGCCAACCCCCCCCCCCAAAATTCAATATACTCACCTCCTATCCCACGGCGACTACCACGGTTCTTTCCACCTTCTCAGTCCGGTGGGAGCAGGGAGAGACTGGGGGAAAAAGTCCCCCCAGTCTCTCCCTGCGGATCGCTACGCTGATGCGACCTCCGGTGTCTGCCTCAATGGAGTCCTATGGACTCCATTGAGAGGATCCGCACAGCAGCGCTTAGCACTGCCATGCGCATCCCGGGGCTTACCACCCGGTAACAATGCAGGCAGCTTTTTTAGCACCTTTATTGTAATCTCGGGCTAAAACGGGGGTGATAGGGGGAAAACTATAGGCGCAGATTTTCCTCCCTAGCGCCCCCGATTTAGCGTTAGGAATATAATTTGGCCCGATGAAGGGTCACATAAAACACATACAGTAAAGGCACAAAGCTCTGTCAGATATGGCCATTTAAATTACTCAGGTGGACTTTAATTGGAAAGTCTAGAAATTAGAAGAGGACATTTGGTTCTCAATTAAAAAGGTATTTAAATGTATCACTGCTTACCAAAAGAGAAATGAGTTAACCTGTGAACGTTTTGTCAAAGCAGTGGGACAAAAAACTAGTTTATATTATGTAGCATAGCTGTGCATGAAGATGAACAAGGTCGAAATCATTTTGTGAATTCAGAGACGGAAATCAAAGGATTGTACTTAAAAAAAGTGACTGTTCAGATATAAAAAAAATGCCCTAAAGGAGTATTAAAACCATACTAAATTATAAATATATACATAAGTGCAGAGGAAATGGCTGTTAAAAATATGTAGCCGGGAAAAGTTTAAACAAACATTTTAATCATAAATAAAGATCAGGTTATTTACTACAAAAGAGTAGTTAAAGAACAGCCTTTTTGCATTTGTGGACCGTTAATACCAGCTGTAGCAGCACATCATAGCTGCGGCCATCAGAATTGGTTTCTCTTATTCATAAAAAAAGAAAGCTTGTACAAACAGTGCAGATCACATACAGGAGAAGGCACGAGTGTGGAGAAGCAGAAAAAACATTGGGTAAAGCATTTTAACCCCGGAAACGCTGCAGAAACGTGTTCTGATAGCAGAACGTCATAGCTGCCGCCATCAGAATTGGATTCTCTTGTCTATGAAAATAAGAAAGCTTGTACAAACAGTGCAGAATAGATCACATACAGGAGAAGGCACGAGTGTGGAGAAGCAGAAAAAACGTTGGGTAAAACATTTTAACCCCGGAAACGCTGCAGAAACGTGTTCTGATAGCAGCACGTCATATCTGCCACCATCAGAATTGGTTTCTCTTGTCTACGAAAATAAGAAAGCTTGTACAAACAGTGCAGATCACATAGAAGGGAAGGCACGAGTGTGGAGAAGCAGAAAAAACATTGGGTAAAACATTTTAACCCCGGAAACGCTTTAGAAACGTGTTCTGATTGCGGCAGCTATGACGTTCTGCTATCTGAATTGGTTTCTCTTGTCTACGAAAATAAGAAAGCTTGTACAAACAATGCAGATCACATAGAGGGGAAGGCACGAGTGTGGTGAAGCAGAAAAAACGTTGGGTAAAGCATTTTAACCCCGGAAATGCTGCAGAAACGTGTTCTGATAGCAGCACGTCAGTGCTGCCGCCATCAGAATTGGTTTCTCTTGTCTAGGAAAATAAGAAAGCTTGTACAAACAGTGCAGATCACATAAAGGGGAAGGCACGAGTGTGGAGAAGCAGAAAAAACATTGGGTAAAGCATTTTAACGCCGGAAACGCTAGGGCTGTATTAAACCCCCTCTTTACAATTTTATAAATATTAAACCTTTGATTGGTACTAATGAACTTATTCAACAATCTGTTTTTTGTCTAGTGATTTATATTATCAGTGAAAATGTTTTGTGGAAACGTTAAAGGGTGAATAAAAAAAGGAAACACAGTTTTCATCGTTTTATGATTCAGCTATGTAAGAATATCACTTTAATGACAAGTTGTATTGTTATATTCTACTAGTTTTTGGTACGAGTGCATATATTTGACAAAAGTGGTTCGCGGTTGCGGTGGTTGAGGGGAACAGAAGAGGTTATGGGTCAGCTGTGGCTGGGGATGGTGTTGCAGGGGGAACAAAAGAGGTTCAGCGTCAGCTGTGGCTGAGGGGAACAAAAGAGGTTCAGCGTCAGCTGCGACTGAGCATGGTGTTGCAGGGGGAACAAAAGAGGTTCAGGGTCAGCTGTGGCTGGGCATGGTGTTGCAGGGGGAACAAAAGAGGTTCTGCTTCAGCTGTGGCTTGAGGGGAACAAAAGAGGTTCAGCGTCAGCTGCGACTGAGCATGGTGTTGCAGGGGGAACAAAAGAGGTTCAGGGTCAGCTGTGGCTGGGCATGCTGTTGCAGGGGGAACAAAAGAGGTTCAGCTTCAGCTGTGGCTTGAGGGGAACAAAAGAGGTTCAGCGTCAGCTGCGACTGAGCATGGTGTTGCAGGGGGAACAAAAGAGGTTCAGCGTCAGCTGTGGCTGGGCATAGTGTTGTGGGGGGCACAAAAGAGGTTCAGCGTCAGCGGTGGCTGGGCATTGTGTTGCAGGGGGCACAAAAGAGGTAGGTTCAGCTGTGGCTGGGCATGGTGTTGCAGGGGGCACAAAAGAGGTAGGTTCAGCGTCAGCTGTGGCTGGGCATGGTGTTGCAGGGGGCACAAAAGAGGTAGGTTCAGCTGTGGCTGGGCATGGTGTTGCAGGGGGCACAAAAGAGGTAGGTTCAGCGTCAGCTGTGGCTGGGCATGGTGTTGCAGGGGGCACAAAAGAGGTTCAGCGTCAGCTGTGGCTGGGCATGGTGTTGCAGGGGGCACAAAAGAGGTTCAGCGTCAGCTGCGGCTGGGCGTGGTGTTGCAGGGGGCATAAAAGAGGTTCAGCGTCAGCTGTGGCTGGACATGGTGTTGCAGGGGCTGGCTGGTGGTAGGGGGTGCAACTGTGGTGTAGAGGGCAGTAGCAGAAGAGGTACAGTGTCAGCTGCGGCTGGGCATTGTGTTGCAGGCTGGGCATTGTGTGGCAGGCTGGCATTGTGTTGCAGGGCTTGCTGGATGGAAGGGGGTGTTACTGTGGTGCAGGAGGTGGTTTTAGGGCAGTGCTTTGTGTGCAGGGGGCGGGTCTGTGAACGGAGGCAGTGTCTGGCTTTTGTGGGGCTGCACAAGGGCATGTGAATGGGAGGGGCTGATGTGTCGGAGGCTGGGGAGGTGGAGTTCCGATCTTTGCCGAGGGCTCCCTGGAACAGTATTCGATGGGGAACAATATATGACACAACACCGTCTGGTAGGCATGGCATCTGCAAAGGCGGCATGTATGGATGGACCAGATAGCAGGTAGGCTGAGGGCTGGATAATACATTACACAGAGTAATGAGGGGGCAAGCAAGCTCAGGATCCCGCCCAGTGGATCTGTCTCACGGACAGTGTCTCATCCTGAAGTCCCTAGTGGTTTTATGGTCAGAAAGAAACAGAACATATAAATAAATAAGGCGGAATAGCACAGTGAGCAGACAGGACGGAGAGAACACGTGGGCTCCTTCATAGCTTTAACACTAGCATTTTCTGTTTGTGACATCATGGTCTGGGCCACAGTTAGCCAGGATGACGTCACTACCTTCTCATATAATTATCTGTCACTTTACAGAGTTGTCTGGAATATGCAGGAATTTATACTTCAATAAAAACTTTGATAAATAGAAAGAAAAATGAATTCACAGTAAATATTACTAATCACAAATCAACCTGTTATTCGGACAAAATCAGCATTACCCAAACAGGGGCCCTATATCAAGCCAGCTGTTCCACTGATTGCTGAACTGAGCCTCTAGTCCACCAAGCAGCACACTTTGCCTATGACCAGAGGTGTACTTCAGGTATTTGGCACCTGGGGAAAATATTCCCTTTTGCACCCCTCCCCCAGCCCCCTCAGAGCTCCAGAGCTATAACACTCACAGTAATATATGGCGTGTATGAGCGTATCACAGAGCTCCACAGCAATAAAACTCCCAGTAATGTGCAGTGTGTATGAGCGTATCACAGAGCTCCAGAGCAATAAAACTCCCAGTAATGTGCAGTGTGTATGAGCATATCACAGCTCTCCACAGCAATAAAACTCACAGTAATGTACGGTGTGTATGAGCGTATCACAGAGCTCCAGAGCTATAAAACTTCCAGTAATGTACAGTGTGTATGAGCATATCACAGCTCTCCACAGCAATAAAACCCACAGTATTGTGCTCTGTGTATTAGTATATCACAGAGCTCCACAGCAATAAAACTCACAGTAATGTGCTCTATGTATTAGTATATCACAGAGCTCCACAGCAATAAAACTCACAGGATGTGCATTGTGTATGAGCCAGGGCCCCGAGTCCTGCTGCAGGAAAGCATGGGAAACGGTGTTCCTGCACATCTCCCACAGCGGGAACTCAGCGGAACATAGGTGCATCTCGTATGAGCGCAGCACAACCTTGACCTTTCACAAAACTTCTGCGGGTCTCTTTCCCTGCTCGCAGCTGGCACGGCAATCCTCGAGCGAGTCTCAAACAGGCAGCGCCCCTGACCTGTTCCAGAGTAAGTTTTTTTTCTTTTGTTTACTACAGCCTGGCACAATCTAGATGACATCGCTGTAATTCCCTTCTGGATGGATAAACCAGCTAGGACTTCAGCAGGTCCCTCTCCCTCCTCCCCTCCCTGCTGCCTCTCAGTGACAGGGAAATACCAGGAGTGCTGAGCTGAGCAGAGAGTCCAGCGCATTCTTTTCTTGCATTTCAATGCAAAATTGTGTATATACCTTTTGTGGTAGAGAATGGGTTAATAACCTCCCTGTTGATTATTCTTGACTCATATTTTAACAAAACTTAAGTTTTCATTCCCTTTGTAGCGCTCACTCCCGGAGGAGCCGCTGAAAATGAACCACGGGTCAGTCTCCCCGCACTAGGGAATAAATATACTCCAGCACCGTTGTGGATTTTATAAATTATACTGTTTACTAAAGTAAAAGGCATATAATGAGACACGGTGTTCGTAGATATATTTACAGTATTTCGTATCGCGGTAAACGTGCAGCGGAAAAAGAAATGCGAGACTTTGTATTTCTGAAAAATGCGCGACCGAACAGAAAAATACAATGCTTCGTAATTCGGGAAACACGCAGCGGAAAACAAAATAAGATGCAAATCTTTTCCCCTTCTTTAGATACTAGGGAGTGAGTCCTGAACAGGTTAAGTCCCGAACTGTGAGTGTATGTGTGTGTTATGGTACCCGGGTACTATTCAACTGGCCAGTGAATCTTTTAAACGATGTCTTCGACTAGTCAAGTTGGGGCCCTGTGGGTTTCAGAAATAAACAACAGCACACTTTATTGACTTTGTAAAACCGGCCTTGGAGGCCTCTCACCCATCCGCTGGATCACCAAGGTTCCGCTGACCCAGGACGTCCCTCCGCTCGATGCCTGGCTAGGATACTGGCTACTGGATCTGTTGTCGGGTTCTCTTTGCTCCGACCGTGGCTTGTCCAGCTACCGCCTGCTCTCCCATCCAATGGACCTGCGGTACTCCTAACTCAGGGGTCCTCCGCTTCCTTGACAGCAGCTTGGGGAATGCCTGTGGATCACTGGGTCTCCTTCTTACAAGGCTGGGTAACCCCTCTTGGAATCCTGGTACCTGCACCTGCGCTCCGGCCTAGTCACTGTTCCACTCTGCAACACTGCATCCTCTCTCATGCACTCCCTGGCGCGCTCTGACAGCTATCTCCACGAGGCTCAGGATGTACAGCGTCTGTGTCCCACCCACTTCCTGTGTCCGTTTGCAAAGCATGCCAGGAAACGTAGTCCCAATATCTTCTGTGTTGGTCCAGCATGCTTACCATGGTCTCTGTCTCCCTCTGGTGGCCATTTCAAATAAATGCAGCAGAACAGTCTTTTTAAACACAGCGCTACACTCTCCCCCCCTAAACTCTTGGGTCCTCCAAGGGCGTGTAACGGGTGCATGTAACGGTCATACATAACACAACATAACATAACATAACACAGTTGCATTACATTTCTAACTTTAGCCTATATAGTCAGGGTTGAAAACAGGCAGCAAATATCCTCAATCTCACCCAAACCCCTAGACACCTCTGTAAGTAGGGCCGACACTCCAGGAAACCTCCGCACAGTTGTTACAGCTTCCTCTGTGCTATGTCCTGGTGAATCATACGTGAGTCTCTGAGGGGGTCGTATTGACCGTTTAGGTTCAAATTTTTCAGGAACCTCTTCAGTCGGGAGAGCTGACTCTACAGGCTCAATTCTCTCATCAACAATCGGAGCAAACATTTCCTCAGAATATGAGCCCTCCAGTGAAGGCATAGAACTGTAATCTATGGATATTTCCTCTAAAACTTCAGAACTTCCGGTGCTTGAGTCATCACTTCAGAAATATCAGGTTCTAAAGCACTCCCACTCCAGTCAGAGACTGGCTTGACGCCCTGAGACTCGGTGTCCACACCCAGCTCAGACTCCAGCCTTCCTCTTCACTGTCTTCTTCACTCTCTCCGACGGGACGTAACTGCCGAGACCGAGTAATAGAAGTCGGACGAGATATAGGCAGACCAGGCACAGAGAATTTGTCTCCAATCGGTACTTGTACAGTCTCTCCTGAACGTAGGACCTTCTCTGTCCCTTCCGTTCTCCTCAGCCTTCTTACTTCTGTATTGGCTCTCTGTTCTTTGACCCTCCGTGGACAAGCCCGTCGTGACATCGAGTGTGCCTTCTTAGGAGCAGGACTCTCCTCCGTGACCAGTGGGGTTAAGAGGTTCTCAACACATCAGCGTTCATCCCCACTATCATAGAACTTCGATTAGCTCCCGAGGACGAGGACACACAATTGCCAACGTGTCACATACTCACGGTTGTCCAGTAATTTCCGAACTGAATTCTAGCTTCACCTGTATATATCCATCGTAGGGAAACTTCTCCATTCCCATACCCCAGATTTCGAGATCCTTCAATTTCTTCAGGGGTATATGCTTCAAATATTCTGATAGAAGTCTCGGTAAATCAGCATTACTTGAGCACCCGAATCTAGAAGAGCCTTAGTATAGACTCCTTCCACTTGAACCGGGATGATGGGCGAAGGACCTATCAACTTGTCAGGGAACTTTTTCGTAGTAGCAGGAGAGGTAGACCCAGTCTGTTGTACTCTAACCCTTGTCCTCACACGTGGTGACTGCGGGCGTACATTGTCTTCCAGCGACGTAGGACCAGACCTCCAGGGAGAGGTTCCGCTGACCCAGGACGTCCCTCCGCTCGATGCCTGGCTAGGATACTGGCTACTGGATCTGTTGTCGGGTTCTCTTTGCTCCGACCGTGGCTTGTCCAGCTACCGCCTGCTCTCCCATCCAATGGACCTGCGGTACTCCTAACTCAGGGGTCCTCCGCTTCCTTGACAGCAGCTTGGGGAATGCCTGTGGATCACTGGGTCTCCTTTTTACAAGGCTGGGTAACCCCTCTTGGAATCCTGGTAGGCCGCACCTGCGCTCCGGCCTAGTCACTGTTCCACTCTGCAACACTGCATCCTCTCTCATGCACTCCCTGGCGCGCTCTGACAGCTATCTCCATGAGGCTCAGGATGTACAGCGTCTGTGTCCCACCCACTTCCTGTGTCCGTTTGCAAAACATGCCAGGAAACGTAGTCCCAATATCTTCTGTGTTGGTCCAGCATGCTTACCATGGTCTCTGTCTCCCTCTGGTGGCCATTTCAAATAAATGCAGCAGAACAGTCTTTTTAAACACAGCTACACCTTTTTTTGTAAATTGCTGGACCAGCTGTTGTTACAAATAAATGCATAAAAGGTCTGTTTTATGGCGAGGAAGGGGGAGACATGGTTTTGAAGGAAGCCAGGTATAGGTTTGATCTCCATTTCGGGTCCTCTGCTGTCACACTCAAAGCTTCAGACTCACAAATGAAATGAAAGGGTTTTTTGAATAAGTCTGAGAATATAATGCACACAGACTTTTTTTAAAATAAGTTTAAAGTTAAATGTATTATGGGCTAGAACGCATGCATTTGCACAATTTTATGCCAAGTTAAAGCTGTTTTATGTTTTTGACTGTTGCAGGTCCTGGTGTTTGACTTTGGTAGTGAAGCGTGTGGCATGGCATTGAAGTGACGTTGGCTCAAAGGAAGGCCGCACTACAACTGGCGAAGCATCTGTGGAATGGTGTTTTTGACTATGAATCCTGTCATATTAATCCATTGGATCCCGGAGAGTGCAACTCTCTTATACCAAGGTAGGTGAACCACTGAGATAGGCATCAAAGCCAGGGAGAACGCGTGGGACGCAGTTCCTGCACTATTTTTGTAGAGAGAACTTTGTTGCCACACATGATAACATTAGTATGCAGGTGTTCAATCATAGGTTTCCCTGTTAAATCATATTTGTGACTTTTTATACATTTTTGCTAAAACTAATATATCCATAAGCAGGGCCAGCGCTCCTGCTAGGCAGCTGCCTAGAGCACAGTGCCACCTAGGGGCGCAGCCGGCCCCGACCAGGGGTCGGCCAGGTGTGTATCCGCTCACGGACACTAGTGATGTCTGTGAGCGGATCTTGCAGTTCTGAGGTCTGCCGGTGCACACGATACCCCGGCCATCCAGCGTGCCCTTTGATCTAATCAGAGTGAGCCAGCTGGCCGCGGTCACAGGGAATGCCACGTGACGTCTGCCACCCTATGCCATGGCAGTAGACTTCACGTTGTGCATCCTGTAGCCTAATCAGAGGGGGCAGACTCTCTCGCTGCTCCAACTAGAGAAACAAGGGGCGCCGCGTCAATGAGAGGAAAAGCACAAATTTACGGTCACATTCCACTGCCAGCCCCCCCCCCCTGTAAAATACCCCTATCCATCACCCCTCCCAGTATAAACCTCCTCTGGCCATCACCCCCCTTGTAAAATACTCCAGCCATCACTCCCCCCAGTAAAATAACCCAGCCATCACTCCACCCAGTAAAACACCCCAGCCATCACTCCCCCAGCTTGTCACCCCCAGTAAAATACCCCCACCATCACTCTGCCCCAGTAAAAAAAAACACCCCAGTCATCACTCCCCCCCAGTAAACCACCCCAGTCATCACTCCCTCAGTAAAACACCCCAGTCATCACTCCCCCCCAGTAAACCACCCCAGTCATCACTCCGCCCCCACAGTAAAATACCCCTGACCAACACACATCCACCAGCATTAAGCTAAGGAGATACACATACCCAGGCAACACACACACACACCAAGGCCCCAAACACGCACACCCAACCCCCCCACACACACCTAGGCCCAACACACACACATAACAGCCCCCCACTTTCCTCGATTATTTTCATACAAATTTACGGTCACATTCCCCTGCCAGCCCCCCCTGTAAAATACCCCAGCCATCACTCCCCCAGTCCGTCACCCCCATGTAAAATACTCCAGCCATCACTCCCCCCCCAGTAAAATAACCCAGCCATCACTCCCCCCAGTAAAACACCCCAGCCATCACTCCCCCAGCTTGTCACCCCCAGTAAAATACCCCAGCCATCACTCTGCCCCAGTAAAAAAACACCCCAGTCATCACTCCCCCCAGTAAAACACCCCAGTCATCACTCCGCCCCCACAGTAAAATACCCCTGACCAGCACACATCCACCAGCATTAAGCTAAAGAGATACACATACCCAGGCAACACACACACACACCAAGGCCCCAAACACGCACACCCAACCCCCCCCCCACACACACACACACCTAGGCCCAACACACACACATAACAGCCCCCCTTTCCTCGATTATTTTTATACAAATTTACGGTCACATTCCCCTGCCAGCCCCCCCCCCGTAAAATACCCCAGCCATCACTCCCCCAGCCCGTCACCCCCCTGTAAAATACCCCAACCATCACTCCCTCCAGTAAAATACCCCAGCCATCACTCCCCCAGCCTGTCACCCCCCTGTAAAATACCCCAGCCATCACTCCCCCAGCCCGTCACCCCCTGTAAAATACCCCAACCATCACTCCCTCCAGTAAAATACCCCAGCCATCACTCCCCCAGCCTGTCACCCCCCTGTAAAATACCCCAACCATCACTCCCTCCAGTAAAATACCCCAGCCTGTCATCCCCCTGTAAAATACCGCAACCATCACTCCCCCCAGTAAAATTCCCCAGCCCTCACTCCCCCAGCCTGTCACCCCCCTGTAAAATACCCCAACCATCACTCCCTCCAGTAAAATACCCCAGCCTGTCATCCCCCTGTAAAATACCGCAACCATCACTCCCCCCAGTAAAATACCCCAGCCCTCACTCCCCCAGCCTGTCACCACCAGTAAAATACCCCAGCCATTACCCTCCTGTAAAATACCCCAGCCATCAGTCCGCCCCAGTAAAATACCCCAGCCATCACTCCGTCCCCAGTAAAACACCCCAGCCATCACTCCCCCCAGTAAAACACCCCAGTCATCACTCCCCCCAGTAAAACACCCCAGTCATCACTCCCCCCCCCCAGTACAACCAGTATAAACCTCCTCTGGCCATCACCCCCCCAGTAAAATACCCCAGCCATCACTCTCCCAGCCCATCACCCCCCTGTAAAATACCCCAACCATCATTCCCCCAGTAAAATACACCAGCCATCACTCCCCCAGCCTGTCACCCCCAGTAAAATACCCCAGCCATCACGCCGCCCCCAGTAAAATATCCCAGCCATCACTCCGCCCCCAGTAAAACACCCCAGCCATCACTCCCCCCAGTAAAACACCCCTGTCATCACTCCCCCCAGTACAACACCCCAGCTATCACTCCCCCCAGTAAAATACCCTAGCCATCACTCCCCCAGCCAATCACCCCCAGTAAAATACCCCAGCCTTTACCCTCCTGTAAAATACCCCAGCCATCACTCCGCCCCCAGTAAAATACCTCAGCCATCACTCCACCCCAGTACAACACCCCAGCTATCACTCCCCCCAGTAAAACACCCCAGTCATCACTCCCCCCCAGTAAAACACACCAGTCATCACCCCCCCAGTAAAACACCCCAGTCATCACTCCCCCCAGTACAACACCCCAGCTATCACTCCCCCCAGTAAAACACACCAGTCATCACCCCCCAGTAAAACACCCCAGTCATCACTCCCCCCCAGTACAACACCCCAGCTATCACTCCCCCAGTAAAACACCCCAGCCATCACCCCCCTAGTAAAACACCCCAGTCATCACTCCCCCCAGTAAAACACCCCAGTCATCACTCCCCCCAGTAAAAACACCCCAGTCATCACCCTCCCGTGAAACACCCCAGCCATCACCCCCCGTAAAACACCCCAGCCATCAATCCGCCCCCACAGTAAAATACCCCTGACCAACACACATCCACCAGCATTAAGCTAAGGAGAGTAATGTGCGATGCGTATGAGGGTGTCACAGAGCTCCACAGTAATGTGCGATGCGTATGAGGGTGTCACAGAACTCCACAGTAATGTGCGATGCGTATGAGGCTGTCACAGAGCTCCACAGTAATGTGCGATGTGTTTGAGGGTGTCATAGAGCTCTACAGTAATGGGCAGTGTTTATGAGGGTGGGGGGGGTGCAAGGATCTGACTGCTCAGCACTCCTCAGGATCTGGCTGCTCAGTGCTCCCAATGATGTGGCTGCTTGGAACACCCAGGATCTGGCTGCTTGGAGCACCCAGAGTCTGGCTGTGCGGTGCTCCCCAGGAAAATCTGCCCTGGGTCTGGGGGTGACTCAGCGCAGGGGTGTGAGGGGATGATGGCCGAGCGAGAGGGAGAGGCTCTTTACGCGCGTCTCTCCAATGGATCGACATTTATTTATTGATTTTTGTCCCTCGCGCATTCCAGTGGGTTTTATTTCTGTTGCACATGCGCAGGTAAGCTTGTATATGCTCATTGCATCCGGTGACGGACACATACAGTTTTATTATTATAGATGGGGGTGCACTTGTTAAAAAAATTTGAAATGGGAACACGCAACTTTTTTCTTCTGGGAAATTACATGATTTTTAGCTGAAACCCCCCAAGAAAATTTGTTAGTGCAGCATCATTGTTCCCATTATAATTGAAATGGGAACAATATTGCTGTATTAATGAAAATAAAAACACACAATATAAACTATTTTTTTTTTTTTACTTTCAACATGGTCGTGTTTGTTGTCACTGGAAAGGCCATGTTCTGGCCTTTCCAATGATACCAAACTTTAACCTCTATCTTCCATGGATCAGGAGCTATGGGGATCCAAAGGATCCACCTATCTCCACCATAGGGTTTCCATAGGGAAACCCTTTGGCAGCTAGGGGTTAATTCTAACACTGACATCATCGCGCCATACTCAATGATGTCAGTGGGTGGGGAGAGGCCCTGGAGGCTTCGCTTGACATCCAAGATGTCAGTCACCTCCAGGAGAGATCTGGACCGGCACCTCAGGTGTTAGACAGGCATCACTTGAAAGGGCAAACTCTGGCCTTTGATAAAGGCTCAGTCGGAGCCGAAACGTCGGATTATATGTGAATTTACCAATAAAGATGATGAATGCTCACTCTTCCCTTACCCGACCCTTTGACTCAGTTTTGTCCCGTGGGGACTTAGGGAACTACTCGTAAACTTGGCAATTGCAAGATATCTAATACGCTGCAATTATTGTTGAAATCCACGCTTGAATCCACGCTTGAGTGCACGATTGAGATTGCAATAGCTTGTCGAAATACTCATGGCATTTTTAATGCTCTAATACTCTGTGAACGATTATGTTACTATAAATGCTGATATTGTAACGTTTGTGTCAAAAATATTTTGTATGACTGACCAACTGAGCAATTGTAAGATCTCTAATACGCCGCAGCCTAAACTGAGTACCGTGGAGACCCAGGGCATTACTCGTTAAATTTGGCAATTGCAAGATATTTAATATGCTGCAATTATTGTTGAAAACTATCACCTGAACACACGTTCGAGGTTGTAATAGCTTGTCGGGAAATCTGTGGCAATTCTAATGCTTCAATATTCTGTGAACGAATATGGTACTACAACTGCTGTATGACTGACCAACTTGGCAATTGCAAGATCTTCAATACGCCCCAGTCTATGTTGAATCTTACTGTTTAAATTTGCGATCGAGATCTCAGTGATCTTCTAAAAACTGCTGGCAGTTTAAATGTTTAATGGTTTGTTAACAACATAGATTATCAACAAGGCACCTTCTTGAGAATGTTTTGAGAACTTTTGCCTGAACATTGCGAAGGTTCAAATCAATTGTTGACATTGCAATAATCGTGTTAATACTTCGGTTATCCTAATCTCTCTCGTTGCTTTCACATTAACACGCCATCGGCGATCCAATTGTGAGAGTCATTTGTAATCAACGTCTGACATTACGACAGCTCATTGAGTATACCAGGTCATCAATATAGGCAACAATTGACGTCTGCAAAATTAAGCACGCTGTTGTTAGTTATGCATTGGCTCTATTTAAGCATGCACAAGCATTATTTAGCATTATATGATCCGCGGGTCAGCGTTATTTCAATTATATGCTTATCAAACATTGTCTCGTGCGGCAAGTTATCTATAACATCGAAGGATTAGTGTAATTTAATTTATATTGAGCACCTTTGAGTAAACATGATCTTAGCTGGCGAACCATAATCTAGTACGTTAGAAAAAGCATAGTGTTCACTACAATACTGGCCATTCTCTCGACAGCTCTGATCAACTTGCAATTATCGCAAACGCCAGTCTGTGTCAATTATACACATTGTATACCCAGAGTCTACCTAGTATTTAGCTTTATTGAATCATGCTAATCAAGCAAATTAATATGTTAATCTAATCATTCTGATTTAACTGGACAATAATGTTCACATCCAGCGGGACAGACAGTTAATATACCTATCAGATCTTATTGAATTTGTTTATGTTAATTATGTTTGTATTATTGTTTTAGGAAATACTAATAAAGGTTAGGTTTTAAATAGCTCTAATTGATATAGCCACCTCGGTGACTTCATTGTCTTACCAATAAAGATATTTTTATTTTAAATTGGAAGTCCTGGAGTGCATCTCATATTAATCATGGATAAATATTTACAGAGTTATTGCACAGGGCAAGTAGAATTTTTTCGGTGAGTGCTGTACCCAGTGGTACACACACACACACTGCATTAAACACACACACACTGCATTAAATACACACACACACTGCATTAAACACACTCACACACACTGAAGTGCACACAGTGTCTCTCACCCATTAGATTCCCTTTCGGTGCCTGGAGCTTTCATTCTTCCCGGGCATGTGGGGGCGGGGCATCTTTGTGCTGCTGCTGTAGCAGCATCTCTCCTCCTCGCATGGCTCTTTATGGAGCCACAGGGGTTATGGCGTACTCTGCCAGAGCCCAGAGGGGCCCGAACCCAGCAACATGCCAAGACACAGCGGGACCCCTCAGCAGTGTGACTGGCAGGAGCAGAGAGTCCCCAGGCCTGGTCTCCCGTGTGGTTTCCTTGGATCAGGAAGATCCACGTGCTGGTGCTCTCTTCGGCTTGACCGCGAGACACTAGCATGATGATGATGTAACCCGAGGATCCAGGCCCCCCTTTACCTGCGGGCCCTCGGGCAGCGCCCGAGTGCCCGATGTGTTAGTCTGCCCCTGCCCACGGTGCTAGATACGGAAACCTGCGCTCTCTCTTCTCCTGGTCCCTTCCTCCTTGCTGGTGCCTGGCCCCCTCTGATGATGTCAAGAGGAGGACATGCCAAAAGAAGTCTACACTGCCGCCTAACCCCCAGCCTCTCCAGCAGTTCCAGACAGTGTGGTGTGCACCCTGGAAGGTGAGAAGGTGTAAATATAAGTCCTTGCTGCAATGCTCTGCAGGGACTCAGTGACAGGCAGGACTCAGAACAAAGTAAAAAACTGCTGCTGCTTCCAAATACACTTCAAAACAGCATTTAAAAATATCAGCTCTGGCAACACTGATATGTTCACCTGGTCCTGCTGTTGCCACCATGTGGGGGTGTTCTCAAGGTCAAACTCCCTCTCATTGGAGTCCACCAATATTATTCAAACAGTACTTGGTGGATAGTGGAGTTTTATTGCTGTGGACCTCATACACACTGCTCATTACTGTGAGTTTCACTGCTGTGGAGCTCAAACACACTGTGCGCATTACTGTGAGTTTCATTGCTATGGAGCTCATACACACTGCGCATTACTGTGAGTTTCATTGCTGTGGAGCTCATACACTCTGCGCATTACTGTGAGTTTCATTGCCGTGGTGCTCACAAATGCTAGGGGATTATGCACTCACTGCCAGCATTGTAAAAAAAAAAAAAAAAAGCTAACTGCACTGTAATACAGACTTTTCTTGCAACAGAGGCACTTAGTGGATAACCCCCATAGGGTTACAACAATAGTTGTAGTTCATTTAAAGGAACACAGTATTAAATAATATGGTTCCCTTTTATAGTGTCTTCCTTTAAGTGAGCTACAACTATTGTTTATTATAACTATTTTCGTGTCCTAATAATCAGTTTTTCCCTGGGCGTGAGAGTACTCCCACCTATTTTTCCAGAAAAAAAGCCCTGCATGTTAATGTAGCGCTGCTTTAAAAACACTGTATTCTGGTGCATTTGAACTATTGCTGCCACCAGAGGGAGACAGAGACATTGTTAGACTATGCTGGACAAAACAGAACTACATATACCATGATCCTTTGCGTGGGGACAGGAAGGAGGTGGTACAGGAAGAGGAAAGAGATCAGCAGCCTCGTGCAAGGAGAAGCAGAGTGAGTGGAGCAGTGAAAGGTGGAGGACGTACATTGGAGCTGTCAGGGATCACAACCAGGCCGGAGTACAGACGCTGTTTTACTGGTGTTGGAGATCGGGACAGTGACCGTGTTAAGACCTACCTGCGCAGCGCTGAGAGGTCTGGAGGAAGAGTTAGATCCGGCAGGACCCCGAGTTAGGAGACAGCGCTGATCGATTGGGAGTGCAGGCGGTGGATCGTTGTTCCAGTTGTGGAGATTTGGCAAGCAGGGAGCAGATTCAGTGGCACGGAGTCCCAGTGTACCGCGGAGAAGATCCTTTGATTGAAGCATTGGGTGCTGGACAGTCTCGTTCATCAGATAGGTGAGAGGCCTCCCAGGCCGCAGTTCCCAAATAAGAAATGCACGCTGCAATATTGTTTAAATCCACAGGGTCCCAACGGTGACTAGTCGAAGATTGTTTTGTTTCATTCACTGGCCAGTTGAACACAGTACCCGGGTACCCTAGACAACACCCATATATATATTTTTGAGCTATTATTCACGGGACTTACACCTTAGAACTGAGGGGGTTAACCGTTTCTTTTACCGCCGCGTGTTTTTCCCGCGTTACGAATTCTTGTCATTCAAATACCGTATATGCGTATTATATGCTGCTTTATTGGGATCAGTGAAGTATATAATATATAAAAATCCACAACAGTGCTGGTGTATAGTTATTTCCTAGTGCGGTGAGACTAACACGAGGTTTATTCAGCGGCTCCTCCGGGAGTGAGCGCTACATTAGTAATGTCAGTGGTCACTAGATTCTTTGGGGATGTATTGACTGCAAATTGACCCTGCAGGTGGAGCTGTGCTGGTCCCAGCAGACCTGGAAGGCTGTGCTGTGTATTAGGCAACCAGCAGACACGGTGAACTTTGCAGACTGTATGAGCTCAGCATACATGGCAGCTAATCTGGGTGTATGAGCCCAGCAGACATATTTACATAGTTACATAGGCTGAAAATAGACATGTGTCCATCGGGTTCAGCCTCATCACCTACTGCTGTTGATCCAAAAGAAGGCAAAAAACCCAGTCTGACATGCTTGGCAATATGCAAATTACTGGAAAAAAATTCCTTCTTGACCCCAGAATGGCAGTCAGATTTCTCCTTGGATCAAGAAGCTTTTACCCACATATTAAATATTATAACCCTTAATATTCTGTGTCTGCAGGAAGTCATCCAGTCGCTATTTAAAAGTCTGTACAGTCTCTGACCCAACCACCTCAACAGACAGAGAATTCCACAGCTTTATTGTTCTCACCGTAAAGTAACCCTTCCTATGCTTTAGGCTGAGTTTTCTTTCTTCCAGTCTAAATGGGTGATCCCGTGTCCTGTGTATAGTCCTGTTAATGGATAGGTTATCAGACAATGGTTGATAATGGCCCCGTATATATTTATATACAGTTATCAGATCCCTGCTAAGGCGCCGTTTCTCTAAACTAAACAGGTTTAAGCTTGTTAGTCTTTCCTCATAACTCAAACCTTCCATTCCCCTTATTAATTTAGTTGCCCGTCGCTGCACTTTTTCTAGCGCTATAATATCCTTTTTTAAGACAGGTGCCCAAAATTACACGGCATATTCAAGGTGCATTGATTTATACAGAGGCACAATTATGTTTTCATCCCGAGAGTGAACTCCCCTTTTAATGCATGCCAATACTTTGCTGGCCTTGGCGGCTGCTGTTTGACATTGCACATTGTTACTTAGTTTGAAGTCTATGATTATTCCCAAATCCTTCTCCTGCTTTGATTTCCCTAACTCCGTACCATTTAGGGTATAAGTTGCTTGTGTGTTCTTCACTCCAAAGTGCATAACTTTGCATTTATCTACATTCAATTTCATTTGCCATTTAAGTGCCCAGTCCCCCAATCTATCTAAATCCCTCTGCAGCGAAGTAACATCCTGCTCACATTGTATTACTTTTCCTAGTTTTGTGTCATCTGCAAACACTGATACATGGCTTTCAATGCCTTTCTCAAGGTCATTTATAAATAAATTGAATAGTATTTGGTCCTATAACAGACCCCTGAGGGACACCGCTTACCACTGATGTCCATCTTGAAAATGTACCATTTATGACCACTCTCTGTACCCTATCTTTTAGCCAGTTTTCTATCCAAGAACAAGTATTTTCATCTAGACCAATTTT
The DNA here is from genome assembly GCA_009667805.1 of Leptobrachium leishanense. NCBI lineage: Eukaryota > Metazoa > Chordata > Amphibia > Anura > Megophryidae > Leptobrachium > Leptobrachium leishanense. Next base: position 346,309,158 of record CM019063.1, read on the forward strand.
TCTTAATTTAAATAGTAACCTTTGTGTGAAACTGTGTCGAAAGCTTTGGCAAAATCCAAGTAAATCACATCCACTGCGACCCCCTGATCTATACTTCTACTTAATTCCTCATAGAACGTAATTAGGTTAGTCTGACATAATCTGTGTTTCATGAAACCATGCTGATTTTTGCCAATTACATTATACCTCCCAATAAATTCCTGAATATTATCCCTTAGTAACCCCTCAAATACTTTCCCAGCTACAGATGTTAAGCTCACAGGTCTATAATTCCCAGGCACAAATTTTAAACCTTTCTTAAATATAGGGACCATGTCAGCTTTTCTCCAATCCTCTGGTACGATTCCTGAAAGAAAAGAATCTTGAAAGATTAAGAACAGAGGTTTACATATTTCAACACATAGCTCCCTCCGTACTCGCGGGTGAATTCCATCTGGCCCTGGGGCTTTATTCACATTCACATTGTTTAATTGCTGCAAAACCTTGTCCTGAGTCAACCAGTCACTTTGTATTAGTAAGTTTTCATTAATGAATTGCATGTCTCCTGTTATAGTTTTCTCTTCGATAAATACTGAAGAAAAATAATCATTCAAAATTTCTGCCTTATCTTGATCTTCAGTTAACAATACCCCTGACTCAGATTTTAGTGAATCTACATTTTCACTCTTTGGTTTTTTATAATTTATGTACCTAAAGAATCTTTTAGAGTTGGTCTTGCTCTCTTTGGCTATTTCTTTTTCATTTTCTAGTTTAGCCCATCTAATCGCTTTTTTACATGCTTTATTGGCTGCCCTATATGCTTTATAGGATGCCTCAGATTTATCAAATTTAAAAACTTGAAATGCCTTTTTATTTTTCATTTCCTTAGTTACCTTCCTACTAAGCCACATTGGTTTCAGTCTGTTTCTTTTATATTTATTAACCAGTGGAATATATTGTGACGTGTACTTTTCTAGTGTTAATTTAAAGATATTCCACTTAAAATGGTGTACGGCTTGAAGGAGAAAAGTTACCAGGAAAGGCTTAATAATCTTAACATGTATAACTCGGAAAAAAGACGAGACAGAGGAGATATGATAGAAACATTTAAATACGTAAAGGGAATCCACAAGGTAGAGGAAGGGAGTATATTTAAAAGGAAACAAAGTAGCAAAACAAGAGGACATAGTCTTAGATTAGAGGGGCAAAGGTTTAAAAGTAACATCAGGAAGCATTATTTTATTGAGAGGGTGGTGGATACATGGAACAGCCTTCCAGTAGAAGTGGTAGAGGCCAAAACAGTGATTGAATTTAAGAAGGCATGAGATAGACATAAGGCTATCCTAAACAAAAGATAAATCCAGGTAAATTATCCATGTAATTGGGCAGACTAGATGGGCCGAAAGGTTCTTATCTGCCGACATTTTCTATGTTTCTAGTTGGTGTTTCTACCAGTTGTGTCATGAAGGTATCATTTAAAAGGTTCAGAAACGGGATTCCCTTCGCTGAATTACTAGTCCCACTATCCCAATTAATGTCCGGGTAATTAAAATCTCCAATAATTAAAGTGCTACCATGCTGTGCAGCCTTCCTAATTTGCTCTAACAGTTGTTCTTCCTCATCATTATCTATATTAGGTGGTTTATAGCATATGCCAACCAATAGTTGACTTCCCTGTTTATTCCCCAAAGAAATATTTACCCATAAGGATTCCACATTTCCCTCATTGCTTTCCAGTTGTGTAATATTTGGCTTTAAATCCTGATTTACATATAAACATACTCCACCCCCTTTCTTATGTTTCCTATTCCTTCTAAACAATGTATAACCGTTTAAGTTTACAGCCCAGTCATGCGTTTCATCCCACCACGTTTCTGTTATTCCTATAATGTCGTATTGCTTAGTGTATGTATTGCCCTAGTTCCCCCATCTTGTTATTGAGGCTCCTTGCATTAGCAAGCATACATTTAATGTTGTCTCTACCCACACATGCTGAATGTGACTTTACATTACATGCCTCCACTTTTCTGACATTACCCATCCCCCTGGCTCCACCCCCTTAGTCTGAGCTGAAACCCTTCCGCTAGCTGCTCTGTCTCCATTTTGTAAGCTACTGTATCCCTCCCCCCTTCCACTAGTTTAAAGTCTCCTCCAACCTTTTAAGCATCCTCTCCCCCAGCACAGCAGACCCTCTTCCATTCAGGTGCAATTCATCACAGCTATACAGATTGTACCCCAGTGCAAAATGAGCCCAGTGCTCTAAAAACCCAAAGCCCTCCTTCCTGCACCAAGCTTTAAGCCACGCATTGACCTCCCTGATCTCCCGCTGCCTTTCCACTGTAGCGCGTGGCACAGGTAGTATCTCAGAAAATACTACCTTGGAGGACCTCTTCTTCAGTTTACTTCCTAATTCCCTGAAATCATTCCACCAATATGGACCATGACAGCTGGGTCATCTCCAGCCCCTCCCAATAATCTATCAACTCTGTCAACCACATGCCTAACACGGGCACCCGGCAGACAGCAAACTGTCCGGTTAAAGTGATCAGATCGACAGATTACCCTGTCTACTCTCTTAATAATAGAGTCCCCTACCACCAGAACCTGTCTAGGCTTACTTACCCTCTTTATCCCTCCCTTACTTGGTGGGCTGATCCCCCTGCTGTTAGAGGGAGCAGCCTCCTCCAGTACTGCTACACCAGAGCTGATGCACCCAACATCTTTGCTCAAAGGGGCAAATCTGTTTGTGTGCACAAGATCAGGACTAGCCAACCTTTTCCTCTTCCCTCCCCCCTGCTACCACGTGTCACTGACACCCAGCTACCAACCTGTTCCCCAGTTAACTCCACTCCTCCCACACCCCTAGATTCCTCAACCATACTTTGCTCCGTGAGAAGGAAAAAAAAAGCACAACAGAGAAAAAAAATAAAACCAAAATCCCCAAAAAGAGAAATTAAACAAATGGATAAATAAAACAGAGGTTTCTCTCCCTCTAGAGATACAAACCACAGACCAGTACAGGTAGAACTCCTGTTTTTAAACTCCACTTGAAAATGGCCCACTTAGAAAGCAGACCACTGACAAGCCCTTGTGATCTGACAGACAGATAATCTGTGTGTATGAGCTCAGCAGACAGGGCAGATAATCTGGGTGTATGAGCTCATCAAATAATCTGGGGGTGTATGAGCTCAGCAGACATGGCAGCAGCACTGTATCTTGGCCTAAGCCGACAAGACCTAGGCCTAGGGTGGCAATTTACAGGGGGCGGCGCCAGCCGCTCGGTGTTAACCGCCGCTCTATCATGGGACCCACCGGACTGAAGACCTGTGGCCGTGAAAACGGCCGCCGAGCGAAAGCGCTGGGAGGAAGTGGTTATATGACGTCACTTCCTCCCATGCGCTCCACCTGTCAGAGCAGATGTCGGGGCCCGGGAAGGAGAGGTGACTTCACCGCCAGCTCCCAGCCCAGCCGCCGGCTCCCAGCCCAACCGCCAGCTGCCAGCTCTCAGGTCATTTGAATGAAAGGAGGGGGGTGTTAAGTGAGGGGGTTAAATGAAATGAAAGCAGTGGGGGGGTTTAAATGAAATGAAAGCGGTGGTGGGGGGTTAAATGAAATAATTGTAGGGGTGAAATGAAAGAGGTTGGGGGTTTAAATGAAATAGAGGTGGGGTGAAATGAAAGAAGTGGCGGGGGTTAAATGAAATAGAGGTGGGGGATTAAATTAAATAAAAGAGGTGTGGGGGTTTAAATGGAATAGGTGTGCGGGGGTTAAATGAAAGAGGTGAGGGTTTAAATGAAATAGAGGTGGGGGATTAAATTAAATGAAAGAGGTGGGGGGTTTAAATGAAATAGGTGTGGGGGTTAAATGAAAGAGGTGGGGGTTAAATGAAATAGAGGTGGGGGATTAAATTAAATGAAAGAGGTGGGGGGTTTAAATGAAATAGGTGTGGGGGTTAAATGAAAGAGGTGGGGGGTTTATATGAAATAGAGTTGGGGGATTAAATTAAATGAAAGAGGTTTGGGGTTTAAATGAAATAGGTGTGCGGGGGTTAAATGAAAGAGGTGGGGGGCTTTAAATGAAATAGGTGTGAGGGGTTAAACGAAAGAGGTGGGAGTTAAATGAAAGAAGTGGGTGGGTTAAATAAAAGAGGTGGGTTAAATGAAAGAAGTGGGGGTTAAATGAAAGAGGTGGGGGTTTTAAAGAAATAAGTTTGAGTTTTATTTCTGTGCAGCAGTGATACACTCATACACACTGCACATTACTGTGAGTTTAATTGCTGTGGAGCTCTGTGATACGCTCATACACAGCGCACGTTTCTATGGGTTTTACTGCTGTGCAGCTCTTATACGCTCATACACACTGCACATTTCTGTGAGTTCTATTGCTGTGGATCTCTGTGATACGCTCATACACACCGCACATTACTGGGAGTTTTATTGCTGTGGAGGTCTGTGATAAGCTCATACACACTGCACGTTTCTGTGGATTTTATTGTTCAACCAATTAGAGCGGCTGTGATCCAGTATACTTGACATGCATGGCTGATCTTTGTAAAAATGCTTGAATTTAAACATTTCATAATTTTATTTATCTCAATAGAAACATTTGAAATGGTATACAAAATATGCAAGTGGGCACTTGGTGTCCACTTCTAATATAAAGAGAGGAAAAGGCAAAACTCTAAGAGGAAAAGGTGGAACCATATAGGAAGGGTGGGGTTTAACCAGGAAGAGGTGTGACCTTGACAGGAAGGGGTGTGTCCAATTTAAATTAGGGGGTGCACGAGTTTAGTCAGGCCTAGGGCAGCACAAAACCTAAATACACCACTGCATGGCAGATAATCTGGGTGTATGAGCTCCGCAGACATGTCAGATAATCTGGGGGTGTATGAGCTCAGCAGACATGGCAGATAATCTGGGGGGTGTTTGGGCCCAGCAGACATGGCAGATAATCTGGGTGTATGAGCCCAGCAGACATGGCAGATAATCTGGGGGTGTATGAGCTCAGCAGACATGGCAGATAATCTGGGTGTATGAGCCCAGCAGACATGGCAGATAATCTGGGTGTATGAGCTCAGCAGACATGGGAAGCTGTGCTGAATGTGTGCAGACAGTCAATCTGGCAAACTGTGTTACGTGTAGGAGCCCAGCACCCTTATAAAGCTGTCCTCACCGTTCTCAAGTGGCAGTAAATTAATTTTGTGATTCTGAGCAGAATCAGATCAATAGTGTCTCTCACCAGTGTCTTCACCTTTTAATTTGAGCTTTCATCTCCATGGTGCTTAGTTTCATTCCAGGTTGCAGCAGCCCAGCAGCCCTGCCTCTCCTTGACTCCCAGCAAGCTAAGCATGGTGTGAGTGGGAGACGGGAGGGATGGACTCTCTCTCTCACTCTGAGCCAGTGGTGCCTGCAGATGATCTGGAGGTGGAGCAGGGGAGTGACATCACACAGACCCTCCCCCTTAACACCCAAGCAGGAATGGCTGGTCTTGCAGGCACAGGGCAGCCTGCTGCTTGCAAGCAAGCACTAAAGCAGGCTGCACGAGAGGCTGCCTGAGACATAAACCCCACTCAGCCTGTCACCAGGGGCTTTCCGCCCCGCCCTTTGTAAGCTACTGTCAGAGTGCAAACAGTATGAAGTTGAACCATTCTATTCCATGAATATCCAAATTCAACTGTTGATAATTGTGACGATCCAGTCAGCTAACTAGCCTGATCCGTGGGCAGGGGCCGGAGCAACAGCAATTACAATGTACGGAAGATGATCCATAGCCACGGCAGCGGGACCATGACAGAAGGGCAGTGCTGTGAAACCCGGGTTCCTGTTTGAACACCCCCCCAGTAACCAACCCAGGCCCCATCCCAGTGAAGGGGCAACAAAGTCCCAAAAGAGCTCTCTGGTAGGGCAAAGTGTTGGTACAGTGCTTGGGGTGTAGTTCTACAGGTATATCTGCTGTAATTAGCCGGCAGTGCAGAATAGGTGGCTGAGACTCGAGCAGATGGGGTAGGATAACAAAGACAGGGATTATGCTCTTTAACCCCTTAACACCGGTCGTGCATGGTGGGAGAAGATTACTATTACGCCCTGCTTGCCAGCCTGTTCAGGGGACGCCTCCTTCGGCCTGTCGTTGGCTGCAGGGGGACAGCCTGAGATTGCTGGACAGGGGCCTATGTGGCCCATAGAAGTCAACGGGGCATACAAGTACGCACCACGTCTTCAAAGCCCACCCACCACAGGAACGGCATGGTACGCCCTGTGGCGGGAAGGGGTAAAGAACAAATACATTGAACATAAATATACTGTACATATAAACAATAACAGCAATAAATACTGTAGCAGCATAACGGACAATCGGCAAGTCTCTTGGGTCCCTGCAGCTGGCTTCTGAGACAATAATTTTCAATCCACGTGTCCACAAAAACAATAAAGGTGTTATGTATTATACCGCTTAACAAATGAAGCCCCATGCTTTCAAAAGACAAAACATAAGAATAAGACCACTGACAATAAATCTGGTACAAGCAAGATACAATGAATCTACAGCTAATCTTCTTGCCCTAAATAGCTTTCTATCTGTATCGTGAAAGTCATGCCATGTAAATAATTCACAAATCATAAATCATTTACAGCACTGTGTCACACCATATACTAGAAGCATCCTTTTTGTTATTATCTCTTACAACTGAAAATGTACATTAACAAAATGCAATTGCACACAAAATGGACCAAAATAAATTTTTCATTTTTTTCTAAATAAACACAATTCTCTTATATAGATTTCAGAGTTCTTGTAGCCATTATTTGACGGCACGCCAGCCTATTCAGCTGAGAATAACACCGCTGTGAATTTTTTATGGTTATAGTTTCCAAGTAAAAAAGGTGTCATCTGCGCTCGTTTCTATGTGTTCCATGTACAACAAAACTGAGGTTTTTGTTTGTTTCAATGGCCATTGCAACGTAAGCTCACTCGCCACTTCACGGCACCTCTTTACAGAGTGAGTACCTAACATGTACCAAAAGGCCGCTCTACTGAGCAGCTCCAAGCCCCTCCTGCTGCTTTTCAGCCAAGGAGAGGCAGAGATATGGTGGGTTTAATTTATACACGCACAAAAAACACTTCCCATTTTGGATTAAAAACAAAAACATGGAAAGAGGAACAGCTGCAGAATGACGGACTGGTGTTACAAGCATGATATACATAAATATATATAGATTAAATAAATATATAGTTTCTAAGTGCAGCGATTCAAAACAGCTAATGCTTTCAGGTACGATAGGCATGAAAGTGCAACATGAAACTGGTCAGCCCCCATGCTTGACTTCTCTGACCACTGTGAAGAGAAGGGTGTTATGGATATGAAATTCTGTGAATGAGTATTTCCCATACTAAATGTTAAAGTGACATTTACATTTAGATGATGGCATATTTCAGTTGAGATCTATGCAATTATCTTGCTCACCAATAGGTGTCACTAAGGAACAAGTATTCTCCCTCTTGAGAGACAAAGGGCCACATTACAATCTTGACGCAAACGTAATTTTTAACGCTTGGGGTAAAACTACTTGCGTGATAAATTTGGATAACAAACTCCCTATAATAATTACCATTTATGAAATTTCAATAAACCTTTTTCTAGTTTCTTCTCATATATCAAAGTTGAAAATAGGGCGCGGCGCTTCACCATGGCGAGAGACAACAAAATCAGCCACAAAGCAATGTAGCGTCAGTCCTGTCTGAAATATCCTTCCTTAGACAGGTCTTTTATTAGATTTCAAAGAACTTATAGCCAATCAGCATACAGATACATTTCTACGTCAGAGTTTAACCAACAGTGAGCCAAAAATTACTATATTGATTCAGAGATGGCTTTTTCTAGCATACACTTTTCACACACCCCTTCCTGCATGCAAAGGAAATGGCTAAATTCCACAGGCTAACATCCTATGCAAGTAAAAGACTTGCAGGGTTTGACACTTATAAGGGGGGGGGTGGATTCACACTACCTATCATATTAAAATACCTTTCAATCGTCTCATTGATCACATATACAATCGTGATCACAAAAAGGGATGAAACAAACTAGACAATTAAACTAATTATACCTGGGGCCATAGTATCCTTGCCTAATACCTGTATGATATACGAAAAGGATTCCCCAAGGATGCCCTTTATGAGCATAAAATACACTTATCTATCTAGATTCACTCTTCCAGCGAACCACATTTGGAGCGTAGGCAAAAATACCTAATCTAGACATTAAATAACTATTTATTCCCATTTCCCAAAATATAATTCACCGAACAAGAAAAGTATAATAACTTGAATGTAAAAGTTCATTTATCTAATAAATCAACATGAGTCAGATCTATATCTGTGTGTTTTCCTATGTTCAGCTTCACTCCACAAAACGCATATACACCTGCATTCATACACACATTCAAGAAATACATTCTCATTTTCACAAATTAAATCCTTTCTCACACTTATCTAGGGGATTAAATAAATAAAAAAATAATATTCCATAATCTAATACCATAGTCCACAGTGCGAGATCAGGGTGTGGTCTTTTTTTCAACATCCCAGCTTGAGACGCATAATCATTGAATGTCATCAGAGCTCCCACCATAGGGACTCTGAACAAGCTGTCTCTTTGCGCTGGTTGCTTATTACCTGTGACCTTTGACCTTGACACAAAATGTCCATGATTCGTTCCATATTCGTTCATTGTGACTGTCAGGTTTCTTGATGATGTGATATGGTTTTAGCAACAATAAATAAATAAAAAAGAAAAGAAAATATGGTATACCCCGCTAATCATATACATCCATTCATTCATTGTCACTCTCAAATGCACGAAAACAATAAAAATGTTAATTTACACAAGAAAAGACACAGATAATAAATTTCAAAATGTCCCCGCGAAGCCTGTCGGCCTCACGCAATAAAAAAATTATACTACTTCTGACTCATTGTTAGAGAAAAATATATATACGCAACTTTGGCTCAAAAGGGAAATAGCCGAAGTGCATATTCCACCCTTTTATTAAATATAATTTTTTTTTTTAATTACTATCCTATTCAGTCTTGTTCGATGTTGTGAAACAAACCTGGTGTTTATAAAACACCCAATCCTCAAATGAAATAAAAAAATAAAAAAATAAAAACAGCATTAATTTTATCGAATTAAAACTTTCCATTTACACTACTATATGTCATGAAACGTATTTATGCAAATGCATTAAATTATATGTTCCTAAATACATTAATGAACTCTAATTTTAATTGGATGTGATCTTCAATAATCCTAAATGTGTCAGGGAATTTTGAACAATATTGATTGTAACTAAACAACAAAAATAACAAAATATAAAATAATAAAAGACACAAAATAATTATCACTTAGACGACATCAGAATATAAAAATACATTATCTTCTTTCTTTGTCTTCTGTCTTATTGGTTGAAAATAACAGTTTTGTAAAACTGACATGTCTTAAGTTGTATTTCCAAATCAATGATCTTCTATAAATAGCATGATTTATTGATGAGTTGTCGATAATTAGATTGTTTTATTGCCTGGTGTCTGATAATTCCTTATTATCCGGTTGATGTAACATTGCAATGTGAAATGATAATGTGTTTGAGTAAATTTCCTTCAATTCCAACATCTTTATCAATATTGGTATCGCATAATCTTCCATCTAGCTTGAGCAAAGTTGGCATGCATGGGTAATTTTTCACCTAAAGTAAAAACTTGGGAAAAAAATGTATTATTAACCTGTCAAAAACTTTAAAATTCATATGGTTAAAATACTTTTAAAATGGAGAAAAAAATGCAACACATTTTTGGACACAAAGAAAAGGAGTGGTCATGAGTGAGACAACACGGAGGAGAGGAGGGGTCATGAGTGAGACAACACGGAGGAGGGAGGGTCATGAGTGAGACAACACGGAGGAGAGGAGGGGTCATGAGTGAGACAAAATGGAGGAGAGGAGACTAGGAAAAGAATGTGAACTTCAATTCAAAATAAAAAAAAAAAAAACACAACAAAAATATCATGAACTGGGAAAGAAAGTATAGAAGGGCATGTTTAAAACTTGACGCGTTAATTAGCACAAAATTCTCAGAGGAAACTCAGAGAAAAAGATTCTTAATAAACATCAATAATCTTTATTAAGGATATTGGTTAAAAACAAACATTCAAACGTGAGGTGTTTGTGCAGCTATTTTACAACCTGTTTTATTCCCTCCAAGAATATTCAATGGAGGCAAAGTTATACGCTATTGCACTTCACACCCAAAAGACAAAAACATCAGACAGCAAAAAAATAATACTAGACATCTGGCTACCACTGCAGAAAAAGAAAACAATCAAACAATACTCAGATACCAAACTACAACCTTCCATCTTCCATAGTCAACTAAAATAAAACCAAAAAACCACCTTCTCTTATTTGAAATCTGCCTAAATTCCTTTGTACAGCGCTACTAAACCTGTAGGCGCTTTCCTTTAAACCTTCACTCAAATCCTTCAGCTTTATATCACTTCATCCTCTTAGATTCCAAACAACTAAACATGAACCTACATATATATTCCATTATACAAATTACAAAACTGTAAATGATCTCAGTCAGCCATTTTGGCAAAACCTATAACCTATATTAAGGTGCGGTCAATCCCTTAGTGCTGGACTCAAACAAAGACCAGAGGAAAATAACCGACCACGCCTCTCTTGGGAAAATGTACAACTTTGAGCCCATCACCTTGATACACTAATTTTTTTTATATATATAATCATATATCAATTTATAATCCATTTACAGTAAATCCAGCTCCCATATACTTTCTTTTATTCCACTACTGTACGCACGCCGAAGCACTCAAACCGCGCCCAATTCCACAACAGTTACAGTTTTATAAAGCACTAACAGCTCCAGAATTCAACTGCTACTACAGTCATTCAAGGCATTAGGCACATGTCATTTGTATATACTGTTCAATTATCCCAAATACTCACAGAACAACAAAAATAACTACATATTCCATTATCCAACTTGCACTGCTAAAAGACTACTAGCATTCAAAGAAAAAAATCCTTATACAAACACATAATAACATTATACATTACAAATAAAGAGTTTCTTTTAATTAAATAAAAAAAGAACAAAGAGAAAAAATTAATGTATGAGAAAGAGAAAAAAAGTTAGCAGGCGCTTTTGAAAGTCACTGTAAAAGTAAAGCCCTATTGTCTTCTCCATTTCCTGTGCCCCTTCTTTTTTTTTTTATACGCGAGGCAAGGCAGTAATGACACAGAAACAAAGAAACCTGGTTTACGAAAAGCAGTCCCTATACATAAATTACATATAAAAAACATAATATCAAAACTACGAAATACAAAACATCAAAGATAAACACATACATTAATAGTTAGTAAAGACAAACATTTAAATAAACAGACGCAATCAATGGCCAGAAACAAAATAAAAAAATAAAACAAAAACAAACATGCAATCTGAAAGAAAAAACAGTTAGCAAATCCTTTAGAATCAGCGCGCAAACACATGCAGCAAATTTTTTTTTAAAAAAAATGGCAGCAGCGCGCAAGAAAATAAAAATAAAAAATTAAGAGGAAAAAAAACTGTCTCTCAATGGGAGATTAAATCAGTTGATATACAAGAAGAAAATCTAATCAGTTAAAATAAAATTCTCACAATTACAAGATATGGACGACCCAGAAACACCAGAATTGAAGTACAAGATAGACACAGAACGGAGACAAAACAACTAGAAACATCTCGTTTCTTTTTTTATGAGTTCAATTTCCAGCAAATACAAATACTCAACACAGCGGGCGAGTTCAAACACACGTGAGGTCCTCAAACGATTTTCCTTTACTACAATACATAAAATGACAAAAACAAATCAAGACAAAGAGTCCAACCTTGCACCAAAAAAAAAAAAAAAATTAAAAAAAAAAATCAACAAGCTCTGAACCATAGCTTTAACTTCAAGGAAACCAAGCCTGGAGGCAAGTTCGCAAAATCTGAACAAGCAAATGTAAGAATATATTCAAATGTAAAGATACACTTATATATATGATACATCTGAATGGCAAATCCCACTTCAGACAACAACTGATAAATTTGGATTTAAAGCAAACAAAACAAACTCCCTATAATAATTACCATTTATGAAATTTCAATAAACCTTTTTCTAGTTTCTTCTCATATATCAAAGTTGAAAATAGGGCGCGGCGCTTCACCATGGCGAGAGACAACAAAATCAGCCACAAAGCAATGTAGCGTCAGTCCTGTCTGAAATATCCTTCCTTAGACAGGTCTTTTATTAGATTTCAAAGAACTTATAGCCAATCAGCATACAGATACATTTCTACGTCAGAGTTTAACCAACAGTGAGCCAAAAATTACTATATATTGATTCAGAGATGGCTTTTTCTAGCATACACTTTTCACACACCCCTTCCTGCATACAAAGGAAATGGCTAAATTCCACAGGCTAACATCCTATGCAAGTAAAAGACTTGCAGGGTTTGACACTTATAATGGGGGGGGGGGGTGGATTCACACTACTCCTATCATATTAAAATACCTTTCATTGCGAATTACATACTCAGTGCTACAACTGTGCGGAATCGTGTACCGCATGTGAACCTGCGCGAGGTTACTGTACTTCGTGCGTCCTCTACTTAACATTGTGAGCGCAAAGTGTTAATCAGCGTTAGGATTACAAAGTCCTAACGCTGATTAACGTCCGGCTGCGGTTAACATAAAGTTAACCAGAGCCAGGACTTGGTGCTAACTGATTCCACTGGTGCAGAATCCGCTAACACCAGCCAAAAAAATTAAAAAATAAATCGTATACTCACCTCCTGTCCCGCGGTGAGGACCGCAGCTTTGTCCGCCTCCTCAGTCCGGCGGGAGCAGGGAAAGACTGGGGGAAAAAGTCCCCCCCTGCGTATCACTACGCTGACTGGCCGATCCGACCGGTCAT